>CM060964.1:170652718-171370218 GCA_030765045.1 Tenodera sinensis
AAAGCGCCGAAGTTACTCGTAGGGAGTTTCGTCGTCATTTTCAACTCCCTCGTCATGATCCTGTGCCCGCTGCTCATGCAATAAATGACTGGGTTCGTAAATCAGAAGAAACCTTCAGGTAAACCAAAATCTATTCGTACACCTGAAAATATTGAGAAAGTTAGAGTTGCTATAGTGAACAGGCTGACAAGTTCAGTCCGGGGACATTCTCTGGCACTTAACATGGATTGCTCTAGTGTACGAACAATACTGAAAAACGATCTAAAATTTCACCCCTACAAGTTGCAAGTTGTGCATAAATTAATTCAGCAGGACGTAAATAATCATGTCATGTTATGTAAGCGATTTTTGAATGCGATCAAAAATAACGAAGAAGTTCTTCCAAATTTGTGGATGTCTGATGAAGCTCGCTTCCATTTGAATGGCTTCGCAAATAAGCAGAATTTTAGGTATTATGCACAAGAGAATCCATGGCAACTTCATGAGCGGCCCCTGCACTCACAAAAGGTAACCGTTTGGAGTGCTGTCTCTTCCAAAGGAATTATTGGGCCATACTTCTTTGAAGATATCAATGGTCGCGCTCAAACTGTTAGTGCAGATTGTTATGTGACAATGATTCAACAATTCTTACGTGGTCAAATAAGAAATTATGGGATCAACAGAACAATTTGGTTTCAGCAAGACTGTGCAACAGCACATACTGCACAAATCTCTGTGGCGGAACTGAAACATTTTTTTTTGGGAATCATGTCTTATCGAGGAATGGAAACATTCCTTGGCCTGCACGATCCCCTGATTTGTCTGCATGTGATTACTTTTTACTGGGTATCTCAAAAGTAAAGTATATGCAGAAAAGCCACAAAGCATTGACGACCTGAAGACAGAAATTCGTGAAGAAATTGCAAGAATCCCAGTAGTTATGTTGCGAAGAGTGATGAAAAACTTTAAAGATGGAACACAAGAATGTGTGTGTGTTGGTGGACACTTAAAGCATGTTATTTTCAAGAAATAGTGGTTATAGCAAAGGGTGTACTATTTTCTAGATCTTCATATAATAAAAATTCATTTAATACATTATCTAAGGTTTTATTTCACAATTTCAAAATTTTCCGTTTCTTTGACCCACCCTGTATAATCTAATGCCATTGTGCATAGCACTACCCTCATAATGGAGTTCCACTGTGGCAGATGCTTAGATGCTGTTTACCTGTTGTGTAATCTCTTGTGTTCATCTTGGTTTCTTTACAAATTCAGATAAATGTTTCTTAACAAATTATACCAGAAATGGTAGATTATTTAGTAATTAAAACAGTTGTGTACTTGATGTTCTTTTGTCTCTAAACATCTTTCTTGTCATGGCTTTTAATTTTGAAACCTCTCCCTTATTCCCGGATAATGTAACCCCATTCCTCATTAATCATTATATTATGGAAATAGGCATGGTACAAACTTATCAGAACTTCAGGGTTAACTCTATCTCTTAAAATATCTAGTACAAACATATCTTACTCAGTTTTGCTGCTAGTTTCCCTACTTGCACATGTAAGTGCCTAAAGGAGATTGCATATCTTCTCTTCATTTATTACCAAACAATATGTGAGAATCATTATATTACATTTTCATTAACCATGTCTAATTTTGATTCTTTCTTGTGTGTACTGTCTCTGCTGACTGATATATTTGTGTACCGTATTCCAGTAATGCCATTCCTGCAGCTTTGGGGGGCATTCTTCTGACCTTTACAGGTTGTTTGTGTGTGTGTGTGTGTGTGTGTGTGGGTGGGTGTGTGGGTGTGTGTGTGTGTGTGTGTGTGTGTGTGGGGACCCGTGCGTGCATGTATGTACACATACATACACGTGCATACAGGGTGGAAGGGAAGTCATTACCTTAATATTTAAACCAGTTATAAATCTCGGTATTTGGAACACATTCTGTATGTTAAGTTTTTTTTTTTTTTTCCTGACCATTTCCTATGAAGATATTTTAGTTTTGTCAAAAACAAGCTGGGAACATTGCAGATTGTGTGGGTGTCACTTTCACAGGTCAGTGCATAATCACCACAGCGTGGTGTCGTGAATGTAAACAAATAACATGCTGTGTCCTTCCATGTTTACTGTGCTAGTATAGACCAACCAGAATCGTTAGCTGCCAAAACATTACACTGCCCTGCAACTGACCGGCCAGTTTACATCCAGAAGCTGACCAACCACCCTGACAAACCTCAACACAATGTTGTCGAGTTACTTAACATCTGAAAACACTGCTCAGAGTAGTACTTCAATTGTTATAAGTGATTAATAATTTCTAAACCCTGTGTGGTGTCCCATAATTACTACAGAAGCTATGCCGGAAATAAGTTACTCTACGCATCTTACAAGTAACAAACTATTATCTTCGTGCATTCTTGTGGAATTAGGCGTTCAATTTGGAACAAAAACCATTTATTTTTTTCGAAATCGGCTGATCAAGGAACAGAATACATTATACTTTTTTGTTTGTCGTTTTTCTATGAATCATATTAGAAGGAACGCAGTAAGTTCCCTTCCACCCGGTATATATAGAACGCACAAAAAAACAAACATGAATTTTTATTTTTATCAAAACCAAATTACTGCTTTTTAAACACAATCCATGTGTGGGCAATATTTGAAAGGTAGAATCAGGACTGAAAAATTCAACGCCATAGCCTGGATTTGAACCATGGATCTTCTGCTTCACGCACTGCTGCTCTAACCACTGAGCTACCGTGACAATTTGTCTGTGACATTAAATCGGTCAATGAATTTGTCAGACTGGCAAGTTGCCATGGTAGCTCAGTGGTTAGAGTAGCCACATGTGAAGTGGAAGATCCTAGCTGTGGCATTGAATGAAAGTCCCGATTCTAGCTCTTCAAAAATATGAATATTGACAAGCATAACACAAGAATGAAACTCAACTATTTAAGGAACAGATTAAGAAGCTCCTTAGATACAGAATATATTGAAAGGAGTGTGAAAGCCTTACACAATTGTTTACCTCACCAGATTAAGGAAATAAATGCAGAGGTGAAGAAAAATTGAGGCAATAAAGACTTACCTCATTAATAATGCTTTCTACCCAATTGAGGAATATGAAGTAGCAAATATAAATAGTACTTAGTCTGTATAATATTTAAATATATATAAATAATATGTATAACTTATCTTACCAAGAAGGAGACCCTAGCTAGATTCCCAGTACTGGCATGGGCTTTTCTCCTGCGGGCAGACCAGGTCTGGGGTGCACTCAGCCTTGTTAGCTTCTTGTAGGGCCAATTAAGGAACTATTTTATTGAGATGCAGCAATCCCTGGTTGCAAAGACTGCATAGTCTTCGCACACATTTCACTTCCAGTACTACACACCACTCATGATGCCTGTGCTGGGCATAGGTGGGAAAACCAGTTGGCAGATCTTGGCCCAGATAGGCCTCAGCATTAATATTTAATGTACTTAAAATGTATACAGACACAGTTTTTATCCTTTTATGTTAAAGCTTTGTAAGCTTTTTTGCAGATGGAGAATGAATTTGAAATTCTTCACCTATTAAATAAAATTAATTTAGAAAAGTGCCTTGTTATTCTCTTCTGCAGCACAGTGTACTAAGTTTGACTTTAAATAGATAATTCTTGATGCTGTATTTTTTATTAATTGATTATATAGAAAGAAAATTGCAGCTGGATGATTAGTGCTGTAATAGTTGTCCTGTTCAATACTAATCTTTGACGTGCCAGTCAAAACGTCGTTATGGGGATGTAGTTTTATGTGCCTTTGATAACTGTTTATGATCTTCTGACTTAAACAGCAGCATACTGTTATGTCTGAAAGGCATTTCAAGGCCTTCATTATGTATCTTGAGGGGAGGAGGAGAGGGACTAAAACCTTTTGAATGCAGCCCATAAGTGTGACTATTAACTAATAACTGATGAAAAGAAATTCTTAAATAATTTTTCCAGCAGTTAGTGCATTTATATGCAGCACAGGAATGCTTCGTCACCTCCAAAAGTACTAAATAGTCAGCATCAGCTATAAATTAATACTGTGACACAGTTTATATCTTAGCAAGCCCTCCAGATCCACCTGTTCAATAGATTGGAGCTTCTCTGGCCGTTCTAAAGGTCATACGGAATAAGAAGGCACATGAGGCGGAGCTAGAAGAAGGTGTGTGAGAGCAAGT
Source organism: Tenodera sinensis (assembly GCA_030765045.1). Lineage (NCBI taxonomy): Eukaryota > Metazoa > Arthropoda > Insecta > Mantodea > Mantidae > Tenodera > Tenodera sinensis. The sequence goes on from CM060964.1 coordinate 170,656,912, forward strand.
AGCCTATCCTAGAGAGGCGACGTTGCCCAGTTCGGTAACGTGGTGTCTAGCGCAATATATGCTTTTCACTTTTCTCTTTGCGCTCATCAAATCCAGCAATGGCTCATTATTACAAAGAATTCCATTGCAAAGAGCTAGAAATGTTGAAGCTGACTGTCCAAGAAGCAATATTTTAGGTAATCTGTAGCCCAAGATATGAGTGATTGAACAAACACTGCACTCAGCAATAGCAAACGACACTTGCTTTGTATCATGATTGTTTATCATCTCAAATATCTTTCTTCTCAAGGTGTGAGATGTCTGCAGGAAAGGAAAAAGAATTTAGTTTATTCTTATGCGTGTTCCAAGTCTGACGTATATGTACAGTGTTACCTGTGTCTTATATTTACTGTAACTCGGCTTACAGACGAGTAAATTGAAAGGGAAAGTATTGCATTCAGATTCGCAGGCTATTATTTTCAGTGTTTACACCATTTTAAAAGAATTGTCCTCAGAAGAAGTGTGTGCGAACATTGTATTTAAACAGAGCCGGGCACTAACAGCTAAAGCATGCAATGTAAGTGAACATTCAGTGTCGTGGATAGTGCAACAAGGTAGAATAACCTCTTCTGAATCACGGTGGCCCTGGTTTAAATCCCATGGAAAACACCGTAAGACAGAAAAACGGGTTTCGAATCCGGACGACTTTCAGAAATATTTACTGCTGAATCTGTATAAAGAAGTGGGCTTCAAAGCTTGGTGTATATATGTTAAGTCATTCCTGGATTACGTGTTTTAAACCAAAAATGTAAGTAAGCTATTTTATGACAAATTCTCTTTGCGATACAATGTTCACAATTTTTAATCAACACTGCATATTTATATTTCTCACTGAGCTATAAAATAAGTTTGCTAAGAAATAGTCTTAACACAGTTGGTTTAAAAAAATATTTTGTTCACTGGCGAGTTTCTGCTTTTGCTATATGTAATATAATATAAACTTTGATGAGCATGTTAGCCTAACATACTTACCTTGTATTAATAACCGCATTGCAAATTCTGCTTGGCACATATTGGGGAAACTATTTCCGAGCTTTGCTCTGATAACTTACAAATTGCATTGTAAGGAACATTTTAAGTTTAAGTGCTGAAATGTCTAAAATACACAACCGAGAAGGCCACATTGGAATATTATTTATAAAAGGTGGCTTGAAATTGTGCTTATGTATTTGTTGCTAAATTATGTAGATTTTCTCTTAGAATACCTAATATAGAAACTGATTAATATATGTGCAGAAACTCTGTATAGACACTTCGAAAAATTGAGAAAAATATGAGAAATACCTATCAGAAGATGCCTCAAATTGCACAACTATGAGCTCCATTTAGATTTATTCAAATCGTCACATAACTCTCTCATTTTTACTCCGATAACAAAAATATTTACACGAAAACGTTCCTAGAGAATCGGATATAATAAAAACATTAAAAACTCAACATTGTAATGTTTTATCACCTAGGCCCAATTTTCAACTTGAAATATATGAACTCCTTTGAAACATTAGATCGCAAATGAAAATTATCTGTTTAGATGAGGAATTTATATTTGAAGCAAATTACAAGATTAGAGAGCCTATTGTCTCATTTTAAAGAGAGAGAGAGAGAGAGAGAGAAATTGTTCTGACAGGTTTTAATTGTGCACCTTGCAATCCTTCACCGTCTTCGCTGCTGTCTACCGGTAACGCTCACGTTCATATCTCCCCTCTCTTTCTTTTGCATAGCAATATGCTCTGGCAACAGCGCTCCATAGCTGAGTAGCGATTGGAGCTACTCATGTGCCTTCTTATTTCGTGCTCCCTATAGCATAAGCAGCAAGTGTAGATAACACTACTGAAAGGCTTTGATGAGAACATACCAAAGTAAAGCAATGCAAAGTTAGCTATTTTACACACAGAATGTAAATACTGTTACATCTCTACTAAATCAGGTACAGAATTTGATGGCAGTTGTGGGTACAACAGGAACTGTTTGGCACTGCTGTGTGTTAGAGGGCAGAACCAAGTTAAAAGATGAAATGAATAGTTTATAGGCATCAGTTACTGTGGGACCGAGCAAACATGAACTTGGTCTGCATTCCTAAATCAGCAAGGAAAGTGACCTGAAAATTGTAGCTTGATAATACATAATTTGTGCTTGCCAAGCTGAGAACTCTATGGTAAAGCATTGTGTCAATGACTGTTCTTAAAAGTCTCATGTGTTACATTAACATGACACTATTATTGATTTTTTAATATGCCTTGTGCAAACTACTTATACAATAGCTTATTCTTCTATTTCTTGTTAATCAAGATAAACATTTGCAGACCTGTGATTTAATTACACATAGGGACAAGGTAGATACATTAGACTGAATTGATTGATAGATGCTTAAAACAGGTTTTGCAATCTGCTGGACTTGAAACGAAACTGAACTGTGATTGTACTTGAAAACTGCAAAGTACCAAGAAACTCAAACCAATAACAGTGAATATATTAGAAATGACTGATGCCATAAAACATGTTATTTGAAACAAGAAACAATATGTTTTAAAGAGTAATGCATTTTTTGTGCATTTAGTTTTTTCTATGTATTTGCTACAGTTTACTAGTTAAGCATTTTCAAAATTTCTTCAGAATGAACAGGACTTCCCAGACCATTCCCAGGTATTTTAAGATAAACATGTCATTTATAATAATAATCATCCTTAGGACATCTCCCCTATACAGAGGGGGTACCCTTATTGCCCGGCTGCTGCATTCTCCAGTCACAGACAAGGCCACGGAGGAATGATGGTTAGGGGTGGCGAGAGGTCAGCATGCTGACTCTTTTGACCATCAAGTGACTACTTGACCTTTTAGGAATGCTAGCTTTCCATCAGGCTAAGTACATCCTGGGCCAGACCTACCAGAGGGGATAAATCCTCACACCAGTACCAGATTACAAAATAGACACGAGTTTCAATCAGATAGATAGTTCGCCCTTTAGGCACCAAAAATCACACACACAATAAATCACGTAAGTTATACAATTCAGTAATTTTCCTGTCATTCCCAAGTTTGCAGTCAGATTTAGCATTTCCCAATCAGAACAAGTATCAAGGTGTGACGACGTACCGGGTCTTTAATCTGCTTAAATAACATACTAGCACACATAAATTTAACTGCAAATGCACCACTTTTCTTATTAAACATTGGACCAGGTGCATCTACGTGAACAAATACATGGTACAAACAATTTGAAACTATGTGCCCGTTCGCCCCACAGGTTAGTTTAAGTCAAAAGTTCCTTTACACCAATTTGACCAAAGCAGGAGTTTGAATTTGTCCACCTAACTAAGCCTATTTGAAAGCCTCATAAATCATGTGCCTAATTCATTAAATCCACAGGAACTGCTCCCCAAAACCATTAATCAACCTTCCGTATTGGAAGTGCAGCCCAGGTACAGAACGGTCCCATAACCAAGCACAATCTGAAACATATAGCTCATCCAGTTTCCTGCATCCACATCGTGCCAAGAGAGAACGCTTTCTCTCACTGCCACCAGCAGAATCGGTTTGTCCTCGCCAGCGGCAAAACTGGCAGAAGCATGCCCTAGCAGCAGAATCGGGAAACAGTGATACAACAGAACGGGGAGAAACGGGACAATTGAAGTGTGATCACCACACACTATCCGTCACTGCAGCTAACTAAACCACTAGTTCTTACTTGGCACATGGCATGGGTGCAGTTTCTTCTTTTTCTCTTTTCTTCTCTCTTTCATTCATTTCTTCATACACTGTATCTTCTTCTTAGCTCAATTTGTTTTCACTTTTCTTTGAAATTGCTCCTTTGCTAATCTGTGTTATTTGCATTACTGACCATCCTTTTAGGACCACTCGCTGTTACTCCATCATTTGCATTTTTCTCCTCATCCCTCTTGTTGTTGTTGTTAACATTCTCCAACGGAATGTCATATCGGACGGTGAATGACTGAAATTGGTGAAATGATGCTCAAATGAGTCCAAGGTCCATAGAGCTTTAAGTTACCCGACATTCATCTTCTCAGGATAAGGGAAAACCTCGGATAAAACCTTATCCGGATAACTTGCCTGAAGCAAGATTCGAACTCGCAACCTCTTGAATGTGATCCAGACACGCTAACCTTCACGCTACAGAGGTGGGCTTCTCATTCCCATCCCTTCTTCAATCTCTGACATTGTCATGTGTTGCCTTCCCCTCCTTTCCTCTCCTTTCAACAAACTGTTTCTTTCTTCTCCCTCTTTTCTGTCTTTTTGCGTGCTGCCTTCCCGTCTTCTGACCGTCTAGCCACCACCCTTGTCCGACTCCACTGGCTCATTAATTTTCCCTGGGTCCTGGTTTGTTGCACTGCGAGTTTCCCCTATGGTATCTGTTAATTCATTATTCTACTATACAATGTGACCATCTATCCATAGTTTCAAACCTCGAATGTAGGCCTGTTTCCTCTGACTGTTTGCGTGTCCTCTGTGCTCAATTAGTTTCCTCCTTAGCTGCTTGCTCTTATGATGTCTTCATTAATAAAGATATACTACAGCTCATTAATTTTAATACGCCCTGGTATTTCAGATTTAAACACAAATTAAACTTTATTTCTCAAAAAATATAGTTATATTAACTTACACATATATAATATAATCACAATCACATTTTATTTTCATCCAAGTTTCCTTTGGATTTAATGACTGCCTCACAAACTGGACACATGCAGTCAATCAGTTTTTGTAGGTATTTTGAATCTATATGATTCCAAACATCCTTAACAATATTCCAGAGATGTTCCTTGCTGAACATATTAACGTCATTGATATGTCTGTCCACTTCATCCCAGACCATTTCAGTGGAATTACAATCGGGGCTTTAGGACGGCCATACCCTATCTTTCAGTACTTTCTGTTTTTCCTTTGATGCAATGTTGTTCTTACAGAATGCTGACCGATGTTTTGGGTCATTATCTGGTTGTAAGTTGAACACTTTTCCTATTAAATGCGATCCACTTGGTATTGTATGATACTGAAGTATGTAGTGGTATTACTTCTGATCCATACATCCTTCTATTTTCACAATGTCTCCAAACCATAATAGAACTTTCACCATGTTTAACTGTAGATAGAACATACTGCTGGGCTACCCTTTCTCCTACAAATCTGTGAACAAGTATTCTCCTTCTGGTTCCAAAAATCTCGAACTTCGATTCATCGGTGAATAACACCTTCCTCCACTCTTCAGATGTCCAATTACGATGTTTTTTAGCCCATTCAAGTCTCTTCTTTTTATTTATGGGCCTTAGAAGGGGTTTTCTTGCTGTGACACATCCTTTCAAGCGGGCTTCAATCAGTCTCCTTTTTACTGTTGCAACAGATATTTTTGTCTTGCTCATTTCTGCCAGTTCTGCACGAATTTGGGGTGCTGTTTTGAATCTATTTCTCTTACAGGTTGTCCTGGTCGTGGTATGTCCTTATTGTTACCTGTTTCTATTGGCGGTGAAGGGTATATTGTACTTCCCCTATAGACACACTACACTGTTTTGCATTTTGGCAAATTGTAAACCTGCTTGTCTAAGTACTACAATTTTAGCACGTTTTTCTATGGATATCTCCACTCGTGGAGCCATACTAGTGATGTGCACACTTCAACTGCCACCAAGGTACTGAAATGCTGGAACTAAATGTTATGTATCTTAGCAATGCTTGAAATTCACTGGGAACATCACAACACAACAGGGAGCAACACATGTGCACCAAATGCTGTTTCAGTCCTCATATAGGTAAACATATCAGATAAGCAAATAATGTTCATGTACACAACATTGTTTTTGGATAATATTGTATCTCGATGAACAGAAACACAAAATCTTGACATGTTTATAACTGTTGTATTATTCCTTCTCAACCGTAGCCATGGTATTAGACCTTATCTACAGAGAACTAGATGTCAATTATTGGTTGTATTGAAATTAATGAGCAGTAGTGTCTTTGTGTTTTAGTATGTCGTAAGCTATTTGTGTACTTATTAACTTCGTTAGAATGTTTCTCCCAAATTATAATGCTTCGCATATTTTGTTGTTTCTCATATTCATCTGCAGCCCCTTCTCCAAGATTTCCTTTACCTATTGTCTTGGGCCAATTGCTGACCTTTCTTCTATTCCTATAATTACTACATTATAGTTCCTATTTCTCTCCTCCCATTTTTCCATTCTTCCTTTGATGTTTTGCAATTCTTCCTTTGTCAGTTCCATGTTCTTGAGTATTTCTTCCTCTTTCTTGTGTGTTTCTCTTCCTTTATTTGCTTCTTTTATTTCTTTAATTGTTAATATAGTTTCTATTTCCCTCAGCGCTGCTATCGCTGTCTCTTCATCCTTGCCTGCCATGTTTTTTGCATCCTTTTTCCTCTTACTCTTGGGAGTGTTCCCAACACACATCTGCGCGCTCTCAGTATTTGCTTACTATGCTTAGTTTGGAAGATACTAAATTTGAATTGCAAGTTTGGTATTTATCCAACATTTTGTTTCTGAATTATGCTGTTCACATACACACACACACACATGAACCTCTTCTGCTGAAATTTCATCAAATTTTGGGTTGGAATGTAATACTTCCTCCACCTACTAGGTACATGGTACAGAAAGTAAAAAGTTTGAGTGCTGTTTTCACTTGACCTTCAATACCATTGTCATTTTTTTTTATATAGCTTCTCCAATATATTCTTGCAGATCCTTACTTTCCAGCTACTTAACGTTACTGAGATAACTGTTTGCAGAATTAGTCTTGCTATATATTTTGTTGAATCTCCAAGGTTGATGAAGGAAACATCAACAATGGTGAGGTGTGCTGGCCTTGAAATTCCGAGCTCTTTGCATAACACTATAAGAAACAGCTGAATGGTGACAACACTTCAAAAAATGGAAATTGAAAAATATAAACAAATAACAGTGAATATCTCGTAAATCCTGATGCCACATAAAACTTTATTTTAAATATACGTGTCTTAAAGAGATCTACACTTTTTGCGGAGTAGGTTTTTAGTCTACCTCTTCTGGTTTATCAGTTATACAAAATTCCTTCCAAATGAAAAGGGCTTCATATTCTATTCCCAGAAAATTCAAGATATGCATTTTATTTATCATTTAAAAATATGTGTTTTAAGTGTTTGGTATTTAAGTCATTAGAGCCATTTACGAGAGAATAACAAATAAAAAATTAAAAGAAAAGAAAAACTCCCAAATAAAGTATAGTTTGAGGTGAAGGAAATTTTGTTGGAGATTTTTATGTCAAATCCTTGTGAGGTATTGCATTTGAATACATATTTTGTGTTTACCCAACATTTCATCGTTTAGTTACATAGTACCCATGTGCTCACATGCATACCCACTTTTTTTTCTAAAATGCCCCTTTTTTATTTTAGTTCTTTTTAGTTAAGGTAACTTCAAAACACATTTTCCATTGAAATCTTGATGTCACATTTTTGGGTACAATGCACTACTCTCCTTTACCTCATGGGTATGTGGTTGAGAAAGTAAACAAGGGTACACATAAATTGTATTCCTGTTCTGAGGATGAAGCACTTCCCATTTATTATTGGTTGACTTTCATCACCTCTGCATTGCCCATTGTATTACTTTGGTTAAAAACCAATAAAATAGAATAAATCCCAACACTGTGTATAATGTACGAGCACTCATTGAATTCACTACTGCTGACTCAAAAGCTTCAGCCTCTACTGGTAAAGCTTAACATAAACCAAAGGTTTTTCACCACAGCTGAATGTACTGTCTGGTGTTCTGTATCATAGTGATAAGATAAACAAAAGGGCAGAATGAGAGTTGAGCGAGTGACTTGCAAGTTCTGGACCACAATAATTGTTCCCTTTGCAGAAAGATGAGTTCAAATGCATGACAAGCAAGCAGTTAATATAGGAAGCAGGTTTTTATCTGCCATGTTCACAATAAATGTTTTTCATGCAGTGATTTTTTTCCTTTCTTGAAGTGCCAGTAAATTTGATATATGCAAATTATATTTGTATCAGTGTTTCTATGGTGCAATTTCACAATGTCTTATTTGCACAGCACTTCAAAACAAAGCATCCTTTTTATTGAGTTTTGCAGTGACTAGCTCTTCCTGCCATCTGCTAAGATGTCCTGTGTTTGCGCCATAGTATACTAAACACAGCTCAGCATTTGTTTTATGCTAGTTTGGGATTTGTTTCTAACATTTACTGCAGATACAGTAAATTCTCATGAAATAAACTGAATGGCCAATTTCTGAATAATAGTTATTTAATAAAGAAACAAGGGAAGAAAATAAAATAACTTCAAAACACATTTTCCATTGAAATCTTGATGTCACATTTTTGGGTACAATGCACTACTCTCCTTTACCTCATGGGTATGTGGTTGAGAAAGTAAACAAGGGTACACATAAATTGTATTCCTGTTCTGAGGATGAAGCACTTCCCATTTATTATTGGTTGACTTTCATCACCTCTGCATTGCCCATTGTATTACTTTGGTTAAAAACCAATAAAATAGAATAAATCCCAACACTGTGTATAATGTACGAGCACTCATTGAATTCACTACTGCTGACTCAAAAGCTTCAGCCTCTACTGGTAAAGCTTAACATAAACCAAAGGTTTTTCACCACAGCTGAATGTACTGTCTGGTGTTCTGTATCATAGTGATAAGATAAACAAAAGGGCAGAATGAGAGTTGAGCGAGTGACTTGCAAGTTCTGGACCACAATAATTGTTCCCTTTGCAGAAAGATGAGTTCAAATGCATGACAAGCAAGCAGTTAATATAGGAAGCAGGTTTTTATCTGCCATGTTCACAATAAATGTTTTTCATGCAGTGATTTTTTTCCTTTCTTGAAGTGCCAGTAAATTTGATATATGCAAATTATATTTGTATCAGTGTTTCTATGGTGCAATTTCACAATGTCTTATTTGCACAGCACTTCAAAACAAAGCATCCTTTTTATTGAGTTTTGCAGTGACTAGCTCTTCCTGCCATCTGCTAAGATGTCCTGTGTTTGCGCCATAGTATACTAAACACAGCTCAGCATTTGTTTTATGCTAGTTTGGGATTTGTTTCTAACATTTACTGCAGATACAGTAAATTCTCATGAAATAAACTGAATGGCCAATTTCTGAATAATAGTTATTTAATAAAGAAACAAGGGAAGAAAATAAAAATAAAACCTAGCATTGAAAATGTGGTATCAGTCTCTAAGTTGCTGTTACATATAGAAATCCTTTTATTTAGGCATATGATTTACTACTACTGCTTCTCTTTGTGGAAGCTTTGAATTTATGGCTGACTACTGTTCAGATACAGTCTCCGATGAGAGTACCCCTGAATTTATTTTAAAGAAAGTACCCTATTTATTATGGCATGATTGAATTGCTGTTAAATATGGCTTATAATTCATGGAGTTATTCAGTAAGTGAATGAGAAACACAGGGTAGTTATTTTAATGCAACTTTAAATTTCAAAATGTATCTAAATTTTCAAGCAAAGGCATGAACCTACCAGTATCTCTTCAGATACCTGTTCTAATGTGCTTAAGTGGAGCAATCTAAATTAGCACATATTGTAATTTTCCAAATTTATGCTTGCTTACATTCAAAATTGTGGACATCCAGTTTGTCAGCCCAGGTCATACCAGCTGCTGACAATCTTCAAAATCCATAGCAGGTGACAATCCTGTAGAAGTATCTCTTATTTGTATCTTTTTACTATGGTACAGTGCTATTTTTTCAACAAATCAAAATTATACTTTAACTTTTGTTTTTCACAGTTGTCTCAAATATGCATAATGTAAGTGTGTAGCAGCACATATTTGATCTGGGGATATTTTTGTTCAGCTGTTAATTTTTCTTGTGTAAAATTGCGAAAGTGGTGCTTATTATACTCATCGTTGCAGGGAATATATTGTGCAGCTCCTGGCTGTTAAAAATACATGTGTACTTCCGAGGTCTGATGTGTAATATGTAGCCTCGCCTCACCTGGAGATTCATAGTTAAAATCTCAGTTGGATTGATTCGCATGAAGTTTTTTGGGAGGTAGGGATGGGGATGGGTATTCCTTAGTCTCCAGAGAGTTAGATGGTTCTTGGCTTTTTTAACCTAGGGCTAATTGAAATACTCATTGATCATTATTATTTGGTGTGTGTAGATCTGAGATGCTATAATGGGCATTAAACTTTGTAAAACCATTATTTAAACTTGGCATTACCTTTTTTTTCTTCTAGCAGGAAGAAGAGCCTGGTACAGGAGAGGAGAAAATGGATATTTCTCCTCCACCTCCACCACCACCGCCGCCGCCACCACCACCTCCTCCACCTCCTCCACCACCACCTCCTCCTCCATCATCACCTCCTCCTCCATCACATCATTCAGAGACACCATCATCCTCTCAAATGCCTGATTCAACAAGAGAAAGTGCTGTGGTATTGTCAGATACACCAAAAACCAAAGAAGGGAAAAAGGGTCGTAAGAGAAAAGGTCAAGTTCGATTTAATCCCAGTCCTCTTAGGGATGAAGCAGGCAATCATGCTGATGTAGAGGATAATGTTAATGTGATGGAGACACCTCGATTAGGTCGACGGCGTACAAAACCAATTAAGGCTACAGAGACCTTCAGCAGGAGTAAACCATCACTACAAAGTAAATTAGAAATGGAACCTCAGTCAACAGAAGAAGAAAAGGTTAGCAAAAGAAGACGAAAAGAATCAACAAGCAATCTAAGCAGTGAGGGACTGTCAGACGTTGTAGATTCACCTGCCGAAAAAAAGAAAGCAAAGATTGAATCATCAGTGAAAGGTACAAAACAAGTTGCCAGTAAGCAGAAAGAAGAACCCCCTGAAAAAAATGAAAAACCCCTTGAAACTAGAATTAGTACTAGGCATCAGCATAGTGTTGAAAATGAACAAAAATCTGTTTGGGTCCCTCGGCATAAAACAAGACAGCAACAGCAGCTGCAGCATGAAAGTAATGAAGCAGAAGCTAAGAAAAGTAAACATGCGAGTTGCATAGAGGGAACCTCTCAATATCTTGGTAGGAGACGATCATCTAGTCAAGACGCAAAACCTTCCAGTAGTAATGAATCAAGTAAGTGGAACTTTAGTTATCATATATTAATAGCCATTGACTTAGTTTTGCACTTAAGAAATGTTAAATAATTTGAAGCATTTAAACAGGGTAATAGTCTTTAAAATTTTATTGAAATGAAACTACACAAAATCAGGTATTATTATTTAATAAGTTGTTCTTATTCTTTGAGTAATTAGTAGTCTGCAAAATTCATCAATAACACCAACAACACTCAATAAGTGCATTTTACCCACATTTTCATGTCACATTTTGGTGTTTGATATAAAGAAACCAATGTATTTTCCAAGAACTGTTAAATGCCATTGCCCACAAATTGAAATTAAGAAATTTGTGTTTCTGTCAAAGTGTACAAACTTATACTTAATTAGGTTGTGAAGTTCTAGTAAGTATTCCATTAATTTATTCTTTAAAATTAATTGTTCTATGCATCTACTAAGAGTTTTTGGAGTATGTGTTTATTCATTGTGTTTAATTGTCTTAGTTCTCAAACATTTTAGCATCAGTTAACTGTTAATTATATGTTTCTTTATATACATGCCATATCCTGCAATCTTGGTATGTTATATGGAACTTAAGTGTATCTTATTAATCACATACTTGAATGTGTTTTGTGCAGTAAATGAGGACTAGCTTCAGCACATTCTCGTAGAATTGATTTTCAAAAATATTTCTACAAGTCTAATAACTGTTGATGTGTTGCCTGATGTTGCAAATTTTATCAGATTTGAACCAGCCTGCACTTTAATCATGTGGTGGCGTGGAATTGAAAATATTTCTGCATGTTTTCTGTTTTAAAAACAGATTTTATATCAGCTCTTCATGTTTTGCTTCTTACTCTTTATTAACAATCCAATGTAATCAAATCCAAATCTAAATAAACAGGCCATTCCATATTGAATGAGCAATTAGAGAAAAATGCAAACTAATATTTTGTTCATAAACATATAAATAGTGGTAAATTAGTGATATTCTATGGATCAGTGGCAAGAAAAGTGGTTTCTAAATAAAGAAATTAATTATTTTGGTGGAAAATATGATCTTTCAGTTACCATACACTATCTGATCAAAAGTATTCAGTAGACCTGTTTAATACAGGATTGAACCCTGGATGTTACCAGAGACTGACCTGCTAGTATAAAAGAGGATTATTGTATTGTCAGTAGATAAGCAGTAATAATAGCATAGTAGGTCAGGACTAACCTGACTAACAAATCCATCAAGGACATTTCAACCTTTCAAAAGCTGCCTAGGTCAACTGTTGGTGACTTGATTGTAAAATGGAAGTAATAATCACAGATAAACCAAAACCAGGCAGACCTCATTTTATGACAGGAACTATCGAGCAGTATGGTGGGTGGTTTTAAAATATTGCAAGAAATAAGCAGAGGGAATCATTTGTGAGTTCTGAAGCACTACCTCGTCCGAGATGACACAATGTTGGAGGACGTTAATTTAAAAAAAAAAAAAAAAATGAAGCACTACCATCAGTCCAGCACAATGACTGTTAGGAATGGGGTGCCATGATCGACCTGTTGCCCATAAATCAAACATTTCTTCAGTCAATGCAAAGTGATACTTGAGGTGGTGTTAAGATGCTGTACAATGGGTGACTGGAAAAGAGTGATTTGGATGATGATTCCTGTGACAATCCAATGGAAGAATTTAGGTTTGGTGAATGCATGTAGAACATTTGTTTTCATGTTAGTGCAGTACAGTAGTGAGGAAGTGATCTAAGGATGTGGCCCCCATTTCAATGCAGAAGGATATGAATACAACTTAAACCATTGTGTACTCCATACAGTAGAGGACCCGTATCAGCTTGACAATACACCCTATCATAAGACATTTGTGAGACAATGATTTATGGATGATAACATTCTGAAATATACTGGTCTGCTGAGAATTTCGACCTGAACCCAGTTTAATACCTTTGGGATAAGTTAGAATTTGACTTTGGTTCAGACCCCAGCACCCAACATTACTAACTTCTCTGGTTTCGGCCTTTGAAGAAGAATTGACTCCTGTTGGTCCACAGACATTCAGACACCTCATTGAAAGTGTCCCCAGCAGAATTAAAGGTGTGATAAAGGCAAAGAGATGACCCATCCTGTATTGATGTTCAATAGTATGGAACATGACATAAGCAAAGTTTAAGTACCATTTTAGGTAGACTTCCAGATACTTTTGATTAGATACTGTATTTCAGCCATGAAAGTGGAGTAAATTGCTGTTAGTGTCGAATCATTCATAGGCCTTTCATTTGGGAAGGCTATGTAAAAGAAAATGGTCAGTAATTTTCAAAGTAGTTTTTAAGATATAAAAGGTAGAATATTATAGAGTTTGAATGTCATGCCTATTGCAAAAGCTTAGGGTAGTTATATTTTTTAGCAGAATTAATGATTCCATGTTGTGAACATTATTGTTACATTTCATTTTATTTGATCCACATGTTCCAAATACTTACAAATGTTAGTGAAGGCTATAATCACAGTACACAAGGAAAAAGGTTATGTAAAACTATCATATCATATATATACAGTGCATTCCTTGACTAGCCGGACCACTCCACGACGGCAAGGGACCGGGTGAGGACCTCCCCGCCAGACTTACATGTAAAGGGCCGGCAAGTCATGGGTACGGAGCACTAACTTGCATTAGACTTACCTACATCACATCTGATGTTGAAAGTGATGACTTTCAACGTGAACACATTCCCTATATCTCCAAAAACAATTCTGGTTTACTTCCAGAAGTCCATATTGACTGATTGCCTGTATTTCTCTTGTTATTTTGTCCTTCAATTCTTTTACTGTGTACAGATTTAATGAATACACTATATTCTTCAACGTTCCCCACAAATAAAAATCGCTTGGATGTTTAGCACAAGAGGTTAACATTTTCAAGACGTCAGCTTTCGCAGCAGCAAAACTTCTGAAACTTAAAAGTTCATGCTTTACAACCACAAGATCCTGTAAGTAGGGTTAGTTATTGCAATTAGTTTTATCAGTCTGTTCATAATGGCGACATGGACCGACCTTTAACGTTCTTCGCTAATGAAGCATGGTTTTATCTTCAATTCAAGGTCAGTTTCTACTCAAAACAATTGATACTAGACTATCGAAAGTCACCATATTATTCATGAAGTTCCTTACCACACATAGAATTATTAGTCTCATATTTACGGCACAAAAGTTGATTAACATGTTTATGTAAATTCTATTTTAAATATTTTTTCCTGCAACTAACAAGAAATGAAGGATTGTGTGACTGGTTTCAACAGGATTCAGCTATGGCACACACTGCTGGTATTCTATGCATGAATTGTGAAGTAGGTATGGTGACAGAATAATTAGTCCAGGATTCTGGCCCTCTCGTTCCCCTGATCTATCTCCATGCGATTTTTATTTTTAGGGAATTTTAAGAATAAAGTGTATGCATTAAACCCACACAAGTTACAAAAACTGTAGGACAAAATCACGAGAGAAATACAAGCAATCAGTCAACATGAACTTTTGCGAGTAAACCAGAATTGTTTTTGGAGATATAGGGAATGTGTTCGCATTCACGATCATCAATTTCAACATCTGATGTGATGCAGGTAAGTCTAATGCAAGTTATTACAGTAGTTAGTGTTCCATACCTGTGACTCGCCAGTCGTTTACGCCTAACTTTGCCAGAGAGCATACCGGTACTCACCTAATCCTTTGCTGTCACGGAGCAGCCCAGCCGGTCAAGGAATGCACGGTGTATATTCAGGGCTTTCAAATTGGTTCTTCACTGCCGCACGGCCTTTTGCCTGTGTGAGTTTGAAGCTGCCGCTACTAACAAGCCGCACGTAAAACATGTATAAAAATCTTACCTTATAGAAAATGCTGGAAATGTCGTGAACGATGGTTTAATAGATCCACAGCTTCTGTTCTTTTCAGATGAGGTGTGGTTTCATCTAAATAGTCGCGTGAACACTCATAACAGTCGGTATCGGGCATCTCAAAATTCACATCGCGTTCAAGAAATCCCTCATTATGATCGGAGATTTGGAGTTTGATGTGCTGTTAGCGCGACACATAATTGGTCCAATATTTTACGACCATACTGTAAATAAAGAGAGGTACTGAAATGACATTTTGACCCCATTTTTTCAGTCACGATCTGTACTTGCAGTAGCAGTATCTTGTTGGAACCACCCATATGATTTATCTTCTTCTGTCAGTTCACGAAAAAATGGGGTCAAAATGTCATTTTGGTACCTCTCTTTATTTACAGTCTGGTCGTAAAATATTGGACCAATTATGTGTTGCGCTAACAGCACACCAAACTCCAAATCTCCGATCATAATGAGGGATTTCTTGAATGCGATGTGAATTTTGAGATGCCCAATACCGACTGCTATGAGTGTTCACACGACCATTTAGATGAAACCACACCTCATCTGAAAAGAACAGAAGCTGTGGATCGATTAAACCATCGTTCACGACATTTCCAGCATTTTCTATAAGGTAAGATTTTTATACATGTTTTATGTGCGGTTTGTTAGTAGCGGCAAACCTGGCCGCGGCAGCATCAAACTCGCACAGGCAAAAGGCTGTGCGGCTGCGAAGAAGCAATTCGAAAGCCCTGTATGTATGTGCTTAACAGACTATGTGTATTCATTATTATTAATACTGCGTTTTCTGAAATAAAATAGGGTTGAGTGGCTATATTTTTCCATAACACACGGCAAGGGTACAGCTCTCAGCATTTATAGGCATATCAGGGATGCGCACAAAGCTTTGCCAAGCAAGTATCAATATCTTTAATTAGCTTGTTAAAGGTGCTAACAACGATTTCATCTAAGACTAATGTATTATTTCTTTATGAGATAGAATCTTAGCCTGTTAAGATATTGTGAATGAAAGAAAGATGGAAATTCATTGTACACTGTGATTGGTGTTGAACTTTACTTCTGCTCCCCTTAGGCAGTATTTTTTGCAGCCAAACAGTAACGTCAGCAATTGCAGAAATGTAATTTTTCAGGAACCAACTGATGAGAAGTTTATCTTAACTCTGAAAGAGCTACACACTCATAAAGAGATTATTACTACCTTATCTATAACAATGGATGCCATCAAACCAGTGCCTTATATCTTGGTGAGCTTTACTAGTTAGTGACAAACATCCAGCTACAGTGTATGTGTTCACTAGACCCCAGTAGAGATGTGATATTATGTTGGTACTGATGTGGTTAAGCTTTCTAAGATGTTTCTTACATCAACAAGAACAAAAATTTGCTTAACCGCTTTGTCTTACCCAAAGGCATTCTGAAAAACCACCAGTTGTACAAACCACCTATTAAAAGTTTTTCCTGCCATTCTCTCTATCTCTCCTTTTTGTTTCTCCTTGCACTGGTGTAATTTTGTTAAAAAGCTAATAGAAATAACATTTCACGTAAGCTTGAGTTTAATGTGCACAGTACTTACCAAATTTGTTTGGAAGTTCAACTCAAACTTATCTGAATTGATTTGTGTGCCTGATTTTCATTCCTTGGTAAATAATGTTTTGGTTAGAGAGAAATGTTTGCAGTAGTCAATAGGAAGAGTTCATGTAAGACTTCTAACACATAAATGTGAACTCCAGTTTTAC
Source organism: Tenodera sinensis (assembly GCA_030765045.1). Lineage (NCBI taxonomy): Eukaryota > Metazoa > Arthropoda > Insecta > Mantodea > Mantidae > Tenodera > Tenodera sinensis. The sequence goes on from CM060964.1 coordinate 170,673,676, forward strand.
AAAAATATCTAGTTGATCTTGTTTAATTTCAGAACGGGCAAAATAATACCATACTGTCAAAATGGTGGCAATTCTTTCACTCTTATAACAAAAGAAAAAGTAATTTTATTTAATAATAATAATAATAATAATAATAATAATAATAATAATAATAATAATAATAATAATAATAATAATAATAATAATAATAATAATTTTATTCCTAAATACAGCTGCTATTGTTCATAGTGGTTTCATGTGAAGTATATAAGTTAGTGTGGTACTTTTATTTTAAAATCAGAATACAATTTGAGTAAATAACAGCTTTAATCGGCAGAATGCTCTATGCCTGGGCCAGATGTGGTTACTGAATACCTTGAAAATTGCCTTTTTTAAATGTAACATAAAATCTAGCTATGCAATTTATTACTTTATTTAGCTTTTTGAAATAAAAGCCTGAATTCCTGTTGTAGCTGACGATGTCATACCTGGAAAAATGGAATAGCCCATGTGAGTGAGAATGAATAAGGCAACACAACTTTGAGCGTTGGCTCAGCACAGCTCTTTGTAAATCCAGCTAAGGCCTTGAGTAAGGAAAACTGTTATCTTATCAGTCGAAAACAAATGAGATTGCCAAAAATATAGGTATCAAGGACTCAGTTGTTTGGCTGTATTGGTTCCACAAGAGACATTCCATTTCATCTGTACAAATTAGAGTGAAGCAAATAAAGTTGATAAAAGTACAAACAGCTGGTTGGATGAATTTGACCGAGTGAGGGAAAAGTATGCCTTGTGTGATGTATTCCATATGGACGAAGCCATTTTCCAGAAAATAGTGTAATTTGTGAATACTTGTACCTTTACAATCACTTTCTAATGTTATAAGTTTACAGTAATGTAAAGTGATTGATACTGTAGTGTGTTATGCATTACTGTACTACAGTACACGGTCTCTGAAAGGTATCTTAGGTGCTGCATCTGTTCAGGGAACTTCGTTCATCCTTTCAGAGGAATTGTGGGAGAGGCAAGAGGGGGGGGGGGGGGGCTGCCAGCAAGACCAAATGCACAAAATAAGCACAGCCGATCTATAATTCATCCTGGCGTAACAGGAAGTGTTCTGGATTAGTATTGCAGAGATCAAAGTGTTCAAGTCTGGGGATAAAGTTTGTCTGTCTCTCTCTCTTCTCTCCTCTTCTTCTTCTTCTTCTTCTTCTTCTTCTTCTTCTTCTTCTTCTTCTTCTTCTTCTTCTTCTTCTTCTTTTTGATGGTGTGGGTGAGATAATGCCCAGCTTCTTAGTAGAAGTTTGCAAACGTTAATACTCGTAATATAGTTGTAATGTTTGTATTTATTTTACATCGATGTCTCACTCTCATTATTTCGTTTTAATTTTGCCAGTTTTACATTACTGTTTTATCACAGCTGATACTTTCTTGTTTACATTGTGTGTTTGACTTAAACCAGTTGGTGTATTATGCTTTGTTGTATTGGATAGTCCCTCCTTGGAAAAAGTAGAAGGAACTTACTGACGTGTAGACAAGCGGTATAAGTAGTCATATGTAATGGATTCTGTTGCACTACCGACAGGTGCCACCACAGCTCATTGCCAAAGCATGGGCATCGTAAACCAAAGACATATGTTTGAATCCCGACATTGATATCCATTTATTATTATTATTATTATTATTATTATTATTATTATTATTATTATTATTATTATTATTATTATTATTATTATTATTATTGTTATTGTTATTGTTATTATTGTTATTATTATTGTTGTTATTATTATTATTATTGTTATTATTATTATTATTATTATTATTATTATTATTATTATAATTGTTTTATATATATATTTTTTTTTTTTGTATTCTCCAAAGAATAAGAAAGAATTAAAGGCAAGCACAAAAAGATTCTGTTTGAATGAAAGACTGAAGCATATTGTTTCCTTAATTTGACTATGAACAAGCAATATAGAACGTGATTTGATTATGTGGCTTCTAATATACACCTGCTGCACAAGAAGTAAAAGGGAGGGGGTGGGAATTTGGAAACATTACAATTCCCCCCGTTCTTTGCAGATCCTATTGAAAACAGGAAAGCTTGTTTTCCAGATCTTCAATTTTTTACAAAATTCAAATGGTGTAGGATACAATTGTTTAGTTAACTGAAGCTCTTTCATTTTACAGGTATAAACCAATTAATACTCATTTGCAGTTGAATAGCTGATTATAACCAAATGTAAGCAAAACATTGGTTTCACATGTATCCTAAGCTTCACAGTATTGCCACTGATGGAAGCTTAGAAAGTTAAAATCATTGCCATTAACCTGTTAGGGTGCTATATAATGCTAGAGTAGTATGGATTTAAACTACTTCCATTACTACTGCCATCAGTGTAATTTTGGTGATAACATTTGTTTGTCAAGAGCAAAAAGCGATTATGACCGTTAAGTAATTTTATAGCTATTTAAACACAATTTATTTGTAATAATAATTGCTAGAGAAAAGGAGCATTCTAACAGAAATGAATGTCCTTAATTAAATTAGCAATCGTATCGTCTGACATAAGTATTTCAATTGCATAAATGCCCTGTGCTAAAGGTGCAGAGTTATATCTTCTTATTCAATAACTGGTTGTTTGCCTGGTGCTTTGACAGATAAGATCTTTGACCTCACACAACCCTTGCTCCCTGCACCTTAGGGATGACAAACAGCACATATGCGACTGTTTCTTTTGAAACGTTCCCCCAGTTTCTTTCATGAGTGATTGTACATGTATACTTACTAAAATGTGTTGGAATCTGTTGGTTCCCCCCCCCCCCCCCCCCCCCCCTCTTTTAACACAAACTCTTGATTTTTCGGTTTCTTAGGATTCGTGTTAACAAGGTTGTACTGTAATACAATCATCTGTTGAAAACTTAGCGGGAAAATTGTCAGATCTTTTAGCTCGTAGAGTTATAGCTCAATAACAATCTGCATTTTTGTTTAAGTGGAAATAAAATTTGAAACCTAAAGAATGCATTATAATTTGTGGTTTTTCAGGAAACTATACTTTCGTCATACAATATTCTGATTAAGAATAGAACAATGACCAAGCAACATTCCATCCATTTCTAATGTCCTTTAAAGAAAACAATAGCTTAAAACAAAAATCAGATTACTATATCAGAACATTTAAAACATGATCAGAGCGCTGTTCATCTGTTCCAACACCAATTAATGAACATTCTAAGGAAAGAAATAAAAGATACGGAAAAAAGAATTTGCTTTTCTGATGGCGCTAGCACTCAGTCAAGAAAAAAAAAAAATAGTAAACATGTGTTTTCATGGAAAAGATTCTAGAGTGAACACTGAATGGCACCTCTTCTCCATTTCACATGGAAAGTGTCCGTGTAATGGAATTGGGCACACTACTAAACATCTAGCAACGTAAAGTAAACTCCAGCTGGGACATGATCCCATCACAGCATCTTACAGATCATTTACTTGGGTGCAAAATCAGATTACAAATATAATATTTAAATTTTTGTACTGTTAATCAGCAGAGAGTGATATTTTATACACAAGATATGAAAACCGAAACCAAATAACATGCACAGTAAAGCTACATTTTATCTTACCATTGTCAGTATCAAGCTATAGTGAAACTGTATTCATTTGAAAGTTAAGGGAAAAAGATTGCCATTAAATCAACCATTTTGATTTATGCTTATAGATTGTTTTCTGAGAGATTTGTACCTTGAAACAAACTTGGACATTTTGTGCACCATTCCTCCCATTCATTGTCAGCTACAGTGGATCTCAGCGCAACTTGACAGTGTGGCATTTCTAGGTCGAGTTCACTGTGCCACATGACTAGGTAAATTATTTCATTCCAAATGGAATAGAAATAATACTCTCATACTTGATATGCTGTTATAGAACATGCACGGGAGGGAGGGTGACTTCTGTTTCTTCAAATCCCCCCCCCCCTTTTCTTTCTTTCTTTCTCTCTTTCTTTCTAACTTTCTGTCTTTCTTTCTAACTTTCTTTCTTTCTTTTAATGCTGATAAACTAATTCAAATTCTAAAATTCTTTTAAAACTAGACATGTTTCGTTTAAAGTGATTTGTAGAGAAAATATGCATTATCTGAGCATTCAAATGAGATATTTACAAAGTCAGTAACATAAAAAGGACCGGAACTATCAGTGTTTAAACATGTTGGGGAGGGTGCTGTTTCTAAAAATTTGTTACTTATAACAGGTGTAATACTACTGTTAAATAGTATTTCAAACCTCTCGCATATGTTCTGTCATAAGAATGCATAGAGAAGTTTAAAGGAATCAAATGTATGATGGTGAATTTTTGTTAAAAATTGGTAAATTTGAGATGGACTGATGCATTGATGAAATTGGGTTACATTATTTCTTTATATAGCTATCTGCATCCTTACAGTTTTCTAATTCACAGAATGAAAAATATACTATTATGCACAGGAATAACCAAAATAATACCAGCATATATTAGTAGCAGCTTATTTGAATAGTTCCAATACCAAAACTACAGTTGAAATTAGGAAATTGAGAGAAAAAACGAGAGGATGTAGATTATGGAAAAATTGAAGCTATTAACAGTGAAGCAACAAGATTCTAAAGTAAGAACAAATTAGAAACTAAAAACTTCACTTATCTTATTATTTTGGTGCTGACCCTGGGGTTTCAAGCTATATCCAGCTCATTCTCAAAACCATATAAACAAACTCGTTGCCAAGCTACAATCTTTTATTTTTTCTGAAAAAATAATATACAATATAATATAATTGTATATAATATACAATTCACTTTGGAAACTGAGAATAATGGATTCCTTTCATTTCTGGACTTAAAAATTAAAAGACATAACAATAAGTTGAAATTTGGTATTTACAGAAAATATACTCATACTGATAATTACATAAAATATAAAAGTTTTAATCCTTTTGCACATAAATTTGCTGTTTTTAATAGTTTAATTTACAGGTTAATAAATATACCCCTTAATAAAGATGAATTTGACATAGAATATAAACACATTATTAACACTGCAGTAATTAATGGTTTTAATACAGATTTTATACATAAAAGGATAGAGGAACTTAAGTATCAAAAAGCTGTCAAAGAAGTTTCAACCCTTAAAAAAATAAAAGATAATTGTATTTTTAAAAAGTTTACTTACCATCCATGGGCTAATAAAAAATTTACAAGGATTTTTAAAGAATATGGAATAAATTTGGTCCCTCAAAATAAATTTAATATACAAAATTTACTTAATTTTTCAAAAAAAGATAAAATACCAAATTATAAAAAATCTGGCATTTATCAATTTAGCTGTTTAGATTGTGATAAAGTTTATATTGGTAAAACTAAACGTCATCTAGAAACCAGAATAAAAGAACATTTTAGAAATATTAAATATAAACAAACTGATAAATCAGCTGTGGCAGATCATTTTTGGTCATTTAATCATGAAATTAATTCAGAAGTTAAATTATTAAAACAATTAAGTAATCCAATAGATTTAATGGTTTGGGAAAAAGTTTTTATATTAACAAACAGGAACCGTGTTATGAACTTCGAATTACCATCTATAGATTGTATATATAAATTTTTGTTTTCAGAGATTGGTAAATAAAAATTGAATAAGAGTAATTGTTTTTCAGAAAAAATAAAAGATTGTAGCTTGGCAACGAGTTTGTTTATATGGCTTTGAGAATGAGCTGGATATAGCTTGAAACCCCAGGGTCAGCACCAAAATAATAAGATAAGTGAAGTTTTTAGTTTCTAATTTGTTCTTACTTTAGAGAGGATGTAGGATATCAGTCAGCATCTTAAAGAAGATATGTTATCCTAATTGGTTATACAAATGCTTCATATAATATCTGTGGGCATTTTAAGACTTTTGAAAGAATGTTTTCAAGTTACAGCATTTCATTGGCTCTATAATGTATGCTGAATAAACCATTAAGGGGAGGCATCTGTGAAAATGACAAAAATCCACAATTTTTGTCACAATGATGTGAAAATTTGTATGTATGTGTGCCAAAGCATAACTAGAAGGTTTACCAAGTTTCACTTTTCTATGCAAGATAGTTTTTGCAAAAAAAAATTTTTATTGGTTTTTTTGCTGCAATTTTAGGGTAGTATAGCAAACGCTTCTTATAAAATATTATTTGTTCTAAGTAAACTAAACTCTGGCCATATGTTTCCCTAGATTACATCTACAAAACCTGGTATTTTTATTTGGCTATGTCAAACAGTTTTGGAGAAAAAAAATATTGAATACCTCAATGTCCATTTTTTTTTTCAAATTATTAACAATTTTCAAAATAAAAATTCAATAACAATTAAACTACTCCATCTGCAGCATTTAAAATACCAAGTTTTATGAAGCAACTATCTTAGAACATGTGTGTAAAATTTAAAAGAAATCTATTAAGAACTGTATTAGAAGATGCATTTTGAAGATTGAAAAATGTGAAAAAATAGAAAGCGGAGAAAAATGACTTTAAAGTTTTAAGTGTATGACAACATACATTTACTGCTTTAGAATTCCCCTGGACCATATGAAGGTCCTTCAGCTAACTGTTTGGCTTCTTCTTCTTTAAGTTTTGCTACTCTTAACTGTTTTTTTGCTGATTTGAATGTATTTAATGTACTCAGTGCACTCTGCTTTAATCTTCCCTTATCCCTAACATTACCAATTCTTTTGCTTACTTGACTTACATTACTAACTGTGACTCTTTCCTTTACATAGAGAGTAGCCTCACAACTCATATTAAATTCACTGATAGCTGAAGTCACTGTAATGTTGTACTACTTGAACCTGCTCCTTCAAGATCTACTGCAGATCTAGTTATGCTTGTTTCCCCCTGAGATTTCCCAGTTTGCCATCTAGGCATTATATTTTTTCTTGCTGCAAGAGATTTCTTTGTTTGCTTTTGCTTACTCACTTTACAATATTTTTATACCAGTTAATAATAATTTAATAAAAATCTGGTCCACTTAATGTACAATCTTTACAACTTTGCAATAAAGTATAATAGTGAGAAGAGTATTAGCTGCTTGTGTGTTTACAAACAGCTAAATAAAGAATTTAGATTTTCACTTAGACAGAGCAAGAAGACACTTATTTAGTATTCCCTGCCTTATCTTATTCTATATTATACTTATTCTTATTCTAAACTCCACTTATCTAAATGTACACCACAATAAAGATGACTTCTCTCTTCTTCAAGCTGTGTAATCTTGAATAAAATTCAGAGAAATACAACCATGTGGTACACACATGTTAAAACAGGAAACATTCGTTTGTTTCACCTGCATAAATGTTTGCAGAAAATCCCACAAGATGTCTCTGCTTACATCCACCAGAACTGAATCAGACCGCCCAATTTAAACTTCAAAATTGTACGCGATTTTGCTGCAATGGGGTAATGAATGAATTTCAACAGCCACGCCCACCCGCACATGGGCATTTAAATCATGGCATAATGGCCTTTTAAATGACGATGAGGAGTAAACAATGGTAGATTCTGAAAGTACAACGTACAGACATAATTTTAAGGCAAAAAACGAAAAATTGCATTTTTCGTCATTTTTGTCCAAATTTCACTGATGCCTCCCCTTAACCTCTTCAGGGATATGGACGTGAAATCACGTCCATTTAAAATGACGGGCGAGCGATATGGACATGTATACACGTCCTGTGCGTTTGTGCATTTAACCCTTATTTATCCTCTATCTAACTCAACTTATTTTAATTTTCCCCCGTTATGAAACATTTAATTAAATTCTATATGCTTTACTGGCTTACCTTTATATGTTCCTTCTGCAGTGATATGCCTCAAAACAGGGATAAACACACAAGGGCACATCTCCACATTCGCCACAGATCATCCCAGTTTCCTTGCGGATTCCCTTCTTGCGGCACACGAAACACCTTCGAGATGGGCGGGACTTCTTTGCTGTTGACGGTATCCTTTTAGGATAATGTTTTCCTTGAAGTCTGAGGGGTGCAGGGGTTTTGGATTTTCTACCCCCAGTATGAAGAGGCCTCTAAACCTGGTATTGTTCAATTAGGCTGCGAGCTATTGATAGTCGAAAGTCCAGGTAGGTCATTGTCTTGTGTGGGTTTAGAGCTCTCCAAATTACCAAACAATTGTATATGGTTATATCCAGCTGGTGCAAAAATACCTTTTTATACCATTTCACTGTTTTTCGTAAAGAGGGATATGCTTGCAATACCTGATCTACTAGATCGACACCGCCCATGTGCATATTGTATTCCTGGATAACTTCAGGCTTGAAAATGCACATTTTGGTATGGGCATCTGTTTTTCCAGTGTCAATCATTAAAATCCGAGAACTGCAATTGGATAATGCCGAACTACCCTCCTGTCCTGCCAGGCAAGGTAGGTCAAAGGTGGGAGCTGACGCACCTCCATTTCCCCTCTCCATAGAGCCTTCGTATTCACATCTTTTGGCAAACCAATACGATTTGAACGTACTGTTCCAATTGCATTAGTCTTTCTTTTGTGTAAGGCCATGAAAAATTTAGGAGAGCTGTACCAGTTATCTAAGTACACAGTCCTACCCTGATCAAGCACAGGTTCCATTAGGTGCATTACTATGGAGCCAGATAAGCCCAAATCTTTGTCTCCAGTATTGTCAGTCCCTTGACCAGTGTAAATGCAACTATTGTAAAGATATCCCGTTTTACTTTCACAAACATCAAAACTCTTTATGCCAAATCTAGCCCTTTTTGTTTTGATGTATTGCTTCCAACATAAGCGGCCCTTCCAAAGCATTAGGCTTTCATCAACAGTGACCTTTTCACCAGGCACATAATTTTCTTTAAATTTTGAAATAATATAATCGAAAACAGGCCTAATTTTGTGGAGTTTGTCATTTACATTCTCTGTGCAGGTGAAATGAAGGAACCGCAAAATTGATGTAAACCTGTTATTTGACATGCATTTTCCAAAAAAAGGAGTAGCTAGTATGTCATCTGTGGACCAATACATGTATAATGCAGGTTTACGAATAACACCCATAAGTATAATTAGACCAATTAGCCTGTAAATCTCATTGAGTGTTACTTCTGTCCACCTTTGAATTCTGCGCTTAGGCCCTAATTTACCTTTAGAGAGCAGGTCTTCCTTCACCTTACTCACATATACATTTGTTTCCAAAACAATGAGAGACACTAAGTCGGTAGTAAAAAATTATGTAAAAATGTCAATTGGTTGGCTGTCAGAAGTCAGCTGAGCCTGGGGTTGAACACCAGACCCTGTGCTCGTGAAGATGTGCCTGTTTGTATTGGAATTGTTTTCAGCCCTCCACAATGCTGACTCTTCATGAACACCTGAAGGAAGTTGGTCACATTCTTCCTCACTGCTACTCGTACCTATATCCTCCACACCCCCCTCAAATTCGGAAAATTCGCCATCGATATCCAAATCGCTGTCACTCAGCAAGAAGTCCTCCACATTATCGTGTGTAATTTCAGAAGCCCTTACACTTCCACCACTCGCTAACCTTTGTGCAACACTGCTTGTTGATGCCATGTTTTAGCTCTGAGATGTAACACTCAAAAGCTTCTCACTTCAGCTACAAGCAGGAAAGTATACGTATGTATTTCAACAAAGAAACAAACGGAGCCAGCTAAATCCAAGTTATGAAACACGTGTAAGGAAAAATTGCAAACCTGCTTTATTCTGATGACTCATAAACCACGCATACAGTAGTGTTCTATTTCACATTGTGCTGTGATTTGCTGACGCATAGCTCACACATACAATGGGTCCACTACTGTTTCTTTCCGAGAAATTATATTAGATGCGTTCGACAAAGCAAAGTTAACTTTTCACCACAGTGAAACAAATAGTGCCATTTCAACGATTTGTAAATGCAACTCAACATTGCTGATGATGTACATGTATACTGCATATAATGAGTTTTATACCAGTTTTTGTTTCATTAAAATAACTTAAAATGTACGCAAAATACAGCTGTGTATTTACGAAGCACTTTTAGTGCATTTAACAATTTAAATGCCCTGCGCTGGATATTGGGTATCCGTTCTCGGCCTGTGGAGCTTTTAAATGGCTATCGCTCAAGAGGTTAAAGAATACTATCTCATCTAAGCAAAATATCTGGCTTATATCGGACGCCATGGACAAACTTGGACATTAGATTGGAGGAACACCAAATAAATGTAACATATAATTATATTTATATCATGACTAGGGCTCAAAAGTTTATGACCCAAAAATCAGGGGAAAATGGTCATTAAAATGCCCCTAAAGCTTGGGAAAAATGACATTAAAATTTTAAAAAATTACCATACATGTTTTTTAGTGATTTTAATATTCAAATTTTAAAAGTAAATCTCATTTTTATTAATCATTATAATTAGAAATACTATGTAATGTAACCCATACAAATTTATAGACTAGGAAACATATTTATTTATGTATCTCTTATTCAGCACTGCAATAAAGAACCATTGCCATTCATAGGCTCTCAGGTTTGAAGGATCGCTGGTTGTCTTGAACACTCGTATGCTTTGAAAAATTCCTCTCTTCTTCAACTGACATCATGGGCGGATACTTGAAGTGAGCAAGGTCCCCTGGTGAAAAACCTTTAAAATAACTAAAGGGACTGCACCGTAGCCGAGTGGTTATACCATTTGCTTCTCACCAAAGCTGCCCAGGTTCGATCCACACAACCACATGCAGGATTTGTGGCGGGCGAAGCAGCGCTGGGACGGGATTCCTCTGGGTTCTCTGCCATCTCATTTTGCCGGTGCCCTATCTTCATTCCATGTATCAGTGTCACCGCCTGCAGTGCTATATGTAGTAAAAGTAGGCGTTAAACACTAGAAAAAAGAAAAAGCTAAAGTAAAACCTTGCAGAACTTTCTCAATTTTACACAACTGATGCCCAATGTTCTTTTCTAATACATTTTTTATTTTCTCACGAACTTCTTGACCAATTATTATTTATGCCAACAAACTTACTGTTGGTGTTTTTAAACACACAAGCCGTGTGTGGGCAAAGTTTGAGAGGTAGAACTGGAACTTAAAAATTCAATGCCACAGCTGGGATTTGAATCACAGACCTTCCACTTACCAGGCGGCTGCTCTAACCATTGAGCTAATGTGACAATCTGCCAGAATGGCATTGAATTCTCAAACCAGTTTGTATTTCTCCTGGTAAACCACAAAGGCAATGCCATTCTGGCAGATTGTCACAGTAGCTCAATGGTTAGAGCAGCCGCCTGGTAAGTGGAAGGTCTGTGGTTCAAATCCCGGCTGTGACATTGAATTTTTAAGTTCCAGTTCTACCTCTCAAACTTTGCCCACACACAGCTTGTGTGTTTAAAAACACCAACAGTAAGTTTGTTGGCATAAATAAACAATAATTACCATTGGAAGGTTTTTAATCCTGGGACATATAGTACTTACAATAGTAAGTCACCATTGGGGTAATTTGTCTCTGATGCGAGACTGCCTTTGTGGTTTACCAGGAGAAATATGAACTGGTTTGAGAATTTAATGCCATTCTGGCAGTTTGTCACAATAGCTCAATGATTAGAGCAGCCGGCTGGTAAGCGGAAGGTCTGTGGTTCAAATCCCAGCTGTGGCATTGAATTTTTAAGTTCCAGTTCTACCTCTCAAATTCTTGACCAATTTTTCCCACACATTTTTGCAAATGTTCCACCACACCTTTAATTGTTTTGATAACTGCATGTATGCTCTCATCTCTTTTTTCTAGCCATGTTATTGCTTCTGCCAAAATTGAAAAGTTGACACTGATAAATGCCAAACTCCCCTTAATTTAAGGATCATCCAGTAAGACTTGAACATCAGCTATAAATGCAGCATTTTCTCTATCAAAGCTGTCAACCACTGACTTCACATCAAAATGTCCGTAATAATAAGCACATGCACTGACCCATGTTCTCCAACACGTTACTAATGGTTTAGGGGGCAATGGTAGGTTGGGTGCAATTTCACGAAAATGTCTTATTCTTGAAGGAGCTTTCAGGAACACTTTTTTTTATATTTGATATGAGTTTAACTTGGAATTTTTCACGCATTAGTGCTTCACGCTCTGTGAAGGGCATGCGCTATGAATGTTATGTGAACCATTTTAGTGTAAAATGATTAAATTACGGCTCCTGATTTCATCATATACTTAGCTGCAACTGTTATGAAAGGTAAAACATGAAAATGTTTCAAGCCCTGTGGTCACAAAAGAAGCATGCTTTCATCAAATAACTTGCATTTACATTGATGATTAACCTTCTCAATTATTTCTGCCGCAAGGAGAAACATTTATGGAGAGGTGTCAACTTCTAATGTACCTATAAAATTTGTAATATAACGCCCCTCCGTATCACTTGTCTTGTCTATTGAATCAAATATATTCTTATTTCCCAGTAATTGTATGTTCTTGCTATTGTTTTCTCATAACAACCCTGCAAGTAACCTTTTCTAAGGGTAGATTTATCTGAATTGTTCTGTCCCGTATATTTCTGCAGAAATTGCCATAATGTAGTGTGATTTATTTTTGCTAATGGAATATTGGCAGAAACCAACACTTTACTAAGATCTCTATTAGAAACAGTTTTTGGACGATTCCCCTATGACTAAGAAGTAACTGGGTTGCCTTACTTTCCTTTGTACTTGCAATAGCCTTTGTTTTTCACCCACAATATGCTGCTGCACAGTAAAATGCTTATCTATACTCACTTAAATTTCAAACAACTTGCAAAGCAATATTTTTCCATGAGTAGAAAATAGTCACCAAACTGGGTCACTAACTTTTGCAAGAAACTTTGTCTACTTTTGTTTACTTTTGGCATTTTCATGGCTTCACTTGTGAGAAGTAAAATGTTGACTGGATGGCAGATGCAGTTGTAACAGTAGGCGCAAGTGTTGTTTTTCTTAACATGGGGAAGCACCGTCATTATCTACATGGATAACAGTAGCTGCGTAAACACATTTCCAATGACTCATTAAGAGACTATAAGAATATTACAGCAGAATTCAGTAAGCCGCCTCAATGATGACTATACAGGCGAACAACCTAAAGAAGTGCACTTAAAAGCAAAAAACTGAAGAAAATGCAACAAAAAGTACATTTCCTAAAAAAAAATGACCAATAGACATTAAAACCCCAAAAAGTGCAAAAGAAAAGTAGTCAATGTTGGTTCATTTTTAAGAGAAATGAATTTATATTGCACTCTGCATTGTCTGTGATGACTCAGAAAAAAGATATTTCATCAAGTTCCGAGCCCTAATCATGCCATTTCATAGAATTTCTGACGTCCTAATATTGGACAGAAGATGAAATTGTTGAAACGAGTTAGTTCATTCCTGTTACTTTCCACTTGGGAAAAGGTTTTTACTGTGATCAGAGTTCAGAGTCATGCCCATAAATGCAATCCTGAAGGTTTGCCAATTATCTAGTAGTAGGTGCAGAGTTGGTAGGAGAACATTAATGTTAGTAGATGTAACTGCTGCTAAGCATTTGTATCACTTGATGCAAGCCAAGCTATATGTTTGAATATCAACTCATTTTAAACAATATAAGGAAAAATGGAATTTCCTTATTCATTGATTTCTCTTTGTTTGTAGTAGTTAAAATAGACATAGGATTTGTGGTCTGGTCTTGCTGTCTCCTTTTTCTGTGACATTAGCTGACAAGCATACGGTAACTTGATTCCTGAACGTACAAGGTGTGGCAATAAGGAAACTGGACTCATGCTCCTACACTTTATTGGGAGGGGTCAATTAGTTAATGTAATGTTATATGCTTGACTATAGTACCTTCCCCAGTCCCTATACCGTTCCATGCAAATTTTTCACTCTTGGAAGCCGTGCTGAAGTTCACCTTGTGTTATGTTGTTCATCAGTTAAATCACTTAAGCTATCGCTGCATCTACGATGGTGGTCTGAAAAGTTTCTGACCTCAACATAAAGATGGCAGCACACGTAAATAAAAGCTAGTGAATTTCGTTGTTCATCTGTTGGCAGTTACTCGCTAAAGTTTCAGCCATTTTGGACGCTTAGTAGTTATGTAACAGTTGTTTGAGTGAGTTGATGTGAGTGTTTTTATGAAAATGGACAAAATCGAGTATCGAGCTGTCATTAAATATTTGTTTTTGAAAGGCAATACGCCTACTACGCAAATCAAAGATGAGTTGAGTTTTGTGTATGGAGACTCTGCACCATCATTTACCACAGTGAAATTTTGGGTAGCTGAATTTAAATGTGGCCGTTAGAGCTTGGGAGATGATGAACGTTCGGGACGTCCAAATACTGTAAGTACCGAAGAAAACATCGCCAAAGTTCACCAAATGGTGCTAGATGACTGCCGAATTAAAGTGAGAGAGATAGCAGGGGCTATGAACATGTCAAAAGAAATGTTTGTCACATATTAAATCAACATTTAGACATGAGAAAGCTGTCCGTACGTTGGGTGCAGCGTTTGCTCCCGTTAGACCATAAACGTGTTTGAATTAACATTTCCAACGCTCTGTTGGCGCAGTTTAGGTGCAATAAATCCAAGTTTTGGCGCTGATTAATTGCTGTAGATGAAACTTGGATACACCATTATACCCCCTAAACAAAAATACGGTCCAAACAGTGGACTGCAAAGGGATAACCGGCTCCAAAAAAAGCAAAAACTGTTTTTTTTGGCTGGGAAAGTGATGGCGACTGTTCTTTGGGATAATCATGGAGTTATTTTAATCGATTATCTTCAAAAAGGAAAAACCATTACAGGAATGTACTACGAATCATTACTTGACAAGCTGAAGGCAGAACTTGCGGAAAAAGACCACATTTGCAGAAAAAGAAAATCCTGTTTCACCAAGACAATGCACCGTCTCACAATTCAGTAGTTGCAATGGCAAAAATCCACAAATTATGGTTTGAACTGCTTGACCATCTGCCTTACTCACCGGATCTAGCCCCAAGCGACTTCTTTTTGTTCCCTCATCTGAAAATTGCATTCGGAGGACAGAGATTTTCGTCAAATGAAGAGGCAATCATCTTCGTGAACAATTATTTTGCAGAGAAAAATGCTGCGTACTATTTGGACGGGTTACAAAGATGTGAGCATCGCTGGGAGAAGTGTATAGAGTTAGGAGACAATGTTGAAAAATAAAAAAAATAAAAAATTCGGAAGAAATGTCTTGTATCTTTATTAGGTTGGAAACTTTTCAGACCACCCTCATATGGACTTGAATCTCATTCCTTTGGGTGCAGACGTGTCTTTTGAGAAGGGACAAAACAAGTATGGAGAATTTTCCATCACTGAAACATTGTTTTTTGTGAAAAAACTCTCCAGAAATAGTGCTTTGTGGGCTGGGACTTTGTCCTTCCTCAGTCTAGTGTCCTTCAATGCACATGTTCATGAAGATTCTTCAAAACACTTCTGTAATAAACTTGATGAGTGGTCGTATGTGAAGGAACCCAATCAAGGTAGATAACCCCCCTCATATATATGAAGAAAGCAATCAATACTTTTAATTTTGATTTGCCTATGTGTGTACTTTCTTCTTCCTCAGAGCTCTTCCAAGGTATGGATTGTCACTTAGCCTCTCGATCACATTGTTTTCTCTCACATTGTATGGTCTTGAAGTAGTCTAATTATTTTCAAGAATGTCAACACAATTCATTCCATGTTCCTTTTGTGCTGGTATGAGGATTTTTGGCACCATTTTAGCACACTTTTTTCATGCTCAGATTGTCGTGCAAAATCCAAAACTTTCCTATTGATATTAAGTTTGGCAACTGCTCGAATGCTCAATGTGCAGTCTTGAATAATTTTAGCAACACTTTCTACATTCATTTCAGCTTTGTAGTGAAAGGACACCCCAATTTTGTATTGTCCCCAGCATCCTTCCTAACCTCCTTGAATTTCTTAAACCACTTGAAAGCTTGTATAAAAGATACAATCTGGTCCCCTTAAACTTCTGTTGACAGTTTCTAAGTTTCTGTGGCACATTTTCCATGTTTTGTGAGAAATATGGTGTTAAGTTTTTGTTCTTTAGCACTTTGCTTTATTCCATTGGAGCTTAAACACATAATCCACTTGTAACATTGGTCACAACCAGTATGTGAGTGAAACTTCATGTGACAATTGAAGGAAGTCCATAGTTCAGTGCCCTGCCCTCTGATTGTCCCCCAAGTGGCGGAAAACATGTAAGTAATTAGGTCAGGTGTCTTTATTGCCACACCTCATATGTATATTTTCTGTTCTGGAAGTAACTTTATAATTCATGGGACAGTTAATAAATAGAAGGTACACTAAATTGTTACAGGCATGGCTGCCTCCCATGACAAAAACATTCACATTCCTATATGTAGTATAGTACTGTGCGTATTAACTTTACATTGCAGTACTGTGATCGATAAGCTAATTGATGTGGAACTAATAGTATATTCCCTTACAACCAATGTATGAGAATATTTATTCATCTGTACAAGCAAATCTGTAATGGCCCTGTTGGGCTAAAGCCTACCCATCCCCTGCCTCTGACCACATTGGACATTATGAGCAGAGTCCAATACTCAGGGTACTATCTCCATGGCACCGGAGATATTGTTTTTGCAGCAAGTAGTTCCTCAGTTGGTCCATAAGGACCTCATGAGGATGAGTGCACCCCATGGCAGCTCTCCCAGCAAGGGGAGAATTCTCATGTGTGTGTCTAGTGTGAATCAAATGTTGTTGCATTGTACTGCAGATAACATTACTATAACTCTACAGATGACTACGTTAAAGACTGCTTGCACTAAAATGTAAGCAGTTTTAAGATTTGATAATGAAAAGTGCTCTAAGCTCTCCATATACAAGCTACTGCAAAACAGGAATACTTTCTCTGTCATAAATGACATTGTAAAGGAGGGATCAATATTGCAGAATACAAAGATTCTCAATGAGAAGAAATACGGCAACATTGCAAGACCCTCAGTATGAGGATGTCCTGCCTAAGGTCATCATAGCATTTAGAAATTACCATAGATGTTTTATATTTTAAATACCACTAATTATAAAATGCATCTAACAGCTGAGAAAACTTGAATATTAATGCTAATTTATTTGCATGTCGTTTTATTTTATTTGGAAATGGCTTTTAAATATCGACAAAGTGCTATTTCAGATGTTCATAACGATGGCATAGGTCTTAAGTGCAAATCATATATTTAATGATTTTAAGCTTGGTGTGTGAAATCACCTCAATTAGTAAGTATATTCGGCTATTGGTTGGTTAAAGTAAACGCTTTTCATTTTTCAGTACCAAAATTAACAGCAGAAGAAAAGTGCTTACGGGAGATAGAAAGAACAACTTTGACTGTAACAGTGGCACCATTGAAAGTCACATCACCAGTGAAAGTAAAAGAAACAGCAAAGCCAAGGCAGGATGTTCAGACACCCATAGTACAAACCTCCCCACAAGCAGGCAGCAGGCGTGAACGTTGGTCCCAGAGAAGAGAAAAGAAGCTGAGACTTGAATCTAAGTGAGTATTGAGACAAATTTAGATATGATTAAGGTTCATAATTTTGTGTGCTAAACGTAGTTCAAAGAATTTCCATATTCTTTTTAAAATGTATGGCAGTAACAGTTAAAATCCATTGAAGTTTGTACTTGCAATCCACCACCACCTGTTTTCAGTTAACATTCCCTTTGAAAAGTGATGGAAAAGAAAAGCAATTTTCAGATGCCCTATCAAAAATGCGTGAGTGGTTTCTGAATATGTTAATCATTTTACATTACAGAGTCAAACATGAATATTAAGGGGAATCAAATTTGAAATTTTTCCTTTTTTAAAGGAATTTTTATTTAGTTATGTTTTTAAAATATTTTCTTTAAAAATAATTCCAAATATCTACTTAACATATTTGACGTTAGGTAAGTTTGGGATCATTAAAAAGCCTCTATGACTTAAACTTTTAGGTGACTGCAGTTCACAAATGCCACTCTCTTGTTTTTATTGGTGGTGTAAATTCCATATATTTTTTCCAATTTATACTTTGCCTAGGGGTGTGTAATGTAGCTTCAGGAACATTCATTATTAAGTTGCACTAATTTTTCCATTTTAACCCTCCCCACTCACCGTGTAGCACATCATAGTTTATTTGGTTTTTCTGATTTGTTACACAATAAATCACACTTTATGTAATGTTTTAAGGATGACAGAACTATTAGCATGCATTTTAATAAAGCACTCCTTTTTGATATAAGGAAATGGCAAATTTAAGTTTTCAATTCAGGAATCATGTTTTAAACTGTGAAAAACAGATGGGAACTCCATATCGCATGCTTCATTATTGAATGGAATAACTTAAATAATAGTACATAATGATTAAAAAACCTTAACAGTGGCACGCGCACGCACACACTCGCACGCATACGCACACATACACTCTCTCCATTTGAGTAGTTGCCAAATGGATTGGAGTGTTTGCAGTACCATTTTACATGACATAGTAATTGCATCAAGTTCTTATTGGCAGACAATTTGTCAGCTTAAAAGTTTAGATTGTATGTGTGTCTGTCTAATGCTCAGAATTTGATAATAAAATCATTCTTCTTCTTGCCTCCCAATATTTAGAGACTAGATCTTCTTGATTTTGGAGAATTTCAGAGAAGTTTAGATTGTTACTCGAGATTAATTGGCTTTTTTTTTAGTATGACTGACCTTAGAATGATAAAGTTGCCACTGTTAAAGATGTTACATGCATAATTCTAAAGGAATGTATATATTTTCCTTACATGTATCAAACACAAAATAACACTCTAAATGGTCTTGTACCTTAATATAAAATAGAATATAGTTAGTAGAATAAGTGTGGTTTTTCAACAGATGGCAATTGTTATAAATACTGCTTGTCAATAGGTAGGTTGTCTATCAGTGCCATTTTTCTTCCATGCAAACAGTCATATTGTAGCTTTGTTGTAGCAGTACTGGAGACAAATTAAATTTAACAGAATAAAGGTAAGGGCAGTGGTATATGTAGCATCAAGTTTGAGAGAGATTTGTAACTAGGGATGGGTCTGATACCGATACATATTTTCCACAATACCTGATACTTTGATACTCCACACTGTCATCTCTACTTCTAGCTTCACTACAAAATAGAATTTTGGGAGAACTGTGTAATGCCAATAAAGTTAATTAATTAGATGCACATACTTAGACAAAATTTAAAACTATCAGTGTACTTATTTTTAAACTATACAAAGTTTTTGTCCAAAAATACTAACATTCTCTCTCAGGGTCAATTCTATTTCTTTTTCTGGCACACATGAGTCCCGCTGTGCTAAATAGTCATTCAGTGAAAACTGTTGCAGGTGGAATACACTAATATTTAGCAGCTAATTTTTTTAGATTTGGAAATTGTGAATTTGTTTTCCAGTAATCCAGTGCACTAGAAAGAGGTGGTGACAAATCGTTGTTGATATGCAGTGATAACTGTTAACTAACAGTGAGTCTGACACACAATTTTTGTACAGGTACCACATGTTACTGTACAGGTACCACATTGCTGGCAATTTTTTGGGCTTTGCAGTAGGTGACATCTAAAATAAAATAAAGAAAAGTTTGTGAATTGATCGATTTTTACAAGTGTGTCAGTATTACACGACTATCCCCACATAAGTATCCAAAGATCGGCGGGGGAGGGGACTAAAAATAAACTTTACCTGATAATTTTTGGATGCAGGACATTCCTCTTGGCTAGCAAGGTTCACCAGTCAGTCTTTAGCACAACTGAGAACACTGGGGCTGCAAAAACTTGCCCTTTTAAACAGGGATTCAACAGTATTGCAGTGGAATATATTTCTTTTTTTTTAATGGATTTATATGTCCAGTTTCATTTCATCCAGCAATGACTGTCGAACAGTCGCAATTCCTGATCTACTGTTTGATGGCCTTTTTAGTTCAGAAATAACACTGTTCACAATGGGTATCCCTTCAGACACTAACACTGAAGAAGAACTTACAGTAAGTGTTGCTGATCGAAAATATTTAATGTGTCAATCAATATATTAACAAGATCCCACTGTGATACTCTGATTCACTGGCAAGGATAAATCAGAGGATATAAAAACTATGGCCCTCTTTTGCTGCTGGTCTTCTTAGCATATGTAGAGTTGAATTCCATCACATAGGTTCATGCTGAATCAAACGGTGTTGTGGTAAAAAAATGCTTCTATGCCACTTTGAGAATCTTAGTGGATTTTGAGGAGTGTTTGAAACTTCCAACTAGTTTCCTTCATGATGAAATGAAAATTTCATTATTTTTTGAAGTGAAAAGTCCATGCTTCAAAACAAGTTGGAATTTATGAGCTAAACACGACAGGTGGGTCAAGTTTCCTAACCTCATAGCAGTTATAACATTGCGACCATTATCATGAATCACGATTGTTAAGTTATCAATTAAACCCTAAGTTTCTAAAGTTTCTTTAAAAAAAATTGGCTATATTTTCACCAGTATGGCTCACTTCCTCAAATGGTATCACTGCAATGCACATATATTTAAGATTATAGCCCAGGTCCATAAAATGAACGGTGACATTTAAATAATTGTCGCAGGCTGTTGACGTCCACATATCCATCGTAACAGCCACTGTTCATGTTTTGGAGTTCTTTTCTTACTCTTCTTTCCACTTCTTCATAAAGTTCCAGAATTATTCTATTAGATATTTGCTTACAAGAAGGCGGCATATCTAGGTTCAAGATACTTAATCAACTCCTTAAATCCTTCATCCTCAACAACGCTGGTTGGTTATCTTTGCATACCATTGTAGCGATTTTTCTGGTAACTGTCTTCGTCCAATTATCTCCTGGTTTAAATGCAGATTTCCTGTCCATAAATGATTGAAGTGTAGGTTGAGATTGTTCGATAGAATGATGGTGGTGATGATGCGGATGTTCTCGACCATGAAAGAAGAGTCACAGGCTCATGTGCTATTACTTCTTCAGAAGTCAAATTTCCACATCCGCAGATTTTTTTATTAAGATGTTCTGAAAAAGCAATTTTGTCCACTGATGCGACATGTTTTTCTTAAGTTACTAATATTGTGAGATTTTTCACCACATGAAAAACTCTTTTTCCAAATGTGATTATTAGTACGAACATCACAATGGGGGTCTATTTGAAAATAGTTCCACACTTCCGTCACATAAAAGTAGCAACTGAAGAATAAATAATCAGTTTGGGGAAGGGGGGCAGAACTAATGCTCACAGCAGGCGGTCAACCTCATTAGGCATTACCTTACATTTAGTTTTTCCGAAGAAGTTGTTTGTTTACCTGTGTTGAGATTTCTAGTTATCTCCAGACAAGAAGCACTTCTTAGAAAATGCATGCAACATGTAATTAGTGAGGTTCTTGCTTGACTTGCAGTGGGGCAATTAGATGTTTGGGTTTGCACTTTGCACTGAATAAGCAGGAATGAAAGGAAGGGTCTTCTTGACCATATCTCGGTCTTTGTCTCAACTGTTTACATGGTCATTGTGACCGCTTTGAAGTGTTCTACTTGTAGCAATAATATTTTGTGATCTTAAAATACAAATTGTAGAATCGTCACCAAAGTATCAAAAAAGTACCAAACAAATTTTCTGAAATATCGCTCGATGTCAATAACATGCAAGTAAGTATCAAGGTATCACAAGTATTGAGGACCCATCCCTATTTGTCAATAATTTTCATCCCAATTTAAGAAATTATGTGGCTCTTTAATAAGAACTCTTTAGTTTGGGTTAAATGTAAAAGATTATATTTTGTTTTGTACTTCAAAAATAAGTACTATAAATATGCTATTGTATTACGTTGTATTTGCACATTGAAGCTGAAGTTCATTTTTTCCTGCAATACCTTTATCTGATGAAATAGGGACACATTCATTAGTATATTGCACTTAATGTCCAGGGTGCATTTAGTTATATGTAGTGCCATAATGGAAATATGATTTTATAAGACTAAATGTATATGCAGGCATTGTGCAACTATTTTCATGTAATGACACCTTGAATTTTAAATAACCTTGGGTACACTCTTAGGTGAAGAAAATAAGCAAACTCTCAAACCATGAATTTGCCATAAGTTCTACTCAGCTCTGTAGTCAACTCACACCAAACTTAAATGGCCTTGGCTCCAGAAAATGCATGCAGTGGCATTTGTTCTCAGCCGCCTATTGCTGCATGTTGCATAGTGGTGTGAGGTAGCTGTCTGTGAATCTTCTTTGAAGTGCACGGCCATAACCTTTCCATTTGTAATAATATTAAGGATATGTAGTAAATAATAATTTTGATAGAAATGTGACATTTTACCTGGGAAGGGCAGGGTATTACCATACCATTTTGAGACTGATTCTTTTGTGTGAATATTATTTACATAGGAAAGTAAATGAATAACATATTATAATGTTCAAATTGTGTGATATATTTTGTAACACACATCTGGATAAAGGAGATACTTAGAAATGCAGGTCTCAGTTTATTTCCATAACTTTGTCATCAAAAATAGGTAGAAGAGTACCATGGGAAGAGTGTTCTCATCAAAATGAGAAAAAAGTATTTGTCCATGCTAGATATTGTGCACTGGTATAGCAGATGTGGGGCCAGGATTCAAATCATGCACCTCTGCCAAACTGTATGTACTGTTGTCTGTAGCGTCCCTTATGTCACTCTAGCTGTCACGTGCACTTGTACACATATCCTCACATAATTCACTTCCATCATCATTGAACACAGAATCTGATAACTCACTATCACTTTTGTTCAACATATATAGCTTCAATTTCTTTGTCTGTCAACCCTTCCTTTCTTGTCATGATGTTGAAAATTGATACAAAATCTGGCTTAGTTACAAACTCTGCACTGCTTATTGTTTCACTGATGAAAACTATGAGAGGAGTTCCTGACTAAGCAAATTTGGGGGTTTGCCAACATCTAAAAGATCATTTCCTGCCATCTGTTGGCAGCATATCTGAATTATTTGAGCAAGAGGAGCCAATCACAATAGCTCTATAGGTGCAGATCCACATGTAGGGTTTTGCTCATGAGGATTTGGACAGGCCACCCATATATGGGTTTTCACTTGTGAAGGTAAGTCCACTGGTAGATTTGTCGAAGGTGTTAGCGCTGTATGAAATTGAGAAAAATTTGCTGTGTTTAGGATGAAGATTATGGAATTTGGACAAATTCCTAGAATTTCTGTGTGCGGGATAAATTTTTAACATTTACCTGTCATGCTATATTTTCCCATTAGTAAGAACTACAACGTATAAAAATTTGTGTTAGTAATACAAGATTGAACTGAGTATGCTACAATAAAATTAGCCTGCTGAAAAATGCTGTTTCATATTTAAATATCACAAGAAATTGTACACCCACATTTCAGAGATAAATTTCTCAAAGGTGTTGAAGTAAACTATTCTTTAATAGATTTAATATGCCAATTATCTGATAAACAACATGATGCTGATGGCTGCCAAAAATATTATCCTTTTCACTGCATGAATGCCTTCTTTAAATCAGAAGGATTCCAAAAAACTAACATTTCCGTAAAATAATTGAAAATATTGTGGCGACCAAGGGTTGAAGGGGGTTGAAGTGGTCGTCACATGGGGAACATACGACATAGTGGTGAGCACAACTCGCATGCATTAACAATCATTTTTATAACAAAAATGTGGCTTTACTTCACAGTTTAAACAAATGACAAAGATTCAATTTATAACAAGCAAGCTTAAGAAGTAATGGCATTACAAGATAACAAAAGTAACATAGTACCTGGCCAGTCTGATGCCAGACCACATGTCTGGGGGTTCGAATTGTCTATCACTCAGCTATCGACATCTCAGTAGCGTTACTCAAATACCAGTCCCACTCTATCTTAAACTGAGTTGGCGTTATATATAATAATCTCAACTTCCTACACAGAGTGAATAATCTTCTGTGGGCTGTTATACCTTTGACGCTGTGATTCATGACACACACTTCTATATGCGTAACTATGGCGGGAAGTGATGCACATCCTTATGACACATTGGTTTGAAGCTAACTCACCCTCATCTATTTTACAATTTAATAATTTCGAATATTCCACATTTCTATATAACACTACAATATATTTCTGTTGTAATGTGAGTCTTAAAGTTTGCACAGAATAAAGTACTTCCAATTACTTTTGGCTTTATTGAACCATAGAACTTATGGATTTTCTTTCCAGAAATGTGAACGAAGAGCAAGATGATGTGCAGATGCCGCAGTTAATGCCTGAAGTGCAGCTGGAGTCACCTAGAGTAAGAGAGAGCAATGTTTCTGCTCCTCAGTTATCACCACCATTTTTACGTCAACAAACACCAGTAGCATGTGACAAACAAATGGCATCTGGTAGTGCAAGCATATTAGAGAAACCTAAATCAGAACGACCTTTAAAACGAAAAAGAGGCTGGGTGAAAGGTCGTCCAAGAACAAAATTTGGTAATGCAATACCAAAAATTGAAGAAAAGAAGAAAGAAGTAAATGTTCAAGAAAATGAGGTATGTATATTGACATTAATGCTTCTCTTTTCTTATGCTCTTTCTAATGCTATGTGGAACGAAAATTGCCAGAACACATGAGTTTGAATCAGTAATCTAAAGATTCTCTCTCTCTCTCTCTGAATCTGAACTCCATCATACTGCTTTATTGTGTTGGTGGAAACGATTTTACAATGAGTTTGAATGGGAAAATAGCATGTTACAAAGTGGTATTTCGCATTTCCATTGCTATTACAGAGGTCTAAGAAAAATTGGAAGAAGCTGTTCTTTGAACCATTTAAGAAAAGTGTTATGATTCATGTCTTCTTGACAATCGACTTTCTTTTTGGATTTAAAAAGAAGACGAGAACTGGGAATAAAACCTCATGCAGTTCCAGCATGCAGAAGTATTATTGTGCCTCCTTTATCTAATGGCACTACTTGTTCCTTCCAACATATTATCCATCCAGCCTTTGCTGACAATGATTGGCATTAACCCTTGCCTCATCAAGCCAAACAATGTGTAGAAAAGCGTGTATAAGAATTTCCCAAAGGAACCTGCATCAGATGTCAGGGTTTTCCACCAACAGTTTTCTGCCATTTACTTTTTTGTATCAAAAACCTATCTTCTTCACTATTCTGTGCAGAGAATACTTGCTATCTTCATATAGTTCGACTTCCTTTAAAACGTGTGTAATTTGAAGACAGTAAGATGCTCCTTTCTCTTATAATAGGAATAAATATAGCATTGTGCTGGCAAGAATCTAAGCTGGTGACACGTTTACATCCTTTTCTTTTCTTTCCAGGTGCTTCTAATTAGAATAAGAGGTCCCCCGTTCAGTTTCTCCTCTTGGAAATATTCTATTACGGAGCATATTATTTCCTGCACTTGAATTTTAATTAGGATACCTTTACCAAATACAGTTTTATCTGGTTTGCAAGTACACCCAGTTTTTTGTTTGGCTCCACTATGTTTGTTGCTATTTGTGAACATAGTTTTGGACATTCGTTAAAAGTGTTAGCACAATTGCAAATGCTCACAACACATGCACAGATACACAGACTCAAACACAGATAAACACAAGGCAAATAACCATGTAAATAGAATGGTGCAAATGAACTTCTCAGTACACAAGCAATCCGTAACTGATGCAAGCATTGGTTACAAGAAGGCATTGTTTATATGAATGAATAGCAAAACATAACACTTGCAGTTTATGTTACTGCTGGGTTGCTCATCAGGCACATGTTATTTACGTGTTACATAACAGCAACAAGGTGTTTGCAACTACCTTTGCTATTTTCATGTCTTCGCTCTAATTGGTCCTTGTTTTCATTGCTATGATGACAGCTATGATGCATCTATCCCTTCCTATTCATTTAAACGTTTCTGCCATGTGGTTAGCAACTGTCAAACTCCTCCTTGAATTACAGCGCTATTAAAGCATGCATACAATTACCTGCATGTAGTTGTTTTTACAAATCTTCAAGCAGGGTACAGTATTCGAATATTCACAAATTTGCAGCATGAATTATGACACTGTTTGCCAGCACTTACACATATGAATAGTTGGTTGTTGTTTTTTTTAATTATTATTAGTAGTAGTGGTGGCGGTGGCGGTGGCAGTGGCGGCAGTAGTGGTGGTGGTAGTAGTAGTGGTGGTGGCGGCGGCGGCGGCGTTGTTAATGCCCTCCAATGCAATGTCATATCAGACAGTGGAGCATAATCCATTTTCATTTATTAAACATATTCATACATACAATTAAGTCTTGTCCACAACTGATCCTTATTCACTCCTATGCATGTATCAGTATACTCCAGTCCTAGTAGCTTGTGAAGACACATAGCTTACGAGTGTTGTGTCGACGCTACTGTGCATAGAACGTGTCAATTTTGTCCACCCTTGCTCTTTGACCACCTCTGCTCACTAAAGCATGCCAGCCTGCAAATGCATGTAATACAGGTCTATGTGCCATGATCTTGACACCGCTGCTATAGGGGTTATGACAATCTTTTAATTAACTGCTATTTTACTTAATCAGCAGTAGGGTTCCTCCCCCCATTGCTGGAGATAATTGGACTGTGATTAGCAGCAGTGATCCAAGTACCAATATCACAAACTGGGATATTCATGTTTTTATAAACATTCTCCCTATTAAAGCTGTGTAATAGCTATCTTTAGAACAACTGTTAGACATTAGCACATTGGAGCTATTACTTGGATCTATTTTGCTAAACTAGAATAGGCTTGTCCAGAACCAGTGAAGTGATAATCTTACCTTATCTGTTTTAGCACTTGGATCATTGTTCCCAGTTGCAGTCCTATTGAGATACCTCTCTGCCACTGCCTTTGGTGGTGCTGCTGAGTGCCTTATTCTGAAACAGTGCTGTTACATGACAGTTCATGTCCTCACACTTTTTCAGAATACATACTGTGAAACTTAATATTAGGAAATCCTTGATCTGCTACCATAGTGCAAGTAATTTAAATTTTTTAGTGTCTTAAGCAATTTCTAGTTTCTCACAATTCACTATAGAAAAGTAAGTTTCCAGCAGATTCCAATATCAGTTTAGGAAGTTCCACATTGCTGAATTTCAGGGACTGAGGAAACTATGGGTTAATGCATCAGTGTGGTGAGAAATTATGCTGAGAAATGAAAGTTTTCATATCAATACTCATCCATTTTGTCTCTGTATGATATTATATAATGATAATATTAATCTATAATAACAACTTTATTGAAGGATTAAGATACTGTATTTGTATTGCCCGCTAGAGTGTGGCCCAGGCCACACACTTTCTTTTCTCTATATGAGAGTTTCCATACATTCAAATACTATATGTTGTACATATACGTTTCCCCCACATTATGGGCATTCACCTTGAGTGTCCATTTTGCTGTCCTCTTCACCTCCATATTCCTGCTCTTAACCATGCTATCTACCCCCTTTCTCCCTAATTAGTATTATCAATATATCTTTCTCTCAGCTGATTTTCATGGCTATGTAGAACATAAGTGACTCTTCTCTGATAGCTGACTGAACAATTTTTTAATTTCTATATCTTCAAATCTTTCTCTTACTCCCTCTCAAAAAGTTTTATAATTTGTTTCTCTTTCCCTCCAAATCCATTATCCTCCTACTCCATTATTTTCTTAGTTATTTCTTAAATTAGGCAACTTAAACTTTCCAAATTTGTTTCTTGCTACTTTAAACATTGTTGCATGATTATATCTTGCTAACTCACCCTCATACAAGATTTTGCAATTCATATGTACTTTTAAATGGCCTTTGTTGAGATTTTATACCATAGGAGTTCCTTTACATGTTAATCTATTGACATGATTATCACATATAAGCACACACAGAGCCCTTCAACCACAAGCATGCTCCACCAAGGGCTACTTACACGACTTTGTGTATTTCGTTTAGAAGAGGTGTGAAATTTAAACACTTGGGTTTTTTTGTTGTTGTTGTAGGAGTCCACAGATGATACTACAGATGTACAGGAGAAGGAAAAGAAGACTGAACCAAACACATTAAGTGGATCTCACTGTGATAATCATGCAAATGAATCTCGTGAGCAGGATGTTCCTACATTAATTGATCAGAATGACTCCAGCAGTCTGCATATTAGGACTCAATGTTCTCAACAAGAGCAGAAAGAGTTGAGGTTGGTGAAAGAAATGAAAGTTAAAGATGATGAAGATGCAGAAGATGGAGATGATGAAAGTGAAGGTGATATTAAAATGGATGGTTCAGAAAATCGAGGATGCTATAATAGGAAAGACAAGAGTGAACCTGATAGTGATCAAATGAGTAGTTCAAGTGGAGGAAAGCAGCCAGTCAGTCCAAAAGTCAGAGATAAGGCAGTTGAAGAAAAGCTAGTGGATGAATGTGAGAGAAAGGAACAAGAGCAAGAAAATATGGAACAAACTAAATTATCTCCAGAGAATAGAGAATCAAAGGTAACATTGTCTTTAAGTATTAACAGAATTGTTTTGATTATAAAAATTAAACTACCTAAACTGTTCTCTCTTCCCACACACACTGTTAAATGACATGTTAAACATGTCTGACAGTTGCTGTGAATAGTTGAGTTCTTCTATTTCTGCATGCTCTTTGGTTTGTTTAGCACCACCACTATTATGGTAGCAATTCCATGGAAATGTCACGTCATGGGGTAACATTTTAATTCAGTTTTTCAATCATCTAACAGAGGGTATATATTTCTTTGTACTCAAGTTGCCTTATTCTGTAATAAAATGCTTATAAAACAATTAAAAACATTTGAATATTTGTACTTTATACGCACAAAGTTCAAAAGCGAATGTTGGAATTTTTATTCATTTTTTTATGATAAAATTTAGGTCTCCCTAGGTGTGTAGTAATAAGTACTTTCAAATAAAAATATTTTCAGAACAGGTTTTCTGGCTTCCTTTATATTCATTGCATATAAATATTAGTCTATTCTGAATATAAATAAGTTATTATAGACAAAATAGGTTAGAGATTAAAATTTCCTTGCTGATTCTGTGTTAGCATCACATTACTAGCAAAGCAACATTAAACATTGTTTTTTAATAAATCAACAGCAATAGGGCTGTAGCAAACTGACATTCCACACACTTCACTACTTGGTGTTGTTCTCAGTTGATATTAACCCCTTGACAAGTGCAGAAGTAAACATATTCTGAAGAAGGAAGCCAGTAGAAGGGTGTGAATATAGACAGTGTCTAAAAGAACAAGATCACTATGAATAAAGGAAAAATGAAGAAAATGCTGCTAATAGAGAACAAAGTATAATAAAGACTAATAAAGGAAAATGAAGTTAAGGCAAAGAACAGAATCTACACCTTAAGACAGTTAAAACAATCCAACAGCAAGTAAGTTAAATTAGTAAGGAAGCCTTTGCTGTCGCTGTGTTCACAATACATAATTAAATACCTCCCTGTGTTCATTTACAGTGTAAGATAGCAGAAAGATACATATGAGATTGTCATGTGCACTGATGGCTGACCATTGAGACATGCATATCAAGGAATTTGAACAACCTGGGTGTGGATCCTTGGTATACCACATTTTTGCATCTAACTTTGCAGTTAAATATATTGTAATGCTATATGTTTACCATGGATAAGATATCTTTTAACTTTAAGGCATTTATGCTTATTAATATGGACATAAATTAATGATTTCCATTTTCAAAATTGTCATGGCATGTAGTATGTCCTCTGATTGGTGATCAGAGGATATGGTCGGTGAATTTATTTTGATAATTCTCCCGATCAGGTCGGTGAGACCCGTAAACCAATGACAGGTGTGGTCCTCCAGACATTCTGGGCGTTGTGAGAGAGCGATGTGACCGCCAAAACATAAAAATATGGTGCTCTCTAAAAAGTGGTTACTATTACTGCTCTCTTCAATATCATCAGTGAAAAATATTGGAAAGCAAGAGGATTAATGACTTCATTGTCAGAAATCCAGCATTAGCTAACAACAACTTTCAAAATAAATGCCACATTAGTAAATATCCAAAAGTGAGGGACCAAACTAAACACGTAATTGATATAGCATTGGGTGTGTAAATTTTGTATTATTGCTCTCATTCTTCAGTTATCATTGGCATTGGCATGATTATGCATGTGCATCTTATAGCCTTGAGCTCTGCATAGTTTTTGAGCAATCATACTGGTATCTGTTATGACCAGGGCCCAGTTGTTTATGATCTAAAAATGTTAGAAATATGTAAGCACTTATGCACTTAACAAATTAGAAAATATGACAAATATGACTTGAATTTTCTTGAGGTGCTCAAAATCTGCAAAAGTTTAATGCTGTTCAAATTAACATTAAATTGAAAATTTACACACTCGATAATAAATAAATAAATAATTCTAATTTTGTTGTTGCATTTTTAATTTCTTTGATTCCTCAATTCAGAGCTAACCCTCAGCTCTGCACAGAATGACATAAATATCACGTTCGGAAGGGTGATTGGAAAGGATTACTGTGGCAAATTACATAAATTTTTAAAGTTTTCAAAATGGAGCGATCTGCTATTTGAATGCCACATTGTAATGGAAAAAGGCCTAACGTTACAAACAAGAATTAGGAGGTGTGAAAAATAGCCTTTGAGACGACTGCAAGCACATATGCGAAACTGGTGTAGAAATATGAAAATATGAAAATTTAAGAGAAAATATGACTATAATATGAAAAATGGCAAGAAACTGACAAAAACCGTTAACCCTGCAGCAGGCATACAGTGTTGTAAACAATAAGTAAGATCATTCTTAATGCCAGTATTTAATAGAATCTATATTCAAATACATAAGATGCAATACATGAAAATGCACATTGGCAAGTGAAAATGATCTCAGAATATTGACAGTTTCAGGAACGTCTCCTCAGCTTTAGTTTACTAATGAATTATAAATTCCAACACAAACTAAAGTACGAATTTAGGCCACTATTAAAAACAAGATTTACAACAATGCATAACCAATATAAAAAAAATGCTATACATATATCATAATAAAGAACAAGACAGCCAATTGAAAAAAGACAGTCGTGAACATTTATCAAGGATCACATACTTTCTTCCTCTGGAGAAACTCTACAATCATTACACATAACAATATTGTGATAGTGTCACTTGCAAACAAATTTTTTGCAACTATTGCAGGTCACTAGTTTTGTTATTTTTTACACCACCACAAAGGTGACATTTCCCACACCTTTTAACATCTTCATTACTTTTGGGGATTGATCAATAAGACGACAGAGATCCTTGGATATCCCTTGGTAGAGTAGAGAGTTGAGCTCTTTCTTCCAAATGGCTCTCTATTAGAGCCAAGGCCAGGTTTGTAAGGTATATGTTCTTCTAAAGCTTTTTTCTGGATTGTTTCTGAAGAATAACATCTGGGAATTTATCCCAGCAATATCCAGATAACAGAAAAACAGGCCAAAGGCCATCTTATTTTTTGTATAGAATAGGTTGTAGACAGGCAATCAACAGTATGTACTCCACCTTTTGTTGCGTTGTAGTCCAAATTTCCAACAGACTTGCCTGTAGTGGTGTCCATTTCGTTTCATGCATTGATGACAGGATAAGTACAGCCTTATTTATTTTCGTTTGGTCTGAAACGAGACAGAAGTCATCTTGAAATCAGAAGAGACAGTTTCCAGTTTATCACAACCTGTTTGGCAAAAGTTCCATGGGAATTTCCTTCTTGTTCTTTTTCAGTGTCCATATGAAGGTTAGCCCATTCTCTACAAGATGCTGTGTTAAAGGATAGCTACTGTAATCATTGTCTGTAGTTATATTCCTATGCATGCCCTTGATTGGTTCAACTAATCTCTTCACAATATCCTTAGGCTGGTTATGTGGAAGATACGGTCCAGGATTCTGTTTGCCACAGTATACTTCAAAATTACAAGTGTAAAGCATATTGCTATCGCACAATGCATACAACTTCAAACCATACTTGCCAGATTTATTGGGCATGTACTGCACAAAGTCACAATGTCATTGAAATGGAACAAGCATTTCGTCTATGGTTGTGAACTCCCTGGGCTGTAGTTGTTTCTGCAGTTAAAAAATGCGGAGTAGAGGTTGCAGATGGCAGCAAGTTTGTCAATTGCAAGTCATTCTTTCCTTGTGGAAGTATCATCAAATCTCAATGGCTGGAACAAGAATAGAAAGCACTTGCTGCTGAACACTGCTCTTAGAACAGTCATTCCTCTTCCATTTGATGCCAACAACTCTTAATACATTTGTGCATCCTCCTTTTTGTATAGCAATGAGAAACAACAATCCTAATAGAGCCATTATTTCAGAAGCAGAAGTGTTTCTGCAATCTCTATCTCTTGTGTAATTCACAGATGATCTCTTGTTATTTATGTATCTGTTTGTGTTTGCAACAGGAGAATAAATTATGTTACAATCAAAAAATTTTAGAAAACTTTTAATTTTAGATTTAGTTTCTCTAGCATTATGTTTCAGGCTATGCAATACCTTGATTATATTCTGGTGTTTTGTTTTCCCTGGCACTGCTAACGGATTACGTTTCCTGGTCCTTACCAATATAAAAGTGGCAGTCATTACTTGGTATTTCTTTCACTTCATTCTGGTCATTGCACAATTCTGCAGTATTGATTATTTCTTCATCACTGTCAAAGAAATCAGCATAATCCCCTTCGTCAGATGATTCCAGAAGAAGGCACTCAATTTCTTCTTGTGTCAATCCCTTTCTTTGTAGGAACCTGAAAGACAGTGGGGTAGTTGTAATCTAAAGTAGCCTTATTTAATTATTAATCACTCCAGTACAGGTTCGGATATTGAAAGCATTCCATAGTGGTTGTGCTACATTTACCTACATAATCGGGTGTATGCCTTAGTGTAGTTGTCCACTTCACAGATCAGCCACAATTGTTATAATGGGTATCAGAATGTGGCAATAGGGAAATTTGGTGCCCCCCTCCCCCCCCCCCTTTTTTTTTTTTTTTTTTTAAATTCTGTTGTTTAACAGCGCTGTCAATTGCCAGAATCACATCAGCGTCGCCAGTGTGCTGGAGTTTTGTCTGGCAGGAGTTCTTTTACATATCAGTATATCCACTGACATAGAGCTGTCATTTTTAAGCACACTTAAATTTGGTGCCTGAAAGCATATCTAGAGCCATTTTTGTGTGCCTGACATGCCAGCTTAATTATTGAAAGAAAACAGTTGGCAGCACTATGTCACCACACACCCACAGGGTTAAAAAAGCCAAAATGACTATGTGACATATGAGAATGTCATAATTTTAATCACCATTGATAAAACCGTGCTTTGCTTATATTTTCCATGGATAAAAACCACAAACAAAAACTAGGACATGTCATAAACATCCGGGCCCTGGTTATGACTGAGTGTACACACAAAGATGAAGCCATGAGGAGATCTTTTGTTGGTGAATTGCTGGTTACTCTGTTTCTCTGCTGCAAGATGGTTTGAAGTCCTTTATCTATGGCTACGAGTGCTGTTGACAGGCAAACAGCAATCCTTTCCAGCATATGTCTATAGCTACAATTAATTTTAACTTCCCTGGGTCAAATGTCGTAGCTCTGGATCATTTGACGGTGTCGAGGCCCTTAGTGTGATCTGTTCTTAAGAAGCATCAGAGGGGAAATATCACAATGACAGATTAACCTCCTTGATCACCAGATTTGAATCCCATTGAAAATATGGGGGCAGATGTGAAAAAAAAAAAATGACTGCATAAGGGAAATGAGATTTTGTGGAATCAAATACAGGATGCTTGTAAGAAAGAATCCTCTCATCAAACTTCAGACTAGCCAGTTGATTTTATTCATGCCCCAGAAAATGAGGGAAGCACTAGAAAGAGGGGTTTTACACAGCTGATAGCAAGTTAATGTATATTTTCAATTTGATTGATTTGATTTCAATTTAGTATATATTTTCTTGATGTAGGAATGTCCTTTTTTATCCTTGTTTTTCCTTTCTTTCCATATTTAGATTGAAAACAAAATAGAGTATCTGTCTTCATGTGATAGTGTGAATGTTTCAAATTATTTTAAGGAAGATTGATAATTCAGTACTTTTTTAGTGCAAATCAAATCTTATATTTAACTGCAACCCTTTAATTATCAAATAAACCTTTCCAATTGGAAATTATTTTATAATGTGCAGAATAAACATTGCATTACCTGGGGAAAAAATTCTTATGCTTGGGATACAAACCCAGTAGGCCTCATTGCTAAGTAACTGCTTAAAACCACACAGTTCAAGTGCGAAATAACTCTAGAACTGAGTTTAACTTACGCAAATACATGCTTCAAAAACTTTCTTTTTTCTTTCTTTCTCATTTCTTTTCTTTCCTTCCTCCTTTCTTTCTCTTTTCTTTTCTTTCCTTCTTTCTTCCTTCCCTCCTTCTTTCTTTACTTCCTTCTTTCCTTTTATTCCTTCTTTCTTTACTTCCTTCCTTCCTTCCTTCCTTCTCTCCTTCCTCCTTTCTTTCCTTTTTTCTTTCTTTGCTTGGGCTGTACAAACAGATGTACAGAAAGCAGGAAGGAAAAGATCTTTGATGCTATTGCAATTTCCAAATCTCAAAAGGAGGTTACAGTTGATTGCCAGTCTTAACAGAAAAAGAATTAGCCATTGGTAAACCATGGAAAACAGATTCAAATCACAAGACTACCACAGAACATATGTTAAAGCCGCATTCCTGACATTCCACACAAATGATTAATACCATTATCAGGCAAATAAGAGATATTTTCAAGAGAATCTATGTTACTGGAGAAGTCAAAAGAGCTTTGGATCAAATATGTGGTAGTTATGCTAAAAGAGGGATGTGCAGTATTTGTATAGATAAATGAACACAAGTTCATTTGAAATGTGTAGTTCTTCCGGGCTTGTAGGCCATGGTCTAGAAGGCATGGTAGATACCAACGTTTTGCCAAGTACTGCGCTTGGCATCATGAGAGTAACACGATCCTCCGTCTGCGCTGGTCAGAGTTTGATTGTGAAGCAGAGAAGTAGTGGAAGTAATGACCGTTGTCCGTTATGGTTATTTATATGGGTGGGGTTGGGCAGGGCATTGTTGTGCTGGCTATGGTAGTGATTGGCTAGTTGTAGGTGGGGTTTTATTACAATTGTTGTGTGTGTCTGAAAGTTTATCTAAAACCGGTATCCATGCTTTATGTACACGTAGTATTTCTTCCTTGCGATTGAAGTTGTCTTTGTGTTTGTAGATTTCTATGGCTTCCCTTTGTAGTCGGGCATAGTAGTTAACTGTAGAAGACAGGACTCAGGTTTCTTTAAGGGTGACAAAATCAGTACTTGGCGAAACGTTGGTATCTACCATGCCTTCTAGACCACGGCCTACAAGCCCGGAAGAACTAAACATTTCGAATAGTCAAGACACCGGCCGTGAAAGCCTAAATACATATACAAGTTGTTCAGTTTTTCTCAGTTTCTAGAATTACATCCTGGTAGTATATATCTCCACACACAATGCCTGCACATGCAATTTGCATGAAAATGTGAAACTTTATGCAGCATTGCACAAGAAAGAAGTATCTGTTAAAACTGAATTTTGTGCGATCGTATCTCAATTGAATTGAACTGAACTTACTGAATACTAAAGCATATACATCTTGGGCTCCCCGGCTCTTCTGTCATTGGACAGCCCTCTGAGATTCTCTTCATTTGACGTGTGCTGTTTATTCTTTAACTACAGTTAATTAACCTTATTCAATGCTGTCTTTTTATCTTTCATCTTTTGATTCACTTGTTTTAACCAAATTCCCTTATACTTTCCATTTCCCTAAGTTCATTACTATTTTAAATTGCCCATTCCATTCTAAAATTTATTTTCCCTCTCACTTTTCTTGTTTCATGATCATTTGCTAATAATTTCCTATACCTCACGAATTCACTTTCCTCTTATCTGTTTCACTTTCACTTCCACTTCCTTTCCTGACTTATGCTTCTTTATAATGCCTACTTGACTTTTCCCTAAATTTTTATTTCCATCCCTGTTACCAACCCTGAGCACAGTTCACTTGTTCTTCCTTGTCACACAGCATGGAGCACCGCCTTCTTCTTCTTCTTCTTCTTCTTCTTCTTCTTCTTCTTCTTCTTCTTCTTCTTCTTCTTCTTTTTTTCCTTCTTCTTTCCTGGCTTCCTATATATTACCACATGTTCATTATCTGATATCCACTTTTGTGAATTAAGATATCTCCAAATATGTATTGGTCGTTTCTGGTTGCCTTCTCCCATTCCAATCTACCTACATATGTAATACCTGCTTCTCTGTCCTCCCATTCCACCTGGTCATACTCCACATCTTGTTTACTTGGTTTACTTCCACTCAACTTTAAAATTGCCCCTTGGTTACTTGAGTAATTTGCACTAACATCTTCACCGATGCAGGCACTCACTGTTTCTTGGTCGTCCGCTCATTTCCCGCCACCATCTTCTTTCTCTGTCGAATTGCTGTAACCAATCATAGCTTCTTTCTTCTCCTTCTCCGTCACCTTGTCACCTGCCAAATTCCGCTCTTTTTCTCTCGCATCTGTCCTTTTCCTTTCCTATCTCAGCGATTCTTTGAAATATGATACAGCTGTTGTTTTTTCTGACTCGTCACTTCTTAAATTTCCCCTACTGTGTCTCTTAGTTCATTCTTTTCCAATGTAATTTGTCCATCTGTCCATAATTTTAAACCTTGGATGCATGCCTGTTTCCCTTCTCTTTTTGCTGATCTTCTCGGTTCTATTAATTTCATTTGCTGCCTTTGGCCATATGATAAATCTTTGTTGATAAAGATGTTCGTTCGTTTCAGTCTTTTTATCTGTTTCAGTATGTTGTAAGTCGTACATGTACTGTAAATTTTGCTAGAATGTTTCTTCTTCCATTTCTAAATGCTTGTTATATTTCATAGTTATCTGTAGCTTCTTCTCCAACACTTCCTTTACCTCTTGCTTTGGATCGAAGCCCTTTCTTTCTTCTATTCCGACAAACACCAAGTTACATTTGCTACTTCTGTCCTCCCATTTTTCCACTTTTTCTTTGAAGTTTTGTAATTTTTCTTTTATCGTTTCTATATTTTAATGTATTTCCTCTTTATCGACTAGTTCTCACTTATGTTACCCTCTGTTCTCCTTTCCATTGCTAGTATGTTTCCTATTTCCCCCAGCTCTGCTATCGCATCATATGTAGTACCTTTGCCTGCTTCTTCCTCTTACCCACAGGAGCTTTCTTGGCACACATCTGCACTCTTTTGCTGCTTGCTCAGTACTTCCGTATCTCAGTTAGTTTATGACCAAAATGAGGAGGAATTCATGCAGTGGTGATGTGATAAATGTCCACTTCTAAGTGAAATAGACATTACAAATGACCAGGGCAAATCAGGGTCTTAATGAAATCAATGGACCATATGGAATGAAGAACAAATGGAGTCTGTGGCTGACTGCATTAAAGAACTGGGCAAGAAGTTGACAAACTTGTAAACCATGTTCATATTTAAGGGCAGCCAGTAGAGGTCTTCAAGCATGTTGGAGAAAATACTCCTATTAATGAAGCCATGTATTTCAGGGGACATCCAAGATGAGATTCAGATTTGAAAGTAGACAATTTTCCATCTTCACTGCCCAGATAAGAGTGTGTTGGAGAGATTAAGTAGAATCATTTTGCTATGGTGTTCGATTACCTTGCACATGATAAATACACTCTTGATATTTGCCCTAGAAGTATATTCTCTCATCTGTTGCAAATTCTGCACTACTCAAAAAACATCAAAGTAATCCCTGATGGAGCTGCAGGTCAATTATACAATACACCATGTTAAGCAATGTAGCACTGTTGAAAGGAAATTTTTTTGAAGCTTGTAACATGAAAAGAGCGGTAGATGCAAATGAGAGGGCAGGCAAAATCAATGATGTGGATAGCAATGACATCTGGAACTAGAGTGTAAAATGCCAGAAAGTTTGTGCTGTGCATAATAAAACCAAACCCACTTAATTGAAATTTTGAATGGATTGGCATTACTTTAGTTCCACTTCATAAGATTAGAAGGTGAAACTAAAGTGTCACTGGAGAGAAAGAGTGTGCAGGTGTGTCTCTTTCAATTTAAAGAATTTCTAAACAGAACAAAAGAATTTTAATTAATGGTGAATAGAATAAATTGTATAACATTGGTGGAGGGGGGTGTTATTTTGATAGGCACACGTTTTCTTTGTCCAGAGACGTGTGGAGAAAAACAAATTGATCTGTGAAGAGATTTGACAAAAAAATCTCTAGTATATTACAAAATGTTTCTCGATAAACATCTTGTATAGCTTTTGTAAGTAAGCAGTATTTTTTATGGTCAGTTATCATCAAATGTTTATTTTTTATTATTATATCTCAAAACTGATTAAGCCTGTGGTGTGTGTCTGTGTGTGGGGGTGGGTGGGTGTGTGTCAGTTATCATCAAATGTTTATTTTTTATTATTATATCTCAAAACTCATTAAGACCCTGGTGTGTGCGTGTGTGTGAGAGAGAGAGAGAAAAAAAACTAGTTCGTCCACAAAAATGTGCTGTAAATGTCGGTTTTTAGTAGTGGAGTTGCTCAGTAGTGCCTTCTGCCTTATTCGCATGGTTGGATATTAGGAAAATAGTTTTGAATCATACTGCATTTGTACTACAATTAAGTTAGCTAATCACACATTTAATGGAGTAGGTGCAGTATATCAACTGTAAATTATATTTCTCTGAAGCATAATGCTTTAAGTAATTCATGAGGTATTCGAAGTTAAATATGGATTTTCTGCATAATGAGTTCTGCATCATAACATCAGCTGCAACTTGCAAGAAACCTATCAATATGCTCATATTGCAAATACCTTGAAACTTCTACTGTGTCGTCTTTGTGCTATGAGAGCCTCATGTATCAAAAACGAGCTGCTGTTTTCAACCCTTAGTACCCAAAAATGAGTTGAGAATATCTTGGAACATATAGGAAATATGACATAGCACTGTAGAGAAGGCAATGGACAGCCCTGCCGAGCGGCAATTGTCTCCCACATGTGCATAATGGTAAGAAGAAAGCACATGCTTTGCTTGTGCATTCTGTCTGCCGTGGATATATGTGATATTACTGTGGGTTCGGTTACCTTGTGTTTCTTTAAAGATTGAAACATGAATGCTGTTACTCAGCTAGAGTTTGCATTGCATCATTTTCAATAATGTGTTTTTTCTTCGGGAGTAATAAGTTCGGAAGAAATTACAATTAGCCAACTCATTAATTTGTTAGAAACAGCTCCTAAAAGTCTTGGTGTTATTCTGGAAACAACTCGACATAAATGCAGTAGAAGAAAACGAAAATAGTGACAGTTGTGACAGTTCATTTTCATTCTCTCAATCAGTGTGTAACATTCACCCTCCAATTACAACTTGTATAACAGAACCAGGTTTGAATCCCGTGTTGGAATCCAGTGACTCTTATAATAGAAACTGGTCTCCAATTGGTCCATTAGCTCTAGTTATGTTTGCAGTCTGCAGAAAAAAAATGGAGAATATTAGCATTGAGTATAAAAGAAATGCTGTATCTTTCTGGTTAAATGAAGGTAGGAAGAAACATCATTCATTGACCAGTGTGTGTAACAGATTTCATTTGGAGACGTCAGCAAGGCAACACACGGACGGTTTTCTAAAACTGCTTTTTTTTTTTTTAATTCAGGGGTCCTCAAAACATGTATTTGCAGTGAAATCTCTACATTGAATTTTTGGGTCAAATACAATACTTCCCCTACTTACTATACATAGTACAGAAAGTAAAAAAGCATCAAAAAAAGCTTTTTTAGAGAAAGTGTGTGTGAGAGAGAGAGCAGCATAAGTCAAAAACAAAAAGTCCATTAAAAACCAAAGTTACTATTTTAGTTTAATATCTTTCAAGGAAACAACAATTTTGAAGAAAATTCTACCGCTGTAAACTACCCTTATTTTTCGAGAATTTTTTTCTCAAAAATGGCTCTAACAATTTTGATGATAATACCATATGTTTAAGATATTTTTATGGCAAATTAAATGTATATTTTGAATTTTCTGGCTATAGCCCACGTAGTCCTGTTAACTCTTGATGACTTTTGCATAACTGGTATACCATAAGAGATAGACCAAATCTTACTATACAACAAATGCAGATGTTCAAACACACAAGTTAAAAGCATTTTTTTGTGGAGTGAACCATTTCGGTGGTATTCCTTGTTATGTGTGCGGGTTTTGCAATACCTTTAACTTTTCTCAAATGGAAGGTCATTATTCACTTTATCTTATGGCCATGTAAAGAGAATGTAGTTTCAAAGCTTTAGAGGATTTGGCTATCACTCAAAGCCTACTGTATTCCCATATTCTCCTTTTACCTACAAGAAAACCAACAATAAGACGAACATGAAGATAGAGGAATAAGAATTTGTAAGAGTACTTAGTACAAGAGTAGAGAGTCATGCGAGTGCTACATATCAGATTTTATTCTGCTTCAGGGGGCCTCAAGTCATATATTTCCGGTTAAATCTCGACATTGAATTTTTGGGTCAATACAGTACTTCAACTGCTTACTATACATAGCAGAGAAAGTAAAAATGCAGTCATTTATTCATTACCAAATGTCATCTCTGCAGTTCTGGGACATGGTTAAATATTTATGTTTAGATATACATACAACGGAACGACCTTCCAAGTTCATTGTACCTGCTAATTTCTGTATCCAAACAAGTGTTAGAATGTGTGAAGAATAGTATGAAAATAACAATTAGTTGTTGTGCATGGTGCCAAATGAACTTGTGTTTTAATCACTGCAGTCACTCCTGCTTTGCTTTCGTCCCAGCAAGATATTAGCCGGGACAGTCATTTGTGCATTCGCAGTGCAGACGTGCAGGTAAGGGATGTCCAGTTCCTGATGTTCCACTGCTTCAACCCAACATATTTCAGGTGCTTCAGGTTGAAAACAGGAGCTTCTTATAGCACAAAGATGACACAGTAAAAGTTTCAAGGTATTTGTGATGTTAGCTTATTGATAGGTTCCTTGTTAGATGTAAGACTAGCTCTTACCTTGGGGGTTTGAGGGAAATGCACATGAGTACATCATATGCAGAAGCATTGTTAATCACAGTCTTTAAAATAGTGTCAGAAACTCACTTAGATAGAAGAAGTAATAGAAACAAGGAAACTTTTAACAACATTCAAATTAGAAATGGAATGATGACACTTAGTTTCACTGTTTTCACTCAGAATGTGTTTCTCAATTATCAGCTTGAGACTGGCATCTGGAAGGAGATCCGTTAATTCAGTTTTTTGTTCTTCCTATGTATTTCAATTCAGTCATCACAATCAATGTTAAATTCCGGACTTGTTTGTGCTTGTTATAGTACCCTTTAGTGGATGATGCAGTAAGTTGAGGTGTGTGGAGGCAATTTTATTCCATGTTTTAGAAGTAGTTTACAGATAAGGACATCTTTCATACTTTGAGAGGTAGAATCGGAAACAAAAAATTCAATGTCACAGCCAGGATTTGAACCATGGACCTTCAACTTCATGCGCGGCTGCTCTAATCACTGAGCTGCCATTGCAACTTGCCAGTATGGCATTGAATTCTCCAACCGATTCGTATTTTTTCCAATAGACCATCAGCAGCTGTAAGTTTGTTGGCATAAAAAATAACAAAATAACAATTACCATCCTGGGACACCCCACTCTCCACCACTGGACCCTGCTCATGATGGCTGTAGTGGGCAGAGGCAGGGTTCCAAGGCTGCACTCAAAGGGCTGTAGTGCCACAGCACGGGACATAAAGTACTTATGATTGTAAGTCGTCCTTGGGGTATTTATCTCTGATGTGAGATTCTCTTTGTGATCTACTACCGGGAAAAATGCAAATCAGTTGGAGAATTCAGTGTCATACTGACAAGTTACCACGGTAGCTCAGGGGATAGAGCAACCACATGTGATGTGGAAGGTCCGTGGTTCAAATCCTGGATGTGGCATTGAATTTTTCAGTTCCGATGCTACCTCTCAAATGTTACCCACACATGGCATGTGTTTGAAAATGCCAGCAGTAAGTTTGTTGGCATAAAAATAATTAGCTGTCACACTCTTTTCTTAATTGAGTAAGATTAGAGCACTACAGCCTTTACTCACCTTTGCTTCCAAAACTAGTTCTAGCATTTAAAAGTAAGAGAAGGTTATAGCACTCTAACCTGATACAGTAATTTTGATTATCATGTGTAAAGTAAAATTTGTTTCATTATGTGGAAGATGGTAGATCAGTAAGCCAAAGACTGGTGACTGTTCTATTGGAGAATTCATTTATTTTTAAGTGGCTAAAATTTGTTCATTCTCAAGTAATTTTTCTAACATTATGCTTCTGAATATTTTTTACAGATACCAGATACAGAGGAAGCTCAAGAAAAGAATGAAGGACAAGATGTACCTACCATAGAAGAACAAAAATCTGATAGAGTGGAAGATAATGTGAAAGAATCAATTAAATTAGATGAAGTACCTAGTTTCACACAAACCAGCAACAAATCATGTGAAGTCAATAGGGATACAGAAAATTCAGAAGAAAAAAATGAATCTGCAGCTCATGAGGAGAAAAAAACTCCAGCACAGTCTCCAGATCATAAACATTCAAATGAAGTTGATGTAATGGACTGCAAAGGAGTGGAAAGTAATGGCAAACAGGGATTACAATCAGATCAAATAAATCTGGAAAATTCATGTGCACCCAATTGTGAAGACCGCAACATCAACTGTTGTGTTTCATCGTTTACTCAAGACGAAAGTTCAAGCTCTTGCTTGAAACCTGATCAGTCCTATATTCAGGGAGAAGAAGAGAGTGAAGAGTCCGAGGTGGTGAAAGGAGATTTACACACAGATGATGACTGTGGAGAGTTGGACAAAACCAAAGTGGATTCTTCATCTCCAACAATAGTAATATTAGAAGAAAAAGAAGACCTTCTAAAAAATTCAACGTCAACACAAACACATACTAGCTCTGAGGGTTGTACTATGGATGACAGTGATAACTCCAACTGTGCTTCCTCCAATATAGAAGATTCAAATACAGTGGTAATTTCACCACAGCCTACAAACAAGAAGCAACATATAAGTTCATCTGGTAGTCCTGCTGGAGAGGAAAAGAATAGTTTATCACAGCAGCAGTCATGCGAAGTTGTAGAGGTACCTAGTGGAAACACAACACCGAGATTGGATAACAGCGTTGAAGCAATTCAGCCGGCCACTCCTCTCAATCCTGGCTCAGTTAAACACACCCCACCTACACCATCCCAAACTGAGATTCCCAGCA
Source organism: Tenodera sinensis (assembly GCA_030765045.1). NCBI lineage: Eukaryota > Metazoa > Arthropoda > Insecta > Mantodea > Mantidae > Tenodera > Tenodera sinensis. The sequence continues at coordinate 170,717,081 of CM060964.1, forward strand.
TGGGAGTCTACACACCAGACTCAACTACTAATTCTGTGCACTCACTGCATGGTTACGGACAGTGTGATTTGGATGTCAGTCAATTAGGTCTTGAATCACCAACCTCAATATCTTCAAATGACATGGCATCGCAAAATTCTGTAGAACCCCCAAGACCTCCATCTGTGCTTCCATCTCAGACATCCGCTCATACCACTCAGACTCAGTGTCAGCAAACCTATTCAGATTGTGTACAGCAAGGAATTCAAACTCTTCATCACCATCAACCAAATAGTAGTTCATCATCAACAGGGGCACAGCATCAACAGCATTCTGTTCATTTATCCACAGTCACACATCAGCAGGCACAACATTCTGTGCAACAGCCACCAGCACAGCAGCAACAGCCACCACCACCAACACAAACTCAAACGCAACAGACCAGCACGAAAACTAGGCAGATTCAACATCACAGAAGCAAATCTACCAGTACACAACACAAGCCCATTCAGCAAAGATCCACTCCACCATCCTTACATCAACATAATGCCCTCCAGCAACAGCAGCAGAGACACAGAACTACACCTCCAGCCATTGGTCAGCATCAGCATCTAGCTGTGCAGCATTCATCAGCAGGACTTCAGCAGTCTCAGGGTCACCAGGGATCTCAGCCTACATTACAGCAACAAACTCCACAGCAGCAACAGCAGCAGCAGACTCAACAACAGCAAGCACAGCAACAGCAGCAACCACAGCAATCTGCTACAGGAGCACAACAACAGTTACAAGCACACTTACAACACCAGGTAGCAATGGCTCATTCTCATCAGGCTTCTGTTAGCGGTTCTTATCCACATCATCCACATCATCAATTGACTGCATCTCCCATGCAACACCATCCTCATCATGCGCACACCCATCATACTGCAAACATGGCAGCAGTTATCTCCCAGGGTAATTACATAGGTGTTCCTCAAATGTCTGTGTCATCACAAGCATTCTCTGCTCAACCTGGTGGAGGAGGAACATATGTAAGTGTGCCCATGACCACTGTGATCCAGCATCGCATGGCAACACAGCAAGGCGTTGGTGCTCATCAGCGTTTGGGACCCACTCCTGCATGTGCAGTGTCAACAGCTACGAATTTTGCAACTAACTTTTATATACAAACAGCAGCAGCGTCTATGCCACACCCACACTCTCATACTCCAGGTCCAGTGCCAACCCCGACACCTACACCAACGCCTACTCCAACACCAACTCCTACTCCTCAAGTCACAGTAAGTACAACTGTTAGTGATACTACAGCAGGACAGACAAGTACTGCTGCATCATCATGTAGCCTAGCCAAATTACAGCAGCTAACAAATGGCCTGGAGATGATTCCATCTTCAGCATGCGGCACTATGACCCCACCTCCACCAGTAAATCTTACGCCTCCACCACCCCCTATTCCTACAGCTCATCACCCACATGCAACTATGACACCGCCACCATCTGCTGCGCATCAAATGTTGCAGCAGCAGGTATCACGCACACTTTCCACACCACCTACACCTATACCAGCAAATCTTCAGACGCAAATGACTCTAGCAAATTATCATAAATATTACCAAGCCAATATGAATGTAAATAATTTAAGTGCTGCAGTCACACCAGCAGTAGCAGGCTCAGCAAGTGGAAGAACATCGAGGGGTACTGGCGGTACTGGTGTGGCCACGGTGCAACAGATGCAGGCAGCAGCTGCATCTTCTCGAGTCAGCCCTAATGTGACCATTAATCCTAATATCATGGCTCAGTATGGATTAAATGGTTATCGTATGGCAGCACAGCAAACTCCAGGAACAGTTACTGGGTACATACCTAATACTGCTGCTGCAGCTGGATTTATTAATCAGGCTGCTCAAATACCAGTGCAAATGGGAGTAATGAACATGGCTCAAACACAATATCAGAACCCAACTGCAATTCAGAGAGCTGCACAACAGAATACAATTTATACCACATATGGTTACATAAATAGTGGCCTTATGCAACCATTAAATGGTACCATGAGGCGGTAGAATTCAGGAGTGATAACACTGCCTAAGAATAAGTGGTTAGAAATACGACATCAAAAGAAATGAATAAAATTATTTTCATTATACTAATTACATGTCATCTCCAAAATGCATTCCCTTTCTCAGTAATGAGCACTGCTGCTGCATTAACACATTCACTGCACAGCAAGTATCCCATTCACAAGTACAGTGTAAATTTTTTTGCAAACTTTATTTATCTTTCAGATGTGTAGCAAACTGCTAACTTATATATTTATTTTTCAAAGGAAGCGGCTGCTTCTTAAATGTAACATACTTAACGGGGCTTTACATCACAGATGGTATGTAAGTAGATTAAAAGTGTATCAGTATTAAACTTTGTATAAATTTACTTAACTTTGTTGTAAATATGAGTACTAATAGCGAGGTTATGTGGGTACTAAAATAGTTGGAAGATAGTATTCACGTTATAATTAGAGCAGTGAATGTGTTAAATTTGCCTAATAAGCTTGTAATTATCCACCAAAAATGCAATATCAGGTTCAGATTTTGTTTACTGGAATAAATCTGTTAGTGTTAATGAGTGTTTCCATAATTTAATGGCAAAATGATGTTTTGACATGGGCATTAATGTTAGTGTGCACTTCTTAAAATTGTTTGTTATCAATTAAACAATAAGCAATTTGCAGGATACACTGCAACATTTTAATTTTATGGTGTACTCCCTGGTTATGTCTCTCATAATTTTTAAATCTTCTGATATGGTAGTTAAATTAAAACTCACAAGTTACAGAACTTAATATTTTCTCTTTTACAATTATGGTGTACTTCCTGATCATATTCTGATAACTCTAAGCATTCAGGTTGAGCAATAACTCAGGAAACTTTCTATGTACTGTTACATTTATGATGTATTTCCTAATTGTGTTTCTGAAAACTTTTTTAAGCATTTAGATATGGTGGCTAAAAGCAAATAGAATATAGTTAATATTCTAGAAAGCTTTGTCACATAACAGAATCCTTTGTTATTGATAAGGGGCATTACCTGTAATGGAAAATAAAAATGAATGCAGATAAGAATATACAGCCAAGCACTTTTTCAATAAGAAGTGAACACATTCTGTTTTAGTTATGAAACATAGATTGTAATGTATGAAAATTCTAAAAAAGAAGAAAAAAAAGGAACTCATTCTTTGTACTTTTTACAGTTGATAGTAGCTATGCTGAACTATATTTTACAGTGCATCTTAGAGCATTCATGATAGCATTAGTGTTTAGTATCTTTCTTTTCTCTCCTTCTTCACAGTTGAATTAATGTTTAATGATTTTTGCATGGAAATGGGAAAATGATCTTACCTTATTGCCTAATGAGGTTTGCTATTGAATTTTTGTGAATTCAAGAGATTCAGAGTGATACAGGTTTCCTGTTTATGTTGCTGATATAGTGTAATAGTGGATAACAAATAGCTTTTGTTTTATGCATAGCATTTTATCAGTTTTATTGTTGCAAAGCCTGCCTTTGTACAAACTTGGACCACAGTGAATCTTAAACACTTTCTTGGTTGCAGAGTGAATAGTTTATCAATTTTGTATTAAAAACTCTTGGACCTGCTTTCCTCATACAGAATAAGTTTCTGAAGAGGAGCATGTGTAGGGGGGCTGGTAGGCAATTGTTTCATTCCTCAGGTGAAATAAACTGCCTCAATGTTTTTGGTCAGAGTCTGTGACAGCAGATATGGACGTCATGGTTTGAAATCTCACTATTCGTAACTCTAAGACTATCCTAAAAAAGTGTGATAGTCATTACACACATGCTTGTAGGTAAACTTGCAACTAATTGCCTGATCTGGCTGGAGCCCTCTCTTGTCTTAATAGATCTTCGATTCATTTGAGCATCTTTTAATCCATTTCATATTGTCTTTGCACACCTGTGCTGTTAAAAGGGAAGTTACAATATCTTAAAAAAAATAAAAATAGCAATAATAATAATAATAATAATAATAATAATAATAATAATAATAATCCCTGCTTTTAGTTAACGTTACAGATGGAACATGGTTTGAGAAGAATAGATTAACAAGCGCTGCACTTTTTATTGTAGGCCATACAGAATGAACCTTACCATAAAGGTTCTGTATTTTTTTGGCTAAACACGGGTCAACAAAGAATTTCCGCCAGAAAATCTAATTGGTGTAAGACGTAAAGTTCATTGGGCTGATTTCAGAACTGGTGTCATCTCCTTCCTATCACGTATAGTTTTTTGTTTATCTGTAATTTTCGATTTACGTTTTACTCTGCTTAAAGACTGTAGAATCTATTTGCTGTAGCACACCACAAGGGAAAGAGGAAGTGCTTCTGTGGGGGCAACGAAATCGCTGATAATAATGCAAAGGCCGCTAGTTCTTTGAAATCAGTATTTCCACCAAGGTGACATGTTTAACAGCACTCCAGAAACTGTCAGGTTCAGACATGTTCTTTATTTCACACGGAGTATCACTTATTCCAAGTTTTCTCCATTGATCATCAATTTTCTGAACAGTGCCTTCTTCATTGAGATTACCAGATCTGGGCACACTGGCAACAAGAGGATAAAGGGTAGAAGGATTAGTAGGATATGAAATGGTTGCCTTAGAGGGGTGGAGACAGGCCATGAGAGTAAAAGTGGTGTCGCTAATTGTAATTAATTTCATTTCTATAGTGTGACAAACCAGTGAAAATTATATTTTGCTGGTATCGAAATTATCGTACAGGTTGACAACCATGAGTACATACATTCTAATTATCATACAGGTTGGCAACCCTGACTGTATATGTTAAGTGGCTGGCAATAATGGTTGGTTGCTGGCTTTTACGACTGCTACTTCACTTGCACACAGTTTGGTCTGACCAAATCTGCAACTCATTCACTCAAATCCACATTGTCAGTGCAATTGCAGTAAGGTTCCACCGTCATTTAAATGTGCCCCTGTCAATATTAAAATATTCTCATTTTAAAATATCAAGGCAATTCCAACTTATGCCACTGGTGAAAGTTACATTGCATATGTGGCAGTAGTGTAGTGTAACTCTCCAAGGAATTGTCATTTGTTGGGAAAATTTCTACATGTACCATTCACTTGGTATATTGTGCTGCCCATGAACTAGGATCTCAGTCCTTATCGTTGGACAACCTGTTATTCCTCTTAACATGTAGAAATTCAGTAGACAAGTACCAGTTGCATTTTCTATTTCTCTGTTATGTTCAGTGTTTGTTCCTATAGTCACTTTTCTAATTTTGCCTTTTTCTGTCTCTTCTCCTTCCTTGCTAACTTTCCCTTCCTAATTTACACATACCTTCTTATCACTTCTGTTTACAACCTTTATTCACTTTTCTCCCTACTTTGTTCATTCTTATTTATTTCATTTCTAATTCTAATCTTTACCTTTCTCTCCATTATTCAGCTCCCTTCTTTCTAACCATTTACTAAGCCTAGCTTCACGTCACGGCACATCATTTCCTTAATTCCTTTTCTATTTACTGTTTGCTGTTTCCTTTGGAGAACCCTCCACATCTACAAATACATGATAAACAACCTGAGCCAGATCATTCTGTATTCAATCACCTGTTCTTTTAGGAATTGCTAATTGCACTTTTCTCACTGACGGCTACACTGATCCCATTTTCCCCTTCCCTCACTGCACTACGCTCACTTTTTTTCTGCCCCTCATCTCTCCTAACCTCCCTCTTTGTAGTTTCTTTACTGTCGGCTGGTCATTGCTTCACCCGTCCAATGTGCCGGTGTATTTGCTGTTGTCACTTCAAAGTTCAGTGCAGTTCATTCATTCACCTTGTCCACTCTACTGCTTGCTTGCATTTCTTGTTGATCATCCATCTACAACTTATAATTATGGATGTATGATATGATTTGTGTGCATGAGTACGTGTGAAAGATACCAAAACATTCAAGAAACGTTCGTTAACAAACCTTGACAGTGTTGTTCGTGCCTAATGAAGTCCACAGACTTACCATTATTTACCCAGTAGCATTAGAAAAAACAATTGACCGTAATTTTAATCATCAACATTAACAAGTATGCAAAAACATTGGGATTAATTTAAAATATCTGAACTTGTCTCCGAGAGTTAATTTCAAATAAAAGTTTAGGGTTATGTTCACCATTTGCTTCTAGACAGGCTTCACACCTTTTGCAGCTTTGACAAAAAAAAAAAAAAAAAAAAAAAGGATTGCATGCAATTAAGTAAACATTCCACCTGATCTACACCAATATAGGAATAAAGTAAACCCAGCTGATGCATTGTTGCCAGTACTAACAGAGCTCAGAAGGCAACAAAAAAAATGGGCTTTTTAAATTTAATTTACACTATTGAAATATGCCAAAGGAAAAATTTGGCATTTCTTTAAATTTCTATGACTATAGCCATGAATTAAGAACCTTTAATCAATAATAATCCAGTATTGATGATAATTTTTTGGGATAAAAGTATTTTTTCCTAGAAAACTATAAACTTTTCAGCTTTTTGGCATTAGACCCGTGTTATTCGCAATAAGACAAAATCACTCTTTGAAGTCTGTAGGATTATTTCACTTTCACCCCATATATGTATTATTTTGTAAAGCAACTGTATATGCACCATTTTCTTGTGCGCTATGATGTCCATTAATTACCTACATGTAATTCGTTATTACTTTCTTGATACAATAACTCAAAAGCGCATTATAGAAATGCTTATTTACAAAATCAGACTATGGTTTATTCGTCCTGTTGGAAATTAGTAATGGGTGTCAGATTGTAACAGATTAAAGCAACAGTGACAGAAAGAAAATGACAATTCAGTTCGAAATGTTTAAAAACACAATGCTTTATGCAAAATTAATAAGCAAACCTTTTAATATTAAAATAGTTATAGGGCATTAATACTTCTTGTGTACAGCTCCACAAATGTGAAGTAAATTTTAAGTTACATGGTTTTCATATAGTGAACGGGAAATATGCATCCCTGGTTGGGATGGGTCATTTATAATCAGAGAGTGGTTCAATACGGGGGGGGGGACACCTACCATCCCCCCTGTAAATTGCGCACTGATCTGATAGCATGCAAGCTATGTAATCTTCATCTGATTACCCTCCCCTTATGTAGGACTCACAACCCACAAGCCTTTGCCAAGGGTCAGATGCCTTTTGGGGAACGATGAACCTGTGGACCAAACAGGGTGAAGACGTGGAAGCAGGTGGTCAGCCAGTGCCAGGTATGAGAGTGAGAAAGAAGGTGATACGAAATGCAGGTGAAATGGATGATGGGAAAGGTGATGATGGAGCAATAGGTGGAATGAGTGGCAGTAGAGAAAAACTGCCCGCGCACCACTTCATCTACCACGAATACCACATGCAGGTCTCTGGGATTGAGCTCAAGCCACCTTGGTGATAGGTAAACAGTCTTAACTGCTCGACCATGACGCCTCCAAGCTTTGTAATCAAGTTTTTATTTTGGCTGTATGTGACAGTACCTTGTAGGAAAATATTACTTCTCCTGATATACAGTTTCCTTTGGAATGGACACATGCTTAGTGAGTGCACATATATGGTTCCATTACCTTAGTAGTTTTTAAACTGAAATGTAGACTGCCCACTCTTAATGCTGTCATATGGCCCTATACCATTATAAGAGTTGGTTTTCTTATAGCATGTGTTTCTAACAGGCAGTATCATTGGTTTTGTTTCTCTTCTGAATTGTCTTGTATTTCCAAGACAAGCTTTCCCTTTGGGGAAGCATTCAGCTCAAATGGCTTCTGATCTTTGCAACATGACCTGCATTTGTTACTTGAGTTAATATTTGCTCTCAGTTTTTGAATCACAAATCTATCAGTGGATAGTTCTGAGCATTCTCTTTCTTACGCATTCTTTCCAGCCAGTGTCTTATTGTAACATTTTGTGGTATCTGATATTGCAAGTGTCAGGTTTTCAGGTTAATTTCTTGAGCAATACTTCAGGAAAAACCATTACTATGTGCTTCTGAATGACCTAGTCTTTTGCTCCTGGTCCAGTAACACATACTATCTAGTGCGCAACAGTTCTTACATTTCCAGTAGCACCTTCCTTAAATTTAAGTTCTAGTATGTATAGTTATGTTCTGGCCTTATGAACTCTGAAAGGAATGCATTCACTACACACATACACACATGTACAGATGAGGTGACATAATGATATACGAGTTGCGCACAGATAGAAACACTGGGAAGATAACATGCAGCCTACCTTAATACACAAGCGGCTGTGACAATTCCGTGTCGGACTCTGAACACGCTGTTTCAGTTTCTGAAGAAGATGATGAGAATCTGCTGCTGCATGACGAGGAGTCGCTGCTGTCTTCCAAAGAGATCACTATTCTTTCAACTATATCAGGAACAATTCCGTCTTTCTCCCAATATTCCTTCTCAAGTTTTTCCACGTGACTACAGAAACCCTCCCTGTCAGATTTGGTCACTTCTGATAAGGCTTTGAGAGTGACTTCTTTCAGTTTCTTTAGTGAGAGGTCACCTGTCACATTGTGTTCTCTCACCAATAGTTTCAGTTTAGCCCAGTTTAGCTCAATTGGGTTGAGATCACACATATAAGGGGGTAAGCAAATGACTCTATGCCCCAAAGACTTCAAAAATTAATCAATTTCGTATACCTTTTTTGCAGGCCTCATTTGTTCAATGATTTTATATAATTCTGGTCTTCGTGTAGATGGATTGCATGTAACGCCCTTAGATTCCAAACACGAAATCATGACCGATTTCAAAGCACTGCAGGAGCGTGGCTTATCTTGTTGAACACTGTGATGTGCATTATCCAGTACTACCACAGATGAAGATCCACTTTTCAAAATTTTGTCCATTCATTTGCCCATGGTAGTCACCAATAGTAGCTTTATAAATAAGAAGAGCGTTTTCTATGTAGCCATTGACACCACCAGCGTGCACCACTATAAATCTATTGCCAAAATTAATATTTTTCTGGATGCTCATTTCATCAGCACTCTGCCAGCATTTCCCAAAAGTTAAATAACTGTCAACCCAAGTTTCATCAATATACACAATCTGTTGTCCACTTTCTCTCACTTCTTTTATGGCAGTAAGGTACTCATGTCGCAGCGAAATAATGTGAAGGGCTTTCAATTAGCACTTTTCTTTTGCTCCTACAAGTTTTCCACTTAAAACCCAATTTTTTAATCACACGTAAAAGAGAGATTCTCACCTAGGGAAAATGTATTCTCTCTTTCACAATGGGCAGCAATTTCCTGATAGTTGGTACACGTTTCTCCTGAACATAAAGTTCATGTATTGTTCTGCATATAACGGCAGCATCAAAATCGTCGATTTGCACAACAGTGTGTTCTGGTCTAGTTTTTCTTCTTTTTCCAGGAGTGCTCAATGCAGTACTTCCTCCTCTTGCCCGTAGCTCTTTCTTCTCCTTACGAATTCTTTTTATCGTTGACTCGGAAACACCAGTATAATATGCAGCCCGTTGTGTAGCTTGTGACACTGGATATGAATATTGTTTTTTCAAAGCTTCATCACATTTATCTATAATGCAACTTGTACTTTTACGGCCTTCCGAATGCACAAACTTAAATTTCTTAACTTCTTCAGACATGGCGAGAAGATTAGTAAATCTTACTGCACTGAACTAGTTCTGCATCTTTTCTATGCAAGTAGGCTTCGTGACTTCCTGCAGGTGATTGCTGAATGTTTACTGTATTGCTCACTCGCTGCATAACCGGACATTGGTTCCCCTCTCCCCCACACCTCATCCCGCAGAGTTCCAGAATACATCTATATTATTAGCTGCCTCTGATGCACAGAATGGTGGTAATATCTCTGAACTGTCCATCATGGTGTTGGGTGCCAGATTTCACTACTATATGTTGTAATAATATGTGGAGATTTTAGGACTGGAACTTGTATGGCCCATGTTTCTGTGACAAACAGTGCAGTACTTTATTATGGCTGATGTAAAATTTCATGGCAGGTGGCTCAGCAAAAAAACTAATCATAGGCTTTGCGTCCCTTGTGGTGTTGTGTAGTTAAACAAACTGTGAAATCACACTGCAAAGCCATTGATATATCATTTGCACCCACAAAATTTATTTGCACTATAGGAAATAGAATACTACTGGTCAGCTATCAGCCGGCATTACATTTTGCATCTGCTTTATGTCAGTCAATGTGTTTGTAACAGAGTGGACAGACTTTATTGAAATTATTGTGCTTAGCTGATATTAAAACAGCTATTTTTAGCATGACAATATACACTTACGTACTTAACAGATTTATGCAGAAGTGTTAAGCCTTTTTATTTCTCTCTCTCTCTCTCTCTCTCTCTCTATCTCTCTCTATCTATCTATCTATCTAATGTTCAACAAATAAATAATTTGTAGTGAAAAACGTCTCAGCAGAAAATTCAGTAATCATTTTACTATAGAAAGTTCTGGATAATGAATTAAGTCTACTGAGATAGGTATCATATTTCATGGAGTTCTGTATGTGCAGTGTTCACTACCATGTTGTTGTTGTTATTATTATTTATTAATTATTATCTGTATAATGAAAACGATCGTCTCCTCAGCACGGTGGTAGCGCTGCTTTTTGCCAAGCAGGAGACCTGGGCGCGATTCCCTGTACCAGAGTGGGGATTTTCTCCCACTGGAAGACCAGTTCCAGGGTGCACTTAGTCTCATTAGGTCCCTGAAGGGCTCCAATTGAGGAGCTACTGGATTGAACAGCATAGATCACATAACTGGCCAGGGGATATTGGAGTACTAACCACGTACCACCCTCCAGTACTGGACCCCATTCATGACACCTGCAGTAGCTGGGCAGTGGGCCTTGGCCTGGAAAGGGCTGTTGCACCTTGAGTTATTTTATATGATGAAAGTATATCAGCTCCATGGATTTTTTGCTGTCCACATACAGTAAATTAGATAAAGTAGTGTAGTTAATATCCAAAATGAAGCATCTGAAGCATAATTGCAAGAATTAAAATCAGGGAAATTAGTCAGTTTGACCCAGGTAGAGCATTCTCCATTTATTTTGTACTAGTCATATATGAGGGGTACTCTTAGATTCATTTGGGCTTTTTTGATTGAGTGCTGAGCAAATTAGAAAATAATAATTTTTCACCGTTTTAAGTGAAATGTTAAGGAAACAGATTTCCTGGGGTATATGTAGCAGCACTGCTATTTGGAAATTATGTATGTTACTAGGCTTGAAATTAATTTTCTAAAATTTTTATTTATATGTTGAGAACAGCCTTTGAAAACATCCATTGCAGAGGTACATATTAGACCAAATATTTTTCTGTATTGCTCAAGTTCTGCAAATTCCAAATGCGTAGTTGGCATGCTGTCTTGCCGTAAGTGATAGTGCCCAGAAATTGTCCACCTCATCTGAATTCATTTACTTTTAGCAAAAGTGAATAACAAATAGCTTTGTCGCAATTTAATAAGTTTTGAAGCATTAATGAATATTATTAAGATGTTAAATATATACAAATACAGATAACTTTTCTTATGCTAGGTCTTTTCAGGCGTTGAGTCTGTGATTTAGATATCAGGAAATTTCACATTAAATTAATCTGACATTGAAGTTAATGAGAGGCATTAATAAGGTTTCCTTACTAACCAAATTTTGTGGTCTTAATTATTTCTCAGCTGCTGCACATATGGCCACTGGTGCTGTTTTAAGAAATACTCTTAACCTGCATTTGGATAGGTTCTTTTACATGCATGTTGTCCTTAGACCATCGAGGATGACTTGGTCTTAACTGGCTGATTGAATGTTTAAAGGAAGACACTATTGAATTTAAAAATAGAAGCACTATTGACAGTGAAGTATTCTTTATGTTTGAGGTTATTTTGAGTCACTTATTTACACTCACCTTCACTAATAAATTACTTTTTTAAAGCGGAAACGTTTTCAGGACCATTCGATCCCATCATCAACCATTGGTTGACTATTGCCTAACCTTGATTGGTCTCTGAAGTCCATTTCTGTATGTAATGACAGGTAGTTTTCCTATTTATCATTAGTAACACTTTAAGCAATGTGCATTTTAATTATCTATCAAGTATTTCACAAAATTATAAGTTTATTCTCTTATGAATTTTGTAAATCAGTTTAAGTTTTGCAGCCATCTCACAGTTATGAAAAAGTGGTTTATATCAAACTCTAGCAACTGATTCTGGAACTGGTGTGCTAAAGGTAAATCTGCTCATTGTGTGTGTGAAATTTATTTGGAAATCTCCAGAGTATTTATTTGGTTCTAGAGCCAGAATTAATGATATTGTGCAAATTTGTGTATGGGTTCATTACCATTTAAAAAAAGAGTGAGAGCAGAGAACACCGAGTTTAAACTAAATAAAAGCTGGTTAACTTCTACTAGCATACTTGGAGGTTTTAGCTTGTCTAAGAATAAAGCAATGTGATTATTGAGAGACATACAGTACAGGTTTATGCGGATCATTGTTACAACTAGGTAGCCCAGAAGAATGGGCACATTAATTAAATTCTTTCATCGGTGAAGGAAGATTTAATTTATCCATAGGTGCAAGTGTTGTTATTTTCAAATAAACACATTCTTTCACCTCAGTGCTCATGTAGACATAAATTATTTTTCCATCTTTTATGGAGAGTAATTGCAGTGAAGTAGTGAAATAACATTTTGAGTTTATTCTTTTGTCAGCTGATAGAGCAAGAAAAATCATGCGGATGGTTTCAAAAAGACTCGCTACTACTCACAGCTGAATATATAGGGAGAATTGTGAGTATGTTTGAGGATAGCAATCATTGTAGGGGTACAGTCCACTATTCCCAAGGGCAGCAGCACAACAGCATGTTTCATTTCAATGAAATAGTCGGGAATCATGGCCTGCAACATGGAAAGCAGTAACAAACAGTTGAAGGCAATGAAAGTATAATTACTGCACACCTGTATAAGTGTTGATGAACTTAAATTTTACTCCACTTTGCAGAACATCAGCTTTAAGCAACTGCTGATACATTTTTGTAGTACCTGTTTCCAAAAACTATTAATTAACATATTATTGAAGACCACGTCATTGTTCAATTAGTGCAGTATTGCTAGAAATTACTGATAAATATATGTCATCATTATCTCATCATTCAAATTAAGGACAGGATTCACAAAACTCTGCTAAAATAGCAAAGGAGTGGCATTTAAATGGTGAAAGAGCCGTATTAGTTATAACTGATGTCATCCATGAAAAATATATTGCATTGCTTTTCAGTACAGGTGGTTCTTGCACAGTTTTATTTGGCATCAGCTGGAAATATTTATGCAACAATGTGTTTATTCTGCAAAGTGGAAGCCACATTTAGTCTCGCAAAGAATACAATCAGTTTCTTTGATAACTGCCTCGGGTAGTTGCAGGACTGCAATCGTAATACATCTGCTGAATTGCACCTGACGTGCTCATCCTGCTCTCCCGAACTAATTTCCACTAAAGAAGCAATACAAATTGAGATAATGAATTCCAATTCCTCTTGCACCACAATTTGTCACATTTATCAACACCATCTTTACTTCATAATTTTGTAATTCACTGGTCAAAATATGTTAATGACAAAAGATACATGCTTTTCATCTGTGTGGTCACAAGTATGACTTGAGAATCAAGAAGGCATCACTCTTGACTTAATGTCAACCTGACACATACAAGTGTTCAACCTCCAAAAAAGAGATAGTATACAAAAGACATCCTGACACATTTGAAGATTGAAAACTTAACACTAGAAATCAAATGTTGCTGTGAATGAGCTTGGGTGAGCAAGAATGTATTTTCCTGATACTATACGTATTTAGCCAAAGGAGGGCAACAATTTCAAAATGCTCTATAAAACCTGGACATTTTCGACAGGTGAATCACAAATGCTGCTGGCTGCAGCATGCTAATATTGGGGTTGTGATACACAACATTAATCCAAAGCATTTATTTTAGCAGAACTTTGGTTGTGCTTAGAAGAACTGCAAGTTCATAATTGTAACAAGATGTTTCCCCTTTGCACCATCATAACTGAGAATACAATCTTCTAAGAAACACTGAAGTTTTCCGAAGGAGCAGACAACAGATGGGAATAGATTTGCATGCTGAATTCCTTTCATGCAAAGAAAAGTCAACAATAGAGTACAAATCCCAGTTGTGTAATGTGGATAAGTGACTTTCCAAGTCATTAATTGCAGGGTAGGGATGAGGAAATAAATTTCCAAACTTCTGTATATGTGAACATTAAAATTTGTGTGCTACTGTAAATTTTAGCAGAAGTTTTTCCCGCATGCTTTTAAAAAAAAGTGTCAAGTTTCACAATTTGTACACATGTTCTATTGATTTATAAAATGATAACAGCACTGCAAATGGGCAATGGTAGCAATAAAAGAAGGTATAATTTTGCAAAATGTTATGTGAAACATGCGGTATATAAAGAGAGTAATGGACATATACCATCCTTAGAGTGTCTTTTATTGTACTCTACCTGGGCTTTAGGAACAACTCAGCAATACAAATGTCACCTCGTTTTCAATATATTTTCACATAAGTTACTGAATGTTGTTTGAGCTTAGAAAGTAACATTAGATTTGTTTGGTCACATCAGGAAACAAAAGCCACCTTAGTGAGTGTCTTTTAGTGTGCTCTACCTGGGCTTTAGGAACAACTAAGCAATACAAATATCATCTCATTTTCAATACATTTTCACATAAATCACTGAATGTTTGTTTGTTTGTGTTTGAGCTTACAAAGTAACATTTAGATTTGTTTGGTCAAATCAGGAAACAAAACCACAATCCCAAGATGATTAATGCCGCATTTAATCCCTGGAAGAAACCTAACCCAATGTGACTCCCTTGGTCAAGACTGGACAATGGGTCCTCTGGATTCTGGATTAGAAGGCAGACATACTACCCTAACACCACAAAGGAGGGCAATTTGAAACCTTTAATGTGAAAACCACTGTAGAAAGCATAGCTTTCAAAGAGCAAATGAACTGTATCTTAGCAGAACTAACTTGTGTAGTTACATTGGCTATTATAAAATAGCTTGTACTATAAATATGAGAGGGTATACATATTTGGATAAATCAGACTCATGTAAACTCACTAGTTTTTATTCATTCATTATGAACTTGCTTCTCTGTGTTTTCCCATTAATTAGTTATAATCATTCAGTGATTCTTATTTCTGAACCGTAATAATGTGTTATTTAATATCTACCAAAACTGTCACCATTATTCCATTTAGTTTCATAAAAGGGTCAATAATAGTAATAATAATAATTATTATAATAATAGGACCAGAACAATTTGATACAGGAAATTTACAATTTCCTCATAATGTTACCTTAATCTGTAAAACAAAATGTGTATAATGAATGTACACCACTGATTACCGCTGCTTTTCTGGGTAATTCTTAGCATAAAGTGATACCGTTTTTCCCTTAGCTTTAGTGCATACAAAGTTGAAGAAAAACTAATATTTATAAATCAACTGAAATGTGAAGGTAATATTTGAAGCTTATAAAGAATTTCTTTTTAATTAGAGGTACCTATGTTGAAGGTCAGAACCATAGTGGCTTATTTGCCTAACCTGATATTCTTAAAATATTTGAAAGTTGTTTTCCTTGAATTACTTCATACAGAAGAAAGTGTTTTAGTTCCTCGTCTAGCTGGAATATTAATATATTCATTGATTAGAGCTGATTCTTAAATGTGCATATGCTGTAAAGAAGCATTGCTATTGTTTACCTTTACCTTCTAGTAAGGGACCTTTTTTCTCCCCTTCCTCCAACACTCACCTGTATATGGTTTGTAAATGTTTGCATATATGTGTATGTGTGCACATTGCTGGTCTTTCATATAAGTGAATCGTATGTTGTATGATTGTATGAATAGTGCATAAAGCTCAGAGAGCACGTGCCTTTTTAGTACTGTAAAGTGGGGAGTGAAATAAAACAAGCAGCACAAGGAACATAAATTTTTATTCTGAATTACTTTAGTATAGTGCTATCTAACTTATTGGTAATTTAAAATAGACATCTTATCAGGATTCAGCTGTGATTCATCTAATATTACACTTTAGATGTGTAAGTCTTTCAGATACATTATGCATGAACACATTTACACTTTATTTATATTTGTCACTGGTGTTTATTAAAGTTAACTTTTTAGAGTAGAGCCTATGCTGAAATAAGTGTCTATAATGTGTCTTCTTAATAAGTAAGCAGAAGTATGCAAACTGACAATGATAAACTAGTATAAATATATTTGCAGAATGTAACAAACATCTGAAAAATCTGGATTCAAATCATAAAGCTGTAATGGTTTGGTGCAAGAGTTTGGGTATAAATTACGAGTAAGTTTGCTGCATATAAATAGAAATCCTACTTACTACCTGGTCATGATTACAGAATATTGTAGATTTGGCAGTAAGGCTAAATATGCAGTAGTACAGTTAAATTTATGCATAACTGGGGAAAAGAGTATACAGTATTATACCTAGGCGGTGTTTCAGATCTAAATTTCAGAATATCATTACATTTTTTAAAGCTAAATATGCATCAGTTTTAGTTGAACATGTGCTACATTGGATAAAGAAAACTACAAACATAAAGGACATTTTGTAACACTGGTAAAGTGAGAGTTAAAGATAACAGAAGGCCAGTGCTGCTCAGCTGATAGGTTACTTTTATGTTTATTTAGGTTTTCATACAAGTACAGTAGATGGTGTACTTGGTGTTTGAATTTTCAACTTCATATCTGTTTCAGAAATACGGAGCAATACAAGGGTCATAACTGTCAATAAATTAGTTATAATATATGTACATGCAAAAAGTCCAAATCTAGCTAGGTGTGGAATATTAGTAAACTACTAATATTGTTAGTAGTGTGCAACACATTTCTTTTTACCGTGGTTTTATGGTGGTCAGCTTTATTTCCTGTCATATAAATGATGTAGCTCATTAAGCTGCTATGGCATTCAACCACAAATTAAAATTGGGGCCATTACTCTGCAATAAATCACCTCCCTTTTACTTTCAATTTTTAAAGCTATAATATTTCACTTTATAATTTCTCCTCTTCTTTATTCTTCAATTTTTATATAACAAGAATGTGGATGAATTGTAAATTAGAAATATTTACATAATTTTATCAAAGACATTCTTTCCTTAGATTACTGACAGGCTAGTAAATGTAGATTCCCTAAACATTGCATTGTTTAATCATTCAGTTCATTAATTATAGAGCATTAAAGAAACCCAAATGCAACCCAGTTTGTTTTCAATGCGGTTAAAGAGTAATTATCTTGTCCAGAAAACAAATGGTGTATAAGTCATTTTCCTGTTACATTCAGCATATAAGAATTTCAAAGAGTGCACTTCACATTTAGTTTGCCAGCATTGAATTTTAATGGAATTACTTGAAAATTATGAAAGATTAAAAAGTAACACTGAAGTTTTAGTGATGGCAATTAAAATCATCAGAAGAATAGCTAATGTAAAACAAACACTGTTAAATACAGTGTTTTTCCCCTCACACTGTGACTGCCACTCCACAGTTCACATGCCAGCTGCCTCAGCTCAATATACCACAAAAAGAGGTGTAATATTCCCAAAAACCACTTCCTGCTCTTATGGTTCTAGTAACAATTACAGTGATAAATGCAAACCATGTCATTAGAAATGTCCTCTTTCCACAAATTTCTGGCATCTCAGGAAATTTGCATTCCACTCGAGTTCAGTATTGGAATTTAAATGAATTTCCCATCTGATGTTTTCTTCTAGTTCTTCTAGTATATGATGATTTGTTGCACACACTTCATTTTTCAAATTCCCCATAGATAAAACTTACCTAGAGCTATATATTAGGGGATCGCAAGGGCCATAATCCTTTACTAATTACCCTATCTTCAAAAATTATTTCCAAGATTTTGTGTTTCAAATGGCCGTCTAATTTCCCTACAACAGTTTATCACATATGAATCACATAAAAGTCCTTTGGTGGCATTGTGTAATCATTTCAATGTGTCATGGAAAACTGCACAATCTCTAATAACACATGTAACTTAATTGTCATTTAAACTATTATACTGATATGCATAAAAACAAAAGAAAGTGGACACTGACAACACTCATAACTTTATTAGCACTGTTTAAAACTCATGAATTTATAATCATGTAACAGAAACAAAACAAACCAGACAATGGCTTCTGTAATACTACCGTTTGCTCACATTATGCTGTTGCAAGCCACAAACTAGTGTAGTGCATTGTGTACGATTGCCAGGAGCTTCAGGTGAGTCTGCTGACATGCATTTTGCTGGAAGAGGCCACTGTGTGAGAGAAAAGCACAGTACATAGAATGAAAATTGAGAAACATTTAGGTATGCCTCATTTGTTAGCAAAACATGTATGCTTTAAGGTGATCTTTATATAGAATGTAAATGAGCATATGCAGGGAAGGTGTTAATAATTAAATGCGATATAAAGATATTAAAAGTTCTTCAGTTTTATTTTTAACAAGCTTAAAAAGAAAATTGATCTT
This sequence comes from Tenodera sinensis, assembly GCA_030765045.1. Lineage (NCBI taxonomy): Eukaryota > Metazoa > Arthropoda > Insecta > Mantodea > Mantidae > Tenodera > Tenodera sinensis. The sequence goes on from CM060964.1 coordinate 170,735,694, forward strand.
GTGTAACAAGCTGCAGTGCATAAACATTAATTCCTTTTGAAACTCTGCCCCACATTGACAAGTAAAAGATATCAGAAAGTTCCACAGTTTCTAACAGTGATCTCGGTATTTCACTGGTGGGTGCTAAATATGAAATAATGAATGCCAACAAACTGTTAGGCAGATAATAAGTATTTCAAGTGAAATTGGATTAGCTGTGTAGTCCATTTACTGCTCGGAATTGGAGTGAAAATGTTTTTCAATGTAAACTGCATTAACTACATAGTGTTTTTAAAAGTCAGACTGGCATAACATGGTATGTTGTTAGAACTTTAAATGGTTTTATATTGTGAAAGAAGACTGTTCTAAATATTAAGGACAGGAATTCATTAAGACTGTGATTAGTGATAATTTTATGACTATGGACTATCTACTTGTATATTTGGGTTTAATATGATAAACTTATTTTCAGAATGTTTGTACTGAATGTGCATTTCTGTACAAAACTTGAATTACGCAGAATGAGTATGTGTATCTTAAAAATGGTGTCCAGAAGAATAGTTCCCCATGGTACAAATTGTTTTTGCTGTTGGGACTTTTGTATGTATAGCACATATTCTAGATTATTTTCATTTTGTATGTGTGCATGGGTGTGTGTGTGTGTGTGTGTGTTTGTGTATGCGCACATGCGTGTTTGTGTATGTGTGCGCATCTTAAACACAGGTTGAGCCGTGTTTTGAAGTGTATTGCATTATGCTGATGGTTATTTAAATCTTCTCCATTATGCAGACGAGTCCAGTATCAAAATGAAAAATTGTTGAAATTGTTTCTGTTGGGTTTTGTTAAGATTTATAGTGTGAAAGTACCTTCAAGAAAAATACTGGATAGAGACAAGCTGTTCTGTCCTTATTTAGTGACAAAGCTAGGATAGAGCAAAAGCACAGGTAAATAAAATAGCTTGTTTTACTGTGTTTAAAATGGGTACAAGTGATATTAGGTATACAAAAATAAACAAAGCAAAAAAAATGGCTGTAAGCTATATTTATCTAAGTTTTTGTCTCTGTCTGTACATTACTTACGATAATTATTTTTATGATAACCAAGTATGTTATAAAACAAGCATAAAAAACTAACAATTCATTTAATGTACAGAGTAAATGTAACCACATTGCTGAATGGCTGAGAAAAGAAAAGCTCATAAATCTAAAAGTGTGTAGACGAAGGAAATAACACTTTTGTCCTACTACAGAACAGATTATTTGTAAATTTGTCCTATAGTTGGCTACAAATGATATTAGTAATGCTGTACATAAGCTGCAATAAAATCTGTTATTACATTCACATCAGTGAACTGTTTTATTTGTTGTGCTATATTATTTGTTGATACAACCATAAACATACAAAATGTATGTATTGCAATAGTCAAGTTGTAATAAAATGTTAAACCTAAGTCTTTGTAGGGTTCCTACTTACTCATAGAATTCTTCCACTTAAGGTGACTCTAAATTTTGATAAATTGATGTTATGCGTACTCCTAGTTAATTTGTTGAAAAGTTTTAGGGACAGCACTAAATGGAGTTTTTGATTTGGATAATCTTACTGACTGTTCTATTCAGAGGTAATTGAATCGTGTATTATATTTATGTATATCTTGACCACTACTGTGTTCATTGAGAGTCTGCATTTTTAAATTAATAAACATTCCAGTATATATAGTTTAACATTAGTCAAAATTGTCTTTCTTAAAATAAGGTTTTGGAATGGGTGTTGAATTGGGCACCTGTTATTGTATGTAAAACCTTTTCTTGTAATTTAACAATGGCAAGTCCTTATCAGAGTAATATAAAAATTGATCTTTGGTAAACAGGATACATTCATTGCAGATGTTGTTTGGCAGATCCTTAATAGCTAAGAGAAATAGAATTTCATCCAAAACTGAACCCTCTGGAGTGTCACATTTAACAAAAGTGATAGAAAGCGGACCAATGTTCTTCTTTCCATTCTGCCTTCACAGTGCAGCAATGGCCCCATCAATCCATCTTCTCCATTCATTCTTGTCCCTCATCATACTCCTCTAAACTCCCACTGTCTTATTTCTTCATCTCCCAATCTTTTCCAATGGACAGCAAATTTTAACTTTCTATTTGCAACATGAGTAAAACCTCACTTTTCTCAAGGATTACACTATGCTGAACATAAATATGACAACAAGAATGCTAGATTGGTTCTGGTTTGAGAATAATATTAAGGGAAAAAAATAGTAATTTTTTTCTACGAAAATCTGCTTTTTTTTTTTTTTTTTTTTTAAATTAACGTCCTCCAACATTGTGTCATATCAGACGAAATGAAAATCTGTCTTTTAATACATATTCATGATCGCTTACCTTTACTAAATATGCTTTCACTTTGCTTCCCTCTTGTAGTCGAGTTGAGAAACATCCCTGATGACTATCCATCAGTAGTCAGCAAGTATTCTTGCACTCCACTTTCCCTTGTAACATTTTTCCATTAATGATATTTGTTGGTGGAAACATTTGCCATGTTCATCACTTACTTCCCCACAACTTTCAGGAAAGCAATTCAATGGGACAGTAAAATGTCTAATTTAAGGGACATGTTGCATCCCATTTTGTGATAAGACGGCAGCAAATTTGTAATAAGGTCCTCATAGTTTCCAGCTTGTTTGTTTCCCAAGAAAATGTTAACTTCTCTGAAAGAAATCCATGTCTCTCAGCATCATTTAAAAGATGTTCAAATATCTCATCTTGGTGAAGCTGATGAAGTGGTCCAACAATGACTCCTTCCTTTAACTTAGACTCACTAATTCTAGGAAATTTTGTAACTAGGTATTTAAATGCCAGTCCATTTTGGTCCGACTTTTTAGCAAGGTTTTTGATGAAACCAAGTTTTATATGTAGTGGAGGAATTAAAATGTTCTCAGATTCCACCAGAGGTTCGTGTATAACATTCTTTGTTCCAGTTTTCATACCTTGATGTAAAGGCCATTCCTTTTTTATGAAATGAGAAGCTTTATCTCTACTGTCACATTCACATATGAAACAAGTGTTCGGTGTAGCCCAGTTGGAGTCCAGTTAATATTGCAGTTACTTTGAAGTCTGCACATATTTTCCATAATGAATTGAATCAAGAAGTTGTTTCAGGCTGCCATATGATTCCTTCATGTGCACAGAATAACCATTAGGAATTGACAGCCAGTATGTAGTAATACAGCTTTGAGACTTAATTTTGAAGTATCTATAAACAACGGTCTCTAATAAGAGATGTGATTAATGTTCAGAGCACTTGATAAGCTACTAACATTGTTGCAGAACACTAAATCGTCTTCCTCAGAAAAATATTTCTCAATGTTTCTAATGGTCACAAAAAAAAAAAAGTCACTTTCACATTTTTGGCAAAATAGTTCCATTGTTGCAATCTGGCGGCTAATAGCTCTGCCTTGGACATAGAAAGTTCCAGGTATCTGACTAAATCATTTAATTCACTCTGGCTAATTTTGTGACCTTCAGATCCAACACCAGGTGCAAAGTCAGCATCTACATTTTTATCTAGTTAAAGTTTCCTGTCATCAGTAATGTGCCATACTATAAAAATAAGAAGCAACTGGCAACTGTAAGTAAAATTTTCATCGTAAGGGGTGCTCAGTTAATTCAAAATTGCATACACCACTCATGTCGCAATTTTCCTGTTGACCAGGGTTATCTCCCCCCAAAATACATCTTCCCTAATCCTATCATTCCTTATCCTATCCCTCCTAGCTTTATTTACAGTGTTTCTTAGATATTTCATCGCACTGACCTGAATTTTATTTGCTTATCGTGTAATAGTATACTCTCCATTCCATATGTGAGCATTGGTACCAGTACCTATTAATTGCATTTTTGTTTTCATAGATATCTCTTTCTTTTTGAGTATAGTTTTATTGAATTGATAGTATATATTATTTGCTTTTCCTTTCCTATTTAGTGTTTCTTCCTCCCATCATACATCATTTGTTATAATTGTTCCTAGATACTTGTCCATATCTACATGTTCTATCTTTTCATTTTTATGTGTGATGGATATTTCCTTCCCAAGCTCTTTTGTAGTGCACATTTCCATTCCCTTTCTTCTAAGCTCTTCTCCCCATTCTATCATACACCCCTGTAATTTTTCCTCATTTTCTGACATCACTACTGTGTCATCTGCATGTACGGCCATGGAAAAAAAATGATTGAGCAGAATATATATGCTTCACTTTGTGTTGCAGCGCAGTTTACACAAGTTGATACTTCCAACATGCAGCTGAGTTCTTGATAGTCTTTGTGACATATGGTCTGTCGGACGCACAAATAAGCTGCGTTTTGAAGTGCCACTCAGCTGCAGGTTGGAAATATCGACTTGTGTAAACCGCACTGCAACACATCATGGGACATAGAAATATTCTGCTCTCCTAATGCGCTCAATCATTTTCTCCATGGCTGTACCAGTACTTGCAGTTGAATTGGTCTCATATTCCAGTGCCCTCCTACAAATTTTAACCATTTCACCCATAAAGGTAATAAAGAATAGACGACTAAGGCCATCCCCTTTTGTGTAATTCCTTTTTCCATACTAAATTCCTTATATGTTCCTCCTATTCTAGCTATCCCCTTCAATCATTTTATACACTTTGTGTTGCTGTAATTAGCTGATTTGGTTCAGTTTTCTTTATCAGTGCTTCACATAAGTATTTTCTAAGCACTAAATCAAAGGCTGCTGTTAGATCCAAAAATGCTAAGCAAACTTCCTTGTTCTTGAGTATTAATTTCCCAATCATTGTCCTTAGTGCAAAAATATGATCTTTTCTATTAGGTCTAAAACACAATTGCTCTTCTTCTAGTTCACCTTCAATTATGTTCCTGAATTTTCTTTCTAATATTCTTGTTTATAATTTATGCAAAACAGAAGATAAACATACTGCTCTATAATTATCACAATCCTAAGGATTATCTCCTTTTTGGTGGATTGGTATTATAATAAACTTTTTCCATTCTTCTTGAATCATCCTGTTCTCCATATTCTCCTAAATATTTTTGTCAATATCTGTGTTATAATTGGCCTTCCCAATTTTATAAACTCTTGTGCTATTTCTTAAGTAACAGCCACTTTCACCTATTGTATTCTCCTTATAGCCTCTGTTACTTCAATCACTCTAATTTCGTCAGTGCCATCTTCCTCTTCTACCTTTATCTCCATTGGTTCCCTTTGTTCCAGTATTCTATTTTTTAACTTTTTGTAATATTTCCTACATTCCTCTATTATCTTTTCTGCCTAGTTCATTTTCTTTGCCTTTTAGGCTTGTCACTGGTTTTCCATATGTTCCTTTCCATCCCTTAATTATATTTCAAGATTTCTTTCTATTCTCCATAAAATCATCTCCCAATTTTATTTCCAAACTTTTCCCATGATATTTGGTTTGCTTATTTAACCACCCTTTTACTCTCATTTCTTTTTAAGAGAACCATTGTAACACACCTAAAAATCTATTGGACAAACATGATTTGAACAGATTCAATTCAACCTCATAAAATCAATATACTGTTAGATACACAATTATATACCTTAGACATGTCGCAAAAGGTAGCCAAAATGCCTTTGTAATTTCCATGCTCATTAAGAACACAGACAGTAACTCTTCAGTGACATTTATTGTTGATAGTTCTCTTCAAAGGCAAATCGTGATTGAGACAGTGTAGAATTTTGTTCTAAACCAAGTGTTCAAAACCAAATGAATCTTTGTAAAAGTGAGAAATTATTGAAGTGGGCCTATAACTATTAGTGCCAGTAGGATTGCCCTTTTTGTATATCAGTATTGCTCTATCAGTCTTAAAAATCTCCATGGAAAAATACCATTTTCCAAGGAATTGTTAATACATCTGGTTAAGATAGCACAATTAATATTGTGATAAATTAACATCAATACTAAAAACACTTTTCAGTATAGAAACTTTATGGTATTAATCCTATTACCCATTTCTTGGCAAGAAAAGCTTTCAGGCTGAAAATGTAGTTGGATTTTGTCAAGAATTTCTCTGTACAATGTATACAAAAAGGAATCCATTGCTGAATATCCCTAATGGATGTACAAAAATGGTCCCAAAAGTTAAGTCACAATTCCATTGTGCAATTGAGGGCCAAATGGAAAAGGGTACATGCCACCGGAGTGCTTTTTTTTTTCTCAGGAAAAGGGAATCGCAGAATTCTATGGAAATGCAATCTGCTGTTATGTCCACACTTGTTACATAAACTGCCTGGTCTTACCATAAATACTGTCAAAACTGTTGGGAGTAGCTGTCTGCCTGCCTGCACATTGCTGAGTTGTTCTTAATCAGTAGGGACACAATTTTATGGTGAATAAAAATTGTGAATGTCGGAATAAAAGAAGGTTCAAAGCATGATGAAAGCAGTGAAATAAAATGTAAAATAGCACTGTTATAATTTACATTTCAAATGCTATATGTAGCATGTTCATTGAAATAAGTAAGCATGGTTTCTTAGTTCCCTGCTGTAATATTGGTTCTTTTATCTGACAAAATACTGTACACTGAAAGAGCTTCAGCATCACCGTTTTGCTCATAGGCCTCTGTATCAAGCTTGAGGCCCTTTTACATGCCCTAAATCTATGACACGGGACCACCGGCTTTACTTCCCTTCCGAAGGGTTTCTACGCCCGTAAAATTCATGGCCCTCCTCCGGCTTTGAACCCTCGACCTAGGGAACCAGAGGCTAGCATGTTACCCCTAGATCACGAAGGACGACGTTCCTTGCCGTGGAAAGTTCAAGCGCATGTTTGCACCTATCTACCAGAATGGTATTGTTTTAATGTAACGTAAAGTCTTGCGCCTTGACTCTACAGTGCATCAATACACGAAACAAACTCAGCGTTAAACTCGCGCTCCCTGCTGTCTATCGCAGCGTTCCGTAAAATGTGCGTGAGCTTATCATTAAGAATCAGGCTATGCGTGTTTGCGGAGTGTGGGAAAACCAGTAGAGGGATGGGGGTGTTGTCTCCGGCACTTTGCTCCAGTGGTGGTGCTATAGCATGGAAGGTTTATTATTCTATGCGTTCATTGAACGTTCACGTACGGCACTGGTTATCTTCCAGCCAAACGGAGCTTGACCTTGACCTCGCGTCTGGCTTTCTGTGTTGCAAAAAGTTAAATAGATCTTGTTTTATTCCTGAAATAAATCATAACGTAAGTTTCGCAGAAACTTCGCAGTGAAATGTTAATTTCATGTTAAATCGTAAATAAGCGTTCATTTCGCGAGTAAATATCACAATTTATTAATTTCGTGGTAAGTCTTAAATAAACACTAATTTCGCGAGTTGCGTTAAAATTCGCGTTTAATCGCGAAAGTAAACGTCGATAATTATGCTGACAATCGCAATAGAACTGAGTCTGAAGCCTTTTTATTGCGTATTAACACATTTCGTGTCATCGCGATCCATGAAAAAGTTGACTCTAATAGTGAGTCATTTAGAGTTCAGCTGCGGAAGCAAAATATTCTTTGTGTTTTCAAGATGGACTGGAGCAATTATGAATATCGTGTAGCCGTGGTAGCTTTGCACAAGGTAGGCAAATCCCCAGGTGAGATATTTAAACTTCTCCAGAAATTGAAAATAAGTTCATCGACCGCACTTCACACGCGGGCGACCCATGGGCAGCTTTTGCGTGGGGACCCGGCGCCTCTGTCCTACATGTAACATTCAACTTTCTGTGGTCCATAAGCTTATTGACTGCGCAATACGCTCGTGAACGCCAGTCCGTTGGCCTGGAGTGTACACTTGCCTCAATTTTGGGTGACGACCTGTGTCTGTAAGACGCTGCGGTTCGTTGCTCAAATGGGTTTGCTAAGCAAGTATAACATTTCTATTAGTTTTTTGAGTTTTTGGCGTTCTTTCCTGTTTTCTAACCTTTGTGTTTTACTGTTTCAACAGCTTTCATCTTTACCCATTTTAGTGCATGGATGTTCCAGGTTTTTAAGTTAGCGCACTCACGTGCCGTTTGGTGCTTTTTAACTATTTGCGTTTTTATTTGTCCCTTGTAACCTTCACCTTGTAGCCAGCTAACCGCGGGTTTTAGGTTTTTATATTCTGACTTTGGGCCCAAATAACCTAGCTGTCGGCGGGCCCTTAAATTCCATCCATCCATCGCCCGCACTATTCAGCGCTTCCTTAAGACCGGAACTGTAAAAGACTGCCACAGACAAGGAAGATCACACGATATGAGCACTCCAGAGTTGTTAACGGCATAGTGGCACATGTTCCAAGAAGTCCAGTGTGGCAACAGTCAGTGGTGGCTCAAGAGCTGATCGTTTCTAAAAATCTCTGTGCCCTACACATTGAGGAGTGACCTGGGTCTCTCTGTCTAGAAACAGTGGAAAGAACACTTCCTCACAAATGAGCTGAAGTCCCACAAGTTCGTAGAAACAAAATGCTTGGTGCAGCGTTATACATCAGACTGTCAAAGAAGAATCCTGCTCACTGATGAAAAACATTTTCAGTTGAGGTGACCTTAAATGCCCACGATTATAGGGTATATGCCACATTCTCTAGAGAAACTGCTGAAAAGACTCCCAAGGGTCTAGAGGGGTCATCCATAATCTGTTATGGTGTGGTGAGTGTGAGCTACGAAGGAACCACAGAGCTCCATTTCTGCGAGAGAGAGAAAAGAAGAAGTCAAAACATCAGCGATAGTTTAACAGGAGACAGTGCTAGAGGGAGTGGTCAAGCACCTCAAAACACGCTCTTCCACGGTCAACGTTGGAGCTTCCAGCTGGATTCAGTCCCAGCACATGACAAACCAAGTCTCCAGACCAGTGCTCCCGACTATTTCAACCTCAGATTGGCCTTCTTCAAGTGTGGACCTTAACCCCTTGGACTACAAATTGTGATGCATGCTTCGAGAGATGGCTTGCAAAAAGAGACATCCAAATATTAAAAGTTTGTAGCATTCTCGAGGAAGATAGCAGATTTCCTGATGAAAAGATTGCGTAATTCAAGAGATGAGCAGCCACAAAGTCTTAAGGACTGTATGGCCATTCTGAATAGTTATATGTGATTTTTGATACATCCATGTAACCAAGATTACTAAGACATTAAAATAACTCAAACAATTTTTTGAAAACTTACTGGGAACTTCGTGGCAGTATTTATATGTATATTTTGCAAATACTATTAAACACTGGGCAACATTTGTTTGGTATTATGTGGTTCTATAACAGTTTAAAATAATTAAAAAGAGCGTTGGGAAATTCTCACATTTGTATCTGTTATAGTTAGACTTAAGGATACAATCATGGCAGATAAATTGAAAATAAAGAGGTTTAAGCACTTTGTGTATTGTATATTATGATACCGAAATTTAGATTTCAAATCGAATGGGCTTGATAAAGACACGTTTTAATTTAATTGCCGGATGTGAGATTTGCGATAAATGTTGAGTAATAACATAGGTAGATAATAGAGTAGGAAGTGTTGTAAGGTGAGCAAGATATGAGTAAATAATAGTCGTTAAATTTGTAGGATAAACGCATTATTGGTTTGAAATTAACGAGTCATGACGTCATGCCACATAGTTTGAAATCAGTCAAAATTCAGGTCTGCCAACCTTAAAAGTCGCGCGATATGTTTAATAGAATATAAAGAAAACATCGTTTAATCATAAAAAGGTAACTATATATATATGGAATTCAAAAAAGAACATGTTATAATAGAAAGGGACATTTCTAAATTGGGAAAAGGAATGAAATAGCATTTTGGATACGAGGCTTTCTTTTGGATGACGTCATGACATTTAAAATTGGAGAGAACGTTTTCCTAGCGTGGGTACGCCAGAAGTGTGATCACTCGCCCCAGACCGGTAGTGGACGTTGTGGTGTACACACGTGAGTGCGATTGCTCTGCGAGTATCTCTATGTATCGAAAGTCGGCATAACTTCCGAAAGTGTCAGAGAGTAAAAAAATAAATAATATACAAAAGTTCTTCTGGGGTAATCTATAAAACATACCTACGCATACCCGGGATTAAAGAGATTTCATGCTGAACTAAGCCGGAGCAAACATCATATATTCCGCTACAAATGGCGATCCAACGTGAACCAACAGCTTAATTTTCGCATCAATTACTTGGATCTGCAACAGCTTTTTAAAGTAAATGGGCATTGCTATATTCATTACATAGCTTACATAGCACTTCATACAAAATCAAGCTCATCACTGTTTTGAAGTTACATTGAATCTTCACTCATCCCCTCCCAATGAGTGATAGCAATGTGAATATATTGGAGGCACAATTTTTAGAAACCTTTTAAGGTCCCTGAACTTTGCTGCCTTAATTTGAAATACATTTGGTACTTACTGACTGACAGTTCATAAACCCAGTAAATTATCCACAAGATTTGTAGACAACTTTCACCAAACATTTTTGATTGAGCGTCCAGAACCAAGCTAGCCAATGAGAAGCACCATTTTGTAAAACTTAGAGAGGAGTGCATGGGCCTCTCTTTCATAAGAATATGCCAGTCATGTAAATTAGCAAGTATACAATGCGCTTTCAAAGAATGGGCATATGACATACTGCTAGGAGTTACTAGTCATCAGGTGTCTCCATGTGCCAAAAGCACTAGACAGGTGAGTGTGCCCCTTTTCCACTGGACCCCTCAATTGTAGCATCATTTACCCTTTTGATATTACTATGCAGCATTGCATTTTCCCCCGAGAAGTGATTGTGAAATATAAGAAAGCTTAGCACCTTAAAATCTGTTCCTTCTTAACCTTCAGATATTCAACCGTTGCAAAATTGTAATCAATGCTGAATCTGACAGCATTCAACATAAAAGTGAGCCAGTGCGTCTCAGGCAAGGAATGGGAAATAATTTGCCATGCTTTTTTTTCATCGATAGTATAATAAATATTAAAATAGATTATTTCACGGAAAGTGTCATCCCTAAATATAAATTTATCGTAAACAATGCACTTTGGAATGACAATGCAATTGAATAATATGGTAAACATCAGTAAGGCATGCTATATACACATAATGTTTTATTTAACGAAATCTTTATTTTAATAAAACTGAGTTTAAAGTAGGGGCCGTTATTTTAAATAGTAGGACAAATGTTAAAATAGTCCACCCATAATGCGGAATATTTATACATTAAATTAATTCAGATACATCAGAAACAGGAGATTAAAAAAAATATTCCGCGAAATTCCAGATTAGGGATTGCCATGATTATCTGTGTCCCGTCTAATGCAGACCATGCATAATCGCCTCATAGCGTTCAAGTTTGAGGATAATCAAGAACTTGCGTATCTACCATGATATTCTAACTTTATTATAACGTTATTTCGGAATGGAATAGCGATCAAGTATCCATGGAGCTACTTTTCTGTTCCTTTGTCCCTTTTTATATGGACTCTGTAGGGGATTAAAGCAGTGACTCGTCTGTAAACTTCATCTTCCATGCTGAGAAACCTATGAATGATTAATTAAGAATAGTTTCACATACACTATACACCCGCCTAAATTAGGCCACCTTCATTTGTTATTATTTTTACTTTAAACTAATATAATTATATATTTTGGGGTTAACTGCCACTACTGAACTTATGCTAAGCACTTCGTACACGTCCGTCAGTACAACTGCGAGGCACGCACTGTGCAACAAATTGCTGTAATCGGAAGCGACCGTAGATAATATCTAGGAGGGCGAAAACCCATCCCACCACAAAGTTCAGGAATTGTTTATTTTCTCGCAATCTATTGGTGGTACCATTACTCAGTGGTATTTTCTTCCTATAAATAACGCGGAAATAGAGGTATATTTTAAAATGAAATTAAATGATGGCCGGTTAAAGCAATCTGTTACATCAACCACTGCTAATTAATTATTAACTTCATAGTCAATTGCAGTAAGCACAACGTCAAAATATTTAATTTAATGTACAGGTTGTTTCGGAACGATACCGAACGAATATAGCCGTTTCGTAGTTTATAACTTAAATAGTCCGCATTTCGGTGTCGCATCTTCGAAATTCTTTTAAGTACAATTTTATGCAGCATTAAATATTACTTTATTTTGTGATTAGGCAGCGCAGGAACCACTGGTGTGCGAACCTCAAGTGTTATTGGGACGCACCGGCCACGAAAACAAAAGCATTACCCCTTGCTCGATATTAGTGACCCTAGCGTAGCTTTCAGGTAATGGGTTAAAGGGAATTTGTGCAAAAGTCGACTAATGACTCGGACAGTTCCAAGGTTGCTCTTCAGCGTTTCAACGTTCTTTGTAATTAAATAAGTAATTGTTGCACTTATTAATTACAAAAGTGCCACTGCAAGTTGTTACAGTATTATTGGAGAGATTGAGAAAAATTTGTTTGAATAGGCGCCACTCAATCCTCCTGACACTTATAATTACTTAGCATTCTTAAATGCTGGGAGTGAAATTTTGGTCAAAATTGTCAAAAAGTCGAAAATTGTTTTTTTACCTTAAAATGTTCCTGGAACTCCTGTGCATTTGGATCAGCTAACATTTTTCATATCCCCCACGGCCCTTTCAAATAGCGCTCTTCCCTTAATGTACACAGTATGTTCATATATAAAAGCCTGGTTTTCTCAAAACTACATTTCTGCACATTCCAAAAGAAGGTTGCACCTGAGTTTTGCTTCAAATTCAATGAAAATTTCCAAAAGTATTCATAAATAGCAACTAAATAAAACTATGATTCAATATTGATGTTATCATTAACGTGAATTCCAAAAACATTTTTTGTATGAAAAAATCAATTATTTTTAAGATTAAATTTTCTTTGTTATTAAAAAAATATGTACAGCATAATCACCAAACGTATTTGAAATATCTCTTCATACAATTGTTACCCATGTTTTGGAGTACCAGTTCTGTCAATATAAATGAATTTTGAAAAGTCAATAGACGCGAGCTCTATTTTGAAAATGTACCTATTAAATTCATAAAATAATTTATATATCCTAAACGAATTATCCAATTTTAATGAAATTTGGTGTCCCTCCTATTCTCATATAAATACAAACACAGTAAAATTTTCAGAAAATCTATCAATGTGGAACTTTCAAATTTCACTCCCAGTGTCCCTTAAGATCCTCTTCTTTCCGTTCAATTGCTAAGTCGTTATTACTTGTTCAGTAGCTATGCCTGGCCACAGACTGCTAGAAAGGTCGTGGAACCACTTGCAAATGAAGGTTTTCAAGTTACCAATTAGAACAAGTTCGAGTAGGATAGAATTACGTTACTTTATTGTATACGAGGCACAAAGGAATTTAAAATATTACAATTATTACACACAAATGAATTGACGAAGATTGCAGTTTATAGCTTTACCGAGATTCAAGTTTCTGTGAGTTGCCGCGCATAAGCCATATAGTTTTAAGTCACTAGGATGATAGCCGAAATGATCTTGATGTTAATTTAACCTACTCTATGATGAGCCGAAATAATTTCTTGAAGTAAAATTGTCCTATTCTACGCAATATTGCCAAATAAATATTGTACTTACTTGATTCGCGCGTGTTCTGAATAATGTCTCGGCGTCGCTAGACTTCTGTTTAGTGTGCTAATTTGCGACTCTTCTAGTAGTTGGCAACTGTTCTGTTCGTGTAGTGTTTTGCGACTGCTCTGTTCATGTGGTATTTTTCGACTTCTCCGTTCCATACGGAAATACGAAAGGAATATAGATTTCCCCTCCACATCAAAATTTTGAGTTTCACTCTCATTGGAGCGGGTTCTGCTGATTACTTCAAATTTTCGTATTTCTTAATTTTCTGATTGGCTATTGACCAAACATGTCGATGGACAATATGAGAATTGGCCGCTGAAATGTGATGTCCTGCCCCTAGTAGCAGAATTTCGAACACGGTTGATAGGCACTTTTGTGACTTTTACCTCACAAAGACTTAATCCCGCCTAACAATGGAGTTTACCATTTGGTTGGCGTCAGGCTGTCGCTCTTTCAAACAGAACTATTACGGTTCAACGAACCCGGGTGATGTCTCTGAAGCGAAATCTTTCGAATTTTACCTACAAACTGCATTCTGCGTGGGTGATTCCTTATGCTTACAAATATATACACTAACATTTATGAATATTTACATATACGCGTTTACATAATAACTTATATTACTCCTGACACTTGCCCTGTGAGTGGTTCTAAATAACAAAAATGCTGGAACTAGCCATGTGTCAGAATGTTCCTTTATATTTATCTCAGGCACGGTATAAATACTGTCTCAGCGTAAAATTACGCATTCCGTCCTAACGGGGAGGATTTTGCGCATACTTACATAGTAAATCCAAGCAATATGGAGCGCTATACGAACGCCGAAATGACGGATATGCTTTTTATGGAAAAAATGCTGTATGGAAGAGGTGAAGGGAGTTCAATGAACACACGTCGGATGTATCAAGAACGATTTCCTAATCGACGTGTTCCTCATCATGGCACATTTATGGCAATAGAACAGCGCTTAAGGGAATCTGGTAGCTTCAGACCACGGCTGTATGATACGGGACGCAATAGGTCAGTAAGGACTGTGGCGCTTCAGGAGCAAGTGCTTAACAGAATTGAGGAAGCACCTGAAATTAGTACCCGACAGCGGTCGAAATGAACGTAGATTATCTTGCTATTTGGAGAGTGGTACATGAACGGAAACTGCATCCCTATCGTCCATAAAACGTTCAAGCTCTCCAACTAGCTGATTACCCGAGAAGACAGGAATGTTGCCAATGGTTACTGCAGAAATGCGATGCCGATCCGAATTTTACAAAGACAATTTTATTCACGGACGAAGAGCAAAGGCCAGAGATGGGCTAACTACAGTGTACAATCAGCATTATTGGGTTGAAGAAAATCCGCGGCGTTGGATTGAAAGAGGACACCAGCATCGGCTTGCAATAAACGTCTGGGAAGTTACAGTCTCAGATTATCCTATCGGACCATACCTGTTACCTGGAAACCTAGATGGCCCGAAGTATATCACCTTTCTGCGGAACTGTGTGCCAGAAATGTTGGAATCCGTACCTTTAGGAAGAGGGCAAAGCATGATATATCATCATGACGGCGCGGCTCTGCATTTTCCTGGAGGTTCAGGAATATTTGAATTCTGTATTCCCAAACAAATGGATCGGTCGTGGAGGTCCCATCCCTTTGCTCTCTCGATCCTCAGATCTTTCACCAGTCGACTTCTACTTGTGGGGACACTTGAAATCTTTAGTGTAAGCTACACCCATACCAACAGAAGTGGAACTGGTAGCCAGACCTCATGCTGCATGGGAAGAAGTGAGTTCAAACCCAGCAGTTGTACGTTAAGTGCATAAGTCTCCTTTACGAAGATGTCAGCCTTATTTAGAATACGAAGGTCACCAGTTTGAGCATTTGCTTTAATATGTTATAAATGGAAATATTCAAGAGAAATTGTTTGAGTATCTCCAAGAGTGCAATAATTTAGTTTCCTTAGCAATATGTGTTGTAAAAATAGTCACATGACTGATAATATTTGTTTGTTTAACTGCCGAGCATTTTGTTATGATTTTAATTCTACAATAGCTTCAACCACTTACTGTAAATATCAGCAACTTCCTTTTCAGTTACATATGCTTTATTTCGTATTATTAAACACAGTGAAATGAAACTAAAATGCTTGTCTCATTGCATAAGGCATTTTGTTTTGGCTAACTTTATCTACAATTCTTTGATATTGTTCTCTGTTCGGTTTATCATTTAATGTCTATCCTCAACCTCACTAACATTAACTTCCCTCTAATAGGTAGTAATAAGTTACACATGTCCACCAGCTTATTTGCCGTCATGGACTGCTATAATGGAATTTTGGAACACGTTGAACACCCATAAATAAATAACTAAGGAATAGCTTCCTTATTGCGGTTTCATAAGCCAAAGAAATTCTTAATATTAGCAAGCTACCATGGAGTATGCCGGTATGTTTACAAACTGCTGCAGCTAGTGGCACGGTGTGTCGCCTTCCTGCGATACCTCCGATAGGCGTTGTCACCTGCCTGCGCGGCGTCGTTCCTGTCACTGTTTAATCCACACTCATATTCTGGAGCATTTTTTTTTGTGCGACTATATTGGCGGTAAAACTATCTATATGTGTCACACAGAAGCTGAGTAACTACTTCTATATATTCGTTCGGTGGCGTTTCGAAACACCCTGAATAGGGTCGCGTATCAGGAGAACTTAGCGAATTGTTTGATTCGAAAGTGAAAATTTGTTATACGGACATTATGGAAACTATAAGTGATAAGGTACTCATACTTTGCAGAAATGTCGCCAGTATGTAAAGCACACAAAATTTTAATTCAAAATAACTTTGAATGTTTTCCACTGTCCAGCTTCATATGGAATGATTCGAATACCACTTCTGAATATTTTCTTCATATATTTTGACTTCAATCAATCCTCACATTCACTTCAATAAGTTCTCACTGTCACTTCACCAATGTGATCTACTCCAAAATTTTCATGTCGCTTTACTTTTCTTCGCGACGTAGTGTTGAAATACGCACGAAGCAGCACTCACGTGCGTCATAACTGTCGTCAAAAATTACCGGGAGACTGTACAGCATTATCAGCACAGAAATGCAGTCAACTTACTGACTCGCGAATCCCGCTCTCTTACATAGCTGCTGGAATTTTCCATAAGAGTTCTAGAATATTTGGTAAATGGGTTGAAGGGAAACTTTCGTAAGATGCTGGTTATCTCGAGACCGTGTTTAGTGTTTACATTTGGCGAGAATGCTTTTCTCTTAGCTGGAGTCCCTTAGTCCTTGGCTGGAGCAGCTCTGCGATATGGAGCAAGCCGATCAATATGGATCACGAACAGCTTCCCTCGGAGTTGACGCCGAATGCGATATACCGCATCATTGATACGGATGGTTACCTTACACGGTCGATAGAGCCACACAGGGTAACCCCCTGACATCCAGCACTACGCCAAATGATCACAGCGTTCCTTCGTCCGGTCACTTGCCATTTTCATGTGCTCCCTAACAAGTCAGTGAATGCTTTCTAACCGGTATGTTGGTGCATCGACATAATATGATCGTTTGTCAACATAAGGAAGCATTGCGAATGGGCATGATAGCTGTAGTTCCAGTCCGAATACCGTGTTGACCGATGTCATGCCAGTGGACTTGTATACTGATGCTTAGGACACCAGAAGGGATAATGCCACGTGCAACTTCCAATCTCGCTGTGGCTGGATAACACTTCGCTGAAGTGCTCCTCGGCCGTCGTGATATAACCCTCCAATGCTTCCACTGGATGAAGGGTAGTGGTACGGATCTCGTATATCCCAAGGCGCTAGAGGATCTCTCGCATTAGGTGGGACTATCCCTGGTCACTTTGGAGCTCCCGGAGAATTCCAAAACGGCAGAAGTTCAACAGTGCATTAGCTACTGTCGAAGATTTTTTATTGAAGTACATGTAAATATCCGGAATCTCAGTGAAATAGTACATGGCCAGTAACAAGTAGCTGCTTCCCGTATCTGTTCTTGGGGAAAGGGTCTGCTACATCGATGGCGATTCTTTCAAATGGCGCTCTGGTGTATTGTTGCATCCCGCAGTTTATTTATATTTAACGCCCTCCAACGTAGTCATATCGGACGGTGAATGAATGAAATGGGTGAAATGATGCTCAAATGAGCCCTAGGTCCATGGAGCGCATCCCACTCTGACTTTGATTCTGGGAACCATGATTTGCTGCGCCAGTATCAGATTGTTGGCACCGCCTCCTCACATCATTTGCGCTATGGATCTCCTCTACTACTTCTTTCATCTTGCTCCTCGGGAACACTAGCTATTCCACACGAAATGCGTATTACACCGTTCTTAACCACCAGGGAGACCTACTGGATCAAATAGGTGTTATAAATCAGACCTCTGAGCGACATCCATCCAGGCTTGTTCAACACATTCGTTATGCTTCAGGATCGGCTTAAAGTCTCTTCGTCCCAACTGACTGCACGTTGCCCATTGGCCGGGGTTAAGGTATCAACACTCCTTCGTATCAACCCTCACACAATGGTTGGAGCTTTCCTCGCGTGGTATTCGGGAATGACGTCTACGTTGGAATGACGTTCTCCGGCTCGGCGCTTCGAGATAGAATTGTACTCCTGCAGCCGTTGGACCCAGTGGACCCTCTGACCTTCCAAATTGCAAAAGCCCAATAGCCAAGTTAGGGTGCAATAGTTCCTTCGGAGGTGGAATTCCTGTCCGTAGGATAGAAGCGTGTAAGGGTCTCTACTATGGCGAGCAGCTCCTGTTTTGTCACACAGTAATATTCGGCTTTGGAGAGGAGTCTAATAAAGTAGGCTCTTCTCCGTCCTGCTCTTGGTACAAGATAACCCCAATGGCAACTTCACTCACATCACATGTCAACAATGCACTTTTTTTATCTGGGGTGAGGTATACTAAGATGGTTGTTCAGGGTCTCGAAAGATTAATATAATGTATAATGCTTGCTGGCACCACGGGAAGGCTTGCCGTTCCTGTCAGTTGTGTCAGCGGTTGGGCAATGTTTGCATATTCTGCCACAAATTTCAGTAGTACATGCAAAGATCAGAAGTCGCAGCTCTTGGGTATTCGTTGAGTTGGGACGCTCATCCTACATTATATTAATATATCATAGTTCGCATTTTTCCTCAGGTCTCTTCCATAATATCTCTGCTGCACTACTCTACATAGCACTAAAAGAACCCATATAATTTATTTCACATTTGCTACTCTGCATATGATCTGCATGCTAATGTTTGTATTCGTCGCTTGTAGGATTCCATTTTTTATCTTGTGAGAATATATTGCACTATTTTAATAAAATTTCAAAAGCTATTACTAGCCCTGTCATAGCATCAGTTACTATGCCAATACCATGCAATGAGGAAAGCTCTCTCTTCTGCCTTGTGTTATCATATGACACAGTGATATCAATAATTATTCAATTTGCAACAGTTTCTGGATCATCGGTAACATAACTCTGGCGAGCAGAAGTTGCATCTTTCAATGCATTGTCATATATGATATGATTTTGCTTGGCTCTATCAACTGAACATTATTATCGGAGGAGGCAGTAATAAGCGGCATACCCATTGACATACAACAATGTTATAACCCTGCATGATCAAGAAGGATTTTAATCGCTCTTCGGTTGGTTTCAAGCGGAGGAAGTTTTCAATCTGCTCCTGTAATCCGGGGACTAGTATAATTCTTATTGAAATTGTTATTGTAAAAGTCTCAGAACATTGTCACCTTTACGGCAAAAGCCATAAGCTTTGAAAATGAAGCTTTCAATTATTTCCTCCGCAATTAGCACACAGTGTCCTTTTATGTATTTCATGCCACAAACTACCGTGGATTAAAACATATTCTGAAGAAAAATCTTGTCCTTGCTTGCTCCCAGCATTTTCATTAGCAAAGATAGATAATTGTTTTTGGAGGTACATTCATTACTTTGAAATGTCGATGGAGTGCTAGAGACTTGAGAATCTTGCATCAAAGAACTCTGGGACTAATCACTTTCTAGGGTTGTTGGGCCTAAACAGATAGTGTCTTAAAATGTATCATCTTTCTTCCATCTTTTTGCAACTAAATTGTATTTCCGGAGACCCCCTTTTGACTTTTTCCTACCTCTGTTTCATGTATCAGCTAAGCTATTCATACTGCAAAAAGTGATCTGACCTTGTTCTACAATATGACACGTAACCCAAATTGAATAACTCCTTTATTAAGCTAAAACTATTTTCTAACTAATGAAGAACTTTCTACAACCACTGAGACACACTATATCATCAAATCATGTACAAAACTATAAGAACAATGCGACTTTCTCTAAGAGCAAAGTGTAAATATACAAAAAGTGAGACAAATACAAACTCCATTATTCCATATTAACAGGCTCACGAACACATCAAAGCTTCCTTTCAACTCGTAAAGGGCGCTAATTATGAATCCAGAAATATGTAACTTAATTATAAGCATCGCATATCATGATGTCTCCGTGTAAGGGTGCGTGGCAAGTAGGCCATGTGCGCATAGGGCATATAATAGTCACGTGACGTCCAATATATGCACACTAGGGTAAAAACGTCGTGTTATTGAAGTACAAAGCTTAAAGTATTTTACGATAATAAAAAAGAACAACAACAAAATTTCGGATATTTAGACATCTGTAGTGAAATTCACTTATGCATTACCTTAAGGACTCCTAGGACCCGACATATGCGAGCAGTTGGAGATAGTGGAACTCCTGATTGACAATATCGGAGTGCTGAAGGGAATTTGGGAATTTCCAGACGGGAAAACCGGATGAACCAGCTGTTACTCCTGAGATGTACGGTGAAGGAGGTACTGGAGGATACCCTTGCTAGTACTAATGGAGGGCACCTGTATGTGTATAAGACCTTTAAGAAATTATGTCGCTGATTCTATTGGTTGTAATCTGGAAGCGATGTGGAGAGGTAATGCAAATAATACCACATCTGCACGACAGGTCTTGAAACTCCTACACGCATTTAGAGTCAACACTTACAATAAAAAGTAAAAGTAGCATCACCTATGCTAATGGTATTATATGCTTGGACAACCTTAAGTGTTTTCAACCAGCGGTTGGCAATAATACTGAAACAATGCGACAAAATCCAAGTCCTGTTACTCTTCTATCGCTCAGTTGTCCTCTGAAATTTTACTACAAATACACAGTTTTCTTCTCGTAGTTAACACAGTCTTTCCTGCTATCACAACTGACAACTGCCCTTCTCATAACCTGTCCCTGTCCTTTCAGAGCCTTTCTTCATTTTCTCTGCCTGTCATATACTTATTACGACATCCCCGATGCCCGTTGATCCAGATACGACGCACCGCATGACGACACACGCACTCGCTGACACACTGACCGACTCATTCCTGTAGCTCTACTCTAACAACTAAAACTAACTGTACTCTGACTAACTGAAGACTCACTAAAGATCGACTAACTGCTGCTGTGTCGGGTCCTTTTATCCTGTGGATGACGGCACAGAGCCTTTCGAGAAACTCTTCAAACAGGTGAACCGCGATGACTCAGCTAGAAGCTTCGAGAAGGTGCTGGGTTAGTCCCTTTGTTTCTGCCGCCCATTAATTGCGGTCACGTGCACACACACAGTCGCGCGAGTCAGCCTGACCTTGTCCCTTTATTTGCTCGCTACCCATTGTTACTTGTCACTAGTGCAACCCAAAAGCACAATAAGCATAAAAAGCATAATAAAGCTTCTGAAATGTGGTTGCTACCCAGAACATGATTTTGGGGGTCTAAGATTTAGGAATAAATAAATTTTAATAGCACAATAAAGCATAATTTTAAAAAATAAAGCATAAAAGCACAATATGTAATTTAAAGTACAATTCTTAGATTTTAAACTGATAGTTAATTTCCAACAATAGATTCAACGCAGAAATTAAATATTGTTTCCCTAAACAATTCCCACAAAAAACTTGTGGATTCAATACAGAAATTAAACATTGTTTCCCTCAACAATTCCAACAATTAACTTGTGTGTGAAGTTTAATGGTTTTATGGTCAGTATACAATCTGAATCAGAGCAGTTCATATCTGTTGAACATCAGCATGTCAAAAACTGCTGTAAATACAACTCGAAGGGTTCGTGAGTTTCCCACAGATTATTTTGTGACTGAAAAGGGCAAACTATTGTTTACCTTATGTTCAGAGAGCATTATTTTGAAAGTAAGTCCATTGTGCAAAAGCATGTGGAAAGGTTTAAACTCAGGTTTCGGAAACAAAGCTATGGACATTGTTCAACCTCAGGCAGTCCTAGCAGCATATGCACTATTGCTATACCTCAAGTGTGGCAGCGTATGGAAAATTCAAAGGATAATATGAAAGAAATGGTCAAAGCATTCACTTCTGCTGGTATTCCATTTCCCGTCTTCCGCAACGAACGGTTTCGTCAGTGGATAGCAACAGCTACAAATATGAAACCGGCTCCCAGTGAAACCACTTTGAGAAGGTACCTTGTCAAGTGTGCTGAAGAAGACCTTCAGGAAACCAAGTCAAAATGTGAGGGAAAATCTATTGATCCAATGGTTGACAAAACGACAGATATAAAGAATCGTAAGATAGTAAATATTCTTGTTGCTCCATTGAGTGTTTTGGGATAGAAACCCCGTCTTGTAAAAACCAAAATTGTACAACATTGCAATACTGATGTAATAGTAAATTTAATACTTGACGCTCTAGATCTTATTGGTATTCACAGGTCTAATTTTATTACTCTTATTTCGGACAGTGTAACGTACATGCTTTCTGCTGGGAGGCGATTGGCTGGAGTTGCAGCACCTCAGCATTTACATTCTACCTGTTGTGCGCATGTGTTGCATCTTTGTGCTGAAGAGATTAGATTTGAGCTCAAAATTGCTGATGAATTCATTGCAGCTGTTAAGACAGCCTTAGTGAAAACTCCAGCCAGCAGAGAGAGATTACTGGAATGTTTAAAAGAATCGGAAGCACTTGATCTTCCTCCAGTTCCTGTAATCACTTGTTGGGGCACATGGTTGAAAGCAGGAAAATATCACAGCATCAATTTCAATGCAGTTAGACGTTGGATCGATCTGGAAGATGGTGAAGGTAGTGCTGCTGTAACAAATTTAAAACTAGTTGAAAATAAAACCCCTCAACTTCAACTCAGAACTGTACCTGAAATCTGTGATGGTATTTGTAAACAAATCCAGATCTTGGAATCACACAATACTAATGCAACAAGACCTGGCTTAGTCTGTCCTCAGTTCTGCACATGCTTCAAAGTTCTGGTGTATCATGTAAAAAGCTTGAGATGTATAGGAATGGACGCCATCCTGCAAAAAGCTTCTGGAAGTCCAGAATTTTGATCCAACATTGGCCATTCCTGAGCAGATTTATTCCATTTGCACTTCAGGTGAACTGAAACGCTTCTCTAACACTGATGTTCCATTGGAAGAAATATCAACATATGCAGCAATGGTGAAAGAAGAAAAATTGTATTCTCCTGCTGCTTTATCCTTCTGGCAGAAACATTCCACTAAGATATCTACACTAAGTAAGCTAGCAATGAAGGGAATAATGGTTCGGTTAAGAAAAGCTTTTCTAAGCTCAATTGGATTTTAAATTCGAATCGGTCATGTCTCACAGAAGGAAATCTTGAATCTCACCTCAAGCTTGCAATTAATCAACCTCAAGAATGTGGTACACAGACTAAGAATAACACAGATTACTGGATTTTAATTCTTTACCTTTGTTCTCTTATTGTGGTGTGTTCTTGTATAACTTCATGTAACAAACTTGCTTTACTGTCTTGAAAAAGAAATCATTTAAGTTACTGAGGTTTATTTGTATGAAAGAAATACACTATAAAAATAAAGCATTATAAAGCATAATTATAACAAAAATAAAGCATAATGTGGGTTGCTCTACTTGTCACGTATACACATGCGTTTTTTTCCTCGCCGCTCCCGCAAGTGGCGTGAAGCAGTCCGTAACCCGTTCGTCCATTGTTCTTTTCCCGCTGCCCAATGTCACAATACTGAGACTTTTTCCAGTTCTTATCTATCATCTCACTAAGCTTTCACTGTCACTATTTTGATCTAGTTTAACTTTCACTGAGACTTCCAGAGCAGAAAAAGTGCTGTGTGGATCGGGATGGCTTACAAATAGTTAACAAATTTGCTAACTCTATAACTCCTGAATACCCTATTTTTAAGGTTTACATCATAAAATAATACATATAGGCTCCATCAGCACCATCAGCAATGGCAACGATAACCAGAACAAGAAAGTGTGGCCAGTATGCGATGAAATACAGTACTGGACGCTAACAGCTTGTTAGTTTTACACCCACGATCACAACTCCAGCTTCCCACTGTGTATGCCCTAGAAATAAATAAAAATACAGTGCAATGAATAACAGTATTTATGTAGCGTAAGTAATGAGTGTGCCTTGGGTAAAGAAGGGCTAGGTCATTATCTATTTTCACTTAAAATATAGACAATTTTAAATGGATTATAATCAATTTCAGTGGTTGTAAAAAGTATTTAGGTAGCAATTAATTTTCTGCCAAAAGTAGCAGATTTGCGATTTTATTACTCTTGTGATCAGTTATGGACTGTGTATGGTATATGTGAAGAACAATTAACATTGATTGATCTAAACTGGTTAACTATAGAGTTTGAGTGTTTTTTATGGATGCTCTAACTACTATGGTTCTCAGCATCCCATTCTATATTGGGATAAAAAAAGGTTTAATTTTGCTCAGAGGCTTTATCAGGCTTGAGGTTCCTTTACCTGAAATAAATCTACAACACAGGATCACCGGCTTTACTTCTCTTCTGAAGGAAGCCATGCTTAGGATAATAATTTCAAATGTGTGAAATGGTGATAGCTAACAGAACTGAAGAATATAAAAAGGGAATTATATTTATCATAAAGGTGTTTAATGTACAAATACTAATATGAGTGAGTTAACCTGGGCAGCCAACTGACTGAAACACACTAAGAAAAAATTCAGTAGTTGGATAGCATCCTGTTTTAGGACTGTCATAAAGACACTGTCTGTTAATAAATCTATAGAACATAAACATATTGTTTCTTTATTTTTTTGCACCAATTTTATTTCTCCAGTGCAGTTTTAAATGTCTTAGTACCTTTGCTTTTGGAGCATGGGTGTCGGTAGACCCTTTTGCGGGGTGGGGGGGGGGGGGCGCATGCTGGAAATTTGGAATCAGAGAATATTAATTCATTATTTTGTCAAACGTTACAGTATTTGTTGAGGATAAGTGTATTAATTTGTGCTAAGTAAAATTGTCCTTTACATCAAAATTAAAACAATAGTCTAATGCTCAGTAACTAATTGCACATTGAGTGCATTAGCTTCCAGGGGGGAGGGGACGCGGGCCCCCCTCTGCCCCCTTCGCGACGCCTATGTTTTGGAGACAAAATTCCCTGAGCGATGACATACATAATGTTTTACATTTCGAGAGGCAATTTTAGAACTACTAATTTTCACAAAGCATGACCGTGTTGCCGCCTCAGTTTCTTCTTTCCAACACTTGAAGTCTTCAAATGATGAGAATACCAGTTCTTCCAATTTTACACGTTTATCGTGTATCACTTCCAAGTGTTCGTATAAACTATTTTCCGTTCCTCCTTTATAATTGCAGAAGTTGCTCTTAAATGGTTTTTGGAGAGTTGCAGCGGCATTCACTCTCCCCGGGTGAGCTTTGGAAACGTGACGCCGCAAATAGTGTCTATGCTTATACGCACTCCCACACTCAGGACACAGGAATTTTTTTTTTTTATCATATCCATATTGAAGACTATATGTACTTACAAATCACCACTGGTGCGTATTTACTTTCGCGCTCAACTTTTTAAATAGTCCCTTGGTGCTTGTGGCGTAACTCCACTTTGGTTTTGTTCGCCGCAGGGATGTAGTGTGGTCTATAACTGCAGGTAAAGTTTTGCAACCCGATGCCTAATTTCATCCTGCACATACGTCGTTCTCACAGTAGTCTCGGGGGAAATCTGCGGTTTGCAGAATCGATTATCGAAGAGCGGAAACCCCCATTACAGGTTATTCTGAACACGCTGCAGACGCAGGAGGTAACAGTTACGTAGCGTTACTAAGCTTTATATACGTATTTTGTTTTTCGCTAAACTTCTGTGTTGCAGAAGTGCAACCTGGTGGTTGGCAGTATAGTCAGGAAATAAACTTTTGCGGAGGCGGAGGTGGAGACAGTGTTGCCATATGTACGGTCTGGACCGTACAAGTACGGTAATTTGCTTAACCCGTACGGTATACGGTCCAACTCTGGGACCGTACGCCTAAAATACGGTCCACAGATGGAAAGCTTATTTCTTGTCTTGGCTGAACCGTAGGTATGTCGCAAACACGTATATGTGATAGGCTATGATAAACAGGATGTAGATAATGCTGCGTAAGCGTAACACGAGATGATGACTGTAAACAAAAACAAACGTTATTTCACTTGGCACTGCATATCTGCTGTGGGGTATCACAAACGATAAATAAGAACCCAACCTGTGTCAACATAATACGATATTTCATAAACTGAGTGCAGTATTGCTTGGAATCGTATCGGGTCACCTTCGGGGCATTAACATTTTATACAGCAGTTTTCAGTATCAGTCCGTGTAGACCTGAGGTTTAGCGAACGGCACAGTTAACGACTTTTCGAAAGTAGCATTGAAACGTGGAAGTTATTTAATATCAGTGTTTGATAAAAGTTAGACTAACTATAACTTTTCTGTCAGTTCAATAGGATTGGTAATAAGTGTGGTACAGTTAAGTGCAATGGCTTCGTGTTCTGAAGATAGCGATGTTGGCCCGTCAACTCCGAAAAAACAAAAGAATCGTGTGAAAGTTCCTAGAAGGAAACAGAAGTACGGGGACGCATGGGAAAGCATCCCTGAATATAAGCCAGGGGGGCCTCTTCCCGCTTCCCGCGCAATCGCTCTTCCTAGAGCTGTCTGCTGATGACGTCACACGGGAGTCACGTAGTACCGATATTCACACGTGCAGCTTACATTTTACGGTATAATTCAAATCCTATCGTACTATCTAAGTATCTCTGCTCTAGTTTCCTTGTTTTCTGACATGAAATGTCAACGCAGGCGTGTTAATTGAACAAAAACAAAGCTCTCATTGTGTAATGTTTCGTAAAACAGAAATGAAAATTATCTGTAGGAGGAACAACAGTGTGCCACATAACCGTGCAATTATTACTTTGTTAAGAGCTTTCAACACGCGTTTTTCACTTTCTTTAGGATTTAGGTTATAATTGCAACGTAGCCCTTATTAAAAGGTCTTTTAATAATGTAATAAACGAAAACAGAATGTGATACTGACATTCTTTCCCTATTAAGACAGTATTTTATTGACTGAGCTGTTCTTCTAAGAATAGCTGTGTGGCCACTCTTTTACAACAATATGAAAATGCAGCGCAGAGGAAAATGAAATAACACAATTACGACAGCTATCATTTTTGAAAATACCAATATATTTGAAACGAAGAGAGAGAGAGAGGTTTGTCTATTGCTTTCACCTATGAATCCTTTATAATGTGTAATGAAAGTTTATCTCTGTTGACATGAATATATAGAAGGATAAGCCTTAGTAAGAATACTTTGCGCAAGAGTGAGCAAAGAAAATCATTTGTATATAGCACATCAGATTTTTATCATTGAAATATATGCTGTGCATATTTTAATACATTAAACAACTATAAATAATTTTAGTTATACATATTGCGCGTTTTCATAGATGACCTCAATGATCAAAACTAGAGAAAATCTGATTTGAGGCTGTAAAATAATGTGATTAATTGCAAATTACGTTTATTTGTGAAATATCATCAAAGTATTGTATAATTGCAAGGTTATTCCAGCACGGGCCGATTGCTCCTTTTCTTTAAAATGGGAAAGAAATATTGTCCGTATTCCCCGAATGTGAAAGAAGCACTGCATAGCTATACAGGAAGGGTCATTAGCCTTTCGTTCATGTTATACCTGAATTTCAGTACGGTTTGGGATAAGGCGGTGCACACTCTTTGACAAAGAAAAGGTCATTGTATTTCGTTTCCTTTTATCTTTCTGCTTATCTTAAAAGCGTTGGAGTAATTCTGTCTGAGCCAGGGCGCATTTAAAATGGCACGAAGTAGCATAATAAAACGTGCCGAATTGCCGTATGAGATGCATTTTGTGGTACGTGTTAACGCACTAATTTCTAAGGCAGAAAATTTGGGAAGCAAAGACAGTGACTGTTATTTGCCAAAACAAGTGCCACAGGACTGGATTACAGTTATTTCAAAGGGTGAACTTGTTCGGCCGACTGTAACAGTGGTACCAAAAAGTGAAGGAATTTGAAGTTATATTTGCGGGATTCCATGGCTTTAATGTTTCAAAATGTCTGGAGTGATAAAAGTACTTACTGGAATGATTTGCTCTAAATTTCCTGAATTGGATGAAAGAATTGTTTCCCTATACGTCAGGACCCACACTTTCATTAGGTTACGGCATTTAACTGACAAACTAAAAGCTGTAAGTATGACAAAAAGGAACGCGAGGAAGTGTCAGCAGTGGGCATCAGCTACTTCTTCTGCAACAACATGACCAAATGTAAGTCTACTTTTAAGATCAAACAATAATTTGTTATTTCTTATTTTGATTGTAGTTTCGGCGGCGGTGGTAAAATTGGTTTGTAATTAGTAGAATGTGTTGACGAACGTTTCTAATGTGTTTTCAGTCAAGGTATCTTTTCTATCACATATCACTGTATTTTTCTACACTTTACTAATTATTGCATATGTGTTTACGCAGTGGAACTGTCAGTCAATGCTTTAAATGGTACTATATGTTGAAACGGGTTTAAAGCGCTCACTTTCTATTGCCGTCTGAACTGCGCGCGCTCCCAGACCTCCATGTGACGTATGTTGCTTGCAACCAATGGCAGCAATTGTGCCGGAGTGGCCTACCTTCTTTCTCTAGTTGCGGTTGCGCCGCGACCCTACGAGTGATGAAAAGGGGAGATGTAGGATTTGTGAGGTCTCATTTGTATCAGAACTTAGTAATGTAAAAAAGCACAGTAAATGCGCAGGTCATTTGAAGAAAATGAAAGGAGTGTCTGTCGCAAGCCAAAGCAGCTTGAGTGCCTTTCTTAGTAAAGCGGCCGGTAATTTGAATGTTAATAAAGCAGCTCATTTAGCAGAAATAATATTGGCAGGATTTTTTGCGGAACACAACATATCGTTTAGGGCGATGGAACACTTACAGGGCGTTTTGAAAGATTCGTTTCCTGACTCAAAAATCGCGAAAGCAATGCACATGAAACGCACGAAATGTATGGTCATAATTAAAAACGTTATTGGACAAAATCACAAAAATGACTTAGCTCGGGAACTAAAGTCGGTCAAATTCAGTGTGTTGACGGATGAATCGACCGATATAGGTTCGGTGAAAACTTTGTGTCTCGTGGTTGGGTATTTTGATAACACATCAAACAAAATCGTTAGTAAATTCTGGAACCTCAGCAATATTTTTGAACCAGGAGGCCACGTTAAAGCTAATGAGGGTGCAACAAGTGAAAATGTGTTTCAAACTATTAATTCTCTAATCGAATATGACATATCAGTGGAAAATATAATTGGTTTCGCATCAGATGGATGCAGTGTGATGATGGGGTCCAGAAACTCTGTGATGGCACGATTAAAAGAACTGTGTCCTGGCATAGTTGTTTTAAAATGTGTCTGCCACTCCCTTCACCTGTGTGCAAGTGAGGCATGTAAGCGCCTCCCTAAGCGATGTGAGGATTTAGCGCGCAACATTTTTAATTATTTTAGAGCTAGTGCAAAAAGGCAGGCACAATTTAGAGAGTTTCAGATGTTCACTGACCTACCGATTCACAAAATGCTTCATTCATCACAAACTAGATGGTTATCCTTACATGCAGTTGTAGCTAGACTCGTGGAACAATGGGAAGCTCTAAGACTATTTTTTGACTCAAAATATTTGGATGAAAGACTAATAGCAGTCGAAGAAATTCGTTGCTCATTGAATGATCCATTATTGAAACTGTGTTTCCTATTTTTGCTTTGGGTTTGCCTAAATTTACTGCAATCAATCAGTACTTTCAAAATAGTAAAGTGGTAATAGTTGAACTTCACGACAGAATGCAAAGCTCATATAGAGACTTGATGTTATGCTATATGGATCGTTCTTATGTGTTGAGGACAAATTTGTCAGAGATCGATCCTACTAAGAGCGAGAATTTTGTTCCTGATGCGGAAATGTATTTAGGAATAGAAGTGCATAAAGAGGTTCAAAAACTGCAGATTGCCCAACAAAATAAACTACTCAAAGACTTTTACGGCAGATGGAGACAATTTCTCCAAACAGGATGCATAGAATTGAGAAAGAGATATGATTTTGGTGACAGTCTCTTGCCATTACTTGCTTTACTAACACCGAAGAAAGCTTTATCTAATGAGGAAAGAAAAGCTACGCCGTCGCTACTCCCTCTAGCCATACAATTGCCCAGGATAGTGTCGGATGAAAACTCAGTTTTGTTGCAGCAAATAGATGACCAATGGCGAAAATTATCGTTTACCAACCTCCCTCAAGAAATTATCACCTGTACTGAACCAGACGAATTTTGGGGCCAGTTATTGCAGTTCAAGGACAGTTCTGGCGACGTTCCATTTAGCCTTTCTGCGCTATCTTTACCGCATTCCAACGCTGACTGCGAGCGCGTCTTTAGCAAAATGAACCTAATTAAAGTGAGACACCGAAATCGACTTACAACATCTACAATTAATGCTTGTGTTTTGGCCAGTCAGTGTATAAAACATAATGGATCCACTTGTGAAAGTTTCACACCTACCGAAAATATGCTAAACTCCATGACACACAGTACTCTCTACGATTCAAGCACTAAGTCACATTCAACACAAAATGACAGCTCTTCGGAAGAGGAGGATGCTGACGACAGTTTCATTTTTAGTGACTGACAAATAGGTGAGTGTTTATTCATTTATTAGTGTGTTACTGTGGTATTTTTTAAAGTTGCAATTCAACATTCATATTACATATTTTAATATCATTCTGCTCTAATATTTTCCCGAATATATGGAATCATGATTTTAGATCTTTTAGATTCTTTACCCAATTCCTCTTTTAGTTTCATCAATAGTTGATTACTGTATAACAATTCCATAAGAATTTAGGATACACCCTAATATTTGCATTGCTTATTTGAATGAAGCACGATATACAAGTTTGAATTAAATTCTCTTGATCTATTATGTATATTTTCAAAAGAAAAACGCAACAAATACACGAATGCTACTATTATATGCATATGGCTATATTAAAAGTTTTGATTCTTTATATTATATCTGTTGTACGGTCCTGTGGGGGAAAATACGGATCATTTCTAGCGTGCGTACGGTTTCCACGTTTTTTGAATATGGCAACACTGGGTGGAGAAGGAGGAGCAGAAGAAGAAGAAGAAGAAGAAGAAGTAATGATTACTAGTGGCCACGCTGGAAGGTGGACTACTAGGTGTTCTGTGCTGAGGATCCTGTTGACTGCTGACATTTTGGTTTTTATTAGCAGTTGATAAACGTTGGTGGTCTTGCCGTCGTGGTAAGTATACTTTTGTATCCTTAGAACTGGGATATGTACATATGTATAATTGCATCGATACAATTCTGGTTAATTTACGTCACCAAACGTTTTCATATATCTCTCTAAATATTGTGGCTTAATGACACGTCCGAATGCTGAGTGAGTAATAGCGCCTAACCTAACGTGACAAAAATACTGATCTACCGTAAGGGTCAGAGTTCAGTATACACGAGGAAAACTCGGTCTGCTGTGCTTTTTTGCCATGCAGATTGCCATGGATAGCACAGAATTGGCTCATTCCTTACGCATGTAATCTGTTTGCCGGCTTCTTGTGTCTGTCATGCTGAAAATTAAGCGGCACTCACAGTATATGATGGAGCCCACTAAGAATTAAGTGATACGATCAAAGTGAGTATCGCTAATAAGTGTCTTGCTACTATACTTATAAAAAAGAGTAATTTGAGGTTAGGTTTGCTCTATATATGCAGTTTTAAGAAAACTCTAGTTTGTAGTCCACTAAGAAGCGACGTGAGCAAAGCCGGCTCGACTAATATGCATCTTACTGCAGTTTTCTTCATATACTAAATTAGTACCATATTCGTTCTGTATAGGTTAAATAAGTACATAACCTACAAGTAATATATAAGGGCAATTCCCTTTCATACTTAGCTTCTTATAGTCAATTGTTTGCTCTCTCTGCTGTCTAACGTGTTTACGGTATTATTTGATGTCACAAATGCCTAGGTAACAGTGAATAATGCTGGTCGCCTCTGTCTGCACATTACCCCTCTAATGAAGTTGCTTTCCTCACCACTACTTCCGTGCGCACATGACTCCCCACCACAGCTTGAAGGTGGACCATCTCTTACATCTAGTGAGTGCCCTCACCTCCCTGAACCTCCCAAATGTGGGCCACAAATGCTACTGCTACTGCTTGAGCCGTCCAGCATCAGTTGGAAGATGCAGAACTTAAACACCAAGTTTGACATTTAACTTTTCAATTATGCTATTAATACACACACACACGCACACCAGACCTTTTTCTAAAAATGCCTTTTTGGATTTGGGGAGTCTCCAAAGATGTATTTCTTGTGAAGTCTTGGTATCGAAATTTTGGGTGGAGTACACTACTTCCTTTACTACTTGTAGTAGAGAAACTAATAATCTTAATGATGGCAAATGTATTACATGTTTTTCAATGAATGACATTGAGGCTAAACATTCTCTGTATTCTGCAATTCTCATGACGAGAAAGAAGAAAACAAACTAAATTATTTGCTACACATTTTTTATTAAATAATTTCTTTAACTATAGCAAGTGCATGGAATTATGATTGTAAGTTTCTAAATTGTGATCAATGTACACAGGGAATAATCTGTAAAAAGGTGATTTATTCAAATAGCAAAGGTGTAATGTCAAACATTTCATAGCAATGGCCTGTCATTGAAAGATGCCTCACTGTCATTGTTGCTATCTAGCCTATAGAAATCATCAATCTTTCAACATCTTGTTCCAGTAGTCTATCTTTTTCCCAGTTACCATCAGCAATTCTTTTAGTTTTGTCAGTTGCAAAACTCTGACATTATATGTAACTTCTCACGCTTGTCAGTGAGTAAAACTGTGTTCATTTAGACCTGATTGGCAACACCACTTTCCCCACCTTCTCCTACCTCCCTGTAGTCCCTACTCTGTTCCTTCCTTGTGAAAATGACCATAGTGTCTGCTGTCTAAGCAACTTCACTAATATGTGTGGCTGGTCCTATAATTACAAGGCAACATTGTGTTCTTAAAACATTGTGAACTCAGGATATTTATGCACCTATCCAGGATTCACTGACATAAGTATTTGTTAAGAAGAATTGAGTTTAGTACATCTTAACCTATATAATAAATCTATGGACATTATGTGAATGTGAAAACAGTCAAATAATCACAAATTTATCAGATTGATGCACATTGTTGTGATGTATAAATTAACTCATATACCTTGTATGTGTAAATTATCCTTTTCTAAAATAAATAATAAATCTGTGTATACTGTGTACATGTGAGAACAATCAAATAATGGCAAACTTATCACATTATTGATGTGCATTGTTCTGATCTCCTTTTTGTATTCAAATAAGTGTATTAACGTGTATTCACTTAACATGCGAATAATCTTTTCTCTGTCCAATTCCTTAAAGATAAGCTGCTGAATATGACAAGATATAAATAAATCAATGTATACTTACAGTGACAACAGTCAGTTGACATGTTCATCACATTCTTGCATTGCTGCAAACTTCTTTCCCACTTCCACTGCTTGTCTCCCCATGAGGATACTCCTTCCATTACTTCCTATTTCTAGCATGCAATATATGGATACAAAGGTAGTGGGTGCAGTTGTGGTGGGAGATTCTACTTCCTCGGATTGTTCAGAGAGGAGATTTTAAGTGAGATGAAGGTTTTGGGACTAGGATTGTTCACCATTACCAGTGGCAACATGAGATTAGCAAACACAGTGAATAACGAATGAGTTTTTGACCCAAATAGGATCCAGCATAGCTGAGGGATTGAAGGCTCTAAACTGTGTAATCAAAGGATGTTTTTTATATGAGTGAAGCTGTTAACAAAGCAAAACTGAAACGTCAGTGTAGCTAAACCCCAATGATCCAGGGTATTGGGAGAAGAAAATAAGGCAACATGTTGAACTGTATTACAACTGCTTAAAATCATTTAAAAATAGATTTTACTCCCTTAGGTTGTCACTCTCATTCCTACATGCACATTTATAGGCATCTGATAGCTGATGTAAATATTTTTTACTGCATGACTCTGTGACAACTCATTTCATAACTACCCTATAGATGCCACTTGTTCCTTCAAGCTGTTTTGCAAATACTAAGGTGTGCACAGTTGCCAACATATGAGTAACAAAACATAGCCATTGCAAAATGCATAGTGACTCATTTCGTGTATTCAAGGGATTATGGGTCCTTAGTTGCAAAACAGCCAAGGGATTTTTTTATAAGAGGTGAAGGCTGCAACTGGAAAGCGATGTGAGAGTGTAGTCATAGGATCTCTGTCACCAAACTCCAATGATAAACATTGGAAATATGAGTATTATATATCAGAATTTGTGATGTATGCATACATTAGTGGAAACTAAATGACAAGAAAAAGAAATCAGAACATCCCCAATCCAATGAATTTTGCTTCTCATTTAGGTTGGTAGTACTCATTGCACATACACAGTAGTGGGAAGATATTTGTTTTCATTATGCAAACATTCTGTTAGAAAAGATCCTAAAAATGGCGGGTGATTTCCAGGCTCCGAAGAGACATCAACTTCATACAACTCTCCTAAATTAACCAAATACTTTTGTTTCACTTTTATCACAGTTTTTCTCAAGGAGTCATATAGTAAAAAAATAGTCACTGATGTATGTACACGCAGATAGTTGTCTAGCCATCAAGCTTCAAGCAGTGGAGGGAAGGTAGTTACTATCTAACTTAGCACAACAGACTTCCTCATCCAGCACCGCTGGTTAGATTGTGATTTTGCCAGTAGGGTGAACTTTGTGTCTCATCAATGACTTGCCAGTATTAGAGTGAAAAACACGCAGTAAAATGTCAGGGTCCAATAGCACCTAGGATAGTGCGAGTAGGTATATAAATGGGATGACATGGTCCCGTGGTATACAAATTTTACAAGCATCCTTACCTGGTTGCAGAAAATGAAGTGTTTACTCCACCTGCTGTCTCATTTATGCCACTCAAATTGCAGAGCTGCCAACTTGCAGCTATCAAATTCTGCTGTCCTAATGCAGATGATCCATTTGGTATCCTAAGCCACAAAGTGTGTAAAGGATTGAGGTCCCTAAACTGTTAGCCGTAGCCAAGAGATGTTTTTTATAAGTAGACAAGTGAAGCAAATTGTAGAATGACAACAGAGTAGCAACAGGATCTGAGAAGCGAAATCCCAAAGATCCAGGATAGTGAGAGGAAAAGGGCAAAATTAAGTAATGGATAATACACATTGAACTACATCACAACTACGTGCACTTATTTATTACCACTAACAACTGTACTTCCACTATAAACAATGCATTTTGGTTAGCATTTCTTGAAAGGTAAGAAGGAAACTTAAAATCTCGCCAAACTAGCAGATTTCTCTCCCTCCCTTAGGTGGGCATTCTTATCCCTACATGCACAGTATCATCAATATGGGGTGCTTTGCTGTGTTCACGCTGTGAATCTGCTATTAAAGGAAACTTCCTAAACAGGGTGGGTGGGTGATTTAAAGGACTTTGAAGTGCTAACATCTCTCTGTGCAATTCCTAAAGTACTATCATTAATATTACTCACTTTTATTACACTTCATTTTGCCACAGGTACAGAACCTATTCCTAGAAATTTAGACCAAGGTTATGTTATGGCACCTAAGGAAATATATGTATATGAACAGGGTTCAAATAAATTGTCCTTACTGATTATCCTTATACCTTTTGGGTTGGCAGTTTATTCTCTACTTGTGCAGTAGTAACGAGTGTTTAGTTGACATACCAGGATGCTTTAGCTATAAAAACAAGTATATTTAAAAGCAGGGTGTGGTGGGTTGCAGGCATTGCAGATGTCCACATCTTCTCTCTAATTTAGGTATTTTCATTGCATTCATCTCCATTTCTTAAAATTCATTCTGAAGGCAGGATACAGCTGTTCAACTCTTAAATGCTGTTAGCTATTTGTGTGACTTAAAAACTTTGTTTCAACAGTTTTTAGAGAGTACGTGTTTTCTAGTGAGTGGAAAAAAATATATAATTATGAGTCCACACTTAAGCTGGAACACAGCATTCATAATAGTACAGCCTGTTAAAAATCTGAGTCTCCCACTCCTGAAGCACTGATCAGCCCACTCGCATAATAAGATAAGTGGGAATCAGTGTTCCACCTGCTGTGAGTATGGTAAGAACAATGCTTTGTATATGCGACTGCCTCCAAGTTCTGATAAGACTTCTGGTCACTTACTCTTCCACCATTCACCAGTTCTCATTTCTCCTCTCTTGCACATATGAAGTGTCACAACATTTTACACAAGCTGTACTGATAGTTTAATGTGTTACTAAAATGCAAATGACTGTGAGAAATGTACAAAGTGCATCTGTGTCTCAAGCACAAATATTATAAAAAATATCTGAAAGAGTAATGTATAACTGGCTTTATAAACATTTTTATGTACATAACTTACAGGTAAATGAGTGGTTTGGCTTCAAAAGGCAAAATTCAAAGAAAATACCACATACTTCCTATGTGAAATAAGACATTAATGGCTAGCAATAGGATGCACATAGTTGAAATCTTCTGTGATTTGGCAAAGGCTTTTGACAGCATAAACTATGATAGCCTTGTTGCCAAATTGAAGTTCTATGGTATACAAAGAAAAATCAGGTGTGCTGGCATATTTAAATAATCGGAAACAAGGGGTGCGAATACAAAATAATTTGTAAGCACATAACCACTTCTTCAACTGGGATACAGAAAGTCACGGAGTTCCACAAGGTTCAATACTTAGCTTCTGACTATTTCTTATTTGTGTGAATGATTTACCTCTCCTAATTAAGGGCAGGTCTAATGGATTCCTATTTGTGGATCATACTTATGCTTTAGTATGCACTGTAAACTTTGCGAGTTAGGTGGTGAATTAAATTTATATAACGGGATGAGTAAATGGTTTGAAGCAAATGAAGTTCCTCTTAACTTTGTTAAAACTAATGTGATTAGGTTTATCATGCACAGGTACCAAGATCCAAAATTAAATTATTTTGTTGTTGAACAATGCTTTCAATTGCCAGGATCACACCAGTGTCACAGGTGTGCTGGAATTTAATTCCGCAGGAGTTCTTTTACATGTCAGTAAATCTATGACATGGAGCTGTCATTTTTAAGCACATTTAAAAACCATCAATCTGTGGCAAATTTGAACCTGCGACCTTGGGATCAGTAGGTCAGCGTCTAACCAACTGGGCCCCCCAGACCGACCCAAGATCCAAATGTGAACATAGGAAACATGAACTGAAGTATTCAGAAAACAGATGCAATTAACTTTTTAACATCATAGCCTAAAAGTTGAACTTTTAACATAGTGCACATGAACTTAAAGACTTAGGCTATCACACTAGTGCAATAACATTGTAATGCCACTCCATTGTGACCAACTATGGTTTCAAGTCCAATCACAAGGCAGATATACTACGTATTTGCACATGTGTAATAATTTAACTTGGTTTTACTTTTCACTATGTCTTTTTACATGATTAATTTGTCATAGTGCTTGCCCTACCTGCTCACAGTACAATATGTCATACTTCAATTTATCACAATTTGTTGTAGAGTTAACTTACAGTATATATTCGCAGCCTTCTACTTTCTTTGATTTAAAGCATTATTCCTTTATCAAGTATAATCCACATAAAGATTAAATGCCAACAATAATTAATTTAGAAGAAAATTAAATGGAAGAAGCAAGTGAACTTAAATAAACTGCAGAAAGAATAACACTAGAACTACTACCCAAAAAATCTAGAAAGCAATATGAAATAGCATTTAATTGTTTCACTGCCTGGTGTAAGGTTAAACCTCTTGAAAATAACTTCACTGAAAATGTGGTCTTGGATTACTTCAAATAGAAAAGTAAACAGTGCAAATCATCATTGTGGGCCTAGTATTCAATGATTAAACTTTCTCTTAATGTCAAGAACAATCAGTATATTAGTAAGTACCATTGGCTTACAACATTCTCAAAGCAAAATTCTGACGGTTACAGCCCTAAAAAATCAGAAATTCTAACCTAGAGACAAATTAATGACTTCATTAATATGGCACCAAATGAGGCATACTTAATGACAAAGTTGACTGTAATATTCTATTTTTCTGCTGAATGTTTCCTTAGTTATAATAGATACTTTGTTTCCTTGTATAAATAGATCATTAACTGCATATTTATTAAATGATTTAGCCTGTGTAATTTATATGTTGCAAACACTGCTAGTGAATCAGTAATACATGAAAGCATCTGACTCCTTGTTGCTCATGAGAGTTGATCTCATTTGTAATGTCATTTCTATTGTTCAGGAATCTTGCTAAACACGTGAGTTAATCTCATTTTAAAGGTGATTTCTCTTAGTTTCAGGAATCAATATGTTATAGGTATTTTACAAATTTGAATGCTGTCTAAGAAATTATAGATGCCATATGTGTGAAAAGTGGCTTTAATTTGCTCATAGTTACTTGCAGTTTCCCTTCCATCTGCAAGTATGGAATTACTCTCTGTGGCAGCTTTCTAGACAGCTAAAATATCTTTCAACAGCAGAAAACACCATTGAGAATAATAAGAGAGCTCATTATGGAGCATCTTGCAGGAGTTTGGGAATTTTAACTATTTCAACACGTGAATGTACTTTAGCTTATAAGTATAAACTTTAATACCAAGCAAAAGGGATATTTATGTAGATCAATAATGGTCGTAACTTGCTATCAAAAGGGTAATTATGAGTGTATCAAAATATTCAATGCCTTATCAGACTTGCTAGTATCCAAGACCAAGAAGAACTTCTTAAACTCCTGTCGGGAAATATTTATATATAAAGGCGTATTACTCTGTATGGTAATTCTTTGATAATTGTGATGGTGATTACCTAAGTGCATATATCTTTTTATTGCTGTGTTATGCTCATGTTAAGCTGATTTACGTGTGCAGGGTCATCATAAATTAGTTGTACAAAAAGAAACTTAAATTGTGAAAAAAGTATGAACCAAGTTTAATTTAATAATGAAGCAAGTAATGTATCAGTATTACTTAAAGTTATATGTATAAGTAAACAGTACCTGGGCGACTGAGCTTCACTCGGCTTTTCTTTTCCTTTTTTTAAATTTTTTTTTTTGGAGGGGGGAGGGAGAAAATACTTATTTAAAATGTTAACTAAATATAAATTTTCATCCAAATTGTTGGAGCCATTTCCGTGATGAGACCTTTAATATTCTGGCTTACTTAGATAAACTTGGTAACCAAAATGTTAACTAAATATAAATTTTCATCCTAATTGTTGGAGCCGTTTCTGTGATGAGACGTTTAATATCCTGGCTTATTTAGATAAACTTGAAAAGCAAAATGTTAACTAAATATAAATTTTCAGCCTAATTGTGGGAGGTGTTTCCGTGAAGAGACTTTTAATATCTTGGCTTGTTTGTTGAAATTGGCCCTTAACAGAGAAATTATTGCCAAAATAAGGTTTAGACTAATTGTGACTGTTACGCGTAGACTAATACGGCTAAGTCAACTTTCTTTTAGGTTTTCTGAACGCTCTTGACGAGACCTTTAATATCCTGGCTTGTTTGTTGAAATTGGCACATTAACAGGGAAATTATGGCCAAAATAAGGTTTAAAGTAATTGTGACTGTTATGCGTAAAATTGCATTTTTTTCCCAGGAAAGACATCTATACAGATAAACTTAATAAGCAAAACCCTATCTGAATACAAAATTTGATCGAAATCCTTAGAGCTGTTTCTGAGATGCACATAATATACACACAAGAATTGCTCGTTTAAATATATAAGATTACAAATGTTTGATATGACTTCCTTTTGAAACACAGCATATTAATCTGTGAGTGAGTTCATTCCAAATTCTATGGTATGGATCATACCATGGCTGGTGGTTGTTACTGCTTCTCATATTCAAACTTAAATTCATTTAGATTTGTAGGAAATATAGGAATAAATTCTTTGTCTTTAATGTAGCCCCACATATAGAAGCACCTAGGCGGCCCGGGTTCGATCCCAGGGACCCGCATGTGGTATTTGTGGTGGACGAAGCGGCATCAGGGCGGGTTTTTTCCGGGTACTCCGGTTTCCCCCGCCATCTCATTCCACCGGTGCTCCATCTTCATTCCATGTATCATCAGTGTCACCGCCTGCGGTGCCGTAGTAGTAAAAGCGGGTGTTAAACACTACAAACAATAACACATAGAAGTTGAAGGGTGTCACATCAGGGGACCTTTAGCGGCCAAGTCATTGTTCTCCCATGTCACAGTGTGATTGAGGTAAGAAGTAGCCTATGATGTATATGTGAATACTATTGAAAAATTAAATATCTGTTTTTGTATTCTTGCAATTCTGCCACTCGATAGTTTTGCAGCATATAAAGGTAATTTATTCCAGATGGAGTTCTCTTTCTTTCCATAAAAAGAATAGACCATCAATTTTGGTGAAACTAGTTGCAGAAAAGACATTTAACTTTGGCGAATTTCTTTCATGTCCAGCAATCACAGGTGGTATTTGAGAACTCCAAATTTGTACATTATGGTGTGTTTCCATTTAAGTAAAAAGTAACTGGGTCATTAAATAGAATTCAATAAAAAGATGGTCATCCTCTCTGTCTAATGTCAACACGAAATGCAAGTCATCGTTTTTATCCATTCAAATTAAACTTGTAGCATGTGTAATTTGTACAGCTTTAATTGCACTGTTATTTGTGGAATGTTTAGTTCTAAGCTTACATGTTTTATTGATTTCTTTGGGCTGCAAAGGTTGGTCTCATGCACTTGTTTGATTTCATCTGCAACTTGAGGTCTACCATGGCTCTCTGCCCTGTGTTCTGCACAATCCATTTCAGTAAACTTTAATGAGTTTAACAATTGACAGTTTTTGTGGTGGTCCTTTTTGATATTTGGTCCTGAATTTCCTTTGAACAAATCTTGCTGATCGTAATGAATGAAAGAGCAGACAACAGCAAGCATACTCCGGAACTATGTACATCTTCATGCTGACTGGTGGTGATGAGATTATTATGGAATCTTAGTATGGTGCACCTCACTCTAACTTACTATACCAGGTGTATAGTAAACTTGAAGGTACATTGGAAACGTTTGAGAGGTAGAACTGGAGCTGAAAAATCCAATGCCACAGCTGAATTTTTCAGTTCCAGTTCTACCTCTCAAACATAGCCCACACACGGTTTGTGTGTTTAAAAACACCAACATTAAGTTTGTTGGCATAAATAAATAATATATTAGAAACTTTGAAACTCATTAGACTTGCCGCTACCCTCTGTTCAACAGCAGTGGCTACATATTTTTGTGTAACTAATTTGTAATGACTGTGTACATGAAATGAATCTGTATGATGAATATTGTGAAAGTCACATATCATTGCTTTGGACTGCATAATCAGTAACTATGGTGGTGGATGAAAATTTCGTCCCTCATGCTATTTCTGTCTGCAATGATTGGTGATGATTTTTCTGCGAGGGAAGGGAAAAAAAGAGCAGTAATCTGGTGAATGTTATTTACTCTGTGATGTGTTCCGTATCCCAGAGCACTGCTTATTAGGAGTCGTATGAACAAACACACTTATATTGTTTAAGGCTTTATCTATAGATTAGTAGTATTGAATCTTTTTTCTCCACGTACCCCCAAAGACAATTTTCCATTCCAGCCTGTACCCCTAGGCTGGGTCCTAGGTCTAACCCTAGTTATCCTTAATTCAAATTATGCACAACCATATTTAAAATAGATTTAACATTTTATAACTTAAACACTACAAAAGGGAGGATTTTGCTATAAATGTGTAATTAAAGGAACTACATTATAGATTGCGCACTCAATATGAATTTGTATGTTTCTGGCCTGTTAATGAGTTGATTGAACTGGTATTTTGGACACAACTCCTCTATTAGTGGCTGAATCTTCGTTAATGTATCAATGGTGATTCTGGATTAAAGCGATTTCTTTGTTTTGCTTTGATTGCTGTCAAAACAGAGAAACCCTGTTCATATAAGTAAGTAGACGGGAATGCCAGAAAGTGTGAAATGGCAGTGTCACAAAGTACAGTGTACTCTTCGCGTGCACAACACCAGAAATCACAAATTGACATGTTTTCGATTTTTATTTTCAGTGAACTGTGACAGACATTTCCAAGAGACTTTCTTTTAATTTTAGGGGAAGGTCAGAGGAATTGGTGGTGGTGATGCAGCATGCATTTATAATCCATTCTTGTACTTTGTCTTTCTCAATTTCTGGAAAGTATTTTTAAAAACTGTAACCTGAGATTCTGTGGGTGGAATTTTATTTCCAGAAGTCCATGAGGAGTAACCAGGAGAGTAAGCAAAATGGATTCTTGGACAGAGGGCAAACCAAATCTCTCTGGCTGAAATATTTTTCGTTATTTGTGCTCATTCAGGAAACATGTTATACTGACTGCATATTTTAATTTGTATTTTTCGTTATTTGTGATCATTGAGGAAACACATACTGACTGTATTCATATTTTAAATTTTATGTAACCCCTAAGAAGCCTTGGCATATCCTCATGGTGTGCGTACCCCAGGTTGAATGTGTCTGCTATAGACCATCTTTAGGACAGATTAGAGATAAGTAATAGGGAAAAACATTTTGGATTAGGTATTGTGTTGAAACTTAACAAATGGAACAATGCTATATGGGATTTTTTTCATAAAACTAAATGAATAAGTGAAAGATTTTTGGGGAAAAACAATTTTATGAGGTTGTGGGAGATAAGAGTTGAAACACTGAAGACAAATAGGAAATGAACTAGAAAGAAATTAACAAATTTTATTAGGTACTAAGTTATTTATATTTTGGGCTGCCTTTGAATTTGGGGCCCTGCCCTTCTGTCATTGAACAGCCCTCTGGGATTCCTTACATATGTTTACATTTTGACCAATGCTGTTGTTTATTTTGTTTATTATTGTTACTACTTGGCCATGATATGACTGCACTTCAAGGAGAGCGCCACAGGTTTGTTTACTACCTTAAGTCTAGGGATCTGCGTGGAGCGAGGGAACGCAAGGAGAAAGGCGATACTGGGAATGTACAGTGCACAATGAAAACAGTACTCACCTGCTGATGCCTTCACATTTGCAACTTATCCTTTCTTTCCCGGCACAACAAATATGCGAATGAGCATCATCAAGGGCAAGATTTTTTGGTGGTAATTATTTGAAGAATTCACATTAATAATTTAAGTAGCGTTTTGTTCAAATTTTCGGGTGAAATTAATACACATAGACATTACTGAAATTAAAATTAAAGGTGAGTAATGTTACTGTAACATTATTGTTCAAAATTTCTCCAAATTGAAACACATTATCTTGACATGAATCACTACATGCATCAGACATCAGGGTCATTGCCCATCAATCAGCATCACCAAATCGCAACATACAAGAAGTTATGACACTTTCATTTTTCATTGCCCTTCTGTCTGTTACAACCGTTAAATATAGAAAAAAAATCTCTCGTCAGCATTTGATACTGATAACCAAAGACATTGAAGGGACTTTCCATAGAAAACGTAGTAACATTCACCTTTTGCTTTGAGTGCTAAGAGTGCTGTATCAAATTTTTTATGTCCTAACTGTTCAACAATGGCACAAAGTTCTCTGTGCTTTAAGTTTATTGCAGTGTCTTTGATAACACGTAATGTGACCCTATGACATAAGCTTTTATTGTAGCCTCACCGATTGCACTGTCGGGAAGCTTTCTTTGTCTCTGCCAATAATATTTATTTTGTAGTATTGTTAGAAGTTGATCTCAAAAGAAGCTGGGTTATTGAATTTGTAAGAATTGAATGTGAATTCTTTCACTGTTATTAAAATCAAAATCTAAACACCAGCAACAATGACTCAATAAATAAAAGAAACATTTCTAAGCAAAATTTAAAAAAAGTTATACAACATATTAGTGTATAAAACAAAGCAATCATGATCATACTTTCAGTAGTATCACTAATGAATTGTTTATTAGAGACTCTAGAAACCATACGATACAATATTGTAGCAACACTGTCACTGCTTACAGTCCAACTGTCTTGTAGACAGTAATTTTGAACCGCTGGCGTTACTCTGTTTATATCGTTAGCATGCCTCATTGCAAGCATCTCAGTGTTGGTGATATTTCCTTTATGCGACTGTACCTTTAAAACCCCGCCTACTTGTGACGTATATGTTTAGTAACTCTTCTCACCGAGTGCACTCTTATTGTGGCTGACTAGTAATGATTTTCTTCAATTTGTTTTTTCTTTTCACTTTTATCTTTTGAACACTTTTCTCATTTACTCGCTTTATACTTTCCATTTACTCTAAAGTTTTGTACATTTTTTAACTATCCCTTTTGGCGGTGCTGTGGCCGAGCAGCATTCTCCTATTAGCAAGATGACCCGGATTTGAACCCAGGGACCCACATGTGGTATTTGTTGTGGACGAAGTGGCATCTGGGTAGGTTTTTTTTGGCTTTACCAGTTTGCTAACTAATTGCTAATAGTTTTCCTAACGGCACGATAACTCACTTTCTTGTTATCCCTTTATT
Organism: Tenodera sinensis; assembly: GCA_030765045.1. Lineage (NCBI taxonomy): Eukaryota > Metazoa > Arthropoda > Insecta > Mantodea > Mantidae > Tenodera > Tenodera sinensis. The sequence continues at coordinate 170,780,304 of CM060964.1, forward strand.
AATCACTTCCTTTCCCCACATACCCTGCTTTTACAATTCCTACTTAACTTTAGCTCTAAACTTTTCATTCCACCCTCAGTTACTCACTGACTATGGTGAATAAAACCTTTTGCCGTTTTCGTGACATGAGGCGGGGTGGCAGTTCCGTCTTTTTTTTTTTTTTTTATTTGCTGTAGGTTGCCACATGTTTGCTGTCTGACACTATCTTGCCCTTAGCTTTAAATAATTTATAGTTACTTATTTAGTTCATGAATTAAATAAGAACCATAAACCAATATTATGAGCTCTTTATGCAAACCACATTTTCAGGGATACAGTTAAATAAAAAAAGACTTAAATACATCGTTTTAGGTAAAATGTAATACAGTTTTAACACTAGAGACTGAGTTTGTGGAAAAATTAAGTGGCCACAGTATAGCAATATTGTCAGAGAAAATCATTTTCTTTTCAGTCATGGTTGATCAACATTGTCAGAAAGTAATACCTAAAGGCCCTATTTCATTTACTGTTCAATCTTAGTCTTTAATAAGCAGAACGTCTTCAGAAAAAAGTTTGTACTGGCTTCTTATGTCCTTCAATTTCTTCTGGCTCATGTCTGCGGGAGCGATCTTTTTAGAGATGAAGTTTTCTTGGAAAGGCTATAATGAGACTGAAAAATTCAAAGCCATAGCTGGGATTTGAATCACGGATCTGCCGGTTACCATCCAGCTGCTCTTAATTACTTAGCTATCATGGCCAACCTGCAGATGCAACTTTAAATCTCCAACTCACTTGCATTTTCCTGGTAAACCACACAAGGAGATCTCAGTTCATATGAGATATCATACCTTAATGGCAACTTACAATATTGTAAGTCCTGGGCTTCTAGTTTAACCAACTAAGGTCAATCAATGTAATTATTCTTCCACACAATAGCCATGTATAGGACATGATTGGAAAGGCTAGAATGAGACTGAAAAATTCAATGCCATAGCTGGGATTTGAACCATGGATCTTCCTTCACGCACAGCTGCTCTAACCATGGAGCTACCATGGCAACTTGTTAATGACATTAAATTCCTGAACCGATTAGTATTTTCCCAGTAGATCACTAGGGAATCTCACATCTGAGAAATATCCCAAGGGTGACTTAAATTTGTACTTATGTCCAGGGTTTAAATAACCTTTAGGTGGTTATTGTTATTTTTTTATGCCAACAAACTGCTGGTGTTTTCAACCATACAGGCTGTGTGTGGGCATTGTTTGAATGGTAGCTCAGTGGTTATAGCAGCTGCACATGAAGCAGAAGATCCATGGTTCAAATCCCAGTCATGGCATTGAATTTTACAGTCCTGATTCTACTGCTCGAATATTTATTTATATATACAGGTGTAAATGAATAACACCACACGAATTTTACTGGTGACAGACGGTTCATAGGCAATCAATTTGAGATGGTAAACCTATGGTCTAGGATTACAAATTACAGAACTGTGCCCTAAAATTGTTTGAGGGTATACACACCACTGATCATGTCCACTGCAGCTGTAACACATGATGAGAGAACAAACTTGTGAATTCTGTAACCTGTCTGTTTAGCGTAATGGATATGGTGCTACGACGCGAAGGTACGGATGTATTAAAAGAGCAGGTTCAATTATCCATAAGCCCACATTTTTTATGTTCTTCTTTCTCTCTCTCTCTCCTTCTTTCTTTCTTTCTCTCTTTCATAAGCGAATGCTGAATTTGATTTATGGGAAACATTTGTGTTGCATTGTAATTTTTCGTTTAACTAATGTTTAAACTTTTTGTTTCAAGTTTGTTTGACTATTATTTACACTTGCATGACCTAAATAGTAAATACACACTGAGAACATCATTTTCACCTAAATGAGATGGTTCAAGCCTAACTAGCAGCTTAGACACAATACAATAGGTAGATACAAGCAGAACAAAGGTAAGGAAATAAATAATGAGTAAGTGCAGGTTTCATGTCTTGATACCTTAATTAAATCTGGTAATAAATTGAGCAATACAATAAGAGAAGGAATACAGGCAGGGAATGAGGTTATTATGCAAATAAAAAGATTTTCTCTAATGGAATAATAACCAGAAATACTAAACTCAAAGTTTATAAAACGTTAATAAGGCCAGTATTAACCTATGGGTCTGAGGTTTGTTCTACCACAATGAATGATGAAAAGGCTTTGCTGTCTTTCAAGAGAAGAATAGTCTGACAAATGTTTGGACCTGTACATTGTGGTGCACAGAATTGGAGAGTGAGATCTAATCGGGAAATAAATTATTTAATAGAAGTAAACAATACTATGTGCATTGCATATGATAGTGGTATTTTGCTATTTTAAAGCATAAACACAACATTGCTCTCAAACTGGAAAAGAAAAGGACAAAAAAGTTTACCCATCTCTGGGTTTGAATTCGATTTCTGGGGTTCGTTAGGTCCACAGTCAGTCATAACCATGTGGCCGTAGCTCGCCAGGACTTGTTATCCATTGCAGTGACGTGCAGCCACATGTTATGTCTCCAATTTAAGCTCATTTGGTAATGCTACAATTTAGAAATGCTTCCTCAGAGAGACAGCAGCTTTACTAAGTTCCTAATAAGCACTATTTTGATTTCAATGGATAATATTGACATACTTTTTTCGGTTTGATTTATTGGTCACAATCTCCAATTACTTTGAATACGTATAACTTATTAGCTTGACATCGTAAACCATTGGTTTCTTATCTCAAATTGATTGTCTTTGAACCCTCTATTACCTGTAAAATTTGTGTGGTGTTATTCATTTACACAAAAGAATTTGTAGTATAAGCTTCCATTTACTTTGTTGCATTTTAAAGTGATAGATTCTAGAACCAGAATGTTTGTATTCATTCCATGCCCAAATGACGAAAGTGAGAACTAGCTTGTTCTCACCCATAGTATTAAGATTTTCCGGGGAAGGCCGCATCTTGGTTGTGTTGTTGCCAATGTGTTGCCCTACTATGTAGAGCTTCTTCAGAAGAAGCTCTACATAGTAGGGTGAAACGTTGGCAACAACACAACCAAGACGCTGCCTTCCCCGGAAAATCTTAATACTATGGACACTGGCCGCCGAAGCTTACGTAAGTTATTGTCCTCACCCCTTTGATTTTTGTTTTCTAAATATGTACACATAGAAGTATACGATTGCTCCCCTCATTACTCTCTAAGATAAATATGTTACTTTCCATGTAGGGCTGAATTCATTCTTCTTGGCCCAAGCCCTTGAATGCCCATCATGTAGGTGAGTCAGAAAACAAGTAAAACAATGGGTAAGATATGGGTTAAGGAGGAGTTACTGACATAATCTATAGGGTTAGTCTTGTGATGCACATCACATCATTTTTCAGTTGCATGGCACATTAAGTAGCTCACCTTATGTTCTCCAGGAGCCAAAATTGGTGAATCTAGCATCAAATCAACTTGAAAGAAATTGAGGCCTGTGTCTGTTGTGGTTTCATTCATGAATTAAATAGAGATGTGTATTTTTCTTGTGATAAATAAAACTGGTGTTTTATAGGTTTGAAGAAAGAGGAAGATGAAAATAAAAGAGATAGAGAGGACTGTGAATGTATCCTGGTCTCCACCAGGACAATACCCCATTCTACTTGCTGCAGGCACAGCTGCTCAGCAGTTGGATGCCTCATTCAGTACCTCTGCTGCCCTTGAGATCTACTCCTTAAGTCTTGGCGAACCAGGGTTGGACATGGAATTGTGCTCATCTGTTCCAAGCAATTACAGGTAAATTAGTGAGTATGTGAGAGCATAAAGTTTATAAAAACATAAGACAATTTCATGGAAACTTGTAGCTGCTAATGAGTAGGGAGTGGATTTTTATGTAAATATATATTTTAAGTAAAATGTAAACGTAAACCCCGCGCGACAGCCCACGAAGTGCCAAGGCCTACCGCCCAGCCGCTGCGTCCCCCACCTCTGCCCACTACAGGCGTCATTGGTGAGGTGCAGTACTGGAGGGTGGGACGTGGTCAGCGCCCCGAGCCCTCCCGGCCAGTTATGCGGTCTTCTCGACCTGGGGCCGCTACTTCTCCATCAAGTAGCTCCTCAATTGGTCCCTCCGGGACCTAACGAGGCTGAGTGCACCCCGTGCCAGACCTCCCAGAGGGGATAAAATCCCCATGCTGGTACCGGGGATCGAACCCGAGTCCTCTGCGCCACAGGCAAGCGCGCTGCCAGCTGCGCTACGGAGGCGGCCTATATTTTAAGTAATTTGGCTAAAAACACATAATTTGTCACTTTTCTGCTAAATACACAGTCACTTTTTTTTGTTATAATTTTTAAATTTAACAAAAAATGTTGTGCGTATTATAACACAATTTGAATGAACGTCATTTGTAAACGTGCTGCGTAGCGAATGACATCCACTATACGTGCTGCCTCGCTATCTGAAAGGGGAATCCCTTATTTTATGATGTGGATGGCTGACGCAAGGTACGCAACAGTCTTCAATCACTGCCTGAGTCTTGTAAAGCAGAGCATTTATACAGTACGGGTTCTGCAGTGAAGTGATTTGTGATATAATGCCGAAAGTAAACTCGAGTGTTAGCTCTCGTTTGCAACAATATGTTGCTGAATTCAGTGGCATCTTTACGAGTGATGGAAGAATTCTATTCTGCCAAAAATGTGGGAAAGCAGTAAATGCAGACCAGCGATCGCAAGTCTTGCAGCATTTAGCAGGTAATAAACACAGAATTGCCGCTTCACATACAAGTTCCAGACAGGTTCTTTTAGGCGAAGCAACTTCCTCTTCAGAGACTTCACATACTCTAGTTTCAAAATGTTCAGAATATTATGCAGATTTATGCAAAACTTTTCTTTCGTGTGATATTCCTTTATACAAATTGAAAAGTCCAGAGCTCAGAAATTTTCTTACGAAATACACAGTTTCAAACACCAGAAGAGTCAACACTGAGAAAACTGTATGTGCCTGCCTGTTATGAAGACATTCTAAGAAAAATCAGAGCAGAATGTGAAAATAAAAAGATATGGGTAAGCATTGATGAATCACCCGACTCTAGCAGTAGGAAAGTGGGGAAATGTTGTGGTAGGTGTGCTAGAAAATAATGAAATGGCTTCCAAGCGGTGTTTTCTGTTAGCATGCAAAGAAAAATCAGCATCGAATCATGTAACAATGGCTCGCTTATTTAATGAATCTCTGCAGTTGTTATGGCCGAATGGGGTGAAATTTGATAGTTTTACTCTTACTCACAGATGCTGCTCCATATATGAAGAAAGCAGCCGAAGGTCTTTCTGTAAGCTTCCCACACATGATACACGTAACTTGTATAGTACAGAGTATGTGAGCAGATACGTACATTGTATCCTAAAGTGGACAAATTGATCTCAAATGGCAAAAAGGTGTTTGTCAAAGCGCCAACAAGAATTGATTTATTCAGAACCAAAAATCCAGATGTTGAACTTCCACCTAGACCCATAGTTACTTGTTGGGGGACATGGTTGGAAGCAGCTGTGTATTATGCAAACAATTTTGAAAATTTTAAATCAGTGATTGATGAACTAAATAAGCGTGACACTTCTTCAATTGAAATTCTTCAGAACTTACTCAACGACATTACATTGAAAAATGAATTGTCTTACATATCTGCAAATTTGAGTTTCTTGTTTCTTTCTATAAAAAAATTAGAAACATCAACCAGCTTGTTAACTGAAACAGTTAATGAAGTGTATGACATTGAGGAAAAAATTAATTCACTCGGAGGTCCAAAAGTGGAAGCTATTAAACAGAAATTTAAAAGTGTGATTGAAAAAAAATGGTGGATTTCATACTATGTGTAAAATTGCCAAGGTTTGGAAGGGGAAGTAGATGGTGAAATTGAAAATGTGTGTGCAAGTGACATTCCTTTGATGAAATATGCAAGGCTATCATCTTGTGATGTTGAAAGGTCTTTCTCGCGGTATCGTGCATTGTTTCGAGACAACCGACATCGGTTTGTGATGGAAAACTTGGAGAAAGTGTTCGTGGTTCACTGCAACAGCGAGCTGTTTCAATCCAGCACTGCCTCAGCATGATTGGTGGGGTGAATTTTTTAGCATAAGTATTTGTAGTTGTGTAGTATTGAAACAAAATATTTTTGCATTTTTTATGCATATTTACATATTTTTTCTACATAAAAAATAAAATATTTTACAGTTTTTAGCACATAAAAATCCGCTCCCTACTAATGAGCTTCAGAAAGATGTTTTCTGGCAGACCTATTATAATGGTTCTGAAAATTATAAAGTCATGAAGCACTCAAAAGAACGGATTTCATCAGGTCACCAAATTCTACCTAGTACAGGGGTGGGTGCACCTGCTCAAGTGTGAAGAGAGCACACCTCCCCCCTCTCCACTTTCATCTGGCTCCCTGTTTTTCATGTAGGCTGACTGACTGGTAGATAGTAATGTTGAGGCCATTCTAGCTGCTCCACAGCAGGTCTGCCTAATGCTAACTTACTTGTATGATCCTAGGTTGAAGATAAGCAGCGTTATAGACATATTGACCATTGGATGGGTGTGTTGGGTTTTTGGAGACATTGTGGGTATTCTTTGATATGTAACCAATAATGTGTATATACCAGGGTCACCAGAATCCATAAATTCTTACTGACAGTTTTCTACATTAATGACTACAAGAGACGAAAGAAATCTTTATCATAAAAATGTCCCATTCTTAAAATTACTTCGGGCAAGCACTTTGAGCTTTCGAAGACCATGATTTTGTTCATTTATTGATATGACTGTACAGTTAAAATATTTTTATTGTAGAAATAATTACCTGTGAGCATTTGTGCATTGTTGATAACTATCTTTTATTTTGTGAAACACTAGATTGCTCCATCCTAGCTAACAATAAAATTCTGTAGCCTGCCAGAAAAAAAGGCCTTGGCAGAATAGTGTAGAAAAATCAATTACATGATCATGGAAAAAAGAAGAGTTGATGATGTGAGTCTTATTTTATAGCAACTCTTTTTGAGGCAGGTGAAAATGGTCATACCTCTGATGCTAGTGAAAACGAATGTTTGCCATTGAGCAGCAATTAGGAAGACGAACATAGTGGAGAAAAATATTTAACCCTTTGCAGTGAGAAAGTGGTTATAATTGTTGCGTGTTAGGTAGTATAAGGTGTCATATTTTTTGTTACTGAGGGAACAGTTTTGGCTTGATTCCCCTGTTATTTGACCTATTTCTCAGATGATGTCAGGAGTATGCAGGATTGGCAGCAGAAACTTTCCATGGTGCAATATTCAAGTGTCTAAAACCACACTTGCCAGTTTTGTGTATGTTTCATTTGGCGAAGTGTATGTTTTTGAAGAATTGTTGCACATTGGCATTAAAAGAACCTTAACATGGGGTGAAATGTCTATTATCAATTAATTGAGTAATAACTCTTCAAATTTTGAGTCCTTTGGCTTAGAAGACTACAAAATTGCAAAAAGAAAAGAACATTATACAGCTGGGTGAGCACAACTGTGACTTAAATGATAGTGATAGTGAGAATGTTGATTTGCCAGTTAGAAATGTAAGTGCTTCTGTGTGGAAGAACATACGGAACATGGTCCACTAAAATATGTGGCTCAAGAACCTGTTTCACCTTCCTCTTTTGATAGTGAAACCATACCAAATGAGTACTTTTCAATTATCTTTGATGATAAACTCCATTCTTTGAATCAAGAAGGAACAGCTTTATATGATGTCAAAAAAAAAAAAAAAAAAAAAAAAAGGTTGAATACTTACCCTAGAAAAAGATCTAGTCCTTTAAACTGATCCCATCCTGTTACAGCAAACATGAAGGCTCCTCTTTGGGTAATTTTTAACATGGGGCCTCAGCCTCTCCCTGATATTTTGGACTGTTTCAAAATCTTGAATAACTGTAATGCCATTTTTCTTCAGTGTTTTACCAAAAGAAAAGTTCATGCTACTGTTCTATAATCTTCATTTCAACCATAGCAACACTCCAGAACTCGAGCCAAGAATTTTGCCTATACAACCCATCATAGATGATTGAAAAGAAAATGTTCTCTAAATTATAATCCAATGCATACTATAGCAATTGAGGAGCGTTTTTTCAAAACTCGATAGCTGCACAAAATGCGTTTCTGAGAAAAACGGTTTTTCCTATTTATTGGCAATACTAATTGGTTAGCACAGCAACTGTATTAATCATTCAATTCTCCTTCCTGATACTGTCTCATTGAATGTGAAAAGAAACAAATAGCATAGTTTAACAGGTGTAAATTTGGGGTTTGAAAAATGCGGAGTTTTTTCAAAAGCAGATAGATGCTGATAACTTTTCTGCGTGAGCGAGAAATTAAGATATGAAATTTCATTATTTTTGTCATTTATTGTTTTTGTTACTTTTTATTTATGCATTTATTATTTTTTCTTTATTTTCACCTCTTTATAATACATAATGTACTATACAACCAACATATTAATGTTTATAAAGATTATTTTATTAGGTATAAACTTGGAAACTAAGTACTGCTACATTCACAGTAACAATATATTTGGCTTTATTTATATAACATATTGAATACACAAAGAAATTTCAAACAATATGAATAAGTAAGCTTTCACCTTTATTAGTGCTTGTGCAGTCTGTACATGGTTCTTAGTTCGTTTCTCTTTTCCACATCTGCCTCTGTCTTAGTGTTCATCAGTCCCATTGAGCATGTGTCAGAGTGTGGTGTACGGAATGAAAGATTGAAGAAGTTGTAAAATATGTTTTTTTATGAGCAGACTGGTAGATTTCTTAATCTTCTTTCGTTGCAGAAGTTGGTCCACATTTTTTTGATATTAAGTTCTGGAGGTAATATATTCTAATTGATGACTCATGACTATCAATGTGGAAAAAACAAATTATGAATTATTTACACTAAAATACAAACCAGTTAATGTTAGCATAAATTATAATGGTAAACCACTCAAAGCAGTTGATGATGCCAAATACTTAGGCATCACTTTCGACAGAAAGCTAAGTTGGAAAAAACATATAACAAACATCTCAGAAAAGGTTGAAAAGAAATTGCAAATCCTGAAAAGGTTAGCTGGTGCTAAATGGGGCTGCTCAAGGAGAGTCCTTAACACAACATACAAAATGTATATTAAACCAAACCTCTTGTACTGTTCTGAAGCTTTAATAACAGCAGCAAATGCTAACATCAATAAACTTGAACAAATACAAAATCAGGCTCTTCGCCTAATCACTGGAGCAGTTAAATCCACACCTATTGATGCCATGCTTGCCTTAACACGGACCCCATCAATAACAACAAAAATAGAAGAACAAGCATTGCTCCAACACGAGAAAATGTTACGACTGCCAAACTCTAAATGGACAGAAGAGAACCTCCCCCATTCAATCCTTAAAACTCATAGTAGTTTCCTAGAAAAGGTAACACAGATTAAATCCAAATTGAACATTCCTAACACCAGAGAAAATCTACTTATAAGAGAAAATCCATTGGAATTATTGCAACCTACCTTCAATTTGGAATTAATAGAGGAAATAAGTAAATCAGACACACCAAAAGAAATACAAAAACTTCTAGCTCTGGAAACAATCAATACTAGGTATCCCACAGAAGAATGGCTGCACATATATACTGATGGATCCTCGAAGGAAAACCTTACTGGAGCTGGAGTTACGTGTTCACATTTTTCCTTTTATCATTCTGTTGGCAGAGACACAACAAATTATGATGGAGAAATAGAGGCTATATACATTGCTCTCCGACAATTATTAAATCTTCCCTTAAATAAATTTAACAAGGCAGTAATTCTTTCAGATTCTAAAGCTGCAATTCAGGGAATATGTTCAAATACTACAAAGAAGTCAACAAAAATTAGAGAATGCTACAAAATGTTAACACAACTCCAAAAAGTTAATAAGACTGTTCATCTCCAATGGATTCCAGCACACTGTGGAGTCATGGGGAACGAAGCTGCAGACTCACTTGCAAAGAAAGGCACAACAATTAAACAAAAGTCTAAATTCAATTTCTCATATTCCTCAATAAAACGCTTGATCATAAAAAATTTTTGTCATTCATATCTACAAGAAATAGAAACAAATGCCAAAGATAAAAAATGGATTACACTACTTTCCAATCCAGATATAATCCCCCAGAGACCAAGGAAAACAGCTGTTGCAGCCTTCCGACTATTGACAAATCATGACTGCTTAGCAAGTCATCTCTACAGAATAGGTATCTCAGCCTCACCAATATGTGTCCTGTGTAACGATCCAGCAGAAATGAATGAAGAACACTTGAAGACCTGTGAAGCATTAAGATCAGAAGAAACTACAGTTCAAAAGTATTGGAAAGCACGAATGCTACTGACTTCATTGCTAGATGCAAGGCACTAGAAAACAACAACAACAACAGTTCTGGAGGTAATATATTCTAATTGATTTTGCTCTTCCATAGTGGCTTTCTCTACATCTGTACTTCTTAATGTCTTGCTTTATAGCAGCAGTAATGCCCTTCTGTAATATTCCTGTTCTGTCACCTCCTCTGGTTTCCTTTGGTGCATTCCCAGATAAGTGAAATTTTCTAGCCAGGAGAGATAATCTAACTTTTGACACCCCTGTGATTCCTTGGAAGCTTTAGTTTTAGGATTTCGTGGAGTGCACTTGAGACCACGTGAACATTTAATTGCTGGAGTATAAACTTTCCTTGACTTGCATTTTGATTTCCTTTCCTTGTTTTTGCAATTCCTACCTCCAGCGCATTCTACGACTGGTACAGTATCACAATCTGAGCTCCTGTCCATTGTGCATAGTACAGTGCAGTGTCTCAACTAAGAATAAAAATGCCATGTAAGTATAACAAAGCTTGTAGAAGCACCTGCCTGCTGTGCAAGGGGTCCTGGATTCGATTCCCGGCAGGGAAGTAGGAATTTTTCTCCAGTTCAAATTATTCTTCATCCTTCCCTGAGTCTGGAAGTATGAATGAAAGTGTGAATTTAACGTATAAAGACAGAACAACCCACTGTTAAATGAGTAACAACATTGCCAATAGGCAAGGTCGCCGATATGACCTCTGCAGTTAAAGGCGGGATATAAATGGAACAAAAAGCTTGCAGAAATGAATGTGAAATCCAAGCGCACAACCTGAGTTCGCAGTTATTTCCAACGATGCAGCAGTGTACAAAGCTTTCAGAAATTATTGAGAATTCCAAGAATCGCAACAATGAGATGGCAGTCAATGCCCACATGCGTTTCATAGAATTGAGGTTGCTACACTTTGGATTATAAAATCATAAAATTGCATCTATCAACCTTTGCTTTAACTGAGCAAGTGCATCTATCGAGTTTTGAAAAAACTGTTAATATTCCCTACCTTCTACACAGGACACGAATCAAATTTTGCAAAATCTGGTTTCACAGAATGATGCAGAAGGTGAAAATTATGCCGATACTATATATAACTCAGTTTCGTAAAATTTTGCATCTATCGAGTTTCGAAAAAACGCTCAATTGCTGAAAGCACTATTAATTTCAAGGATTGTTTTTCTTCAAATGCTATAATGCAATGAAATGTATGAAATTTGGGAAAAAAAGTATTTGTTGTTGTCAACAGTGCTATTGGCTATATTTGTAATTTCAAACACTATTTCAGGTTCAACATAGTTATCTGATAATTCATCTCTTTCTAAAATAACATTTGTTGTGAAAGGCTTGAGTTCTTCACTTGTCAACGAGGGATCCAACCCCATCTGGATATATTTGCATGAATAAATATTATACCTCTCCTCAGCTTGCAGATCTACTTGAAATTAATTTTACAACTGGCAGTGTCCTACTATCTGGAATAAATATGCCATCACAGATAAAGGGTGACATGCTGTCTTTCAGTAGGGATAATATACAGGATGGAAGGGAAGTAATTACATTAATTTAAACCAGTGATAGATCTCAGTATTTGGAGCACATTTTGTATCTTATGTTTTTGTCTCTGATTATTTCCTACGGAGATATTTTAGTTTTGTTGAAAACAAGCTGGCAACACTGCAGGTTGTGTGGATGTCACTTTCACTAGGTCAGTATATAAACAAACACACTTCACTACTGCTACCACACATCTTGTGAGCATAAACAAATACCATGTCGTGTCCTTCCATGTTTACCGTGCGAGTGTACGCTAATCAGAACTGTTAGCTCTCAAAACATTACACCACTCTGCAAGCGACTGACCTGTTTATATCCAGAAGCGGGTTCAATTCCCTGATCAACCTTAACACAACATTGCCGAGTTACTTCACGTCTGGAAAAGCTATTTGGAATATTCCTTTAATTCTTCTAAGTGATTAAATATCCTGTGTGATGTCCCATAATTACTACCAGACTTATATCAGAAATAAGATACTCTATGCATCTTATAAATAACAAACTATTAGCTTTGTGCATTCTTGTGGAATTATGCATCCAATTTGGAACAAAGACATTTATTTTTTCAAAATCAGCTGATCAAAGAACAAAATGCCATTAACTTTTTTTGTTTGTAACGGTTCTATGAAGTACATATTAGAAGGTACTTCACCTGGTATTAGCATTGACTTGGAGGGATAAGCGAACTGTGTTCATGCTTTCCACATATCACAGTGGCACAGTAAAACAGATATGTCATACACAGCTGCAAGAATTCCAAATACTGCAGATTTTTTTAAACTCAGTATAATTCTGGATTGCATCAACCTCATGGGTTACCATGGACCGAAGTGATCATCTGGTTTTCAGTTACCGGTTCCTGAGAACATCCAGGAAGTGGGCTGTAAAGTCTTCCTTTGGAGTCTTGAGGTTTTGGTTATAAATACATATATTTTGTACTACATAGTACAACAACAAAATTTCAAAGTTCCTGTGTCACAAAAAGTTTCGTCAGTCTTGTAGAATCCTTAATTGAGAGAAAGATTAAAAAAGATGGAGCTTCACTATCCAACAGAAGCCGTGGCAGACCATTTTATGGGCCACTAAAACAATCTCTATGAAAAACAGCATTTTATGGACCGTGCTGAAAAGGGTAATGGAAGATGTTGCGTATGTCCGGGAGAGAATATCAGAAAAGAAACATCCTACTATAGTGAAACGTATACCAACAAACCATATCTCAATCCAGAGAACACAGAACAAAAGCCAAACATTTTTTTTTTTTTTTTCATGAAATCAATGAAATGTATGTTTTAGTGCTGAAGTCAATGGTGCAAACAAGTTTTTTTTTCTGGAACTGTCAGTTTAAAAAATAAAGTATGTTTTCTGATTTAGAACTGGTTGTAAATCCTCTGATTACCGTTATGGTGGTGACAGAGTAAACAAGACCTAACAGTGATAATTTTAGGCACTTCGTACAATTGGCGTCAATAGAAATGTGGAGGAGTGTATATTTTGCATGTGGACATTCAATGTTAAGGTATGGTATTTTAATTTGGGGAAATTCACCACCTTGTAAAAAATTATTTATTATGCAAAAACAAATATTAAGAATTATTACAAAAATGCAACAAAGATCTTCCTGTAAACCCATTTTCAAACAGTATCAAATTCTTCCGTTATGTTGTATATATATATATAAACGGACCACTGATATTTATCAAACAAAATGTAGCAGAAAACAGAAACCTTACTCTCATCAACTCAGATATACATGGTTATAATACAAGGCAAAATAGCAACCTGCACATAACTAGAACTAGTACAACAACTTTTCAAAAAAATATGATTCATATGGGTGTAACACTTTATAATAAATTGCCAAATTGTATTAAGTCAATAAAAAAATCCAAGAGTATTCAAATCAGAAATAAAAAAATACTTGCTTGATCACAGTTTTTATACTATTGAAGAGTATCTAGCTTATTCACACTGAAGTTCAAATCAAACAAAATACAGCTAATTTTACCTTACTATGACTAATTTTACATAAATAATAATTTTATTTCAGTTATAATTGCTTTAAAAAACAAAAGTTAAACTTGAATATTATAAATAAAATTTCACCTTAGAGATGTCTCAAAATGAACAGATTAATAAAAAGGGACCAAATGCAAGAAAAAAGGAAACTAACATATGTACAAGAAGAATAAAGACATTCTTTAACATTTATTATTAGGGTACCAGCGGTGTACAAAAATCTATAGCTAATCTACCATTTTATGCAGCTAAAAGATTTGTCAACTCTGAATTCAAAAAAATTATTGCAAAATATTACTATGAAAAATAAAAGAATAAAAGATGGGAACTACCAAACATTCAAACAGTAATTCATTAACAGGACATGATTGTCTGGCAAAACATTTAAACAGAATTGGGATATATTCTTCACCACTCTGTCCTCTATGTGATCTGCAAGAGGAAATGGATCGAGACCACCTTCAAATATGCCCGGCCACTTCTAGTGCCCCATCCATCAGTGAAAAACATTGGAGAGCAAGAGGATTAATGACTTCATTGTCAGAAATCCAGCATTAGCTAAAGCGTGTTCCACCCTTAGAAGACAGTACACGTTAAATGGAGCGCAGTGTTGCAACATGTACTAGTTGAGAATCTTTCTCCGCACGCGACTCCGAGGTGGCCGGTGTCCTGTACTTAGTCCTTCAATAGCTGCTTGACGAGATGGGCACTTTTAACTTTGGTATCCCTGCACGCCTTTGTCACTGTATGACCTAAATTTACAAATGACTCGTCTGTATAAACAATTGATTTCCCCTGGTGCCTAAACCTTTTTACGTCTTTTAGATATTTATGTCGCCATCTGATGGTATCGTCTCTTTCTATTAGTATGCACTTGCTACCGCTTCTTTCATATTCGAACCCCAAATCATGCAAGAACCGACTAAGAGTGGCCCTTGAGAAATTTGGTAGGGTCTCGTCACTGTTGACCCGTGACAAAAGTATATTCAGCGTGGGTGGAATATTTGCAAACTGTAAATAATGAACAATTTGCCGCACTCCACTTTGCACTATTCAATCATATTTCGTTAACCTAGCGTTTTGTGTATTCCCGCCCTTTTTGCTTTCTTTTTCGATGGTGTTCTTAGAGGTCCTTTCATTAGTTCCTTTTTAGTCCTACACACTACTGCTTCTGAACACCCAATAGCCTTAGCTGTTTCTTTTACTGCCTCACTTACACGCATTTTGCTTCAAGAATAATCTAACACATTCATAATTATTTGGCGTTCCTTACTTCTTAATTTACCAACATATCGTCTCTTTCTAGCTTCCCCCTCCATAAGTACAAATATTTACAAAAATATTAAACAAATAACGCAATAACAGCTCACAGTTACACACACGGCTTCTTTCGAACTAATGCTAGTGCTGCTCCTTATACTATCTTCTGTGTCAGGCCTGGCGCGAGAATATGCTGAATAGATGAATACCTTTTGTTTGCCTTACTGGATAAAAGGAAGAGGTTACTGCCTTTTGGTTTATTTTAAAAACTTTCTCCAACCTTCCTCAACATTTATTCTCGCTGGTTCCCTGATGTAAACTCAATAACAAAAAAGTTTCACACTACGTAACTTTTGCAGTGCACAGATATAAAATTTTCCGAAAACATTTAATTTAAAAAATTATAACACTTAACTGGGTGAACGTAGAGAACTCAAAGTAGGCAGGTAGTAGCACTATGGTTTACTTTACCTAAAAAAAAAATATAGATGCATTCTAGCAGTTTGTTAGTTAGTGCGTGATGAGTATAGAAACAGCACATATCGGACTTCTATTGAAAAAAACGTTTTTTGAAGAAATATGGGCCTATAGAAATGTATAATAACTCTAAAAAGGATATAACCTGATAGAGAAAAAAAATCTGCATAGGATAATGTGTTTAAACCTGAAATTTATAACAAATGAATATTTATACCATGCTATTGGGAATCTGGCAACAGCGCGAGGTAGAAAAGGACGCAGCTAATGGCAACTTGTATGCGCTAGATAGAGACAGAGATGTCCCATTTAACTCCATACTGTCATCTAAGAGTGGAACGCTATATAACAAGATAAACCTATATGTTAATTTATACTTTGTATGTTATATGTGATTTTATTTTGTATGCCTTCAAAATGACGGGTTCTATGACATAGTGCAATACACACTATATGATTATACTATGACTAATTTTACATAAACGTATGTTATTTTATATTTTGTATGTTACATGTGATTTTATTTTGTATGCCTTCAAAATGACAGGTCCTATGACATAGTGCAATGCACACTGTATAATTATAAAGGATGAATAAACTGAACTAAATTACATTTTTTTTTTAATGTACTATATGAGTCATTCCACGTCAAATCGAACAAAATAAGACAAAAAATGACCTTGATCTCTCAGATTTTCTTGAAATTTTTTTGGTGTTTTGGAACAAAATATATTTGACCCGTGTTTCTTCGTTTTATAAAAAAAAATTATTTTGGCAGATATTAATTTTTGAAATGTCCCAAAAATTGCACGCCCCTCACTCTTCGATCAATCATACCTCCGATAGTAATGAAGCAAATTACTTGATCTTCGGCTCAAATTAAAGATAAATCGCAGTATTTCGTGAGGTATTTATTAGAAAATTTTATTAATTATTATTAATATTATATTTTATACAATTAAAGTTTTACAGTTAGATAATAAAATAAACTCGACCATTTAAAAATCTGGAAAAAAAAAAAATAAAAATACAATGAAGTTTATTCAATATCCTCAGAAAAAATCAGAATGGAGTCTCTAATAGTTCAGTTGTAATTAACTTTGCAAATCAGTGCAGTGGACTAGTGTGGCAGCGGTGACGGCTACCGTAACCTCACATAATTGCCACCTTTCATTACGGCAACTGTTCACTGTTTGAGGTTCCATGAATGTTACAACAGTACAGTAAGGAGAACAGTGCTAGCTGTCACTATTATATGTACACTTAGCATCTTCAAAATGTTTTTAAAATATGCATTTTAAACTAATGTTTCCATATGACACACAGCTTTACCTCCTTCGAAAGAAAATTGTTACACTAAAGCTTCAGTTTTTGACAAAGGAATGAAGCAGTGTAATTTTAAAGCACAGCTGGACCCATTGTTCTGGGCCCCTGACCTTGACTGGAAGTCCTGCTGGCGAATCCATAGCTTTTGTCTGTTTCATCAGCTCATATTGTATAATTCTGTGAATGAAACCATGCACATGGGGAGGAAGGGGGAAGGTGATGTCTGCATGATCTGAGACAGTCTTGCTAATTCACAGATGCTTTTTAGTGCAGCGTGCAGTTGAAGACATTGATCTTTGCGATAAAGAATGAATTTGTGAGACATTGATCATAGCGTAAATCAATTATGCCACCTGTACATTCTAAATTAGGGACCAAAACATTACACAGTCAGAGTAGAGAAATTATTTCAAATGTATGGACGTATATGAAGGAAGAAGCTAAAAGCAAAGAACTGCTTACATCAGAAGATTTTTTCAAAAAAATTCAAAAGTTCAAAAGCGCATATCAGATGCCACAGGAGTATCAGAAAGAAGGTGCATTGTGGAGACATTTTTCTGCATGGACTGTACTGCCTTAGTAAGAAGAAGTTATCTGACTAGCATAGCTGACACGGCAATTCGCATGCTGTCTGCAGTCACCTGGCTTTTTACTCACTTTCAAGGCGAATCCAGCTGTACAAACGGATCGCTACTTCATGTCATCCGTGAGCGCTTGCAGGCCTCCAGAAAAAAAATTGTAGCAAATGCACTAATGCAAGCTCCATAGTTTTCAACATCTTATTTTATAGATAAAATGTCATGGAATACGTGTGTATTTTTTTTAGATTTTTAACACATCGATTTAAATTCTATTTTTGGTTTTACAAAATATACAATCAAAAAAACAGTCCAAAATTTATGTGTAATAATGCTTGATCAAAAGTTGTTAAAAGTGTTATATTTAACCTATCCAGTGCACCAAACCCCAACTCTCAACTCTATATGGCCTTAGAGTAACAAAAGATTTTATATTACGGTGCACGCAGAAATTGCTTAATATCTAATAGCCATAACTAAGCAAGTAATTTAAAAATGCGGAAATTAAAGAATACAGGTCTCCTTATTTGATGTCTGTTATAAACAAATTTTGAACCTACTACGGTGGCGGCGCCGTGGCCGAGCGGTTAGCGTGCTCGCCTACCACCTAGGTGGCCCGGGTTCGATCCCAGGGAACCGCATGTGGTATTCGTGGTGGACGAAGTGGCATCAGGGCGGGTTTTCTCTGGGTGCTCCGGTTTCCCCCGCCATCTCATTCCACCGGTGCTCCATCTTCATTCCATGTGTCATCAGTGTCACCGCCTGTGGTGCCGTAGTAGCAAAAGCGGGCGTTAAACACTAAAACAACAACAACAATGAACCTACTACGAAAAAGTCGTGTTTTACGGGTATTCGATTTGATGTGGATTGACCCATATACATCAAAACCGGTCATAACATTGCTTTCAATGATGTATTGTCTATAATGGCAAAATCTAGCAGTCCCGTCTAAACCCCACGTAAATGCTGTATTTAAAAAATTGCTTAGTACAACGTTGCATATAGTGGCTTATCGTATACAACATATTTTTTTACCTTCTTGGAGAAATATATCGGCTGTAACGTCCAACGTTCAGTTTTGTTTGTCACATATAGCAAGGTACAGAAGTATTTTTACACAGGATGAATGATATTGCTAGGATCTGCACAAGTGACAAGCAAATCGACAGTGGGGGGGGGGGGGGGGGGTAACATATCTGTTCTTTTCCTGGAAATAAACAAGACACTGTTGATGATGCAAGTGGCATTGTAGTTAAACATGCAGTTCTGCAAATTTAAGTAATGTACAAGATGTCATGAACCCATGAGATGCAAATTGTCTATATCTCAAGCATTTTAATCCAATTTTTCAATAAAGTGGGGTTTTTCTGCTCGAAAAAAACATAGATATTTATAGCCATTATATATTAAAATAGCCAAGAATAGACACATTCAGCTTTATAAAAAGCAGCTCCAAGGGTAGTGAGTTGAGCTAAAATTAAGTTGGTAATTATTATATTTATGCTAACAAGCTTACTGTTGGTGTTTGTAAACACACAAGCCTTATGTCGGCAATGTTCGAGAGGTAGAATCGGTTGGAATCCCGGTTGTGGCATGGAATTTTTCAGTTATGATTCTACCTCTTAAAATTAAGTCATTTTATATCTATAGTGACTAAGAATAGGTATTTTGCCTATCATCTGGTCTCTAGTAATGATTGATAAGGACTTTAGTGTGCTGTTAATGTACATTGGACAATTTAATTCCTGTTTTTGTGCCTCCTTAAATTAAATGTAACATTTTCAAATATCTCAGCTGTTTATTGTTCACCCCTTGTATCTTATCTTTACCTGTTTTCCTGAAGGAGAGTACCAGTTTTATTCAAAGCAGGATCAGTGACTAGTAAGCATTACTAGAGAAAAGCTGTATGGTACCTATTGAGTACTAACATAGCAGTAAATATGTAGCAAATGTGTATTAACTTTTGTTATGTGTGCAGTGAACATACAGTTAAGTCTTATTACAAAATAATGTGATTAATAGAAAAGGCACATGAATTATATTTTGACGTTAAACTTGATCAAGACTGCAGTTGAGCTTCCCATGTGGTTTGTGGTAATTGTGTCAGCCAATTAAAAGGATAGTTAAAGAATAAATAGAAATCTGTATGCCTTTTGGAACTGATGTTATAAAGGAACCAGCAAATAATATTAATGACTGCTATTTTTGTTTGACTAAAAGACAAAAACAAAATTGAATATACAAACGTTCCATCAGCCATTAGGCTTACTGTTCAGTGATAAGATATCTATTCCAGATTTTTCAGAATCTTGGACATTAGAAGACTAGTCTCAAAGAAGTGATAACCCAGTAGTTCAATTAAGCTCAGGACCAGAATTTGAAGATGCAGATCCCAATAGGCATCTTGGGATAACTTAGAGTTAAATGATTTGGTAGAGATTTAAATCTTACTAAAGCAAAAGCAGAACTTTCATGTTTGAGGCCAAAGGTGTGAAATCTTTTTACGTGGAGATACAAGAATATCAGTATTTTGAAAATGAGAAGAGCACCTGGGTTAAATTTTTCTGAATGAAGAGAATTTTAGTTAAGTTTGTGACATTGATGGTTTGATGAATGCTCTTGTTAAAATTCACAACCTAGGTGAATGGAGACTTCTCATAGATACTTCAAAATTAAGTTTGAAAGCTGTGGTGTTATATAATGATAATACACGACTATCTGTACCCATTGGCCATGCAGTACAAATTAAAGAAAGTTACAACAGTGCAATATACTAAGTACAAGTGTGATTGGTCTATCTGTGGTGATCTCAAGATGATTGAATTATTATTAGATTTGCAGATTGGCCGTAAAAAATATTGCATTTTTTTTATGCAAATGGAATAGCTGTGCTAAATCCAAACATTATGACACTAAATAATGGTCTCCTCAGAATAATTTTGTACCTGGAGAAAAGAATGTCTCAGCTGAAGTTTTGGTTGATAAATGAATTTTGTTAGCCTTCACTTCATTTAAAATTTGGTGTAACGAAGAAATTTTCTAAGGCATTAGAAGCAAGTTTCAAATACAAAGAACAAAAATTCCCAAAAGCAGCGCTTCTAATTGAAGGAAGGCATTTTTAATTTTAAACCTCATATCAGAGAACTAATGAAAGATCAGCTGTTGGAAAGCCAAGGTGGTTGTTGTTAGCTAATGCTGGATTTCTGACAATGAAGTCATTAATCCTCTTGCTCTCCAATATTTTTCACTGATGGATGGGGCACTAGAAGTGGCCGGGCATATTTGAAGGTGGTCTCGATCCATTTCCTCTTGCAGATCACATAGAGGACAGAGTGGTGAAGAATATATCCCAATTCTGTTTAAATGTTTTGCCAGACAATCATGTCCTGTAATCAACCTGAAGGTTGCAACTGCTGTTTTTCGAGGATACTCAGGAATTACTGTTTGAATGTTTGGTAGTTCCCATCTTTTATTCTTTGATTTTTCATAGTAATATTTTGCAATAATTTTTTTGAATTCAGAGTTGACTAATCTTTTAGCTGCATAAAATGGTAGACTAACTATAGATTTTTGTACACCGCTGGTACCCTTTTTTGCAAGAAAATCAGCTTTCTCATTACCACTCAGTCCACAGTGAGCTGGTATCCATTGGAAGACTAGGTGTTTTTGAAGTGCTGTTAGATGGATAAGGATTTTCCAACATTCTATAATTGTTTGGTTTTTTGGTGACAACTTGGAAGTAATTGCTATAATTGCTGCCCTGGAATCTGAGAGGATAACTGCTTGCTGAAAATGTGAAATTCTGTACAAAAGATTTTGTAGGGCCATTCGAATTGCTTCAATTTCTCCATCAAAGTTAGTAGTTCCATAACTTAAAGATTTGTAATAGGAAAAGAGGTGACATGTGACTCCAGCACCTGCTCCATCTTGGTTTGATATCAATGATCCATCAGTATAAATATGGAGCCATTCATGTTCTGGAAATCTAGTATGGATTGTCTCTAATGCCAATAATTTTAGAACACTAGTTGGAGTATCACTTTTTTTAACTTCTTCTGTCAGGTGTAAATAATTTTTGATGTCTAATATATGTGTTGGATTGACTTTAGATATGAAGTTTTCCTTTGAATTAGGAAGGTGTACATTTTTCTTGATGTCTTGAATTTTGGAAAGAAAGCTCTCCTGAGTCTTTAGTGTATGTGTAAAATTTCTCTTGTGCCATGTATTGAATGGGAGTCTGATCAACTTTTCGTGTTGAATAAGAGCCACTTTTTCTATTTCATATTCAGTGGAGTATTGTTTGGTTAGTATTTCCATAGCTGCTATTGGTGTGGTTTTAATAGCACCTGTAATTAATCTCAGACTTTGGTTTTGAAAGATTTGAATTTTTTTTTTTGTGTTTGCTGTTACAAGAACTTCACTGCAGTAAGTAAATAATGGCTTTATATATACATTGTATGTTGTGTTAAGAGTTGCTCTGGAACATCCCCACTTCATTCCTGTTGGACGTTTTAACAGTGAAAGGTGCCTCTCTGCTCTTTCTATTACATTTTCTTATTGTTTGGTCCATGTAAGTTTGGTATCAAATGTAACTCTTAAATACTTTACTTCCTTTGTTTCTGGTAATTGTTGACCCTCAAAATTTATTTTTATTTTTAGTGGTTTTCTTCTTAGTGAAAAGATTTGGAAGTTATTTTGTTGTATTAACAGTCATTAAATTTTCTTTGGTCCACCTCTGTAAGTTGGTTAAGGATTGTTGCATGGTTTTTTCTAGTTCTGTACTTTTGCTTTTTGGTTTTGAAGTCCACATTACTAAGTCATCAGCAAATAGTGCACACTTCACGCCTGATTCTTGTATTTGTTGTGGCAGATGGTTAATAAATATATTAAAAAGTGTTGTGCTGAGCACTGCGCCTTGTGGTAAGCCACGGTGTACTTGTTTGTATTTAGGTATATTTCTTCCATATCTGGTTGCAATAAAGCGTTGTGTTAGGAAATGACATAGCCATGAAAACATTGGACCTTGTATCCCTATTTTTTTTTTACTTTTTTTAGTAGTTTTGTTCTGCATATAGAATCATATGCACTTTGGAAATCAAAAACTGATAAATTATCTTCTTTTCTATTGAAGGAGTCCTTGATTTCTTGACTGAGAAGTAAGACTTGTTCATTTGTAGAGTGGAACTCTCTGAATCCAGCTTGACATGGGGATATTAAATTTTGTGATTCTAGAAACCAATTTAACCTGTTTGACACCATTCTTTCCATCACTTTTGCTATTATGCTAGTAAGAGCTATTGGTCTATAATTTTTTATTTCTGATGCTGTTTTGTCTTTCTTCAAGAGTGGGACAATTATTGCTTTTCGCCATTCAGCAGGTACAGTGGTTTTCCAGGATAGATTGTAGAGTTTCAGTAGTTGTTGTTTTGCTGTTTTTTCCCAGGTTTTTTTATGAACTCTGGATGTATGTGATCTGGTCCAGGAGACTTTTTGGTTTTTAGATTATTTATTGCAATGTTCAGCTCTTGCATATTAAAATTTTGAAAAAAGATATTGCACTGAGTGTTAGGATCACATTCTCTTTCTTGTTTCAAATCTTTCTTAAATTCTTTACGTTGCTTTTTATTGTTTCTTGTTACTTTATGTGAATTAGCATAATATTTATTGAATTTTTCGGCTATGACTGCATCCTTTACTAATATTTTATTGTTGTGTATGATAGGTGTGCTGTTGTTTTCTTTCCTGTCCTTGACATTTTTTTTATGAGCTTATGAGCTTTTTTACCATCTGTTGTTGTTGTTGTTGTTGTTGTAGTAGTGTTTAACGCCCGCTTTTACTACTGCGGCACCGCAGGCGGTGATACTGATGATACATGGAATGAAGATGGAGCACCGGTGGAATGAGATGATGGGGGAAACCGGAGCACCCAGAGAAAACCCGCCCTGATGCTGCTTCATCCACCACGAATACCACATGCGGGTCCCTGGGATCGAACCTGGGCCGCCTAGGTGGTAGGCGAGCGCGCTAACCGCTCGGCCACGGCGCCGCCTTTTTTTTTTTTTTTAAACCATCTGTCCTATAATCCATTTTTTCTAAGAAATTATTAAAGTGATTGCTTTTAGCAGTATTAATTTCTTTTTTTAGTGAGGCACATTTCTTCCGCCATATTTGTGTATCTGATATGTTTTTTGTTTGTTCAGCTGTATTTCTAGCTATATCCCTTTGCTTTTTCAGTTCTTCTAACTGGGGGTTCCAAAAGGGTTTAAAATTTTTAATTCTTCCACGAGGAATATGTTTTTTTGCGGTTTCTAGGATGACTTTACAGAATTCTTTGTTCATATGGTCTGGTTGGTCATGTAGCTGTGAGTTTGTTTGTTCTTTAAATTTATGTTCTAATTCAGTTTTATATTTGTTCCAATCTGCTATTTTGAAGTTCCAATACAGATTCGTAAGACCTTGACTGTTATTTGTATTCTCTAGTTTTATATCAGCAATTACTGCTCTGTGACCAGAACTTGGATCTTCTATAACTTGTTTTTTAATTTTTGAAACAATATCTGTTGTAGCTAACAAGAGGTCTGGGTTACTGCCTGCTCCAGAGTAATGTATGAAGGTTGTGGGATCTTCTTTACTATAAATCAGTTCAAAAGTTGTGGTATTCCAAAATTCTTCCACTATCTTCCCTGTAGAATCCACTTTTTCATAACCCCATCTTTTGGAATGTGCATTGAAATCCCCAATTAGGATTGTTTTATTTAATTGGTCAATAAGTGAGAGATCTGGTTCATTCCTGGGAGGATTGTAAATACTGTATAAATGTAGATGTGTTTTGTTATCCCAAAAATTTAGCTTTATTAATTCACTTTTATCTGTGTTATCCATTTCTTTAACAATTTCAAAGGAGGATTTAATATCCTTTTTGACTCCAACGAATATTCCACTACTTATCTGTCTATTTTTGGGTAGTAAGTGTAGTAAAAATCCAGTAAAATTGAAGTATTTAAGTTGATCATTTGTTAGATTTGCTTCTTGTATTACAAATATATCAATGTTATGGTCAAATACAATTTTATTCAGTTCTACTCTTTTTGTTTGTGTGAGAACACCCGCATTCCATTGTAGAACTCTGATGTTAGATCTTCTATTACGTAATCATGTGGAACTTGAACCATGAATATCATTCAAAACATTTGTAAACAGCTATTAGGCAATATTAGAGTGCACAGTTACAGACAATTAATCAACAAAGTATTATAAGCCTGTACAAATCTAGATTGCAATATATCTCTAAAAATTCACTTCCTACATTCTCATTCAGACTTTTTCTGTGAAAATCTGGGACAAGTTGGG
Organism: Tenodera sinensis; assembly: GCA_030765045.1. Lineage (NCBI taxonomy): Eukaryota > Metazoa > Arthropoda > Insecta > Mantodea > Mantidae > Tenodera > Tenodera sinensis. The sequence goes on from CM060964.1 coordinate 170,805,250, forward strand.
TATTGTGCTGATTGCACGTTGATTCTTCGCTGCTCCCGTTCGGCTGTTTTCTAGGGCGGCGTTGGCCCGCTAGGGAGTGCTGTCGTCTTGCCCAGCTTACGTGAGGGAGCGAGAGAAAGGGTGGTGTGTAGTAGTCAGTCGTGATTGTAACTTCCCGAGGTATGTAGCTCTTCTCTCTCTCTGTTCTTACTACTACAGCCGTAAGTATGCGGGATCGATTTTCTGTGATATAATGATTTCTATGGGGGCAATTATTTTGTGGGGTTAGGTCGTCACTTACGCGGACAATAGTAAATTCAGATTTCAAATAGGTAAACCGGGTGTATAGCTGTAAAATGTGTTCAACTCACTTCATTTATATTCACTTTAATCGTCCACTGGTAATCTTTATCACCCTGTAAAGCATGGAGACATATGATTGTAATTTCATCAAGCCTGAACATTTGTAAGTTATCATTAATTAAAATTGTGTTGATCCAAATCTTCCATTTTATTTCTATTAAAAGGGGGGCACTCCTTTGACAGAAAAGGTCCTGCCGTTTCCCCACTAGGGTGATCCTACTTCCACAAAAGAAATTGACTACATCCCGTGAAGGGCAGTGCAGTATGAACATGAGAAAAAATTTCACCAAGATATTTCTGAAGAGGAGTACAGGTATCAAGGAAGATGGAAATCCAATATGCTTGCAGATTATTGGTGGAATTTCCTAAGAGAAACAGAAGAAGCAACAATTGGCCAAAATTCAACAGACAGGAGCAGACGATGGACTCAAAAACAAGCTGACATTTTCAGACATGCTAATTGGTTAATTTAACAAAAGTAGGTTATTTTATTATGAAGGATACTACTGCATATTATGGTGACTTTACATGTTATTTATAAATGCCTAAAAGTTGAAGCGTGCAATTTACTAAAATAAAACTGAGGGAGCTAACAAAGGCCGTAAATGAATTCGACACACCAAAATATATATAAAAATGATATATTTTGAACAAAACAAAAACCTCTTATGGTATATTTTATTGTTCAGTATAAGTGTTTCTAGGTGTACCACACAACAAAGAGTAACTGTGGGTTAAGAAGTACGTGCATGCGTAAACTATAAATAGACTGTTTGTGCTCTAAACTAATCTGCATTTTTTCAAGGAATACACAAAAATCGCCGTAATTTTAGGAATGGCTTAAAAAAATTTAAATACGTTTACATAATTTTTATTTTACACATTTATTGTTTATAAATACATTCATTTTTTGTTTTTATACATCATTGAATTTGAAAAGAGTAATATTTTGAAAATGTTCAGTAATTTTAGGAATCCTATGTTTTGCCCTAACTTATTCCATATTGAAAGGGTTAAGATGATTGTACAGAGAATTAGAAGTCTAGATACATGCACTGATTGTGGTTTTATAATAAAGAGGGTGTCCACATTCTGAAAAGGCAGGTTAATTTTTCCTGATGATGGATTTGAGGAAAATTGTTTGTTCTAGTCTGCCCCTAACAAGAGTTGGGCTTTTACATTTAAAAAAGGTTGTCTACATTACTGTAAAATACACATAAATAATATGTCATTAACATAATTTAAAATGCGTAAAATTCCACTAAGTAAGTCCTACACAGTGATGGGAAAAGTACAAAAAAAAAGTAACTGGGCGCAATTACAATTACCTAACAAAAATCTTAATTGAATTACAAATTACTTTTTTAAAAACTAATCAGTAAAATTACAATTACAATTACTTTGCAAAAGCATAGTCCTATTTTTCACGAAGCTAGAAACAATTATAACATTTTGCAGTAACAAGAGTATTGCAGACACATATTACAGGCTTATCATGAGGAACAGAAATTAAAAGTACTCTTGAGTTTGGAAGTTAGCCATTTGATGTTGAGTAATCTAGTGTAAGATACAAGATGGCATGAAGGTGAAGATCATGTTGCATAAAACTTAGTCCTAAATATACACTGAATTTTTTTTCCTAAAAAGGTAAAAGTATGAAAATATGCAAACATGCACAGAAAAAGTATAATTATTTGGAACCTTAAACCCTGCAATGAATAATTACAGAATTGGGGAAATGGGACCAAAGTACTGCAATTGCATGGAAAACACAGGCTTTATTCATTAACCATTGCATAGCATTTAAAGTGAGCTAGGAAGATTCATTATATTGCCCTACTTACATCCCTGATACCCAGGAAGCGGATGATGCCAGCATTGTAACCAACTAAATCAAAATGTTTTAACCTACCTCTTCATCTTAAGAATTAAATTTACCGTTCACTTCACAAAAGAGTTGATGCCTAAAATTTTCATCAGTAAGTCTTGCCCTCTTGGGCAACAGTACATCTTTGCAAGTGCTCTACAGGAACACTTGAAGGCACACATGTGTTCAGTTTTAGGAACATCCCCAACAGTGTTGCATACTGCTGAATAACTTGATGTACTGCAGAGGTAAGAAACCACCTCATCCAGCACTGGTTAAGATATTGGTTCTGTAGTTAAAGTGAAGAAGTTACCCTCATCACTCAGGTCTCTTCCACTTTCAGTTTCGATAGATGGTGCAAAAGCCCTGGCCATTCCATGGGTGGAAATGGCTTCCTCCTTTTCCTCTCCCTCCAGCCAAGAAAATTTTAGAGTTGGAATTAAACCAGCTGCCACAATTAATTTCCTGTCTGTTATTGCAGAGGCAAATCTCCTGTTGACACCTTCAATTAGAGCCGGTGCCAAAGGCCTGCAGTACACCAACCCAATGTCATCTGTTTGCTTCTCAATAGACATTTTACAGTGGGCAGTAAGTAGCCCATATACATATTCTTTTCTGCCTGTAATATGTTCAGGACAACTGGTACAGGTTTAATGACCTGAAATAAAATTTATCTCGATTAAGTTCTGAGCTCCCCAACAAATGAAAAGAAATTAACAAATATGAACTGCATCTAAAGTGATATGAAAATCTTACCACAGTATATTCCTTCAAGAATGTTAACTTTGCTGGTCGAAAGCGAGAAAGTCCCAATTTTGTCTGTCAGCTCATCCAGCGTAGTGTACCATGTTTCTCTATTTCAGACACCAGGCACTTAACTCTGTCGTACATGCTATTTCATCTGGTAGCATTAGGTGTCATAAGGTACTTCTGGAATGTTGAATGAATGGAGTCTGCCACAACTGCTCCTTTGCTTATTCCACAAAACTTGACAATGCCCAAAAGATGAACGTGCAATTTTCTTAAAAATAGCTTCTCTCTGCCTTTTGACTGTTCCTATAAAAGAATAAAAACAATTGTAAAATTTCTTTAGGTAACCACAAAACCAACATATTTTTTGAGTTTGGAAAAAGTGTGATAGACCTTAGGCACATTTGCGAGGTTTATCTAACATTTATAATAAATTCGTTAATAAAGTTTTTCTGGTAATTTTAGTTGCCCTTCAAACTGCAACACATGGTAAAGCAAATATAATATACAAAACAAACTTATGAGTCCACCGTACATACTTTTCTTGCACTATATATATTTAAACATATATCTTTGTTCATACTATGTCTGACGAACGTACAAATTTTTCAGGGGAGTGTACACTGTGTTGCATTGATCAGGTAAAAGAGGACCTGTCATGCTATACACAGGGAATTGTGATGCAATATGGCTTATCTGTCATATTTCTGCACTAGTTTCCCCCACCTGCCATCTGCATTCATTCTACAGTTTATACTTCCTGATGCTTGATCACAATTGATACATGAATCATGTTCTAAGTTAAAAATAGGTAAGCTAATAACAATGAATGCAGACTTGGCCCTTTTTAATTTCTTATTTGATAAATACATAAACTCATGAGTATCTTGACGGCTATCAAATTCAAAGTGTGTGCAGCACACCTATGGTGGAATTCTTGGACACCTTCATTGAATATTGTTGACATTTCCACAAATTCACTCTCTTCAGCAACATTGTCATCCAGCTTCATCCCGAATATTCTGGGAAAAAAGAACCAAGAAATTGAGAACTACCCATTGTACATTACCATTCAAATATTAAACCAGTCACAATTTAAGTGAAGTGTTTACATAAAAGCTTTAACAAAGTTGCTGCCGTTATCTGTGACGCATGAGACCACCTTATTGTGGATATTAAAATCCTGGTGAACTCTCTCAAGAGCTGCAGCCAACATATCATACGTGTGGTGCCCCAGAAGTCTTTCCACACTGAGCATGGTGGGTTTTCTTTCTAGTGTTTCAATGTGCAGTGACTCCCAAAAAGGCCCTGTTAAAATGAGTCCACCCATCCGTAGTAGTACAAAGAGCACTTGCTTTTAGAAGCTCTGTTGTCAGCCTTTTTCTCAGTGTATCGTATTGTTCTGTGATTCTGACTGAGAGTGTCTTCCGACACATTACTGTGTGATTTGGAGCTAGCCCCTTTATTAACTTTGTGAAAGAATCTTCTTCCATTATTGAAAAGAGTTGTATGGCACTGCAGACGAACTCTACAATAAGTTTGTCAACCTTATTTTGACTAGCAACCTCTGTATTTGTGGTGAATGATAGTGCCAGTTGCTTTTTTCTTTCTTCTCCATTTTCACATTCACTTGTCTTTCTTTTCTTGGACTGCTGCAACAAGTGCTCCATTTCAGAAACCTTTGCTGGATGAATCCTCTGCAATTATAAAACATTTCCAAAAGTTACACCTATATGTTGATTAAATTATAGTTTTAAAATAATTTTACTGTACCTCTCCAGAACACCTACTGTACCTCTCCAGCTGACCATGCAGAAGAAGAGTACATGAACAACTTTCTGCTGTACATCCTAATGTAATACTGGATTTATGTTTTACCTGCATATTTAAAGATTTTAAATGCTTATCTCAACATTTTTTTCATTTGTTACATTTGTCCATATTTCCACGTGCAATTGAAATCCATTTGAGTACACATTTTGAATTGAATACTGCATGGAATCGCGAATCCAAATTGATTACAAATCTTGGATCCTTCTCTTAAAAGAGGGGTCGGATCGACTTTGTTGCATGGAAACATTTACTGTACTGAAATCTATTTGAGTACGCCAAAGACAACTTTATTTCTCATTAAATCTACTCATTTGTTAAACTAAATATAAAAACGGATGGGAGTGGTTTTAACCTCTTGAGCGATGGCCATTTAAAACGTCCCCGAGCCGAGAACTGCTACCCAACATCCAGCGCAGGGCATTTAAATTGTTAAATGCGCTAAAAGTGCTTCGTATATATATATACATACAGCTGTATTTTTTGTAAATATTAAGTTATTTTAATGAAACAAAAACTGGTATAAAACTCGTTATATGCAGTATACATGTACGTCATCAGCAAAGTTGAGTTGCATTTACAAAACGTTGAAATGGCACTATTTTGTTTCACTGTGGTGAAAAGTTAACTTTGCTCTGTCGAATGCACCTATAAGGTGTACGGTATTAGAAGGCACATGAGGTGGAGCTCGAGGGGGCTCGCCTAGAGCGACTGTCCTATCACAGTCGTGTAGCGTTGCCTAGTTCGGAACGCATAGCACAAGCGTGAGCAACAGAGACTTCTCTTTTTCATGCGCCCAAAATTATTACTGGAAATTCGACATTCTAATATGCCTTGGTGTATGCGGTGAGAATTTTTGAAGCAGCCTGTACAATGGTCATTTTTCTACGACGTATAGTTCTTGAGTTATCGCTTCGAGAATAAACAACTGACTCTCGTGTTTATGCTCATGTATGCAACTTCCAATCTTGTCTTGGTGTTTTATTCCTTTTCATTACGCAGTTATGGAGTAACACATTAAGAAGTGTCGTGAGGGTGTTGCATTCGGCGCCGATTTATGATGCTGCCCATTGTTACTGAGTCACCCCTCTCAGTACCTCACAATTTACGTAGAATGGAAGGGTGATATCGAGGTTTTCCTTGTGCTGCTATTGCATGTGGACTCTTATCTATATCAGGATGTGAGACGTCCTGGGATGTTTCTTTTAGGAAAACACACGAATGCGTATTTTAATATCTTTATTCTCAAAATTATCTAAGTTCACTCACTACTGGGTTTACGTGTATGCAAGAAGGTGTTTGCATTAGCACGCCGAAAAAATGTTTATTCTGCCCTGTCTCCTCACACAATCTCTCTTCAGCGACGTCCAAGTGAGTTGTGTCTCTTTCAACTGTTATGTTTGTTTACCTGGAAAATGCACCCCTTTGTTCAGAAGTCATTCACCTAACCGATACTGTGTGCTAATGGCCTGGGGTGAAATAGTTCTACCCTCATTTTGTATGACAGCTTCAGTTGTAAGGAACTGCGTATATTTAGTTCATAAATTAACTGACCACTGATCGCTGCAGTTGCGTGCGAATTCTTTAGTTCGGTTCAAATTGTTCAAATTGTGCTTTGTGTAACTGTGACAATAAGCAGAAAATTCACAAGTTTACATTGTGCTTAGTGAAGTGTTAACAATGTCACTTTCAAAGCCTGGTACCTGTGACGTTGGTACTAAGGGTAAGGTACTGCACTCTCAGGCCAGAAATATTATTTTTAAGGTGTACAGTTTTTTTAAGGAATTGGCATCTGAGGAAGTGCGTGACCGGATCAATTTTTCACAAAGCCGGGATCTCGCAGCCAGAGCATGCAATGTGAGTGTGCATACTGTATCACGTATTGTGAAACAGGGCAAAACTTCTGGCCCGGAAATTGGTGAACCTTTATTTAAATCTCCAGGAAAGCATGCCAGAAAACAAAAAACCGTTTCCAATTTAGATGATTTTGAAAAAGACGTACTTCGCCGCACAATATATGAAATGTATGACAATGGTGAATACCCCACCATTAAAATGCTGGTTCATGTTATGAGGGAAAAAATAGACTATATGGGTTCCTCTACTTCAATGGGATTAATACTTAAGAATTTGGGCTTCAAATACAGAAAAACTAAAGACGGCCGTAAATTCTTACTCGAAAGAAGTGATATAGTTGCCGCAAGAATACAATTTTTAAGAACTATGCACATACTTAGCGTGTCTGGAGATCGCACCCCATTTTTTATACTGATGAGATGTGGGTAAATCAGAACCATTGCAAACAAAACATATGGCAAGATTCAACGGAAAGAGGCGGTCTCAAGATACCTGTAGGGAGAGGGAACAGACTTATAATTTGCCATGCAGGTTCTGCACAAACAGGATTCATTTCCGAAAGCAAGTGGGTTTTCCGTTCCAGACCAGGGAATAAAAATGTTGACTATCATTCTAAAATGAATGCAGATTCCTACACAGATTGGTTCACAAACAAATTCATAAATTTTTTAGAAGAGGGGTCCATCATTATTATGGATAATGCAAGCTACCATTCTAAACTCTTAGATAAACCTCCCTCTACTAATTGCAAAAAACAAGATATTCAGGACTGGCTGGCACATAATAAAATAACATTCCATCCTTCTGAAACTAGGGCATAATTATTACAAAAAGTAAATCAACATAAAACCCAAGAAAAGAGGTACCACCTGGATCAAATTGCATTAGAAAACGGGCACCAAATTATTCGTTTACCTCCTTATCACTGCCAATACAACCCCATAGAATTAATTTGGGCTAAGGTAAAGGGGGAAGTTGCTAAAGAAAACATCACTTTTCGTCTCGCGGACGTTGAAAAGCTTATGCATGCTGCACTTGACAGAGTCACAAAAGAAGACTGGGCTAGTCGTGTTGCGCACTGTGAGAAATTGCAAGAAGATTTCCATAAGGAAGTGGCTCGAGATAATACAGTACAGAATTTACTTATAAATCTTCGAGAATCTGATTCCGAATTAAGTGAGGAGGAGGAAGATGAGGAGGATGACGAGCTAGCAACCCCTTTACAATAAGTCGCTTTAAAAATCCAGGTATGTTATTTTCAGTAAATAAGTACGTTAATATTGAGTGTTACAGTTTATGTTGTCATCATCATTATCCTTTGCTGCGTAAGTTTATGTTCTGACAATTTGTGACACGACGAATGTTACTTTCTGTCCCCGCGCTCTTTGGCGCAACACTTGGCAGCAGCGCAGCCACCGTGTGAATGCATTGGCTCAGCTCATGTGCCTTCTAAAACCGTACGCCGTATAATATAAGTTCTCTGAAAGAAACAGTAGTCGATCCATTGTATGTGTGGCTTATGCGTCAGCAAAACCAGGCATAATGTGACATAAAGCACTAGTGTACGCGTGGTCTCTTGAGTCATCAGAATAGAGCATGTTTGTAACTTTTGCTTACGCATGTTTCATAACTTAGTGGACTCCGTTTCTTTCTTTGTTGAAATAGATATACTTTCCTGCGTGTAGCTGAATTGAGAAGTGGTATAAAAAGGTATTTTTGCACCAGCTGGATATAACCATATACAACTGTTTGGTAATTTGGAGAGCTCTAAACCCACACGGGACAATGACTTACCTGGACTTCCGACTATCAATAGCTCACAGCCTAATTGAACAATACCACGTTGGGGGTAGAAAATCCAGAACCCCTGCAGCCCTCAGACTTCAAGGAAAACATTATTCTTAAAGGATACCACCAACAGCAAAGAAGTCCCGCCCATCTCGAAAGTGTTTCGTGTGCCGCAAGAAGGGAATTCGCGAATGTGGAGATGTACCCTTGTGTGTTTATCCCTGTTTTGAGGCATATCACTGCACAAGGAACATATAAAGGTAAGCCAGTAAAGTATATAGATTTTACTTAAATGTTTTATAAAGAGAAAATTAAAATAAGTTGAGTTAGATAAGGGATAAATAAGGGTTAAATGCACAAATGCACAGGACGTGTATACACGCCCATATCGCTCATGCGTCATTTTAAATGGACGTGATTTCACGTCCATATCGCTGAAGAGGTTAAGAAGGAAGCAAATGGTGGAAACATATAGTATGCTTTCATCTGAGTGACGAAAATGAGCTTGAGTAGTTCCAGTTAAACATATACTGGAAGATTGAGGTTAATTTGAGTAATCTATATTAATTGAACGCATCGCTTTTTTATCATATTAATGCCTCGTTGGTAAGTGTAGGACAGGGAAAGACAGCTTCGGGCCGTGTGACGTATTTAAACAAAGAGCCAGCTTGTACATTCGTGTGACGTCAGGCGAGAGCAGAGTATTGCTAGGCTGCCTAGATCAGCGGCGCATATGTTCAGTTCTCCGTGTTTCACACTAGTTTGAGACCAGGCTTCAAGATGTAGAAACATTGTCAACTACGTTTCAGGTCTTTGCGACCCGTATTCATTGGATGTTAACAATGTTTCTAGCAGGTTGCACATTGAATTTATAAATTGCGACAATTTGCTGAAGGACAAGTATAAACACAAGGAAGACTTGGCTAATTGTTATAAGAATGTTCCTCAAACCAGATTTCTGAGGTTATATGCCCTTGTTGCACGGATATTATGTATGTTTCGTTCTACGTATGTGTGCGAACAATTCTTTTCGGTTATGAACCTTTCTGAGTCAAAATCCCGAAGCATATTGTCAGATCACAATCTAACATGCAGTTTTCGGTTACAAATGTGCCGTATATTACGCCCTAACATTGACAAACTAGTTAAAGAAAAGCGAAATGGCAAATGTCAGAAAATATCTACCTAATTGTTCTGTATAGCTCTCCTCTAGCTCAGGCAAAATAGTTATAATTTCTGTTCTATTTGCGTTATAACATGACTGTTCACATAAACTAGAATTTACATGTATGGCATAAAGCCGAAATGTAATTATTTATAATCTGTGACTATTCCGTAATTGAAACAGTCAGTATTAAGATTACGATGTCCCGTACCCCATTTCCTCTTGCCCGCTGTGACGTCACACGTTCAACTGGCTTGCTCTGGGAGCATGTGTGCTGAGTGGGCTGACGTCACAGCAGCGTTACCTGTCTTCCCCTGGTGTAGGACATTTGTACCTGGCCGTCTATGCAAAACAACAAAGTACTGGCGCATCTGTATTCAAACCAGTTTTAATCCAGATTGAATTTATCATGGAAATGCAGACCGCATTCAGTGAACTCAAATCGATTTCAGTTCCCCATGGAAATGTAGTAATGTGGGCAAATATGTTTAGGAAACGAACATTCCTGTTCCATTTAAATTAAAATACTGTGATTCCTAAATACATATAATTTACCAATGCAAATAAGCAAGCTTTCAAATTAGACTTCGAGAAATAATAAAAGTACATGTTGCTTAAAAACACTGCTGCACATGCTGGAGATCATTCTGAAACTAAATTGTGGGGATCCCAAATTGTGAATTATATCCGGCGAAAGATGCACAAGAAATTTAACAGTAATCAATCTGTTAATGTACTTACCATTATATGCTTCCTCAAATTTGAAGTGGTGCTCCACGCAGATTTCAGTACCTTGTTTCCAAAACAGTTTGCACTTCACACTCATGTTGTCCTCATTTTGAGGGCCAACTAATTAAAAATATTTATTAAAGTACAGAAATGGAGACACCCTGTTGTCTTCCATGCTTGAAGTTGATTCTTGAGAATCCATCGTTAGCGTTATACTATCACATGCGAGATGATCTGTAAAGTATAATACAATTGACTAGAACAACACCAAATACAGAAAAGAATGCTTCCATGCTCAGTAGTAGCTTTTGTAAACCTGCGAGATGAGTTATTCATGTCCTGGCATGCAACACTTCAGTGTAGCCAACTTGCCAAACTCTCAATTCACGCAGTTTTATGAGGGGTTACTAGAAATGTAACGATTACTAAAATGTAATGTTTACAATGTAATTTCAAAGAGTAAATTACAAGTAAAAATGAGTTCTAGCTATTGCTTGTGGCGGCTGTCTTATACTGCACCAGTTAACAGCTTATTATGTGATGTAAGAAAGAGTAATGTGATCATTGATTCAACATGCTGCAAACAGAAATTGAGTCACATTGCACTGACTGAAATGTTGATGTCAGCATTTGCGCCTCTTAAGAACCAAGAAAAAGAAATACAACATTTAGAGGGTAATTATTATTTATTTATGCCAACAAACTTACTGCTGGTGTTTTTAAACACAAGCCGTGTGTGGGCAATGTTTGAGAGATTGAATCGGAACTGAAAAATTCAGTGCCACAGCTGGGATTTGAACCACAGACCCCCTGCTTACCAGATGGGTGCTCTCAGAAATACAACCTGTTTTTTGAATAATTCACAACCTTTAGTTCTTCTAAGTTGCACAGTCAAGTGTCAGAGAAGGATCCAGAACCTTCTAAGAACTGAGAAGTATAAATGCAAGCTGCCTTAGCCAAATAGACTTGGTAACTTAGATCTTAACAAATACATCGAGGAACAAAAAATAAACCTTCGTTTTTCCTCAGAAAAAAAAGAACATGTGATTCCGAGAGTATTTTTTCTCCTGAATTCAAATATATCGGTTTTTCCCCATCATGCAAGGTTTCCGAGAGACAGGCATTTATAATTTCAAACACTTTAATATTTTTTACATTCTTAACTACGAAATATTTAAACATTCTGACTTGTTGAGAAAGTAAGAAATAGCGATTTTCTGCTATATTTTGCCTGTGGAGCATAAATCTTGATGGTCCAACAATAATTGGTTGGCATATTAGGATTCCATTTGCCTTGGTACCTCTGTTCCATAGCTGAAATCTCCTGGTGAAAGTGTTCCCCATGCTCATCGCTCACTGCACCAAGAGCAGGAAGTGTACTTTTAATATATTGCAACCAAAATTTTTATAAGATATAAGATTATTGACAATATCACGGCAGTTTTCTGCTTTTTGATTTCCCAAAAAACTATGAGTAGTCTTTTTCAATGCTTGCCAAGCTGCTTTCTGCAGTAGATTCAGTAGTTCCTCAAACTTTCCATCATGCATTGGTGATCATATTTGTGGACCCACAAATATTCCTTCTTTAATTTTTGCTTCACTAATTTTAGGAAACTTCTGTTTTAAGTACATGAAACCAGGTATATTGTTCATGGCTTGGACAAAACTCTTCAGTAATCCTAGCTTAACTTGTGACAGAGGTAGATACACATTTTAGGATTACACATGTATCTTGTTTCACATTTTTCTGTTCTGGAATGAATGATTTGCTTTTAGGCCATTCTTTTTTAATCTAATGGTATTTTCTGTCCCTACTATTCCAGTGGCACAAAAAACATTACTTTGTGCAACCAAGCTGCAGACATGGAATACATGCAAAAACCTTCAAATCACCACAAGTATTCCATTGATACATTGCATATTGAAGCTTTTCCAATATAAATTTGAAGTTTTCACATGTTTCTTTCATACTAGTTGAGTGAGCCACAAGTACTGATGGGAATTTATTGCCGTTATGCAGAAACACTGCTTTTAAACTACTTTTAGAGGCATCAATGAACCAGCACCATTCTCCTGGGTTATGTTCAATACCAAATATCTCCATAAGAAAATAAATGTCATTGTAAAACACTAGGCTGTTCTTTTCAGAAAGAGTCTTTAAATTGAGAATGATGAATACAATAAGTACATATCTTTGTATTCTTTTGAAGAAGATCCCGTTCTTCTAGCCAGGAAGCAAGCATTTCATACTGCTTTTTGGATAATTTTAAATCTTGTATAAGATCATTAAGATCTTCTTGAGACAATAAATGAGGTTCAGATAAACAGCTTTGTCCATAAGTTGAGTCACCAAAATCCATTGCATTTTCTTCCTTACTTTCATCATGAATCTGAGCTCTCTTCATCTACTGTCATATGCTCTGGAGGTTTTGATATGGACAATTCTGTGCAGTGTTAACTAGTCTCATTGCAGATTGCAAGTTAGGGTACACCACTGTATTCTAAAGTAAGAACAAATTAGAAACTAAAAACTTCACTTATCTTAGTAATGTAAGTTATTTTTTCAACCACTGACTCGAGTTTCAAGTTGTCTCCAACTCATTCTCAAAGCTATACAAACAAATTCGTTACCAAAGCTACAATCTTTCATTTCTTTCTGAAAACAAAATAACAAATACTGATATTCATTTTTAATTACCAATCTCTGAAAACAAAAATTTGTAGATACAATCTATAAAAGGTAATTCAAAGTTCATAACACGGTTCCTGTTTTTTTAAAATAAAATTTTTTTCCCAAACCATTAAATCTATAGGTCCACTTAATTGTTTTAATAATTTAACTTCTGGATTAATTTCATGATTAAATGACCAAAAATGATCTGCCACAGCTGATTTATCAGATTATTTATATTTAATATTTCTAAAATGCTCTTTTATTCTGGTTTCTAAATGACGTTTAGTTTTACCAATATAAACCTTATCACAATCTAAACAGCTAAATTGATAAATGCTAGATTTTTTATAATTTGGTATTTTATCTTTTTTAGAAAAATTAAGTAAATTTTGTATATTAAATTTATTTTGAAGGACCAAATTTATTCCATATTCTTTAAAAATCTTTGTAAATTTTTTATTGGCCCATGGAAGGTAAGTAAACGTTTTTAAAAATACAATTATCTTTTATTTTTTTGAGGGTAGAAACTTCTTTAACAGCTTTTTGATACTTAAATTTTTCTGTCTTTTTATGTATAAAATCTGTATTAAAACCATTAATTACTGCAGTGTTAATAATGTGTTTATATATTCTGTGTCAAATTCTTCTTTATTAAGGGATATATTTATTAACCTATAAATTAAACTATTGAAAACAGCAAATTTATGTGCAAAAGGATAAAAACTTTTATCTTTTATGTAATTATCAGTGTGAATAGATTTTCTGTAAATACCAAAATTTAAGTTATTGTTATGTCTTTTAATTTTTAAGTCCAGAAATGAAGGGCATCCATTATTTTCAGTTATGTTAATGGCATATTTATCAGGTGCAAGGTCATCAGAGACCATAGCAAAAATATTCTTCTGAATCTCTCCCTCCCCACACCCTTTTCCAGATCAAGCAACAGCTGTTAAGATGGAAACCTGTGTGCTGTTCCAATGTGCAACCTGAATCTTATTTTGTTGCTCGCATGTGTACCTAATCATATCGGAAATTCTGTCACAACTATAAACGTGGGTAGCACAACAAAGAGTAACACTGTCAAAAACATTTTCATACCATTTTTTAGCTATAATAATAGTGAATACAAAGAACAGATACTCAAAATCCTCCTTTGGAGGCTACACAGGCTTTCAGACAGCACGGCCAATCATCTATGCCAGCATGTATGACATTTATTTCTGCACTGTGCATGTGTTAAGCCTTATGAGCTGGTGCAGAATTTTGTTGAGAAACCCATTGTTATATGTAAGACTCTTATCATTGTTATCTGTATCAGCTCATGGTCTCTATCGACTGAGAGCATTACTAAGTAGCAAGAGCATGGAACGTTAGTCTGTTACAGCACTTTTACCGGAAATCCATTGACTTGTGAAAAAAATGTTTGGTTAACTTTTTTGTTGGTAATGTGGTGCTAATGTGGGATATGGAAGGAAATTTTAATCCTAATATATTTTACCATCCATAATGCAGTATGTTATATAGCAGGGCTGTGCATTGTGCACACTTTGGATCAGTAGACCAGTGCTTCTGAGCCACAGAGACCGACTCAATTTTATAATAATAGCATATGTATGAATAATGGATTTTTTAAACACCCACTTGCTGTGATATACTCTTAGACTTCTTTGGAGAATATTCGAAAGAAGTGCCAATTTTGTCAGTGTTTTCCTCCGTTAGAACATTTCTTTTATACTTCTTAGGTTTTGCATTTAGTGATTCTGTTGTCCTAAACTTATTAGAGAGACATACAACAGTTTTTATGCCTGGAACTGGAATACCAGGAAATTTCCCCTAAAATTGTCGACACATCTGCCTACATGATTTGGTTTTAATATATGTATCATACGTAACAATTCTTTGTTCAAGTGTAAGTTGTTGGCTAGGTATTTTAGCGGACTAATAACAAGATAAGAACAGCAACACAGCAGATGTCTTGAATAATCTTTCACCTTTGAGAGGCACAATGAATGAATTCTATCTTTGCAGCATGAACAGAATGCATGAAATGATGATATGTGAGTATAATACAGCTGATAAATGTAACCTTGAGTATGTCATTCACACAAGTGTGCAGCGGAAAATTACTTAGGTCTTAGCAGTGAATGTTTATACTGATCTGTGACCCTGCTGTAAGTAAAGGACTGACACATATGCAATACGTATAAAAGAAGCCCAAAAACCTGTTTTAGAAATGTTTATATTTGGAAGTGCTTATAACTGTGAATCAAGGAAGATCTTACATCTGATATAAATACCAACATTAATCTTGTACATTTTAGGCATAGAAAATAGAAACTTGGATGCATTTTTTTATTGTTTAATGCATTCACCAAGCTCTTTAGCTTTAAATTAGCTTATTATTAACAATATGTGAGCATTTGATTGTTGAATAAGCCTCCTCAGAGTGTGAGGAATCATATGCCCTTACTTAAAATAGTGAAACATTAAATTTAAAGTTTACCTCTTGTTATGGCATTTCTATGGAATTGCTCTATTCAGGGTGTTCCAAAACTATTTGTTCAAATTAATACAGGAAGTAGACAACATCAAAACAAACATAATTGGTTATGATAGATATGGTCCCAGACGGCAATTTCTGATGCTAGGGAGAATAGACAAAGAAGGTAGTTTAGCATGTTAATTACAGTACTGACATTCACAGGAATTGTGCGACCATTGGCCTGTGTGATTGTACCATTGATTGTTGTGTCTGATGGAAGACTCCTGGCATGTCTGCAGTGATACTAACAGCGACTGGAATTCTAGCAATGAGGTCTTCTTCCATTCTGCATCGGTTTCATACACCAGCTACTTTGTATGCTTCCAGAGGAAAAAATTTGTACGTGTGAAATCAGCTGACCTGGGTTACACTTCGGCCGATCCATAAATTCCTGAAGGCAGCTCTCAGATGATTCCTTACAGCAGTCTGAAATGGGATGGTGCACCATTGTGCTGGAAGTACATACTTTGGTTAACATTCAGAGGTACATCCTCCAGCAGTTCTGGTAACGCATGTTCCACGAGATAAGATATCTCCATCCATTGAGGAGGAATGGTAGAATGTATCGTTCAATCAACCTATCCTCGAGGTCACCATTGTTATCACAAAGTGGTGATGTTCGCGAATGAATCAGAGTGTTTAGAAACAGACCTGGGATCCAACCATTCGTACACAGAGCAGGTTTGAAGGTCAGTACACCTTCCCAGTCAGCGACACCGAGACACAGCAGCTTACATCAGCACCACCCACAAACTGTTCCCCTACATTGCAGGTTGACTTCAGAGACCATATATTCCTTATTGAAATATATTTGCTGTAATGTTTTCTACCACTTATATTAATTTGAACGAATAGCTAGTTTATATGGTTTATACATATACTATACTATATACCCATGTTTTTTTTGTAAGAAGCTTGATGATGATTTCTACTGAATGCATTTTTGATATCATTGTTATCACCTTCTTGTCCACCTATGAAAGCAGAAGCACCCCACTGTCCCTTTTGAAGGTCATTTCTCCCTGTTTCAGAAATTTCTGTTATCTCAGGACTTAGCAATTAAATACAGTGTCCCTAACTGAAACTCAACTTAAGTCATAAATTACAAGTGTGCAAATATATCCTGAATTTAATTTGCAAACCATTCTGACTAAAATAGCATATTTAATTGCTTCCCAGGGTAGCCTCAAAATTTTAAATAGCCCAGTCCAGCTGGCGTTCCATCATCCAATGCAATTTTTCTGTCTGAAGTGTAGATTGTAAAAAATTTGTCACTGAATCTCTCAAAAGTAATTTTATATAGTCCATATCTATAATCAGTATTGACACTGCTGTAACTGAAGCAGAATAATGAAATAATGTGGAGGAAGCCTGTGGATTTGTCTATTTGTACACACATTAAAATAAATCATTATTCAACAGAAAATTTATTTAACTCAATTTCACTTTCATTTTCTAATTGCATATTTAGCTTGAATTGGACATAAATGGTGAGATGTTCAGACAATAACTGCGACGATCTAAGTGTCTTCGTCTTCGTCTTCTTCAGATTACCCTCCCCTTATGTAGGACTTACAAGCCAGTGCAATCTGTCAGTTTCAGGAATTGAAATTTCACTGTCACTGCTGTCAGAATTCAGTTCAGGAATTAATGACATTCCTCATTTGAATTGGTGTTGCAAAAAAAATCTAATATTACTTTGCTGTAAGAAACTTCTTTGTTTGGTAAGCCATGACCATGAACTTGAAATACAAACACTATACAGATGTATGACATGCACTGCAATCTATGTAGACATTGAAGCGAAGCAAGGCGAGGTGATTCAAGGTGGAGCTGTTTATTCTAGAAATACTGGGGATAAACCAGATACCTTGTCACATGATAACTATTTATGTGGAAGGAGAGTGTTAGCTCTACTTCCATCTATGAGAAGCATCATTATCTAAATCAAGTTAGGCAGGAGAGGAGGCATAGACAAGGTTGTAAATTAAGCCATATATTTAATTTGTTTATTGATGACATTTTGGAATGTTTGAAGAATGTGTGTACTCATATGCCAGCAATTAAAAATGTTGATATCCTGGTGTTACTTTATGCAGATGATTTGGTAGTATGTATGTTTAATATGTAGGATTGGTTTAAAGTTAGCTACGGATGGAATTGGTAGATATTGTGAAGAGTGGGGACTGCAAGTAAATCAGGATAAAACTAAAACAGTGGTATTCAAGAAAGGTAACATGTTGTATATGGGTGAAAAATATCTCATTCCTGAGTAAGAAATTCAGGTTGATAATGATTTCATATTCTTGTTTGTACTATATTTCTTTTCACTACTAATTAGTATGCAAGACTGTTCAGTACTGCATGGGTATACTTTCGTTCTAACATGGGTACTTATTGAACCACCCTTGTACACCATATGGAATACTCTACAACCACAACAATACAGACTGACGTTAAAATACATTTTGGAAGTCATCTTAAAGAGTGTAATCAAAGTACATTATGTAATGCTATTTGAAAAAGTGATGTCGCTTGTATCTTTAATGAGAATGGAGTTACGTGAACCAAATCCTCATACTTAGTTTGTCCAGATGCTTAACATTGCTTCCCCATCCCACAGTCTTCGACACTTCATTAGTGAGGGCACCATCGACAAGTATCGCCTGGAAATTTATGACCTGGCCATTTCCTACATAGTTGTTAAATGCTCTCTCCTAGCCCAATACAGTAATTTAGAGCACAACTGGTATTTTGCAGTGCTGCATCAGAAAGTCGGCCTGTCTCCTCAATAGTGGTTCTGTTGTATTCTCTAATAACCTTGCACTTGGGGTGGGAGTGGAATGGGTGAGCAAATTCCTACTTCTTGGAAATAAGTTTGTTAAGAATCTGGACAGACTACATGTTAGCGCTCAGTCCTAAAGTTACTTCCAAAAGGAAAAATGAATGCCTGTGTAAACATTAAAGTTATTATAGGTGCACAAGGTAAATGGGACACCTTGTATAATGTGCCACAAAGCAATCAGGCACAGTGTAAATAAACATGCGCAACACTAATCCAAAGTATCTCATCATATTAGAAAAAATGAGCTCTACCTACCAAATAGGAGGCCTTTGCCCTTTGATACAGAGGTGGGTAAAATTTAGTCTTTTATTTCTTCTGGTAGGATGTTCAGAAATTTACATACTATCCAAGAGTACATTATAAATTTAAAGAAACCTTCAAGATGTACAATATTATCATGGCTCCATAAACAGATATGCCATAGAAAAGTTATTTGCAATTAACTTTAAAGGATTTTGTACCTGAAACAAAAAAAGCTGGCATCAATAAAATAGGCTGTTCAGAATGCATCTGAAGTCTTCATAGAAGAAGAGGAGGAAGAGGAAGACGAAGACAAGATCTAGATAATAGACTAAAAGAACAATGATGTATAAGCTGTAAGGAAGCAAAAAATCTGTACTATTGCACTACTTCTGTTCAAATAAACACAGGATTTCACCAATGTCATCACACTAGGAGAAAATCTTCGTATTGGTGCGGTTTTTGTGATTATTATTAACGTTGTGTCTTTGAGCTATTGAGATCTTTGTGATCTCAGGGCTTGGTAACGGATGGAATGAAAAATCACACGATGTTTCTTCACCACAATGTATTATTTTATTAACACTTTATCGATATTTTACATTAAATAATTCCTCTCAGCACCATTCTAAATGATTTAAAACGTTTCCACTTTTTGATTTAGTGGAACTAATGTTTGATGAGTCTGGTAATGTTCTACGATGTTCACACTACCTAAATATGTCCTTTCACTTCGATTACACACACGCGAATGGGCAGGTTATGGCATCACCTCACGTGACACCGCCTTTTTCGTATACATCCGCGTATGCGTCCATCAAATAGTTCTTTCTTGTTAGGGAAGCGATCCTTAACCATCCTCCCCTACTTTTATTATGGAACACATATAATTCTAATATTTTAATATATATATTAAAATCAAATATGGAAATATTTATGACATCTTTAAACTAACTTAGTTGTTCGTAACAATGAGCATTTGCAACACGTTTTTGCCATTTAATCAAATCATACCAACATCAAAAAACAAATTATACTTTTAACAAATATTCACATAAACGATTTTCTTTTGGGGTCTTCTGATATTCTGTCTCAGTATTAAAACACAAAAATCAACTGATAAACTTGGATTTACCACCACCAAACCTTCTCTGGAAATTTTATTGTGCTGCCCCAAGAGATGGCCCTTACTGGTGACAACCATGAAATAAGCTCCACTAATTCAGACTCTTGGTGAAGTTTGGGACAAATGTTCCTGAAAGTTGTACAGAGTAAGTAATTTATAAGTGGGGTTAGTGTTACAAAGTAACAATACACCATTAGTGCAACAGTATTGCTTTTTACCTTTACTATGTACTGTTATATGTTTCTGATAAATAATCCAGAAAACATAATGGGTTATGTAGAACAGCATGCACCTCATTTTGAGCACTATCTGCTCTTCTGCTTCATATTTACCCAACTGATCATAAGATATGAAATAAATGAAAAAGCAGTATGTAAGTTTTTTGTTTGTAGTGTGTGCGAATTCAGTTTTGAACACTTGACATTTGAAGGTCACATTTTCTTGAAATTTGTGTTTCTTGACTTAAAATGATTCCCAATTTGAAATGTTTAATGTGCTGGTTGACAATTTTGAGAAAAGTATATAAAATAACAAGGTTGTAGTCTACATGAAGTAAAGAGCTTTTCAGGAAGCACAGGATATTCCACAAAGCTATTTCAAAGCCATATATTTGTTCTTTGTTGCAGGTTTCATAAAGTTGCTTGGGGTGGAAGGGACCATCAAAATGGTATAATAGTTGGTGGCTGTGATGGTGGTCACGTTAAAATATATAGTGCCTCTAAATTACTTTCTAAAGAGGATGCATTACTTAGTTCTCAGAATAAACACAAAGGTCCTGTTCGAGCTCTGGATTTCAATACCTTTCAGGTAATCTCATTATTAATTTTGCATAACAAGCACCATTAGTGTGGCATGTATATTTGCACTGTTGCTTTACATTGTTAATACTATGTCTGGTGAGGTCTTAAGATGAAATAGTATGCAATTTTTGGTGAGGAGATTTTAAGATAAAAACAGTAAGCAATTTTGCAAAAGTCTAAACAGTTATTTTATTTTCAGTCAAATTTATTGGCTACTGGAGCTTCTGAATCAGAAATTCTCATTTGGGATTTAAATAATGTTGACACTCCTATGCTGCCAGGTGCCAAGTCACAACCAAGTGACGATGTATTGTGGATTTCTTGGAACAAGCAAGGTGGGTTTTGTTTACTTCGTGTACATCATGTAATTAAATTTATTTGAAGTTTGGCCATGGACTTTTCTAATTCAATAACATTTAATGAGGGCTGGACTCACCCTTTGTCTTTATGACAGCGTTCACTGTGCAGGAGTACTTCTTACCAAGAGATTTAAGGTTCCCAGGAGAATGACAGTACATTCTTTACAGAAAGCTGCAATGAGAGTTGGTATCAATATGAATTTTTATGATTTGATATGAAATCAGCATTTTGAAACATCCCATGAATGTTCCATCATTTTAAGATAAAGAATTGAAGTTGTCCACCACTTAAGGGCATGTTTTTGTTGTGACACCACTATCTCAGATTCCGTGTTATATGAATGAGTGCTTTGTTATTTTCATACAATGTTAATTCCTAAATTGCTCTTAGATGGCATGCAGCAAGTAAATTGTAATGGTAATGGTCAATGAAATAGAAGATGGTGTAGTATAATTAGGTAAAAAGCATGACCTTGTTAAGTTCATTAATGTTTTAGTAATTATTCAACTGTTGACAGTTTTATGATAATGCATATGATTGGGGGAAACAGCCTGGATTAGGACTGAGTTATATCACTTGTAATTCTTCTTCTTCTTCTTCTTCTTCTTCTTCTTCTTCTTCTTATTATTATTATTATTATTATTATTATTATTATTATTATTATTATTATTATTATTATTATTATTATTATTATTATTATTATTATTATTATTATTATTATTATTATTATTACGACGATGACTACCACCGCCACCACCAGTGTTATTACTGTTACTGTTATTACTATGACTACTACTATTAGTATTAGTATTATTGTGACTGTGTGACTGTGACTATTAAAATATGTATTATTTTTTAAGAGGAAGTAGTAAGAGTGGTGTTGTAACAATCTGCTATGAGATTGCTATTTAGAGCAACAAGAGGTCCAAACTCTCTCCATGAGAAACATGACCATGCTCTTAACATTCCCATGTCCAAATTTCACATAAGACATGCCTACAGGCTGATGGATATCATTTCCCAGGTATTTTTCAAACCTCCCCAACCTTGATTAGAGGTGCTGATTTTTCATTTTGAAATCAAATTAAACTTTTTGATTTTTGCATTTAGCATTTTATACTACTTATACATTTGTAGTTCAGCATTTTGAAGGACAACATATCATTTATGGTAACCCATTGATGAAAAATGGATGAAAAATGGATGAAAATGACAATTTTTCATTTTTGCTTTTTATGCCATAAATAAGTTTAAACCTTTGACTTTCATTTTCATGCTTTTGCTTGGTCATCTGCACCCTTAAAATGACGTCACTGAAGTATTTAAATGGGCATGTAGTAGGTTGTGAGTCAGTTTAAATGCCCAGAAGCACTCATGGTGCTTGAAATATTTTTCTGACTCAATATCCGTTCGGTTTAAGTTTGAATTATATGGTTTCTTGCAGCAAATTTGCTGAAACCTGAGAAACATTTATATGACAGCTATATGTTGAGGAAATTCCAAAGTTCTTTGGTTTACCTGGAGCGAAATGTGATTGCATGGTGGTTTGTGATGAAATTGCGTTAATTTTTTGTGTTCACATACTGTATGTGGGTTTACCTCAGAGGATTTGTATCATAGAAGATTGGCTAACCATTCTTACAAACTCTTATTCCTATATCTTCTTCATGTTGGCCCAAATGAGCTCGTTATCGATGGGCCGTTAAACCCTACACATTCACTCATTCATCTTCGTGTTAGTTGAAATAAACATTTGTAAAAATTATCTTATTGCTTATTTTCTTGTAGGTGTAAGGGGAATATTAGAATACAGTAGGCTTTGTGCGAGTCAAATGTTTTAAAGCTTTGAGATTCCGTTCTCTTTGCACACTTAACATATAAAAAAATGAACGATGTTCCATTTCACTGAAGTTTTAAGTTTTCAGAAACTCACACACATAACAAGGAATATCTCCGAAATGGTTCACCCTACAAGAAAATTTATTGAGACATAAATTGTGTATTTTAGCAAGATATACATTTTTTGTATAGTATGATTTGGTCTATCTCTAACAGTTTACCAGTTATGCAAAAGTCGTCCAGAGTAAATACGACTACAGGGGCTATAGCCAGAAAATTCAAGATATACATTTCATTTGTCATTAAAATATCTCAAGCATATGGCATTTTAATCAAAATTGTTAGAGCCATTTTCAAGAAAATCAAAATTTTCGAAAAATGGTCCATGTAAAGGGTAGTTTAGGGTGGGGCTATTTTCTTCAAAATCTTTGTGTCTCATCCTTGAATGACATTAAACTTAAACATTGACTTTGGTTTTTAACCGACTTTTTGTTTTTGAGTTATGCTGTCCACAGACACACACACACAGACCTTTTTCTAAAAATGGATTTTTTGGATTCAGGGGTCCTCAAAACATATATTTGTGGTGAAATCTTGACATCAAATTTTTGGGTGGAATACAATACTTCCCCTACTTACCAGTAGAGAAAGTAAAAAAGGCCTTCCAATAGAGTTTTAGCTAAACATGAAATGCCAATGAAACTTTGCATAGCCTTATTTGGAAAAAGTGCCCAAAGGAAACATCTATTTGAAAAAAGAAAATAGCAATTGGTGTAATATCTGCAATTAATGAGTATAATATGGGTTTTGAAGCTTCGCAGCATGTAAAATATGACATTCAGGGTAGAAATTCCAATATAATTGGGGAGAAATTAATTAAAATTAGGGATAAGTGTCATCTGAAGAATAGTGCTAGGCATTCAGAAATTGCCTATAGAACTGCTACAAAGCGATTGAAATTTGAAAAAACTGCTAAAGAGCAAGCTAAAAGGACCTCTGAGGGTTCCACATATGGTACAGGACAGTTTTAATCAAGTACATTTTTATTATATAGTTGCTAAACTTTAATTCCATTTTTCTCGCTGATGATTTTCTGACACATGTTTATGTACAAAATGCTCCTTGGTGTATAGTTTTGCAGATAATTTCTTGAAACTTGGTATAACATTATTCAAACCTTAGGGATTAAAAATGTGCCCTTAAATTTTTGCTGTACCTTAATTTAAAAGTGTTTATTTCAAGAATTTGTGAAATTGGTAAAATTTTTAGAAATAGGATTATACAATTTTCAGTTTTTTTTTCCTTCCGAACATTATAAATTGGAAAAAAGAAATAGCCCAGCTTTTATAGCATTATGTCATTTATTAGCTGTAAGAGTTTAAATGTCCTTGATTGAAAGCTATACACTGAGGAGCATTTTTCACACAAGCTTATAAAAATTAAAAAAAGTAATTAAAGAAACTATTCCAGATATACAGTTCAAACTTATAAAATCATTTTAACTATGAGCAACAAGTCTATCCTCAAAAGTTGAGAAAAGTTGGACAAAAAATGGAGATTTTCAAATTTCACCAATGGGTTACCTTAAGTTAATTCTGATAAACAGGTGAAATTACGTAAAGGTGAAATTAAAATCACATTTGTAAAGGATTAATAACGAGCTAAAAATGCATGAAGTGTATTTTGAATTTATTTTAAATTAATAAAGGTAAAGTGATGCAGAAAAGGGGAAATTTATGTTGTAAAACCAGAATAATAAAAACAAAGTACACAAAATTAACGTAAGTCATGGAAGTTCATGATTCAGTAATATTGTTGAAATCATAAGTATACCTCAGTATTTTGTTCTGTCATTCTTGTCTCGCAATTAACCCTTTAGCTACCATTGGGCCTCAGAGGTTTGTATGTAATTTGTTTTATCTTCTGAACTAGTACCTCTGCAGTCTGTATTAAATGTTAAGACTGTTGTTTGTATTCTCTCGGACTGGAAGCTTTTATATGTATAAAAGATACGACACAATTAAGATAACTGGATATTTAATTTAACACTTTCGCCGTTACATGGGCAAGCTATCAGAAGAACAAACAGAGTTGCTAAGCTACAAAAAAAAAACACAAAAGTTGTATAAACGATTACAGAATAACCAACAAAGACTTCTCCTTATATGTCTTGACAGTCATAATTTTGAAAAAGTATTATAAAATTTAGGTATGGTTTTAAGTTAAATAGTTGGCTCATGTTTCCTCCTGTGCAGGCCTTACAGGCCCATGTACATACAGACACTTCTTAAACGTGCATGTGTCGTTTCACTGTGCAGACGGACAGTTGTTTATGTCTGTTATGTCATTCATTATTGCTGACTCTTATTGTTATTCTTTCAGTGTTAAGTCCTCCTTGTGATGAGCACATGTTTATTTGGTATCTTATTTCATAATATTTGCCTGTTCTACAAACTGAAAATGTTATGGAGGACAGGATGAGCATATATGGAAATTGTTGGAATAGGCTTCTGATTCCGAAAATTTCTACTGAATTTGAATTTTCTAGTGGTAATGTGAACAATTTAATGCTATGCCTGTTGAGTGAGACTGTTTTCTTGGAATGGGAATGAGATATGACCTACTGTATCTCATGCTGGAATTTCTGGTAGGCGGAGCAAAAATGATATTGAAAGAGGATCAGGGTGCTACAAGATACTTGATTAGAAACTGTAATAATGAAGAGTCTTGTTTTAGGCTGTTCTTTTGTATACCCCTCAATGGCAAGTGTATATGTGAACCATCAAGGAAGGTTAAATAGCTTAAAAGGACTGCTAGATATTGATTTACATGAAATGAAACATTTTCTTGGCATTTTATTGCTGTATGGTGTTTACAACTCAAGAAATGAAGATATCAGTCTACTTTGTAAAGTTGAAAATGGCCAACTATAATTGTTCAACAAAATTGTCCCCCCAGGGGGACCTACTACAGTAGGTCCGGGTTTGGGAAATCCGGTGCCCCGAGCCATTCACCCTCATTTCACCCCTTCCATGTCCATCAACTGCGCCACGCAATAGCTGCTTCTGTTGCTATTATTCATCACCCTCTTGCCCTTCTAGGTTTATTATGATTATTAGTTAGTAAGGCCTTAGTTTTATAACTTCTGTCTCACCAGCAGGGATCTTTCCTACCCCCGTGGTCCTGTCCTACGGTTTTCAGCGCGGCCCCCAACTTGTGTGCTCTTCGGAGGTCTTAGGTGCGAAGGTTGGGCAGACCCTTCACACTGCCCCCATGTGTAGCCTTAGGTGCGGAGCCCATCCACACGTCATGTACACCCACGTAGCTCCCTGAGGGCACGGCCGGTGTTAATACCCTGACGGCTGTGTGCCATCGGGATAGTATCACCGGCCGACGTGTTACCACTGACGGAACCGCAATGTAATCAACCTGAATCCACGCTGACTCTGTTGGGTCAGCGTGGCCTAAAGCGGGAAGCCACAGGCGGTTATTCCTGTGGTGAGGGAATAAAACCGGGGTGCACGTGGTGAACGGTTTACCCATGTGGACAAGCAGTGGAGATCGGTGAGCACTCTCTCTGAAGTACGCCTTGAGGTCAGTCATGGAGGGGTCTCCATGGCGGCACAGACTGTGGAGATTTGGTGTCTTTTATTCTTTGACCCCCGGATGGCAGGCTGAAGCCGACGGTTTCGGATGGGGGTCCAATCAATCATGCATCCGCGCAAACCCTCCTGTTACGACAGTTTTCTAGTGATGACCTTGGCATGTGAATGGAAGACGAAGGACATAAGCCCGTTTTATATTAAAAAAGAAATAGACCGAATTTGTGGCCCGGTAAAGAATGCGGCACGGTTGAGAGATGGTACGCTATTGATAGAGGTCCTTCAGACAGACCAATCCCAGAAGTTACTCAAGGCAAGTTTGTTGGGCTCCTACCCCGTTCGGGTAGCCCCACATAAATCCTTGAACACCTGTAGGGGAGTTGAACGACCTCCAGCCTGGACGATCTGACGAATGATGAGATCGTAACGTGTCTGTCAGATCAGCGAGTGTGTCAGGCGTACCGTCTGATGCGAAAGCAGGATGGGAAAGAGTTGGCTTTGCGCAAAAACACAGTGCCTCCACTTTCATCGACTTTGTGGTGAACATCCTCCTCCTGATCTTTATATGAGTAGCACATGTCTGCCGTTTGTACAGCACCTTAAGTTTTTGGGTGTTCATCTCGACAGCTCATTCAAATGGGAGCACCATATTCGCTATCTTTGTGCTTCCTGCAATCGTGCGTTTCGGGTGTTCTGGGTTTTATCTGGGCCATCTTGGGGTGGCGATCGCACGGTAATGTTGAAGCTGTATCGCTCCTTGTTCCGGTCCAAACTAGATTACGGCTGTTTTATTTATGGCACGGCGTCTGCCTCTAAACTCCATATTTTAAATACTGTTCATCATACTGGTATCCATCTTGCCACTGGAGCTTTCCGAACTAGTCAAGTCAAGTGTCTTTATGCTGAGTCTGGTGAACCTCCGTTGTCTATCTGACACTCATTGCTGCTCTGCTCTGATGTAGCCCATTTGGCAGCTAACCCTGGTCATCCGTCTTTTCAATGCGTATTGCATCCAGACCTTGCGCACCATTACATGCAAAATACCACTATATCCTGCCCCTGTGGTGTAAGGTTTCAAGAACTACATTCCACACAAGCCCTCTGACTGCCTGCTGTTGAGTGTTCTTCTTTTGGCTGTTATCCTCCTTGGCAGCTCCAGTGTGCCTGCTTTGACCTGGAGCTTTCGGGCTGTGCTAAATTAACTACCCCTCACTCAGTGTTTCGCCAACTTTTTGCCGAAATCCTGGGCTGTTATCGAAGCTATACTCCGGTATTTACCGACAGTTCCCAGGTGGGGGTTGCTACAGGATGCAGTTTTGTGTGTAACAGTGAGGCTCACCAGTATCGTCTTCCGGACTATAGTTCCGTTTTCACTGCTGAATTGTTTGCCATCTTTTATTTTTTAAGTTTTATCTCCAGCTCAACTCTGGGAAATTTTATTATCTGTTGTGACTCTTTGAGCGCTATTCAGGTGCTGCAACAGTTTGTTGGCAACTTGGCATTGATTCTGAAAATACAGACACTTGTATCTCAGTTGCTCTCTCGTGGATACCATTTCGTTTTTACCTGGACCCCAGGCCATGTGGGTATTCCCGGCAACAAAGAGGCGGATGCAGCTGCTAAGTCTGCATGTCGCTTGCCGGGATTATCCATGCGCACACTGCCTTATACAGATGTGCGGCGGTACTTTCGTAGGCATTTATTAACTGTATGGCAGCACTCATGGCAAGCGCTGGCTGGCACTCAATTGCGGGCAGTTAAGGATGGCGTTCAACCCTGGCTGACCTCCTGCAGGGATTCCAGGTGGGCTGACGTTATTCTAACCCGTCTGAGGATAGGGCACACACGAGCCACACATAGCTACCTTTTGCGTGGTGACCCTGCGCCAGTCTGTCCTACATGTGACATCCAAATGTCTGTCACACATGTATTACTCAATTGTCCGCAATACGCTCGTGAGTGCCAGTCTATTGGTCTGGGGTCTACACTAGCCTCTATTCTATGTGACGACCCGGAATCTGTAGCCAAGAATCTGCAATTAGTCGCCGATATTGGCTACGATAAACAGGTCTGACATGTGTTTTTAGCCCAAGATATGTTTTACATGTTTTAATTTCTTGACTTTTTAAATTTCAGACTTGTTTATCTTTTTAATTTTTGGTGGTTTTTAGATTTTAGAAGTTTTATGGTATTCTAGGCCTTTTATACCTTACATTTTACTGTTATTTTAGCATTTTACCCATCTCTTTTAATTTTAATTTTAACCATGTGAGTGTGTTTTAAACTTCTTGTCATGGGCCCAAATGACCTTGTTGTTGAAGGGCCATTAAATGCCACACACCCACTCAACAAAATTGTCTTGCAACTGCTTCCGTGCCATTTTGAGGGTGTTGTGCTTTAACAATACAGCAGCTTGCCATGAACATAGGAAGGCTATAGCTTTTTTTAAGGTCCGATTGGTCATGACACTAAACCCACAATGAAAATCAGTTGAAGCTTTCTGCAGATGTGCTGCACAGTGTCTCTAGTATGCCTCTTGATCCTGTCATGCCACACTTGTCAGTTCTGAGTGGGCATTGAGCACATAAACACGCCTAAAACAGTAGTCTCCTGCTAAATGTGAAGTGTGTGTGCTGTAGTCTGATTTCTTTAAGTGGAAGGGTGCAATGCAACTGAAATGCAATGAATGAGTAATGTGGACAATGAAACTTCCATGAATGACAGCAAAATGCGACAATGGTACAGGAATTTTCTAGCAGGATGTACAGACATTCATGATGCAGGCAGTCAGGTAAGAAAGCAAATGTCAACAGATTATCTTGTTCAGCCAGTTGATCAGGTGATTCGAGAAAATTTTTGGTTCACAATTTCTGTGTTGTGATTCATTTTCCAAAATTTCAAGGCCAGCTTTCTATACCATCCCTCAGTAACACATTTATCTCTTCATGTATTTTTCTTTTCCCTTGTGTTTATGATACAGATGTATGAATGTATCCATTGAAGCTGTGGTAAATGGTTTTTCCATTAAACGTAAAGCAATCCTTGTTCAGAGCAGAAAATTTCTGTTTATCATTTTCAACTTTTTTTTAAAAAGCCCCCATTCCAGAATATAGAGAAGCAGTAGATTTTTAAAATACTTGGGAATTAGGTGTGGAAGCCTGTGGTGTAGGTAGTATATACACAGGTTTATGAATGTATAGTAAAGTTGCTTGATCTGAAAGAGAGTGTACTGTATTTAAATCTCCAGGTAAAACGAAGTTAAAAAGCAAGTTACTGGATTGGACGATTTTGAAAAAGACCCTTTGTGCAGAACAATTCTCAGTTTCTATGACAAACAATAACCAACAGCAAAATATAATCAGCAACGAGGGGGAAAAAGTAAATTACAAGGGATTAGTGTGTTCTATGTATAGTATAATGAAAAGTATTGGTTTTAAATACAGAAAAAGTGATATTAGGAGGAAGTTCCTAATGGAAAAGGGTGACATTGTTGTGGCCCAAATTAAGTTTATCAAAAAACTGCATAACCTCATAAGTTTTTGGAGACATTCATACTGGAATATCTCTAGATGAAACTTGGATAAACCAGAATCAATCTAAAAGTTATATCTGGCAACAGGTGGAATGAAAGTTCCTCAGGGAACGGCAAGTAGGGTATATAGTGTCATTCAGGGTCAGAAAATACAGTCTTCATAACAAGCTATAGCTAAATCTTTTGTTTAAGCCACCAAAATTACAATACAGGTTACCAGGGCTGTATTTAGGCACATGCAGCATATGCAACTGCATAGGGTGGCAAAATGTTGCCATCAAAAAATTGTGTCTTAAGTATAATTTTAATGTGCATTGCATTCCTAATTTAGTGGCAAAATTGACTAATATCTGTACCTGTCATTACACTTGTATTTTACTTGAGAGGTAGAATCAGGACTGAAAAGTTCAATGCCTTAGCCGGGATTTGAACCGTGGATCTCCTGCTTTATGCACGACTGCTCTAACCATTGAGCTTCCATGACCAACTTGCCAGTATGACATCAAATTCCGCAACTGATTTATATTTTCCTGGTAGACCACAAGGAAATCTCACATCTGAGATAAGTACCCCGAGGGGGACTTACAATCGTAAGTACTTTATGTCGAGGTTTAAGTAACCTTTGGATGGTAATAGTTATTTTTTATGCCAACCAACTTACTGCTGGTGTTTTTAAATTGCTCACACATTACCCACACACAGCGTGTGTGTTTAAAAACACCAGCAGTAAGTTGGTTGGGATAACAAAATAACAATTATATTTTAGTGCTAGTCCACCTGTGTAACGCCTTCCCTGTACAAGCACATTAATCGGTACAAGATAGCTCTCCATGTAACTGCATAGCCTACGAGATGTTGTGTAGCATGTTCTTCAATTCTTCATCCATTCATGGTTATGTTAGCATCATACACAACATAAATTGTTCCATGTGGTTCTCAACTTAAAATTAAGGTATTTAATTTGAGTACTATGTAATCATAGTGAAGTAAGTTCTGTTATATTTGATATAATCAAATGTTTTAAGATTCCAACAGACTACGTTGTAGAAGCTTTTTTTCCCTCCCAGTTCACGGTAGCAATATGGATGGACGATCTAGGTTAAATAGTGCTACATATTTGAAGAAAGTTGAAGAAAAAAGACAAAAGGATAGGAAACTTTTACAGAAAATACCGCAACTGGACTCATATGTTAGTGGTAAAAGTAAAAGTGAACAAACAGTATACCTCTGAACATTCAGGTGAAGTTGCAGTTCAGATTAGAACAGTGAACAGTATAGCTCTGGTAGTGCAGGCAAAATTAGAATTCTAAACAGTAAACAGAATGCACAGGTTTTAACTTTCCGAGTGCTGGAATGATTTCAAGTATCTACACACTCTAAAGCAGAGTATTTTCTTGTTACCAGTAATCATCCGCTTTATTGTGAAAATACTGACTAGACACTGGATTGTTTGGTTAAAAATGGTATTCATGGAAACAAAAATGCTGGCTTTTCTATGTCCTCACCAGTAGCATAGCGAGGTGTGTGGACTTGGGTATGCACTTTGAACTCATGTTAAGGGTACGCATAGGAGTCATTCCATGTCAAATCGCACAAAATATGCTAAAAATTGACCTTAATATCTCAGATTTTCTTGAAAATTTTTTTTTGTGTTTTGGAACAAAATACATTTGACCCGTGTTTCTTCGTTTTATAAAAAAAAAAGTTATTTTGGTAGATATTAATTTTTGAAATGTTCCAAAAATCGCGTGCTCCTCACCCTTTGATCAATCATACCTCCGACTGTAATCAAGCAAATTACTTGATCTTTGGCTCGAATTAAAGATAAATCGCAGTATTTCGTGAGGTATTTATTAGAAAATTTTATTAATTATTATTATTATATTTTATATGATTAAATGTTTAAAGTTAGATAATAAAACGAGCTCGACCATTTAAAAATCTGAAAAGAAAACTAAAAATACACTGAAGTTTATTCAGTATTCTCAGAAAAAATCAAAATAGAGTCTCTAATAGTTGTAATTAACTGTACAAATCAGTGCAGCGGACTAGAGTGGCAGCGGTGACGGCTACCGTAACCTCATACAATTGGCACCTTCCACTAAGGCAACTGCTCACTGCTTGAGGTTCCATGAACGTTACAACAGTACAGTAAGGAGAACACTGCTAGCTGACACTATTATATGTGCACTATGAGCATTTTCAAAATGTTTTTAAAATATGCATTTTAAACTGTTTCCATACAAAGCAAAACATTAAATTTCTACTCGTCTACCTCCTTCTTCGAAAGAAAATTGTTTCACTAAAGCTTTAGTTTTTGACAAAGGAATGAAGGAGTGTAATTTTAAAGCATAGCTGGACCCATTGTTCTTGGCCCCTGACCTTGACTGGAAGTCCTGTAGGCCAATCCATAGCTTTTATCTGTTTCACCAGCTCATATTGTATAATTCTGTGAATGAAACCATGCACAACATGAGGAGAGAGGGGGAAGGTAATGATGTCTGCATGATCTGAGACAGTCCTTGCTAATTCACTGGTGCTTTTTAGTGCAGTGTGCAGTTGAAGACAGATCTTTGCGATAAGTAGTGAATATAATGGATTTGTGAGACATTGATCATAGCGTAAATCAATTATGCCACCTTTACATTCTAAATTAGGGATCAAAACATTACACAGTCAGAGCAGAGAAATTGTTTCAAATGTATGGGCGTACATGAAGAAAGAAACTAAACGCAAAGAACTCCTTACATCAGAAGCTTTTTTTCAAAAAGATTCAAGAAGTTCAAAAGCGCGTATCAGATGCCACAGGAGTATCAGAAAGAAGGTGCATTGTGAAGACATTTTTCTGCATGGACTGTACTGCCTTAGTAAGAAGTTATGTGAGTAGCATATGAAGCTGACGCACTAATTCGCATGCTGTTTGCAGTCACCTGGCTTGGTACTCACTTTCAAGCTTTACATTTGCTTCCTCCACGGTGAATTCAGCTGTACAAATGGATCACTACTTCCTGTCGTCCGTGAGCGCTTGTGGGCCTCCAGAAAAGAATTGTAGCAAATGCACTTATGCTTGCTCCATAGTTTTTAATGTCTTATTTTATAGATAAAATGTCAGGGAATACGTGTGTATGTTTTTTAGATTTTTAACACATCGATTTAAATTCTATTTTGGATTTTAAAAAATATAGCATAAAATAACGGTCCAAAATTTGTGTGTAATAATGATTGATCGAAAGTTATTAAAAGTGTTGTATTTAACCTTTCCAGTGCGCTAAACCCCAACTCTCAACTCTATATGGCCGTAGAGTAACAAGTGATTTTATATTACGGTGTGCACAGAAATTGCTTAATTTCTAATAGCCATAACTAAGCAAATAATTTAAAAATACGGAAATAAAAAAATACAGGTCTCCCTATTTGATGCCTGTTATTCATAAGAAAAATTTGAACCTCCTACGAAAATGTTGTGTTTTACGGGTGTGCGATTTGACGTGGATTGACCCATAGGTGAAATTGTTAAATTCCACAATTATTAGCAGATCTTGTTCAAATTCGTATCAGACACAATACATGTAAGGAATAATGTACATACATATTTTCATTGTAATATCTTTAACACTTTAAATTATATTTTATTTATTAACCCTTTCACTGCTACCACATTGCTGATGTACACATAGCTCCTTTGCTGAATTTTTTTGCCAACAATTTCAATGTCATATTTCTAACTAAATTCTATACCTAAGAACAAGGTAATAACATTTCATGCAATAATCTCACCTTTTCTAGTTGTATATTCACTCCATTCAGCAGAATATGTGATGAATATTTTATCCTTTATTTTATAATTATTAGCTTCACGCCACTGATTAGAATCTATAATGCACTGATACGAATATAGTAGACTTCCTTTATAGTCTTTCTTATAAAGAAATTTCAAATGAACTATCACAGATTCCTGTAGAAATATATTACAAAATACACAAGAATATTGTTTTTGTTTTCACCCTAAACTCTACTACTGGAGGAGGGTGTGGTACCTCTCAAAACAGGGAACAATGCTCAATGCCACATTACACTGAGAGCACATACACCTGGATTCCCTCCTCTTTCTCTCAGCTGTTTTTGTATTTGAACAAACTGTACAGTTTCTTGTTGGGTTCTTTTTCTTTTCTGTGGGTGGTACAAGGGATGGAAAATGCCTCTCTCTCAAACAAAGAGGACAATCAGAAGATGTTGAAGGGCATCTTTTTTTACTTGACTGTTTTGGAGTAGCATGCTTCCTTAGCAGCTCTCGAATTACTTCTAAAGGGAAATCTGCAAGTGCAATGTTTGCACCATATTTGACATATAATATACAAGAATTGAAAATTGATAAATCTAAAATATGAAAAAAGAACTTTTTGTTCTTGATTTCCGCATGGAACGTATCAGTCTTGTCAACTGCCCCCGCGTTTTGGTTGTACTCAAGGACACACTTGGGCTTGTGAATGGGATGTTTTTGTTTATCTAATTTGTTTGCTTTTTCTAACTGCTGTGGAGGGTTGAAAGCAAGCATACTTCCCATCTATCCAACCATCTGAGTGCCATCATATTATCTGTGAATGTGGCTTCAATTTCACCCTTTTATAGCTTTTTTGTGAACAAAGGCATTCCTTTTGATGTCCTAACAGTTCCACAAATATTGAAATTTTGTTTATGAAGACTGTCAAACAACAGGGGATTGGAATACCAGTTATCCAGCCACAAACTGTGTCCCTTCCCCGAATATTTTTCAATGAGTGTCTGAACTACAGTTCCAGACATACCAAAATCCTGAACAGGAAATATTTCAGTTTGTTTGCCAGTATATACTATAAAATCTAAAATGTAGCCTGTCTCACAAGTCACAAATTATGAATAATTTGATGCCAAATCAGGTTCTTTTAGGAGTGAATTGTCGGAAGATGAGCCTACCCTTGAATAGCACCATATTTTCGTCAATGCAAATATTAGAAAATGGGCTGAATGTTGCACAGAACTTATGCCGAAGGTGATCTATAATCATTTTTAGTTTATATAATCGGTCGCCTGCCGATTGTGTATTGTTGTCGGAGAAATGAAGGGTGTGAAGTAACAACAAATACCTGTCCCGTGACATGTAATTACGGAACTGGGGAGTTTTACTCAGAGGATCAGTAGACCAATACTCTTCTGTAGGAAGTTTTTTACTCTTGGCATGAGCATGGTCAGTGTTAAAAACATGTACATTTCATCCACATTAGTGTCATGCCATTTTTGAAGACGAGAGGAAGGGGAGGGTGGAACCATGTTTGTTATAAATAAGTAGAAACTGTTTGTCTCCTCCACTACTTTCTGCATTATATCTACACTAAAAAAATGACAGAAATAGTCTGATGTGTGCGAAGCACTACTCAAAGTCCCAGCTGTGATTCCCACAACACTGCCATCAAATGGATGGATTAATGGCACAAATGCGTCGTCTTTCCATCGAAACAAAGGAGTTTGCACTTGTGGTCTTTTACATGAATGTGATGGACCTGTAATATCACAAACTATTTCTTGTTCGGTTTCACTTCCGGATGGAAGTGAAGATGGGAAATCAAACTCCTCATCTGATTCTGAAGTTGTAAAAATATCTAACAGTTCTTTGTCTGTAAACATGTACCCGGCACGGAATGACACCATCTTAGCTCAACTGGCAGTGTCGAGCGGTAATTTCCCACAGCTAGCATGTGACTTGTGCACTGTTTACTATGAAACCCTGCAGATGTCATACAACACCAGAGACTGCACAGCAACTAGTCTCAGCATATAGCCAAGAGATGGCAGAAGAAGACAGTGCACGTGGGTCCGCTTTAATGCAAGTGGCTCGGAAGTTACGGACATTAGAAAATGCCATGATGCACAACTGAGTATACCCGTGTTCAGCAAGACAGCAGTAACATTTTATGACCGAGTTAACTCGGACTTAGCAGTGAAAGGTTTAAGTTTAGTTCAGCTATTTTCAGCACCGTACCTGAAATGCTCTACACAATGGAGATTAAAAAATTTTGATAACTTAAAATATTATTCTGATTTAGATAAGTACTCTCAAACAATGTTGAACAGAAAATTTTGTAATGCTTTGGTTTAATAAATAAAAGTTATTAACTTTGAAAAAATATTTTTTTCACAATTTTTATAATTTTCATAGAATTGTAATTCACCTACCTCTAAATATTAAAATTACAGAAAAATCATTCCCATTATTCATTTCTGCATTCTCAGTTTGTTTATTTCAAGCACTCGGATTCCATACTCGGAGCAGTAGGTTTCTAGGAAATGCAGCGTGCTCTCTACAACATGTGTTTTCCTAGTAGTGAACCACATGGAAACACATGAGCAATGTGCATACCTGCCTTTGGCTTCCTGGCATGTTTCTCTATTACCCGTTCACACCAATTACTGTTCAAAATGCTGCTTGTTGCACTCTGATAAGGTGCAGAAGAAGTTAAAGATATGATATTAACCTTAACTGCCAAACAAAATATTGAAAAACTTAGCTTTAAGCCTCATTAATAATCAAAGTGCACTTCTCTGCGTCACATCCAGTGTGCGTGAACTTCGTTTTAGTGACTGATGTAAAACAAGCAGAACCACCAGCTGCTCTGTTTCAGTGTTTGGTGTGATACGCTAACAATACTAATTCATAGCAGATTGTTGGTTGAAATGTACTCAGCAAGATTGACAATTGGATTAATATATAGATAATAGAAAAAGTAAACTAAGGAAAACTAGCAGGATATGCAACACATCACCTACATCCATTGACGCCACGCCCTTGGTCCTCACAGTGATATGCTGACAGATCTCAGCAATTTTGCACCAAAAAATCTGTTTCAGAGGGTTTTGGTAAATGGGAAAATTATCAACTGTGAATATGTTGTATATGCTTCTAGCCAAAGATTGTTGTTCGCTGCATGTTGTGAAGTATTCGGTGCTGCTTCTCAATTTGAAACATCTGGTTTGAGTGATTGGAGCTGTGCTGGTATATTAATAGCTGATGAACATGAAAATTCTACCTCTCATAGAGACTGCTTGTTAAAATTGAAAAACAGATAAAACAAAATAAATAGAATTAACAGACGGTTGCTCACCCAACATGAATATGGAGTTACTGTTGGAGAAATGTGCTAAAAAGAGTTGTTCCTGTATTTAGGAAGCTAGCTCCTAGGGGTCTACCCCACAGGGGCCTACTACGGTAGGTACGAGTTTGGCGCACCTGGGGTCCCGAGCCATACTCTCGATTGGGTTTCTCTAAGGGGTGAGAGAGCATATGCTAAATGCCCAATCAACTTTGGTCCACTTTTGTGTTTGACCTCCCGCCTGATACCTCCCTGAACACACGTCTGTTAGATAACCTACATGCGGGTTGTAGGTGGATGATGAGATGCAAGGGGTGACTGGGTAATTCCCAGCCCCTGGTTATCATGTAGATATGTGTTCGTATTCGCTGATAAATGTCAGTCCCGGGGAGGGGCCATTGCATGAGCCGATGCACTCCTGAAGGCTATTAGTCCTTCTGTCTATACACTGGGAGGTGAAACCCTAGGGTGAGCAAGATCCAGACCAGGACTCTCACCTAAGCCAGGGTGATGTTCAGGATGTGAGCATGCCATCGGAGACATTTGCAAGGTGGGGGATTAACTTGCCATGGTGCCTTAAAAAAACACCATACAAAAACAATGGAAGTGTAAAGGAAGTAGCTGAATCTTGTGGTCCTCGCTACTTAGTAATAGCTAGAACTGAGGAAGGTAAAAAGTTTATATCGGTAAAGGGTTTGGATAGAGGTGCCCTTCTCAGAAGCCCAGAAACTCTTGCAATTATGCCAACCGTCTGTACCAAGCTCCGATACCTATAGATCATTTGCAGCTAAACCGGTGCCAAGGTGAGAGATGGCAACGCAGACCAGCTATTATAACGTGACCACTATCTTAGAAAATATACTTATAGCTCGTAGCTCTATTCCAAAGCCCTCAACATCAACGTACACATCTGTATTAACGTCTCCAAAATCTGCAGGTGAAAAGAATACCACAGTTAGATCACCAACAAAAATGTTAAACTCAACACAAAAGAATAGTAAGCCTGTAATGTATAATACCTCACCGATAAAGTTCAAGAAGAGTTACACGAAAAACAACTTCCTCAAAGAAGATAGTAAGTCTGATCCCAGTACATCGAAGGGGTATAATAGTCAACGAACATCTTCTAGAAGATCTCGAAGATCCTCTTCTGGGGAATCATCCGGGGTGGACTCAGACCGGTGTCTTTCGTCTTCGCCGGTCCCCGTTAGCAACCAGTTTGAGACACTCGAACCCAAGTTCGCTATGAGAACACGGACGTTCTCCGCAGAGGACATGGAGCTAGAGGAATCTGCCCACACTAGAAGAGCCCCAGTGGAAAAGAGGCGGGAAAAAACCTTGGACAAGAATGTGAGCCCACGACAGAAGAAAAGGCCTAAATTAATTTGACAACCACCTACTTCAAATTAATGCAGAATTACCTTGGTGTACTTATCCCATACAAATTTCTGCATGGCTATCCTACAATGGAACACACGTGGAATTAGAACACAACGACCAGAGCTAGAACTTCTGCTCAATAAGAATGAGCCTTTGGTCGCATGTTTGCAGAGACTAAGATGCGTTCTTAAGATTCTTTCCATCTAAGAAGATACTCCCCAGTACGGTGTGATGTTACACCAGAAGAGGGTGTTCCGGCACATGACGGCGCTAAGATGCTTGTCAGAGATGCAACGATTCTACTGCCATACATCCAGTTCACCATTTGTAACTTATATTTACCTCCGTCCTATGACTTCTGGCACACCGATTTAGAAGTTCTAGTTTGCCAATTACCAACACCATTTCTGTTGGCGGGAGACATCAATGCACACCACCCACTTTGGGATTCAAGTCGCCCTTGTGCGAGAAGCAACCTGATCGTTGACTTCTTGGACAGATACAACATAGCTTTCCTCAACACTCGAGAGCCTCAATTTCTTTCTGACTCTTTCAATAGTCTCTCACACCTTGATCTTGCAGTTTGCTCACCTCAGTTGGCAGTCTCCTTACAGTGGAATGTCATCTCTGATTTACACCGTCCATGTCTTATTAGTCTATTAACACAAAATACATGTTCCACACGTATGCCAACTGGAGCCTTTACACCCAGTTGGCTGTTTTTATCTACAACGAGCATGACTCATTGAATGATTTGGCACAGCATCTCACGGAGACAATTCTCTCTGCTGCTGAACAATCTATTCCGCGGTCGACTTCACACTCCCATCGATTTCCTGTCCCTAAAGAGCTACGTCCATGTGTCCCTGCTTATGATCTACTTAGTCCCCGCCTGCTTGTGTCCCTGTCTATGCATCTAGTGCGTCCCTGCCTAGCTCCCTGTGTTCCTGCCTATACACCTCATGCGTCCTTGTCTACTGTGTGCCACTGCCTGCACACCTGCGTCCCTTGCCTACCTTTCTGTGTCGCTACCTACACATCTGCTGCGTCCCTGCCCACCACACTGTGTCCCTGTCTACATACTTCCTGCGTCCATGCCTACCACGCTGTGTCCCTGCCTATATATCATACGTTCCTACCTCTATGTGCCCCTGCCTGCACACCTCACGCGTCCCTTGCCTACCTCCCTGTGTCCCTGCCTATACACCGGCTGCGTCCTTTCTACCCCCGCTGTGTCCCTGCCTGCACACCTCGTTGTTCCTGCCTACCACTCTTCGTCCCCACATAAAGAACTCTTGCGCTTCTGCCTACCGCACTGTGTCTGCCTAAACACCTCTTGCGGTCCTGTTTACCTCCCTGTGTCCCTGACTACATCTCCTGCGTCCCTGCCTACCTCCAGGTGACCCTGCCTCCACACTCTTGCGTCCCCGCCTACCTCGCAGTGTCCATGCCCACATACCTCATACGTCCCTGCCTACCGCTCTGTGTCCCTGCGCTCCTGTCTAGGGTCCCCGTGTCTCTGCCTACGCACCACCTACGTCCCTGCCTACCCCGTGTGTCCCTGTCTATACATCTAAGTGTCTTCTTACCGCACCGTATCCCTGCCTACTTTCCTGCGTCCCTGCCTACACACATCCTAATCCCTGCCTCCCTGTGTCCCTGCCTACCCTTCTGTCTCCCTGCCTAAAGAACTCCTTGTCTCTACCTACACACCTGAGTCCCTGCCTACCCCACTGTGTCACTACTTACCTACAGCGTCCTTTGCTTACCTCCATGTGTCCCTACCTATACATCTGCTGTGTCCCTGCCTACCTCCCTGTCTCTGCATACACACATCCAGATCCCTAACCCACTGTGTCCCTGCCTACCTTCCTCTGCCATGCCTACTCTTTTCCTGCATTCCTGTCTACCACCCTGTGTACCTGCCTCCACATCTGCGTCTTTGCCTACCTCCCTGTGTCCCTGCATGTAGATCTCATGCCTACCTCCCTGTGTCCCTGCCTCGACACCTACGTCCCTGCCTACCTCCATGTATCCCGCCGGAGGTGTGTAGATAGGGACACGGAGAGGTAGACAGCGACACCAGAAATGTGTATGCAGGGACGCGTTAGGGTGTAGACAGGGAGATAGATACGTAGGACGATTGCAGCCAGGGTTACAGGGAGGCAGGCAGGGACGCAGGAGATTTGTAGGCAGGGACACGGGGAAGCAGAAACTCAGGAGATGTTTAGCCAGGGACACAGAAGGTAGGGACACAGGAGATTGTAGTCAGGGACTCAGGAGATGTCTAGCCACGGACACATGGTGGTAGGCAGGGACACGCGGATGTAGGCAGGGACACGCGGATGTAGGCATGGACACTTGAGGTGTGTAGGCATTGACACTGGAGGTGTGTAGACAGGGACACAGACCTAGACAGGGACGCAGGACATGTACAGGCAGGGACACAGGAAATGTATACACAGGAACGCAGATGTGTAGGCAGGGACACCTAGCGGTAGGCAGGAACGTTGTAGGCATGTAGACATGGACACAGGAAATCAGGGACACGGGGATGTAGGCAGGGAACGCAGAAGATGTATAGGTAGGGCACAGGGATGAAGAAAGTGTGTAGGCAGGGACACATTGAGCTAGGCAGGGACGCAGAATGTCCTTAGCTAGTGATAAAGGGAGGTAGGCAGGGACGAAGCAGATGCATCGGCAGGGACATAGGGAGGTAGGCAGGAACGCAGGAAATGTCTATGTAGGGACAGGGTGGCAGACAGGGATGTAGCAAATTTATAGACAGTGACACAGTGTGGTATAGATGGACGCCGGAGGTATATAGGCAGGGACTTAGTAGGGTAGGTAGGGACTCATGAGATATATAGGCTGGGACACATGTAGGAAGGGACACAGGGTGGTAGACAGGAATGCAGGAAGTGTGTAGGCAGAGACGCAGGAGATGTATAGGTAGGGACACAGGGAGTTATGCAAGGTACGCAGGTGTTTAGCCAGTTACACGGCTATTTTGGCAGGGATGCAGATGTGTAGGCAGGTTCACAGTGACAGGCAGGGACGCAGAAAGTGTGTAGACACTGACACAGGGTGGTAGACAGGGGTGCAGGAAGTGTGTAGGCAGGTATACAGAGTGGTACGGAGGGACGCAGGAGGTGTGGGGCACGGAGACTGTGAGGTAGGTTGGAACGGTGAAGGGTGTAAGCAGGGACACAGGGTGGTGGACATGGATGATAAAGTGCTTAGGAAGGGAGACAGAGTGGTAGACAGGGACGCAGGTGGAGGGTGGGCAGGGATACATGGTTGTAGACAGGGATGCAGGAAGTATGTAGACAGGGACACAAAGAGGTAGGCAGGGACACAGGGAGGTAGGCAAAGGATGCAGATGTGTAGACAGGGATACAGTGGTAGGCAGGGACGCAAGAGTGATGTAGGCAGGGACAAGGGATCCAGGAAGTGTGTAGACAAGGAGACATCGAGGTGGGCAGTGACCAGGAGGTATGGCATTGACGCATGGAGGTAGGCGGGGACGTAGGTGTGCAGGCAGTTACACGGGGAGGTAGGCAGGGGCGCAGATGTATGGCCAGGGACACATGGGGGCAGACAAGGGACGCAGGAGGTTTACATCCATTGACGCAGCTAGGTAGGCAGAGACAGGAGATGCGCAGGTAGGGACACTGGGAGGTAGGCAGGGACACAGGGTGGTAGACAGAAATGTAGAAAGTGCGTAGGCAGTGCCGCAGATGTGCAAGTAGGGTAACAGGCAGACAGGGACGCAGCAGATGTATAGGCAGGGCCACAGGGAGGCAGGCAAGGGACGCTGGAGATGTGTAGGCAAGGACAGTATCCGTGTAGGCAGGGAAATAGTGATGTAGGCAGGGACGCAGGTGATGTGTGGGCAGACAGTGATGTACCCAGGGACACAAGAAATGTGTAGGCGGGCACACCGAGAGTTAGACAGGGACGCAGATGTATAGGCGGGGTCAGAGAGAGAGGTAGGGACACATGTAGGCAGTCAGGGACGCAGGGTGGTGGGCAGGGATGCAGGAGGTGTGTGGGCAGGCCACAGTGAGGCAGGCAAGATGCAGTAGGTTGTAGGCTGGCACAGTGTGGCAGACAGTGATGGAGGAAGTGCGTAGGTAGGGACGCAGGAGATGTATAGGCAGGGACTCATGGAGGTAGGCAGGTACGAAGGAGCTGTATAGACAGGGGAGCAGGAGGTATACACCCAGGGACACTGGGGGCAGGGAGGCATGAGATGTATAGGCAGGGACGCAGGTGTATAACCAGGGACCCAGCAAGTGTGTAGGCAGGAACACAGGCTGGTAGACGGGAATGCAGGAAATTTGTAGGCAGGGATCCGGAGTGGTAGGCAGTGACGCAGGGTGTGTGTGGACAGGACACTGTGAGGTAGGCAGGGACGCAGGAGGGCGTAGGCAGGGACACATTGTGCTAAACAGGGGACGCATGGAATTTGTAGGCTGGGGAAGAGTGAGGGAGGCTGGTATGCAGGAAGTAGGACACAGTGAGGTAGGCAGGGACGCAGGAAGATGAAGGCAGGGATACAGCTTGGCAGACAGGGATGCAGGAAGTGCGTACGCAAGATAGAGTGGCAGGCAGGAACGAGAACAGGGATGTAGGCAGGGACGCAGGAGATGTATGGGTAGGGACACATGGAGGTAGCCAGGGACGGAGGAGTTGTACAGGCAGGGAGCAGGAGGTATGCACCCAGGGACACTGGGGGCAGGGAGGCATGAGATGTATAGGCAGGAACACAGGATGGTAGGCAAGGGACGCATGAGGTGCATAGTCGGGGACACAGCTAGGTAGGCAGGGACCCAGCAAGTGTGTGGGCAGATACACAGGGTGGTAGACGGGAATGCAGGAAGTGCGTAGGCAGGGATACGGAGTGGTAGGCAGTGACGCTGTGTGTGTGCGTGTGTGTGGGTGCAGGACAGTGAGTTAGGCATGGACGCAGGGGTATAGGCCGGGACACATTATGGTAAACAGAGGACGCATGAAATTTGTAGGCATGGACAGAGTGAGGTAGGCAGGGATGCAGATGCGTGGGCAGAACACAGGAGGTAGGCAGGGACATAGCGTGGCAGACAGTGATATAGGAAGTGCGTAGGCAGGGAGATAGAGTGGCAGGCAGGAACGAGGAGATGCATAGACAGGCACACAAGGAGGTAGGCAGGGACGGAGGAGTCTGCTAGGCAGGGGAGCAGGAGGGATGCACCCAGGGATACAGTGGGGGTAGGGAGGCATGAAATGTTTAGGCAGGGACAAAGGGCAGTAGGCAAGGCACGCATGAGGTGTATAGTCAGGGACACAGCTAGGTAGGCAGGGACTCAGCAAGCTTGCGGG
Organism: Tenodera sinensis; assembly: GCA_030765045.1. Lineage (NCBI taxonomy): Eukaryota > Metazoa > Arthropoda > Insecta > Mantodea > Mantidae > Tenodera > Tenodera sinensis. The sequence goes on from CM060964.1 coordinate 170,849,006, forward strand.
CAGGAACACAGGGTGGTAGACGGGAATGCAGGAAGTGTGTAGGCAGGGATACGGAGTGGTAGTGACACAAGGTGTGTGGGGGCAGGACACAGTGAGGTAAGGGACGCAGGATGGTGTAGGCAGGGATACATTGTGGTAAACAGGAGCACATTAAATTTTTAGGCAGGGACCGTGTGAGGTGGGCAGGGACGCAGATGTGTAGGCAGAGGCACAGGCAGGAACGACGGAGATGGTTAGGCATGGGCACAGTGAGGTAGCCAGGGATGCAGGCGCACGGGAGACAGACAGGGACGGAGATGTGTAGGCAGGGACGCAGGGAATGTGTAGGTAAGGACGGATGAGATGTATAGGCAGGGGAGCAGGATGTATGCACCCAGGGACACAGTGGAGTAGGGATGCATGATATGTATCGGCAGGGACACAGGTAGGCAAGGGATGCATGAGGTGTATTGTTGGGGACACAGCTAGGTAGGCAGGGACCCAGCAAGCATGTAGGCAGGAACACAGGATGGTAGAGGTAGGCAGGGAGGCAGAGTGCGTGGGGACAGGACACATTGAGGTAGGCAGGGCTGCAGGAAACTGTAGATAGGGACACATTGGGGTAAACAGTGACGCACGAAATTTGTAGGCAGGGACTCAGTGAGGTAGGCAGTAATGCAGGATGTATGTAGGCAGGGCAAAGGGTAGGTATGCAGGGATGCAGGGGGTGTGTAGGCAGGGACACAAATAGGTAAGGACGACAGATGGGTAGGCAGGGCCACAGGGGTAGCCAGGTATGCATGACCTCTGTGGGCAGGGGCACTGGAGGTTATCAGGGACAAAGGAGATGCGTAGGCAGTGGTACAGTGAGGTAGGCAGGGACACAGTAGATGTATTGGCAGGGCCACTGTAGGTGTGCAGGCAGGGATGCAGGAGGTATGTAGTCAAGGACACAGTGAGTTAGACAGGGACGCAGGAGATGTGTAGGCAGAGATACAAGAGATGTATTGGCAGTTATCAGTAAAGTTGTGAGCAATCTGCATTCTCTGAGCACCAGTTGTCCAGCCTTGGTTTATCTTCTGTGCAACATTAGAGACAAAATACTAATGTACTATTTGAGAAGTGCTTACTTTGCATTTTTTCATATGGGGGTATCTTGCACTCCTTTGTGGTCTTGGTTACTGCTAGAGGATGCAGTGGCCGAGCAATAAGGGTACCCTCTATATAGCAGATAAGCCCTATGGGTTGTTGTTATAATTATTATTATTATTATTATTATTATTATTATTATTATTATTATTATTATTATTATTATTATTATTATTATTATTAATTGTTATTATTATTATTAATTGTTATTATTAATTATTGTTATTATTATTATTATTATTATTATTATTATTATTATTATTATTATTATTATTATTATTATTATTATTATTATTATTATTATTATTATTATTATTATTATTATTATTATTATTATTATTATTATTATTTGTTCTTGTTTATGGAATATTATAAAGGGGCGATAGTCAAATTGGAGAAATATTAATATTACAAAAGAAGGCATTGAAATGCATTACAAGATCCCAAATGTATCACCATTCTAAGTCTTTATTTATTCAAAAAGACATTGAGTGTCATAAATGAATACATTTATTGCCTACTTATTCACGTATGAGAAAGCTTTTATGGACGACTTAGAGAAGTGATATTCACAGTGGCCGCAAAACATCACAAATTTGTGACACAGTACGGCTACTACCTGCAACACTCAGAGTGAAGATGGAGGAGGGTGCAGTAAGTGAGATGGCAGAGGCAGCTTGTGATTGGCACTACCATTCTGCTTTATAGTATTGATAGGAAAGAAATAGCAGAGAACTAAGGACTTAAATCTTTTTAGTATATTACAAATACATCGTACCTTATGTTAATTCATTTTATTTCACTATGGCATTGTGACTACAAATTAAATTTCAGGTTGTTGCTTAAGTAGGTAGTGTTAATTGTGCATGAGGGCTGATATAAGTTAAGCATGTTCTTCTCGATTTTAATGTGTTCAATTTATAATAAAAAAAAAGTTCACAGGTGCATGTAACTTCTTGGGTCATATCAGGGTTTTTGGCTTTAGAAACAACTAATGGTGTTATTGCTTGGGAAATTGTCATCTTTGTTGTCGTTGGTTATTACCAATTTTACACTAAACACACTGACATTTGCTCCCACAATTATACATCCAGGTCCTGAGGGGGGATAGGGAATTATTCTTGTTATAGAAAAAATGCCCAACACCAGCTGGGAATCGAGCTCAAAACCTCTTGGTTGAAAGAACTAATTTTGTTAATAGTCTCAACAACAATATGCATTAGTAGCTGTTTTGCATTCACAGTCTTTCCACATAGTACCTCCTGATGGATAATTCAATGGAAAAATGTATCTTTCCAGGCATTTGTAACATTTTAAATAACTGTTTTCATCTCTTTCCCCAGTCACTGCTGGAGCATCATCTATTGCCACTGACATCAATTTTTTTCCAACCTCGACTTTTTCCTACTGTACCTTTCAACATTCAGAACAGTTCTCCTTTTGTTTGCTCCTTAAAGGTTACACGATTCAAAAAGAACAGTTCTCCTTTTGTTTGCTCCTTAAAGGGTACACAATTCAAAAAGAACAGTTCTCCGTTTGTTTGCTCCTTAAAGGTTACAAGATTCAAAAGCAGTTTGTGTACAGGAAGATTCTTGTTTACACCAAAAATGAAGGTTACTATCTGAGCCTTGTTCTTAATAGTCTTGTCCATTGCTAGAGATTAATTTACAAGCTCATTGACTTCATTTTGAATATTGTTTTAGTTTACTTCTGCAATTTTTAGCACTCCAGTCTCGATGATGTGAAACAAATATATATTTTGAGAACCTGAATCTGCTTGTTGGAGACATACTAGTTTCATTACTTTTCCGACCTTCCAAACTATATGATACCTTGCAAGCAACTGCTTTTAAATCTTAGTCGAGTTTGCACATTTGCTAGAGTGTGCTTCCTTTAAGTATTGTAACGCTGTTATCTGCTCCTGCCTAAAATGAAATCACTATAATAATTGACTCCATATATTCATGTACAACTACAGTTATACAGGAAATCAAATTATGACTATTACATTCGCATAGGAAGTCCCTAATATCCTGTATAATTCAATATGAATTACTGTTAATTTACACACCAAGTCTGTAATAAATTTACTCAATATCGCAGACTTTAGTGACATTTAACATAATGTTGTTGCATATTACTGCTGTTGATACCTATTACTACTTTGGAGCACAATAAACATCTCACATTCTCATTTTTATTACAGAAAATATAGTTCTACTCTCATTTACTCTTAAATGCAGTTTTCATAGTTTTGAAAATGCTAATGTCAATGACACACAGTACTCGGATAACGGACTGAGCCAGCGCTGATAATGCTTCCTAAATTTCAGTGAGAAGAGGGATGTTGTGTCATGGAAGTTGCGTCACGGTTCAGGCACTGTCTCACATCAAAATTTGTGGTGCTTGTTCATAGTTATGAAATAAATGTAAATTAAGTTGAATATGCTCTTCTCTAGACTTATTAAAACTATGCATGACCCTTAGATACTATTGTGTACAAACCAAGTTTCTGTACCCTATTTTAAAACATACATAACATCTTGGCTGTTGAATAGTTCTTTTTACTCCTACAGGAATTTTATAACATGAACAATCTGCTTTTGTATATTATCTGTCTGCCTCCCACCAAGCCAGCCCAGGTTCATCCTGGAGGACAGTATGTGGGATTTGTTTTTTTGAATTAACGTCCTCCAACATTGTGTCATATCGGACGAATGAATGAAATGAAATGGGTGAAATGATGCTCAAATGAGCCCGAGGTTCATGGAGCTTTAAGTTATCCGACATTCGTCTTCTCAGGGTAGGGAAAACCTCGGAAAAAACCTTACCCGGATAACTTACCCTAAGCGAGATTCGAACTTGCGACCTCTTGAACGTGAGGCAGACACGCTAACCATCACGCTACCGCTACCGGGCAAGTGTTTGGGATTTGTGGTGAACAAAGCAATGTCTGAGCAGGTCTTCTCTGTGTCCTCTGCTTTCCCCCCATTCATTCTACCAATTACTCCATCATCTTTCCTTTCATCCATTTTGCCCTCATGTCATATCTCTCATATCCTCATTCTCATACCAGGCTTTGGGCTGATCACCCATCTCTGTTTATATGCTCAATAGGCATCTGACCCCAGGTACCCATTTGTAAGTCCTTGGGGGTGTAAGACTTCCATACAAGGAGGATAAACAGAGAAGGAAGAGGAATAATTATGAAGTCTATTGCTTTAGCTGCTTAATGATTGAAGTTGAAATATGAAGGAAGAAATCAACATTACTGTAATTTTATTTGCTTCTAAGAGTGTATTATTTTTATTTGAGATGTTTGAGAAAGCCTATTTTATGTAAAATTCATATTACACTGGCAGTATCAAATAGATTTTTGCAACCTCTACATATAGCATATAAATAAAATAAATATACAAAATAAATATTTGTCAAACTTTTCCAGTTTTGATACTATGAAACGTGGCAGCATAATCAGTACTGAGGCATAAGGGCACTGCTGTATTAAAGCAGAAATTTTTTATATTAGCATTTTCAAAATTAAAGTATTAAACTTGTTTTTGTGGTGCGGACCCATAGGCTGATAAATGCAGCCCTTCAGCCGGGAGCACAATATTCGAGACATGCTATACAATGTAGCCTAGACTGCATTGAAGTTCATAATTAAGTGAATACAAAATTAGCCACACTGATTATGTATGTTAATTATTTGAGGTTTTACTGGTCACTTGAAAATATTATTTTTATAATGCAGTTCATAATTTATGTAAAATTATGTATTTTACAATATTTTAACTGCTTTCATTTGACACAACTGGAGCTTGACTCTTAGTCAGTTTTTACATGTAGTCTGTATGGCCTGGATAATGAAAGCAGTGTTATTGGTCTGAGGTATGCAGGAACACCTGAGTACTACAAGTCTGTTCTACAACGTCCTTTGTAGAAGTAAAGTGAGTGAGTTTGTTTGAATGACACTTGTGAAGTTCATGGATAGCTAATATTAGCTGTATAATTGAACTTCGATCCATTGGCCTAAAATTAAAAAACACTACCCATTATTCTTGTACCACAAGAGGCTACAGTGATTGTTTTGATGAAGAGCAAGTGAATCTTAAGCAGATTAAGATTTTGTTATTGGGAACTGTGCACAGGATTAATGTTCATCAGTTTGTATTTTTGTTCCTATGTAAATCCCTATGTGATTGTGGTCACTCTACTTTGGTTTCTGTTTTCTTAATATTATGTTACTACCTCAGCAGCCTTGTTTGCAGTGTGAAGAATGCAGGCATAATAATTGTACATCTTTGTATCTTACAGTTGAGCACATTTTGGCAACTGCGTTTGCTACTCGATGTGTGGTATGGGACCTTCGCAAGAATGAACCTATCATCAAACTGAGTGACAGCACATCCCGCGTAAGTTTGTTCTTTCTCTCTCTCTTGCACGCGCACGCGCACAACACACGCGCACACACACAACACACACAACACACAACAGAACACACACACACACACACACACACACACACCCATACACACCTACACACCCACCCACCCGCCCACCCACCCACCCACCCACACACACACACACACACACACACACACACAACAGACCATATATTATATGACTGCAGAAGTCTAGAGGAAAAAAGAACATTCAGAAGGAAAATAATCCAAAGAGGAGGAAAATGGCCACCAACTAAAGTCGAAATTGCTAAAAGTTATTTTAAAGAATATGTTCAATATGCCAATGCAATTGATCTGACAAAAAATAATTGAACTGTATAAATCTAAATAATTATTCATGTTAATTAATATATGATTATTAGTTTGCTTTGTAAGCAAACCCAACATGTAGTATTACATATTGTAATGGAACATGTAGAACAATAAAGAATCTTTAAAAAAAAAAAAAACACACACACGGACGGACGGACGGACGGACAGACAGACAGAGGCACACACACCCTCTTAAGCTTTTTATTGTTTTTTAAATTATGGATTTTGTGTTCGGATTATTCAGAATTTCGGATTTGTAGGTTTCGGATTAGTGGGATTCTTCTGTATACCTGTAATGCTGAAGATTAAGTCCCTCTTGCAGCTTGCTCTTCTCAACAAGAAGTCTTATTTCTGCCCATATAAGTAATATCGTGAACTAAAGCGCATCTGAACCTTAGAAGACAGTACATGTTAAATGGGGTGCAACGTTGCAACATGTACTATATATGTACCTCAAAGTTCGTCACTTAGCTGCAACAACTTGTGATTCATACAAGTGAAACTGTAGATAGTACTGTTTATTCCTCTCCCTCTGACGTTTCACACCGTGCTTCAAATGTGATTTTGTTCCTGGGACAATAAATAATATTACGCTAAGTAGCATCAACAATACATTATACGAGTATTAAGGCATTAAACAAAGTAATTATGATCATAGTTTCAATATATAAACCTGTTAAACCTCTCTGCATTATACTAACGCATCAAGCAGAGCAATAATCATCATATTTTCAATAAGTAAATCTGTTAAACCGCTATGTATTATATTAATGCATCAAACAGAGCAACAATGGTCATAGTTTTAATAAGTAAACCTGTTAAATCTCTATATATTATAAATGTGATAAGGAAGTTAAATAACATAGAACACCCTACATAGCAGTATCTAAACAGTGGACAATTCACCGCACTCCGCTTTGTACTATTCCATCCTATTGCGTTAAGCTAGCACTTTTTTCCCCTGTTCCTTTTGCTTTCTTTTTCGATGGCGTTCTTAGAAGTCCTTTCATTAGTTCCTTTTTAATCCTATACACTACTGCTTCTGAACACCCATAGCCTTAACTGTTTCTTTTATCGCTTTACTAACCTCATTTTACTCGAAAAATAATCTAACACATTCATTATTATTTGGCGTCCTTACCTCTTAATTTACCAACATATCGTCTCTTTCCTAGCTTCCTCTTCCATAACTACAAATATTTATGGAAAATGCTAAATAAATAACACAATAACACTTCACAGGTTCCACACAGTATACACATACATGACTTCTTAACTGTTACTGCTGCTCTTTATACTGTCTTCTGTGTCACGCCTGATGCGATTTGGCAGAATAGATGAATACCTTTTGTTTGCCTTACATGATGAAAGCAAGAGGTTACAGGCTTCTGGTTTATTTTAAAAACTGTTCCTAAACCTCCTCAACATTTTCTCTCGCTTTGCCCCTGATGTAAACTCAGTAACAAAAAAGTTTTCCACTACGTAACTTTTGTGGTGCACAGATATAAAGTTTTCCAAAAACATTTAATTTAAAAATTTTTTTACGTAACTGAGTAAACAGAAAATTTAAAGTTGGCAGGTAGCAGCACTATAGTTTACTCTAGCTAAGTAAAAAATATAGACGTATTCTAGCAGTTAGTTTGTTAGTGTTTGATGAGTCTAGAAACAACAAATATCGGACTTTAACTGAAAAAACGTTTTCTATGGAAATATGGGCCTATAGAAATGGTTAAAAAGGATATAACCTGATAGACAAAAAAATTCTGCATAGGATAATGTGTTCAAGCTTGAAACTTACAAGTGAATATTTACACCATGCTATTAGGAACCTGTCAACAGCACGAGAGTAGAAAAGGACGAAGGTAACAGCAACTTGTATGCGCTAGATAGAGACAGGTATATCCCATTTAACTCCATACTGTCATCTAAGGGTAAGACAGACTATAGTAAGGTGAAAATTGGCTGCAAGAAACTATTTTAAACTGTCATAGAAAATAGATACATACAAACAGTTGCTAATGATGTAACGAAGTCAAGATGAGAACTATTATTAATTTTAAAAAAAAGAACCTTAAAGAAAGCCCAGGACTTAGAGTACTTACGATTGTAAGTCACCATTGGTGTGTGTGTGTGTGTGTGTGTCTTGAAAAAGAATTCCCTTGTGGTATACTGGGAAAATGCAAATCAGTTGAAGAATTTAAGGCTGTGCTGGCATATTGCCATGGTAGCTCAGTGGTTAAAAGCAGCTGAACATAGTGGAAGACCTGTGGTCAAACCCCGGCTATGGCATTGAATTTTTCATTTCTGATTACACTTTTCAAAGCATGCACATGGTTTTGTGGATCCGACCCCCCCCCCCTTTTTTTTTTTTTTTTTTTGTTCATTTTGCATATACATATGTATAGCCTTATCAGCAAACAATATTTGGCCTCTTAATTGCTGAAGCCGAGATAAAAATCTACATTTACAGTGTTACAATTACAAATGTCTAATGTAGAATTTGAAGCTGGGGAAAATAGCTTATATATGGTCAGCACCTCTCTGCTGGCCCAATCATAGAGCACCGGTTCCCCGTTGGACAGTGTCAAGTAGCCCTGCCCCTCCACCCAGAGAATATGTACACTGCCTGGGCATAGGAAACGCAACCCCCACGCTATTCAGCATCTATGTGGCCGACATCCCAATCGAGCAGCACGTCAACATAGCCCAGTATGCTGATGACGTGCTGCTGTACTCTACAAACAAACACCCTTGCAGAACCTTCCTCCCCATACAGACACACCTCTGCCTCCTCCAAGAATGGTGCATATACTGCCTCGCTGTATCCCATGTTGCAGTCTGGGATGCCCATTCCCTTGAAGCTACGCCTTTTTTGATCTCTCATAATCCCAGTCCTCCTGTACGCCTGCGAAATCTGGAGCATGGCCGCAGATTCCCACATCCTGCGTCTGCAGCATATACAGAATAGAGGACTTCGGATAATCTATTCTGTATACTGCAGATTCCCCTCGAGACTGCTGCACGAGGCCTCATCTCTTCCGTATGTGCACTGCTTACCATTAGACAATATGCCTATGACTGCAGCCATAATCCTTAACCCAAAAAGCACCAACAGCACTTACTATGTTGTGCGGGATGGCAAACATCAGTTTTTAGAAGGAACCTCTATCCGGAAATGCACAGTTTGGGCACTGGAGAGCATTGAAGTCTGAGAGCGAACAGTTGTAACAATTTGTTCTGATTCATTTTGGTATCTTAATATGGAGGGTATGCAATCCTTTAGCCTTTTGTGTACTGCTGATGAACTATCTGAGCATAATAACATTGCTACACATGTGTTACATTCCTCCATAGACTCCTTGGTGTGCATCCTACTGCGTTACTTGTGTGTTTTCTAATACAGTAATGTTTTTTAACAGCAGTGCAACACATACCAATACATACTCACGGAAATGGACGACATTAGCTCCAGCACCTTCATGTAAATGTGCAGAATCACTACAATCGATGGATAGATGTGGACCAGCATGGTCACCACAACTGATACCTCTCAACTATTTTCTGTGGGGTTATATGAAGGGTATGCTGTGTGGCACTCCTGTAATGTCAGCAGAGGACCTCATTGCTTGAGTCCACAGAGCGATTGAAAATCTTGAAACCCAATCGCATGTATTGGGTCATATGCATGAGGCTCAGCATTGCTGATACAGGCTCCATAATGATATAGCAGGTACACAGTTTGTAGTCCATCTGTAATGTAGATAGCTCGAAGTGCTACTCATGTTGGATTTATTGACAAAATGTGTATGCAGATCCATCTCACACTTCGATGCACTACAGCACCCAAACTCTGCGTTTTCGGTCAGGGTTTTCTTCTTGAAAACCAATCAGTTTTCCATCCCACACAACATACTAAGGATTGCCATTGTTTTTTTGAGGCATCCTCTGTGTGTATGTGCGTGTGCGCACCAGTGTGCCAGGTGGTTCACCTGTGTGTTATTATTTTTGGAGATAGGCAACACTTCATTCTCTGAAAGCAACAAGGTTGAAATTACTGTGCTTGTTGCCCATTTGCTAGCCATGCAAATGTAGCCTGCTCTTCATGGGAAAATAAACCTTAGCAGCAATAGTTAGGAGGGTAATCCCAAAAGTAAGGTCTCCAAAGCACTGAGATCCCAGGTAGTGCAAAAGGGGTTAAACCAATAGCTGATGGAAGTGCATGGAGAGTCTTGTACGGATGTCGAAAATGTCTGCAAGTGATGTAGAGAGTTTGCAGATGGTAGTACGGAAATTCATGATGAGGAAAGAAGCAGCAAACCACCAGTTCCCGACAAGAGAATAACACAGGTTCAACAAATCGTGCTTCACGATCAGCAGGTCATTCTCGACGAGCTCTGCACTGTTGTTCCTGAGATTTCTTGAATCACCATTCACCGGATTTTGATTGAAGAGTTGAAATTTCGGAAGGTGTGCATAAGATGCATCCCAAAAGTGCTGATAGAAGACAACAAAAGGCAACATGCCCAATTTCTTCAATACTATGTAGATGAAAAGGACAACCCTTTGGATTCAATAGTCATGGGTGATGAAACCTGGGCTTTCCACTTCACACCTGAGACCAAACAACAATCACATGAGCAGCGGCATTCCGATTCACCCAAGCGGCAAAAATTCAAAAGAACACAGTCTGCCGGTAAAGTCATGGCAACTGTGTTTTGGGATCAAAAGTAGATATTGTAGGTCGACTTTATGGATATTCTGGGACAACAATAAATGACAACAAGTATTGTCAGACATTAAAAAACCTAAGGCGGGCAGTTTAGAACTGAAGGAGAGGAATGTTTAGCAAAGGCATTAGCGTTCTCCATTACAGTACTACAGTAGATATTGTAGGTTGACTTTATGGATATTCTGGGACAACAATAAATGACAACAGGTATTGTCAGACATTAAAAAACCTAAGGCGGGCAGTTTAGAACTGAAGGAGAGGAATGTTTAGCAAAGACATTAGCGTTCTCCATGACAGTACTCGCTCCCACACCGTCTGTCAAACTGTGGATCTACTGCAATACTTTGGATAGGGCATCATCACCCATCCGTCCTGTATTCCAGACTTAGCACCCAGTGACTACCACTTGTTTCCCAAGTTGAAGGAACACTTGGCTGGAAGACACTTAAGTGATGACGATGGAGCAAAAGATGAGGTCCAACACTTCTTCAGTACCATGGTGGACTGGTATGACATGGGCATACAAAATCTGCTGCAGTATTTACAAAAATGCATCAATCGAAATGGTGATTATGGGGAAAAATAGAAAAATGTTCAAGCTTCAAAACTGTGTACCATTTGTTGCCAATAAACGTTTCTTTATATTTTTAAAAAAAATTGGAGACCTTACTATCAGAATCACCCTTGTACATCCATTCCAAAAGCATGTGCTTAACAACCCCTGTTACAGTACATGTTATATCAAGAAGATCATTGTCATATGTCCTGCAACGTAAATTATAATGAATGAAGGTTAAATGAAAGGCTTAAGCTACAAAAAGGAGTCACACAACAGTAATAAGATCAGAAGTGTAGAGGGAGACATATGTGACACTGTACATACAAGTTGTAACAATAAAAGTGGGTGCAGTGATTGTAGCTCAACTGGTTAATTTTGTATAGGTCCCACAGTCTGCGTTCACTTTTTCTTCTTTATGTATTGTCCATCAAGGTGCAATGTTATTTCAGAGTGTTTGTCACTAATAATTTTAGGTGAAAACAAAAAGGTATACAAATGAAGAACAAGCGACAGTTCATTTTATGAGTTCACCAGTATTTGATCCTTAATTTTCATTGTAATTAATATTTTGAAAAAGAAACTTCACTAAGACTTTAAATAATAAAGGAAATTTTCAAAACGTGTGAAGTTAATAAAAACAATTTCAAAATACCAGAACACCTAACATGGTATCGATTGTTCTAGTCAGAGAATATTCTCTACAAAATTTTGGTAGCTGGAACCCTTGGTAGGTTAGTGAATACTACTGGAAGACACTTCAGGTCTAGACATGCCCCATTAGATGCAAATGCATGAAATAAACTTGTGCTATACCTTGAAACAGAAATTCAGTGTACGCGAACAAGGATCACGTGCTGACTGCAAGGTTAACATACCGACTTTACGTGATCAACGGTCGAATGTTTAAAACCTAGGGGGTGCATGAGTATGGTAATGGCATTACACTATGATAGTTGCGGTAGTACAATGAAAGTGTGAGCAGAGTTGTTGAAAAATAATCATGGTCGGCTCCTCTCAGTGCTGATAATGAGGAATGCTTCGAATAAATATTTGAAAATGAAGTTTGGGCTATTCCTTTAATACCCACAAAGTACCCTCAGAACTTCAAATCTATGCTCTACCAAATTAAGCTGAGGTAATGGCACCAAGAACACCTTAAAACATCCAGTGGACCCTCTTCCCAACAGTGGCATATTTTACATCATATGCACTTCAAATTGGCTACCAATGTGAGATCATCAGCTACAAATAGGTGTCCACAATGGGATATTACTTCCACTACAAATTGGCATCTCAAACCCGGGGCTCGACGAGGAGTAAAGGAAATGACCAGACTTCAGAGGAAAGAACAACCACCAACAACGAGGTAGGACAACAACGATCTTCCAGAATTTCAAGAAATAAGGTACTGTGAAAATAAAACAAACATTTTATTAAAAAAAGAATCCCATGTACCTAAGGAGTGGAAAAATGTTAGGCCAAGACTTACAAGAGAACATGAAAGTGCAAAATAGTGAACATTGTGATAGTATACAGGACAGTAGTGAAAATATAGTAGAATTAGAAGAATATAGTAGGAATGTATTAAGCAATTTAGAAGTGCAAGAATTTGAAAGTCATAGGACTAGGGAAAGGTATGTTAGTTCAAAAATGCATGAAAACGGTCTGATAATGCAACAAACTCTGAAAAATTGTATGAAATGTTTAGAGAATCAGAGAAAAGGATAGAAAGGATAGGAGAGAAGATAGATGAAAACAATAAGAGTGTAAGAGCAGAGATAGGAGTAACTAACCAAAAGATGGAAACTTAGATAAACAGATGAGTGAAACTAACCAAAGAATAGGAAGGTTAGAACAGCTAGGAGACAATTTAGCCAAAAAAATGAGAGAAAATACTGACAGTTTAAGAACAGAGGTAGGAAACCTAAACAAACAGATAGAAAATAGTCGAGAACAGAAAGAGATAAGGAAATAGCTGGAAAATTTTAAGTTAGAAATAAGGGGAGAAATAAATCAGGTTAGGAGTGAAGTAAAAGAAAACAGGGATCAGGTTAAAGGGGAGATACAAAATGTGAGGAAAGAGATAGGTGATACTGAAGAGAAAATATTTCTAAGAATGGCAGAAAAAGAAAATAATAAATTGAGAGAGGAGTTAGCAAAGAAGTTAGAAAGAGATAGGGAGGAATTATCACAAAGGTTAAGAAAGGAAAGGGAGCAATTAAAACAAATTGGAAAAAGAAACAGAGGAAAATAAAGCTAGATTGGAGAGGCCAGAAGCAGAATGTCAAAAACAAGCTAGGAGGGTAGATGAGATAAATAATCAGGTAAAGAATGTATCAGTTGAAATTGTTAATGTAAGAGAAGTCTTAGAAAGTTTAAGAATTAATGAAGCGGTACCCAATTCTATGTCCAGTAATGTGAGTGAGGTACTTAATAGAAACGAAGCAATCCCCAATGCATGTGCAGACATTTCTATGCCCAGTATGGGTAGTACACAATTAAACCTGAATACCAGAACAAACATTCCAGGAAATGGTAACCATGGTCTACATTTACCTAATCATATGTGGAATGAAGTAGCACCACCTGTTTTTGAAGATGAGGAATCAGATGATCCCAAAGCTTTCATTGAAGGGTTGGAGGAATATTTTAATGTTAAAAGTGTGTGCCTGAGGAATATAAAATGGTTATAGTAAAGAAATGTTTCAAAGGCAATGCAACTAATTGGTTCAATTTATCAACGGGGAGTAACAATGATTTCAGGACCTTTGCAAATATATTCCTTAGCAGGTATTGGGGAAGCAGCAGACAGGCCCACATAAGACTCAAACTAAGTAACGGGAAATATAATCCTAGGAAATACCAATCCATGGTAAACTATTTCATGAAATTGGAACGTGGATAAAAAATGTTGGAACCACCTTTGAGTGAGAAAGACGTGATTAATTTAGTTATCACACATTTTCCCGAAGAAATGCAATAGTACCTAATAACAGCTCGACCAGAAAGTGTGGCAGCTATGACAGATTTATTATTAGCTTTAGAAGCTAATAAACAAAGACAACATACAGAATATAATAATCGTAATCATGAAAGGTTCGGAAGGGAAGTTAAGAATCCTTTCGGGCATGGGGCAACAGGTTATCAGAATAAAAATCAAGAAGTTAGGGAAAAATATCATGAACCTGTACCTAAAATCGAACCAAATAACTGGGAAAGTTGAGGGAGGAACCATTTTCAGAGAAATGACAGGAATTGGCACGAACATCACAGAGTTAGGGATGTGCAAGTAAATTACTTAGGGTCAGATAGATATAACCAAAATAGGAGGCAAAGGGACTTTGCGTACAAGAGAAATAACTACGAATTTTGGGTCAATGATAATCGCTATGAATACGTGCCAAGGTCACCCGGCTCGCCTAGGCAGAGGTCATTCAACTTCTCGGAGTATGACGTAGACAATCAGAGCAACAGAAATCCCTCAGTGGTTACCAGACCAACCAAGGCAATGGAATTTAATAGACCAGATGTAGGTCATGGTAACAACCAAGGTCAAATACCAGAAAATCATAACAATCCTCAGGATAATAGACATAATAGAGGGGCGATAAGAAAAGTTCAGGGAAACAAATCCCCCAGTCAGACACATCCTCGGTAAACACTGGGAAAGAGATAAGGGAACTAGGTGGACAGTATGTACAAAATTACATTCCCAGAGGGCAAATGTTGATAGGACAGAACAGGGAGGTTAAAAACACAGGGGTCCAAGATGAGAAAATGGTGGATACACCTAAAATTGAGGTAGTCATAAATTACCAAAGGTATCACGTAATCGTTGATACAGGGGCTAATGGCACGGTTTGTTCACAGAATTTTTATGATGAGTTAAAAGGGAATGGATTGAAAATAATGACACTACCACTGAGTGGAGTATATTGTTCTTTAGCCATCGGTAAGAGAAAAGAATGGGTAAGGTTACAAGCAATGCTAGATATAGAAATTAATGGGAAAAGACCCAAATTTTGTTTCTCGTTATGAGGTTAGTGACTGACATAATCCTAGGGTGTGATTGTATAGATGGGATGCTCTTATAAATTTTGAACATCGATTTTTGGAGCTAACAATTAAAGGTGAAGTGATAACTGTATCATTTGTGTAAGATAGCAATTCGCAGATAGTAATAATGAATGATGCAGAGGCGGAAGTTAAAAATGAAGCATTGTTTGTCGAACATATTAAGATAGGAGCTATGGAACTAGCCAAAATAAATAATATACAATATTATGTAGAGGAAATAGATAGGGGATACAACGACGATATAGAAATAAATAAAGAGAAAGAAATGTTTCCCAAGAAAATCCCTTAAGAATTATGAATTGCACAAACACAAATAGGTACAGAGATTGCGAAAACCTTGAAAGTTTGGAAGATTCTTTAAGAGAGAAGGTAAATCAAGTAACACTATTGAACCAAAAGCAGAAAGATCAACTGTACAAAATCCTTGTTAAAAATAAAGAGGTATGTTCAGAGAAACCTGGTATATGTAACCAATATACTCATTCTTTTGAAATGACACCGATAAGACCTTTTAATCATAAATCAAGACCCATTCCACATGCTATTAGAGAAGATGTAGATGAGACCATAAAATCCATGCTACAAAATGAAGTAATCAAAATTTCACATTCCGAATTTGTGTCAATCCACATCAAATCGCACACCCGTAAAACACGACTTTTTCGTATGAGGTTCAAATTTTTTTTTATGAATAATAGGCATCAAATAAGGAGGCCCAAATTTTTTATTTCCGTATTTTTAAATTATTTGCTTAGTTATGGCTATTAGAAATTAAGCAATTTCTGCGCGCACTGTAATATAAAATCACTTGTTATTCTAAGGCCATATAGAGTTGAGAGTTGGGGTTTGGTGCACTGGAAAGGGTAAATACAACACTTTTAACAACTTTCGATCAATCATTATTACACACAAATTTTGGACTGTTTTTTTTTTTTTTTTTTATGCGATATTTTGTAAAACCAAAAATAGAATTTAAATCGATGTGTTAAAAATCTAAAAAAATATACACGTATTCCGTGACATTTTATCTATAAAATAAGATATTAAAAACTATGGAGTGAGCGTAAGTGCATTTACTACAATTTTTTTTCTGGAGGCCTTCAAGTGCTCATGGACGACATGAAGTAGAGATCCGTTTGTACAGCTGGATTCGCTGATCTTGGCTCCTGGAGGAAGTACGAGATGTAAAGCTTGAAAGCGAGTACCAAGCCAGGTGACTGCAAACAGCATGCGAATTAGTGCGTCAGCTTCATATGCTGCTCACATAACTTCTTACTAAGGCAGTGCAGTCCATGCAGAAAAATGTCTTCACAATGCACCTTCTTTCTGATACTCCTGTGGCATCTGATACGTGCTTTTGAACTTCTTGAATTTTTTTGAAAAAATCTGATGTAAGCAGTTCTTTGCATTTAGCTTCTTTCTTCATGTACGCCCATTGATTTGAAACAGTTTCCCTGCTCTGACTGTAATCTTTTGGTCCCTAATTCAGAACGTACAGGTGGCATAATTGATTTATGCTATGATCAATGTCTCACGAATTCACTATATTCACTCTTTATCATAAAGATCTATGCCTTCAACTGCACTCTGCACTAAAAAGCACCTGTGAATTAGCAAGAACTGTCCCAGATCATGCAGACATCACTACCTTTCCCCTCCCTCACCATGTTGTGCATGGTTTCATTCACAGAATTATACAATATGAGCTGATGAAACAGACGAAAGCTATGGTTTCGTCTACAGAACTTCCAGTCAAGGTCAGGGGCCAAGAACGATGGGTCCACACTCCTTCATTCCTTTGTCAAAAGCTGAAGCTTTAGTGAAACAATTTTCTTTCGAAGGAGGCAGACGAGTAGAAATTTAAAGTTTTGTGTTGTATGAAAACATTAGTTTAAAATGAATATTTTAAAAACATTTTGAAGATGCTAGTAGTGTACATATAATAGTGTCAGCTAGCAGTGTTCTCCTTAGTGTACTGTTGTAACGTTCATGGAACCTCAAGCAACGAACAGTTGCTGCAATGGAAGGTGCCAATTGTGCGACGTTACGGTAGCCGTCACCGCTGCCACACTAGTCCGCTGCACTGATTTATAAAGTTAATTACAACTGAACTATTAGAGACTCCATTCTGATTTTTCTGAGAATATTGAATAAACTTTTTTTTCCCTCCAGATTTTTAAATGGTCCAGTTTGTTTTATTATCTAACTTTAAAACTTTAATCACATTAAATATAATACTAATAATAATTAATAAAATTTTCTAATAGATACCTCACGAAATACTGCAATTTATCTTTAATTTGAGCCAAAGATCAAGTAATTTGGTTGATTACAGTCGGAGGTATGATTGATCGAAGGGTGAGGAGCGCGCAATTTTTGGGACTTTCCAAAAACTAATATCTGCCAAAATATTTTTTTTAACAAAACGAAACACGGGTCAAATGTATTGTGCTCCAAAGCAGCAAAAAAAATTTCAAGAAAATCTGAGATATTAAGGTAAATTTTTACCGTATTTTGTGCAATTTGATGTGGAATGACTCATTTGTAAATCCCCTATGCACTGTTAATAAAACCGATACACTTTTAGGATATATCATTTCAAGTAAAAGTGTATAATTGCTAATCATATTTATCCTCTGGGAATCCCACAGAACGTGTTCTTAGAAACATTGGCATTTTTTTCGAGTACTGACCCACCAAAATCACAAGATTGGGTGTAATACTGTCCCCTTATCGAAAAGATAATGAATCATACCATAAACCCACCAACAGGATTTCCGCCCGTAACATTAATGCTAGGAGTTAAGCCTGAACCAATTTTCGAAGAATAACAGGGACAATAGAAAGTAAAGACAAACAGAATGAGGAACAAAGGGCAAAAATTGCGTTTAAGAATATAAAAATGAAAGCAGAGAAAAGAAAATTGAAAAAGAAGGTTCGTAAACATAAATGGGAACCTAAATTAGGGGATTATGTCCTAGTGAAAGACCATAAATTTTCCAGTACATTAAAAGGTAGGAATAAAAGAATGGAGTTAATATACAAAGGCCCTATGGAAATTATTGCCAAATTTGGGGATCACACATTTGAACTAGGGATGTAAAGAGTTCAAAATCTGTAGGTAGATGGCATAAGCAACTCCTAAGACCATATAAAAAGCTTTGAGAATGCTCTGAGGTGATCATACAAGAAAGAAATTATATCTAAGAGAAATATGAGTAGAAATGTTACTGAAAATGGTAAAAGTGTGGATAAATTAAAATAGGTAAAAATATAAACGAGAAAGAAAGTAGGAAGACAAAGATGTCATTTTCCTGGAACGTATGTTCTAATCAGGTGATTTGAAACAGTAAACAGAGTAGATAGAGTTCAAGGCCAATGGCAAGTCAACACATTCATTGTTTGTCTGGGATGATAAATGAATGGCCGGAGACAATGATCTCATCACATATTACGAAACAACAAAGTGATTTACGTAGAGGACTTTAAGAATAAAGAATATGTTGAACTTTCATGGAAGATTTTATTAAATAAAGTAATTTTTAAAAAAATGTATATAGGCAATAGGGCATAGAATGTAAAATAATCAGTTCTTTAAAATATTATGGTACAATTAATACAGAAGCTAGTGTTGATTTAGAAATTAAGAGTTTTTATTCAGTTTAGCAGCTAGTATGTGCAAGGGATGAAGAAAATATATATAAATATATAATAAAAAAAAAGTATTGTGTGTTGTATATTGTAATGTTATTAGAACAATAAGAATATTCTTTGAGATTGTCAAGATATTGTAGAGGTAAAAACAAAACTTAAGAGTAATGTTAGAAAATTGTAATGATACGTATGAATGAAAGAGTGGCATAAGAATGTAAGTGTGAAGCAAGATATGAGTGCTCTCTGATAAAAGGAACGTGAAATATAAATTTTATGAAAGTATGTGGTGATGACGTCACAAGTGACTAGAAGCAAATGTGTTAAGTGAAGTGTTATGGAAAGAAGGACGAGAAATATTAGAAAGGTTAAGACTTTTGAAAACAAGAACATTATATAGAGTCAGAAGAAATAAGAATGTTTTTTGTAAATCAGTGCGAATGTGAGTGTGAAATAGTAACATGATTAGGATTTATATTTTTGTTAGATTATAAGAATGTTGGATTAAACTTCATGTTTAAGAATTGCAAAAGAAAGAATATATATTCAGAAAATGAGAGTTGCCGATCAAGATAGACATCAAAATTTTAAAAAGAAAAATAATTAAAGTGGTAATATTTTATTTTTCGAGCAATAACATGTTACATTATCATAAATAATAATGTAAAATAATGTGGGGCATTTGAAACAGAAATTCAGTGTATGCGAACAAGGATCACATACTGACCGCGAGGTTAACATACCAGCTTTACATGATCAGCGGTCAAATGTTTAAAACCTAGGGGGCACATGAGTATGGTAACGGCATTACGCTATGAGAGACTGTTGCGGTAGTACGATGAAAGTGTGAGCAGAGTTGTTGGAAAATAATTGTGGTCGACTCCGCTCAATGCTGATGAGGAATGCTTCGAATGAATATTTGAAAATGAAGTTTGGGCTATTCCTTTAATACCCACAAAGTACCCTGAGAACTTCAAATCCATGCTCTACCAAATTAAGCTGAGGTAATGGCGCCAAGGACACCTTAAAGCATCCAGTGGACCCTCTTCCCAACAGTGGCATATTTTACATCATATGCACTTCAAATTGGCTACCAATGTGAGATCATCGGCTACAAATAGGTGTCCACAATGGGATATTACTTCCACTACAGCCTACAGCTAAGGTTATCTCCTATGAACCTCACAGCTCATTAGATAGGCAGACTCAGTCAGTTGTGAACTAACGATGTATTCCAGTGATGAGTACATTGGCATGTTACTTATTTACGGAGAAGTTCAATGAAATGCATTACAGGCTAAACACGTGTATGGAAATCCATTTCCAGAAAGACGACAATCTACTTGCAACACCTTTCGTAATGCTGAACGACGTTTACGTATAACAGGAGCATTTGAAAAGACAGGTCCTGCTAAGAGAGGCACCAGTTACCTCTGGGCACAGTGAAAATATGATTTTGGATGGTGTCTTAAGTAATCCCCACATTAGCCCACATTAGCATGCGGGCACTGGCACAAGACACAAACATCAGTAGGTCATTAGCTATGCGAATACTGCATAGTAATACATTTTACTCTTACTGCTTGAAGCTACACCAAGAACTCCATGGTCGTGACTTTGACGCTTGAGTAAATTTCTGCCAGTGGGTATTACATAGTTTAAACCATGATGCAGTCTTTTTATCCAAAGTTTTGTTTTCAGATGAATCGTGGTTTCACAACAATGGTACTGTGAATCTCCGCAAAATGCACTTCTGGAGTGTCGATAACTCATTGGGTAAGACAGGCAGGTTTTCAAGACCAGTGGGAAATTAATGTATGATGTGGCATTTTGAGTGATCAAGTAATTGGGCCACATTTTTTTTAAGGTCACCTTACGGGAGCATGCTACTTTCTCTTCTTCCAAAATGTTCTCCCTCCATTGCTGGAGCGACGCTGATGTGATCCTGGCAATTGACAGCGTCGTTAAACAACAAAATAATTTTTTTAATTTTCCATTGCTGGAGCATGTACCATTAAATGAAAGATTATGGATGTGGTTTCAGTGTGATGGTGCTCCACTGCACTGGTCCAGGATCATCCTAAATTATCTTTATGGCACACATCCTCAAAGATGGATAGGTAGGGGAGAACCTGTCTCATGGCCTGCCATATCTCCTGATCTTATATCACTTGATTACTTCTTATCGGGTCATTTAAAACAAACAGTGCACAGCCAACAGCCACTTAACCTTAATCATCTTCAACTAATCAGGGAGGCCTGCAGGTCCGTCTTACACATCTCCCAGATGTTACTGCGTGCCAGGTTGTTATTGCAACATCGCACACAGCTCTGTATCAACAAAAAAGGTCATCATTTCGAACATCTGCTGCACTAAGTGAAAAAGTTTCATGTTGGAGATGCTTTATCTAGTGGATATTGAGAAGCCTGTCAAGTTATGAGGATTAAACCTAGCTTTCTTTCCGTATTGCTGAATACCTATGTATTTGGCGCATAGTTTATGATTGTCAGCCTAGGTATTTTGTGTATTTTTCATTTTTGAGAGACCCTGAAAATTTGGAACTGGTTCTGTAGTATTATCTGAAATACCTATCTTAGTTTTAAAACATTGTAATGGGACCTGCATATTTAGAAGAAACTGAATGAATGTGCCTCAGACTCTTCCATTTTCTTTTGTATTTCCTGTAATTGAACTGATAAAGTTAGAATAAAGATAAATAAAGAGAGCAACAATAAAACAAATAAATAAGCAAGTTACAAAATGTTCTGATTTTCCATCTAGCTTTGTGTCAAATGAGAAAGAAAGAAAGCAGGGGGAAAATTGTCATGTTTTGGTAAGATTCGAACCTGAACGAGCACCTTGGAACTCATACTAATATCTTGCATTACCCAGATATGCTACTGTTCAGATATTACTTGAATTGCCAGTCTATAATGTTGGCATGCAGAAGATAGGACTTGCGAACAATGCTTTTAGGTTACACTGTAATCTGAGGGTTGCATAAAATCAGATAATAAGGGACAGGTGAACCATCTGTGTGTATACGTTAGAGGTATGATGTTTAAGTGTCCGAGTGCTGCAAAGGCCACAAGTGTCACACCTAACAATTATATGATTTCATAAGAAGTGTGACGGTTAGAGCAGCACTGCAATGGATCTGCAGAAGGTATGTCATAGAAGAACTAGTATTGACAAAAGAGATATATGTGAGGTTATGAGGGTAGATGCAAAACAAATAGTAAAACATCCTTCTATGGTGGGGAAGTGGGGGATGTAATTTGTAAGCAAAATTTCTCTTGATCACATAATTGAGTTTGACCTCGTTGTCTTCCTCCATGTTCTAAGGGTAACACTGTGGTTCACGAGGTTGTGGGCTCCAACCCAGCAGATGGCAATATATTTTTTTGGATGTGAAAATTGTTACCATTGAATTCTTCTGAATGCAAGCAAAGGTGATGGTTCTTTGTTGTAGATTTTTGGCATTTCTAGTTATGCACTTAGTTTTAATAAATAAGTAAAAAATAATAGTTGGTTTTATGGTTTTTGGTTTTAACTTTTTTTTTCTTTGACAGGAAAGGATAGTTGGGTTAGAGAGGAGAAAGACTCACATATTGACATATTTAAAGGCAACATTTTGCATACGAAGAAAAATGAACAAGATGGTTCATCTCTCTTGGTAAAAAAACTAAACAAACAAACAAAAAATTGTTTTTGTTTATGTGTAGAACAATAACTTAGGTGGTGCCACAATGTCTGGTGAATGCAGAATAGTGGTTTTCTACCACTGATGTTTCTTTCTTACATTCTATTGATTTACTTGCTGTGCATCTGTGTATTTTCAGTGATAAAAGAAGTTGCTCTAGTTACATCTAAAAAGTTGCAGTTTGCAACAAATAGTATAGTTCCCACTGTTCACTGGTTCTGGACATAGAATCCTCATCATTGACAAAGAAGTGTTGCATTCTAAATTTCTCTTAAATTTCAGTCTGTTGGCAATAACCAATTTAATTTGATGAAGACACTTAAGCTCTTTGGAGTTTACATTATTCAACATCAGAAACAGATATTGAAAATGCTTGGATAAAAATAAAATGTGCAGCAGAGCAACATAGAGAAGATCCATTGCTCACCACATATGAGGAGAGAACTAAATCATGTGATCAAAAATGAAAGTGGTATGGATACAATAAACCCTTTGAATGTTAAAGTGCATTTAGTGGAATATTCCATTGTTGTGCAGTGTTGCAGTGACTGTGTTCAGGGTTTTATTCCACAATTGTAACATTTTATCCTCTTTAATAATTTTACTGGAGTTGAATTATAATGGCAGAATATTGCATTATTCTTAATATGAATTCACTGATAGACAATATCTCTCTTCTCATAAGTTCATAGATATTGACACAGCTTTTAAGCTACTTGAGAACTACAGTATCATGCTTAGCAGTAAATTAATATAATCAAGATTTTATGAGCCTCAAAATTTTGACACTACCACACTTGATAGCAGATATCACTCATTATTGTCAACAAATGGAAAACAAAATGACACAAGATGCATATACCTCCTTGATTCTCATTATGATACTGGTAACAAAGACATGATGACATGTATCATATGTAGACAGGACTTACTGTATAACCTCTTGCTGCCTTACAACACTAAACACTACCACTTATACTCTTTCTCTTCAAATTGGTATTGCTACTTCATAATTCTTTCTATAAGGGAGTGAGAATTAACTGCAGTAAGACTGAGTCTTTTTTTAATAAAAGTACTGTAATTACAGATGTTTAATTTATTTAACCCTTTAGCACATGTGTGCACCTGTTTAATCAAGACCTTTGTATAGATTGGGGTCTTATGCTCTTCAAGGACCAATTTGAAGAATTTTTGCAATATATCCCATCTAAGGAGCACAAATTTGGTCTAAAGGTAGTCCTGCTCTGTGATTGAAACAGTTGTTGATTTCAATGTGCTTGCATATATTTGTGTGGGTGGTGGGTGGGTAGACATGGCTGTGAATGCATGTTCATTTTTTATTCTTCTTCCAATGGCCATGTATGAAGTCACCACTCTCCCCAGCAAGCCTTTAGTTTCAATAAGTTGAAGAAAAATAAAACTCCATAGAGAGTGCCTAGGTTAAATGTTGTAGGGGAATTTAGACCAGCTATACAGGTCTGACTTCATATTAAGCAACAGCAGGGAAGGAGTCATGGATATACAAATGATAAATGGGCTAAAATTGGACTCAGACCCTAGAATGGTAAGGGCAACAATTAAACAACACAAAAAGAGATACATTTGAAGCAACCTTAGACCTATAGCAGAGATAATAAACAAGGAAATATTTAAAGAGAAGATGCACAGCAAAATGCAACAGACAAAAGGAGATGCAGAAAAGAAAGTACAAGAACTATACGACACATTACAAAACTACATACTTGAATCAGTGGAAGAAGCTTCCTTAAAAAGAAATCACAGTTTAGGAACGGACACAAATTATCAGAGAGCACAATCAGCTTAGTGGAACAAAGAGAAAGGGTGAAACAATGCTGCAAACAGGAAGTTTCACAACAGATTACTCGGAGGTAGACAGAAGAGTGAAGAGGGAAATAAGAAAAGACATAAGAAAATACAACCTCAATCAAACAAGAAGCATTCTCGAAAATTCAAAGTCAATTAAAAGAGTGAAGATGATGCTTGGAGATGACAATTCTGGATGATTAGTGCAAAAGACAAAAGTGGGGAGTAAACAAGATCAAGATATGGAATAAACAAAGCTGCCACAAATTTTTATAAGCAGATATATGACAGCAACTCACCAATAATCCACAACAATTTTCAGAAGTTGGGGGAAGAAAACATATCACCAATATCGACTAGGGAAGTAAAAATGCGATAGCATAACTGAAAAGTAATAAAACCCCAAAAGAAGATGGTATTACAAATGAATGTTTGAAATGGGGAAAAGAAATGACCACATATATAACAGACCTGTTTAATAAAATAATAGAAACTGAAGAGAAACCTACACAATGGGAGACGAGTACAATAATTCTCCTACATAAAAAGAGAAATAGAGATTACTGGAACAACTACAGGCCAATAAACCTAATGTCAAACATTTATAGAATATTCTCAAAGCTACCAACAAATAGACTTGCCAAGATAATAGATGAAAACCAAACAGAGGAACAGGCTAGCTTCAGAGCAAGATACAGCACTATAGACCATCTACAAACAATAAAACAAGTTTTTGAGAAGGCACAAGAATTTAATCTAAATATATATGTGTCGCATTCACTGATTATAGAAAAGCCTTTTGACTTGGTGGAACATAAGTGTTATAAAAGCAATGAAAGCCAACCCAAAATATGTGGCTGTTAGGCAAGATATACATAAGAAGCTGCGCAAAAGGGAAGACCGAAATTGACGGGAACCTTTTCAGATTGAAAAGAAGAGTCAGACAGGGAGAGCCTTTATTCCCAAAATTATTCACATGCACCCTCAAGCTAGTGTTCAGAAAACT
This sequence comes from Tenodera sinensis, assembly GCA_030765045.1. Taxonomy (NCBI): domain Eukaryota; kingdom Metazoa; phylum Arthropoda; class Insecta; order Mantodea; family Mantidae; genus Tenodera; species Tenodera sinensis. The sequence goes on from CM060964.1 coordinate 170,874,462, forward strand.
AGACTGGGATGGGGAAATGAGAGGTATAAATATCAATGGGAGATGGCTGACCAACTTGAAATTTGCAGATGACGTGTTACTCTTCAATACTGCAGCAGAGTTAAAGAAAAAAAAAAAAAACATGCTAATAGAGCTCAAGGCAGGAAGCAAAGAAGTAGGTCTACAAATGAATCCTTCAAAGACTAAGCTAATGACCAATTCTGCAGAGACATCAATTATAGTAGACAGGGAGCTGATAGAATACTGTAGAGAATACATTTGTCTAGGTCAGTCAGTCAAACTGAAAATAAGAACATAGAAATAAAAAGGAGAATTACACTAGTCTATAGTAAGTTTTGGAGTATGAAATTTATTCTACTAGATAAACATATTAATGCCAACACAAGAGCGGACATCCTGCAAGGCTGTGTCATCCTGGTTCTCTTATATGGAAGCCAAACCTGAACGTTCACCAAAGCGCAGATCCAGATGATAGAAGAAGAGCCAAAGAAAAATGGAAAGAAGACTACTGGGTGTTACCCTCAGGGACAGGATAACGAACAAAGAGTGGACTTGGAGGAGTGGAATAGAGGACACGACCACCAGTGCTTGGAGGACCAAATAGAGTTGGGGAGGCCACATCGCCAAAATGCACCAGGATAGATGGGATTATGCGACAACGGTATGGCACCCAAGTCGAGGGAAAAGAAACAGAGGATGCCTATGACAGAGATGGTAACAAGAATTTAATGCAGTGATGGGTGTGCAGTGGATGAGAATAGCGAGAGACAGAGTAAAGTGGAAAGAAACAAGGGAGAGGATAAAAGCATAGTGATCGATAATGCAGTGGAAAAGAGTAGAGGAAAAGTGTGAGGGGTCATACCATCAGTATTAAGGGAAGATACACACAATCACAATAATGTAACTAGCAAGTAGGGGCAGTAAGAAAGGTGCAAAAACAAGACTGTCCAAGGGAAATTTAACTCGCAGAAACTAACTCACTCTGTGAGTACTATTGAGTTAACCCTCCCATAATTGGTAGGAGGCCCTTGCTCCAAATGGATCTTACGAGCTTGTTTATTTATTTATTTATTTATTTATATAGATCTGTACTTTGTGTTCACAAAGCTTTCCATAGAGTGCATAACAAGTCTCTTTACTGTACATTAGAAGTGAAAGACATGTGCCTTCATATTAGTGCAATGGCTTAGTCGTCAGTAAAGTTTTAAAAATGTAGTACAGACCCAGAAACTGAAAAATTCAATGCCATAGCCAGGATTTGAACCACAAATCTTCTGCTTATCGAGCGACTGCTCTAACCAGTAAGCTACCATGTCCAACTTGCCAGTACGACATTAAATTCCCCTGCTGATTCATACTTTTTCCCGGTTAACCACAAGGGAATCTCACATCAGAGATAAATACCCCAAGGGTGACTTACAGTTGTAAGTACTTTATGTCCCGGGTTTAAGTAACCTTTAGATGGTAATTATTATTTATGCCAACAAGCTTATTGCTGGTGTTTTTAAACACACAAGCCGTGTGTGGGCAATTCAACCTCTTAACATTGCCCACACCAGCAGTAAGCTTGTTGGCACAAATAAATAATGTAGTACAGACACCTGTCAGGGGGGAGAAAAAATATAACAAAAAGCTATCTGAATAAAACGCATAGTAAAACATCTAGCAGTACTGAGTATTTGCACAGTAAGTTTGTATATCTATGTCATTTATGTATGTCATAGATACATGAATGACATAAAATAATTGTGATTACCTTTAACATTTATCGTAAGGATTCTTTGAGATGTCTCTTGGAATTCCGGTTACCTTTGCAGAAAATGAACAACACAGCAGTTCATATCATACTGATATCTCCCTTCATTCAGCATCCTAGAAAAAAATAGCATTCCAACATGTAGGCATGGTGCTGTATTTTCAGGTTTATATTGCCCTCTACCAGCAGTGACATGCAATGTCATACTCAAAGATCTGAGGACTTATTTCCATATTTTGCAGACAGGTTCGAAGGACTCCCTCGTGGTACTGTGTTGTAAATTCTGCAAACAATCACTAGGGAGCAGCTCCAAGTGAAAAATACTCTTAGCAAGCTCACGTGACACCAACCACGAAATCAGCTGCCTATGCTGATAGAAATACCATAATCATGCACCGTTAAATGCTGCTATGCGAATGTGGATTTCTAGGTAATGTAGACTCCCTTGAAAGAGCGAGGTCATGGATTGGAAAGCAAAAGCGTACTTAAAAATGAATATGGTATATATGCAGCTTGTCCCAAAAAACACTGACAACATGTTGTGTGGGACAGCAAAGTTTTCAAACAGGAACCTCTGTCTGGAAATGCATAGTTTGGACCCTATAGTGCATCAAAGTGTGATGACATTCACATTTCGTCAACAAACCCAACATCGAGCTGGCCAGATTACAAACAGGCTTCGAACTGTGTACCTCCTATGTCATTGTAGAGCCTATATCGTTGGTGGTGAGCCTCATGCACATGACCCAGTACGTGCGATTGTCTTTGAAGATTTTCAATCGCTCTGTGGACTTGAGCCATAAGGTCCTCCGCTAACATTACAGGAGTGGTATACACCATACTCTTCATTCAACTGCTCAGAAAATAGTCGAGAGGTGTCAGATCTGGCAACTGTGCTGGCCATGGAACCGGTCCTCCTCTACCAATCAGTCGATTTGAATACACGACATTGAGGTTATTCTGTACATTTACATCAATGTGCGCTGGAGGTTATGTCAGCCATTTCCAGTTGTGTACTGGTGCATGTCGCACTGTTGTTAAAACATGTTACTGTACTGGAAACTAGACAGGTAACACAGTAGGATGCGCATTAAAGACTTTGGAGGAATTTTGCGCATGTACAGGATTGTTATTATGCTCAGGTCATTCATCCCAGTACCCAGATGGCTAAAGGGTTGCATGCCTTTCGTATTAAGATACCAGAATGAATTGTCGCAACCGTTCGTTCTCAAACTTTCATGCTCTGCAGTGTCCAAACCATGCATTTCCAGACAGGGGTTCCTAAGTGAAAACTGATCAGCAAACCCCGGAAATATAGGCATTATAAATAGCTAAAGTAGGCAAGAAAAAGGCTTTATAAATACTAAAACAGGCAATAAAAGGCAACTAGAAAAACACATTTATTTAGTAGATTACACCATTTCACCATTCATTATTTTATTAAAAAGGCCTGTGTATTCCAATGCCTTATTCGTTGCACATAAAAGCTAAATGCTTTTTAAGTTCTCTGGGGTCATGTTGACCCTCCTGTTAGATAACACATTTTTCATATGACAAAATAACCTCTCAACATTGACAGAGCTTATTGGTGCAAATCTAAAACATAACATCATTGTAGGATCCATTTCAACTGCAACAGAATTGTCACCTTGTAGAATTTTTAAAATGTTTCTAAGTTTATCCAGATCTCAATTTTTCGATAACACTTTTTGCTCACTAGTGAACCCTGTTTCCCTGGTACACTGTCCAGTCTTTGCACTGCATCATCCAAAATTTTTACTGGCTTCGTTAAAGGTTGTCCTCTTGAAGCTGGCAGATCACTTGTGACAGGAACCTGAACTTGGCCGCAATGGAGGTTGTCATTTTTTACTTCCAAAGAGTTGAAAAGTTTCTTGGCTGCTACAATTGAAGATGCTTCATCCTCCAGAGCATTCACCACCTCAGTTATACTCTTGAAATATGAAGCGTAGTAAAGTGCTGCTGAGATCCATGTCCCCCATCTCATTGTGGTAGATGGGTGAGGGGGGGGGGGGGGGGGGGGCGACAGAGGTACATCTGGTTCAATGGATTGAAATTTTAGGATTCTTGATGGGGCTTTCAAGATCTTCTTAATACTGGAAATCAATCTGTCATCATCCGGAAACAAGCATTGTATCTCTTGTGACACCATGTGAAAGCCATGTGCTATGCAGGTCACATGAAGCATGTTTGGAAATAGCACTTTTAATGCTATTCCGGCCTTTTTCATATATGGTGCACTGTCATTGATGAAAAGTAGGATGTATTGAATCTCTTCAGGCCACAGCAACTTTAATGAACTGGTCAGTAACTGCGTGACAGTTGAATTGTTAGCTTTCTCAAGACACTGTTGTAAGCAGGAATCTAATGGTCCAATAACAACATTGGCAATGAAACAACCCATAGTATCAGGTGACTCATCGATAGAAATCCAGATCATCTTATTTTTCATTTTATCTTTAATGATTTTCATTATGTCATCGCAATGTTTGGTTAAGTAACATTTTCACAAACTTGACGTGCTAGATACAGATTGGTTAGTATACTTGTCCAAAAACTGTGATAATGTAGGATTCTGTAATTTCCACAAAGGGATTCCGGCACTGAGGAAAGCTTTACATAAGTCGAATGCAAACTGGGATTTTCGACTTGATGTTGCAAATACTGTTGGAAGCAAAGAAATCTTCTTCCCGGTAACCTTGGAAAGCGCATTTGTGTGTTTGATTGTGCCAATATGTTGTGATATAAAATACTTCTTTTCATAGTTCACTGACTGCTCGCATATTTTGTATCTAAGTACTTTACCATTGGTACAAAATACATCGGATCCAAAAGTATTGATATAACTTTGTAATTTACGGTGTAAAGGAACATTGAATTTTGGTATCTTGCTGCTAGCTACAACAACGTCGCAATGAAAACTGAAAGAAAAACAAAGTTAGACCAGCCCTGATTACACTGCACAACAAAAAAGAAACTTTTTTTTTTGTCTCAGAAAGAAAAATATGCGATACTGATGGTATTTTTTCTCCTGAATTCAGATATGATATCGAGTTTTCTCCATCACACAAGGTTTCAGAGTGACAGTCATTTATAATTTCAAACACTTTAATATTTTCTACATTCTTAACTACACAATATTCGAACACTCGGACTCGCATAGAAAGTAAAAAATGATAACTTTCTGCTATATTTTGCCTCTGAAGCATCCCTCTTGATGGACCAACAATAATCGGTCAGCATATTAGGATTCCATTTGCTTTGATATCTCTTTTTCATAGCTGAAATCTCCTGATGAAAGTGTTCCCCATGCTCATCACTCACTGCGCCAAGATTTTCCTTGAAGAAATCTAAGTGCGAGTGCAGGAAGTGTACTTTTAAGGACATATTACAACTCAAATTGTTATAAGATGTTATAAGATCATTGACGATATGTCGGTAATTTTCCGCCCTTCGAGTTCCCAAAAAAACTAACTTTTTTGAATACTCGCCAAGCTGCTTTCTCCAGTGGATTCAATAGTTCCTCAAACTTCTCATCATGCATTAGTGATCTTATTTGTGAACCCACAAATATCCGTTCTTTAATTTTTGCTTCACTAATTTTAGGAAATTTCTGTTTTAAATACATGAACCCAGGAGTATTGTTCATAGCTTTGACGAAATTCTTCATTAATCCTAGTTTGATATGTAACAGAGGTAGATACACATTTTTAGGATTACACAATGCGTCGTGTTTCACATTTTTCTGTCCAGGAATGAATGATTCACGTTTAGGCCATTCTTTTCTAATGTAATGGTTTTTTTTCTGTCCCTACTATCCCAAAGACATAAAAAACAACAGTACTTTGTGTAACCAAGTGCAGACCAAAAATAAGAGCAATGACCTTCAAATCACCACAAATATTCCATTCATACATTGCATATTGAAGCTTTGCCAATATAAATTTAAAGTTGTCATATGTTCCTTTCATACTAGCAGAGTGAGCCACAGGTACTGATGGGAGTGTATTGCCATTATGCAGAAGCACTGCTTTTAAACTAGCTTTGGAGGAATCAATGAACAAGTGCCATTCTGTTATTCTGGCAATACCAAATGCCTCCATAAGAGACAAAACGTCATTACAAAACACTAAGCCATTTTCTTCAGAAAAATACTCTTTAAATTGAGAATGACACTGATAAGTACATATCTTTGTATTCTTTTGAAGAAGATCCATCGTTTTAGCAATGAACCAAGCATTTCAGACAGGTTTTTGGATAACTTTAAATCTCGTATGAGATCGTTAAGATCTTCTTGAGTCAATAAATGAGGCTCAGATGAACAGCTTTGTTCAAAAGTTGTGTCACCAAAATCTGTTTCTTTTTCTTCCTTAGTTCCATCAGAATCTGAGCTCTCTTCATCCAATGTCACATGTTCTGGAGGCTTTGGTATGGGCAATTCTTTGCAGTGTGGAACTGGTCTCACACTAGATAGCACGTCAGGGTACACCACTGTATGTTTTGATTTTGACGTAATCCCTTTAATGTTTGTTAAACAGAAATAACAGTCAGAGGAGTGATCTTTGGGTTCCCTCCAAATCATAGGGATAGTAAATGGCATGTGGCATGTGTCGTTTTTCCATGCAGTGAGAAGCCTACTACATGATAAACAACGGATAGGTGGGGCCCAGGCCCTTGTTTTGTCCCCAACTTTTAATCCAAAATTAAGTTCATAACACATTTTTACTAATGGAGTAAGGTGTCGCCTTTGGGACTTGAACGCACTTCACCACATATATAACAAAAGTTCTTAGGATGATTTAAACAAACTCTAGGCATTTTGTAACAACAAATTAAAGGAAATAAATTGGCAAATACATAATATACAATAATCCATACACAAAGCAATTACAATTACTTGTTTACTGGTCCACTGCTACCTCACAACTGACAATGAACGAAAAAACTTTTATTTAAAAAAATTGAAGTTGAAATAAAAAAAAAGCTATGGGTGATGGAGAAATTCCGAATACATATTTGAAAACACGATAAAAAAACTGCATTAAGTACAACTATTGGTACTCATGAGACAAAAATCATGTTGACCAGTGTTATTGCCTTTTAAAATAAACACAAGTGGTAATTCAAACATTTTTTATTATCTATCATTTATTTGTGCAGTAGCACTCATTGTTGCAAAGAAAATAATGAACTGAATGAAGGACGCCTATGTTGTCTGCAACTTAAAGCCAATAATATAAGTAACTTTCATTGTCACGGACTAACAGTTATTGAAATAAAATGTACCAGAAGGAAATGTTTTTAATTAATAAATACTAGATAAATAATTAAATAAAGGCGACAAAAAGCATTTATTTCATAAAATAGGCATTTATATTTAAAAAGGTAGAAAAAGGCAACATAAAACTGTGGCATTTCAATCACAAAGGTATAATTCGTACAGATTCACTTTAAAATTGAAGATAGATTTGACACATTAAAAAAGACATTCTGTCAAAGTTCCGATCTCTGCTGATCAGTTTGCCATGCCACACAACATACTAAGTGTTGTTTGTGTTTTTTTGTGACACCCAGTATATAGAGGGGTATGAATTTTGGTATTTGAAGAGCAGTAGTACTAACACAAGGTACCTATGCAGGGGTCCCTACATAAAGGTCACATTTTATGGCTAAATAATTGCTATTTAGTACTCTATTCTGCAATTGGCTACATAAAAATAGAACCCCTGTTCTCGAAATATTTTGTCAATTATATCTTGATTCACTTTCTCACAACATTTTGTGTTTTTAAACTCGAAAATTCTTCAGCTTTATTTCTTGTTAGCCATGTTTGTTTTTCATTTATCTTTCTGTATGCAGTGTTTTCTAGGATGACTTACGTGATGTGAAGTACAGTATGTATGCTAAAAAAATTGGCTGGTAGGCTACCTGCCCATCTGCCAGTCACGTACTACATGACTTGGCTGGCAGTCACACGGTCCATCTACCGGTCACGTACCACATGACTTGGCTGGTGGTCTCGCGGCCGTCTGCTGGTCACACATGCGTGGAAGCCAAATCAAATCTCTAATCACATTAACAATTATCAGAATAAACACAAAATATACCTTATCTCAGGAGATGTTGGAAATGCCATCCATCTGCATCAATACATCTACGACATCTTCTGAGGAAATTTTCATTAGCATGCATTAGTTCAGCTTCTGAAATAGCATTAATTTCTGTCCTGATATTTTGTTTTAATTCTAATGTGTGGGGATTGGTTTTGTATACTTTATTTTTCAAGTTGCCTCATAAATAAAAATCACATGCTACAAGATCAGGGGACTGAATGAGCCATAAACCCTTACTAATAATTCTATCCTCAAAAATGTCCTCAATAAACCATGACTCATCAGCCACATGCGCGGTTGCAGAATCCTGCTGGAAATATCCAGACCAACATTCAACGTCCGTCAGCTGTTTGAAACATGGTGTCAGTATATTATTTCTGTATCTTTCTGCAGTTATGGTACACTCGTAAAAAATGACCCTATTATTCTGTATCCATTTATTACGCACCATATTCTGATGTTTTGATCATGCAAGGAAGTTTAATGAACGAAATAGGGTTTGTCTGTTGCATATCAGTTGTGTTGTGATGACACATGAACGTGTAAATGAAACCATGCTTCGTCACTAAACAGTATTAATCGTGGATCGATTATTCCATCATTAATGCTCCTCAAAATTTAGTTACAGAAATTTATCCGACTAGTGATCATATGGTAGCAATTCCTGGACAACAGTAACCTTGTATGGCTTAAATTTCAAAAGTTTTATTGCTTTCCATGCTGAAACTTTTGAAATGTCAGTTTCTTGTGCAAGGCACCTAAGAGGTATTCAAGGTGACCATTCTAAGCTTTCTCCGATTTAGTTTAATTTCTTTTCCATAAGCACACGCCTTTTTACCGTTCTTTTCCTATAAAAAATTGTTCCTGCCCCCCTGAATTTATTTACAAGCAACCAAATGATTTCTCTACTTGGAAAAGACATGCCAGGAAATTTAGTTTCAAATTGCGTAACAACTTCCCTACAAGATGATTTAAGCACATACGTATTGTACATAAACACTCCTTGTTGTACTGTGTACTGCAATTGATTTGTTTTGGAAACACTTCAGAGAAAACTAAACACTTCTAAACACTCCTAATGTTATTCACGTATTAACTGGACTAGAGTAGTACTTAACACCTAGCTAACAGAAATAAAACTGATGCACGTGTGATGATTACCACGTGCCTGCAGGGAGATGCAGTGAAGGTCTCACAGCCCGTGCTCCTACCAGCCAAGTTTTGTAGTAGAAGTACTGTAGAATCACTGTCTATATCATTCAGTTATATAAAATAATAATGAGAAATCTATGCTACAGATTATATCTATTACAGATATGGTATAGGAAATTAAATATACAACACTAAATAAAAATTACTATGAAAACTGTAAGGGAATGACTGCAAGTATCTTTTAAAGCTAAACACCAAACAAAATGCTAAACACTCAAATAGATAGCACGATATGGAAAGATTATATCCAGACAGGAACTAATAAGATATAAATTTTAAATGCCAGAGGAATTTAGGAAGGTTAAAGGACTGAGAACAACCAACACCACCAGTTAAATGAATTAAGTGTTCTGTACTGTCATAGAGCAGCTGGCTGGAAGGTTAACTTTGCTATTCTCAAGATTTAGCTGCAGCATGTAAGGTTGCACACCATGATGTATTTAAATGGAAATTTCACTAAACTGCAAGGCGTATCAGCCACTCACACTCACAAACATGAATGAGTACACTTCCTACTAAGGTTGGAGGGAAAGCAAAATGACGTTTGCATTGGTGCATATGCCTCTGCTATTCTAAGCACCTCATATGGTCATAGATGCCAAAGTGTAATATGGAGTTGAAATGTGAGGACTGAATGAAATGTGGATGTCCATTTTGCTTGATTCATAGGATATTAAAAAAAGGTGAAAAAATGGAAACAGGTTGATTGAGGAAGATGAGTTCGATTATATAAAGAACCTTAAAATGTTGGCCCAGGATACTTAAGTGAAGGTAATATTTTAATAAGTATTTGAAATAGCATGGAAGTGTATCAAAGATCAGGCAGCTAAGCGTAGAGGTGCACAGCAGTTTAGAAAGAAATGATTTGAGAATAAGTGGAAAATTATGGGAAATAATGTGAAAAGTTTGTGTAAAAAAGAAAGAGAGAGAGAGAGAGAGAGTGAGAGAGAGGGGGGGGGGGGGATAGACAGGGCAGGGGTGGGAGAGAGAGAAATTGAAAATACTGAAATACAAAATTATGTAGTAAAATTCAGTTGGTATTGTACATATGCTAACCCTTTCACCACTGAAGTATTAACATGCTCACAAACCCTCCTTGCTGAGTTATTTTAACTAAAAATTAATTAGTACACTCCTTAAAATATCATGCAGAATTAATATAAAATATCCTGAAACACTCACCAAAGTTATTGTAAATGACTGCTGATGAAACACAATTAAAAAGTAAAATTTTTTAAAATAGGAAAAAAATACCACACGCAACACACTTTACAAAGGGTTGTCCATGGGACAAAAAAGAAAACACTAATGGAAGGCTGCTATATAATGTTCTAAATTTTAAGGTTTTAATTTTTTAAGCTACACTTTGCCAAAATATTAATTAAGAAGTTGATTAACTATTCAGGGGTACCCAAAATGTTAATGTATTTAGAATTTTCTATGTGCACAAAGCAGATATGGCTATAAATTATACACAGTTAGAAATTACCACCTCTGCATAATATTTTCAAAATCTGATTTGTGTGTGGTAAATTTCAAAACAGGGGTGTAAACATAAACTCATGTTGCATTTGGCACACATGTACTGTTGGAGCACACATGACATCTTCTGGCAGACTTCTTTTTATTTGGTGTTGGTGGTATTAGTGAGATAAAATGTCTTTCAGTCAGTCTTCACCAGATAAAGACCTTCAAGGTTTAGTGGTTAGTCTTGATATATGGAATTCTTGAAATAGTTTTGTAATTAGAGAAAGTTGAAAGTCAGCCAAGGTGATATTTTTACCAGTTTTGAAGTTGTATAGTGAGTATGTGTTTAAAAGTGTCATGTCTAGCAGATGAAAAAAGAATTTCCTATACCACTTCACTGTCTTCCTTACACACTCGAGAGAGTCTATCATATCTTACCTGTCCACAGCACCCATATTCTTATTGTAGTCCATAACACAGTCAGGTTTCATTATTCGCATGTTTCTCTTTTTGTCAACTTTGCCTGTCGGTCTCATTGAGTCTGTGTGGAAAGTAGCATACACACCTCTTATCTGTCCAACCACTTTAGTGCTAACATATTGTCTGTATGTGCAGATTCTAAATGTCCCTTGTCTAATTTTGCTGTGAGTCTTGGCATTTGTTCTACATGCATGTAGCCAGTTATAAAGAAGAGGACTTGAGTACGAATTGTCTAGTTACAAGTTTTGCCCTTTATGCAGGTAGTTCGTAGTGAGGGTATGTACCACAGTCCCTGACACCCCATCAACAATTTCTGTGGTGTTGTCTGTGTACACAATGAAGTCCAGAATATAACCAGTCTTACAATCACATAGCACAAACACTTTTATATTAAATCTGTGTCTTTTGGAAGGGATGTATTGTCTGACTGAAAGGTGTCCTTTGAATAGCATAAGGCTTTTGTCATTGCAGAGATTTTGAAATGGAGTGAATAGCTCACTGAAAGTACGTCCAAAATGTTCAGTAACAGGTATCAACTTCTATAGTCTGTCTCCATCACCCTTTGTTTTGTTGTCATTGAAGTATAAAGGTCATAGAGGTAAAAGATATCGATCCCTGGATATGTAGTCTGAAAATTGCGGAGTGGCAATAAGGGGATTTTTTGTCCAATAGTGTGCTATTGTATGTCTCTTTACTCTGGTCATAAGCATTGTCAAGCCAAAAGAAAGAAAAAAAAGCATAACTCTTGAGATGTGTCTGTCCAAGTCTGTAGACAAGAATGGGGCCCCAGTGGTAATTTCTTACACAAGAAAGTAAAATACTTGTTGCTCTCATTTGCAATAGGATGCATAATATGCAACAGAAAGAATAATTTGAAGATATCAGTCACCATGAACTTTTGATTCAAATCTGCGGCATACCTGACTTATGCTAATCAAACGTGTGAATTACTGGCCTGAACATACCCTGTTGCCACTGGAAGAAACTCTTCTCAGAGCGTCTTCTTTTAGCATATTACATGGGTTCCAATCCTACATCACTGGCATTACTCTCATTATTTCTAAAATTATCTTTATTACAACTTTCACTTTCACTGACATCAAACTCGAAATCGGATAAATCAGATAACAATGCTTGAAATTCCGCCAATAAATCAACATCTTCCACAACACGTGACTGCTTGCTGGAAGAAGCCATGATTTTGTACAGCCATGAATCCCCGAGTCACATGACAGGCTTCTGCATTGTGCAACTGTGAGCCAGAAAGTTACTGTCTCAAGCTTTAAATTTTATGCTATAGAGAGCAGCATTCAGCAGGAAAAGTTTCAGCTTGAAGAAATACAGCCCCAATAGATGGCAGACCCAACACTGTTTAGAGCAGGGGCCGCCAACTGACATGCACGGTATGCCTATACAGTTCGCACGGTGCCAGCGTGCCTGGTCTTTGCTGGCGACTGCTAGGGAGATATGCCAGTGGCGTTCCGTAATCTGCACTTCCGTTACCATCAAATAATTAAGGACAGTGTAGTAGTGAAGGAACAATTTAGAAACTGTATAATACGTGGTTTAATATCTCTCTGGTACTTGTTATTAAATTATAGATAAAACAACCCAATACCAGTAAGATTATTATAGCATTCAATCCTATACATACAACCAAACGATGGCATATAAAACCAAAATTTTTAACTATAAGAACAAAACAGTACTTTGCGGAAATTAGCACAATTTTGATTCTGAAACAATTGAAAAATATAAAATAACAAAATAATATTTACTATACAGTGCTAATATTACACAGAATACTTCATATTAAACGAATATACACGTTTCAATTAAGAATTTTATACATTCAGTTTTCGGTCGACACTCTTGCCTTCTGACATCTTTTGGTTTTCACAATATTCGCCGCATTTGGAGACAGTGAAACACAACTCTGGACTCTTAATGCACACTTCAAGTTATGATCACTGATGTTGGCTCTCTGAGGGTTTTTAATGCGTTTCATAGCTGAAAATAAGGATTCACATACATAGGTCAAACCAAACATTGCAATCATAGAAACCGCACGCCTGTGTAATCGAGGGAATCTTGATTTAGGAAATCTCCTGTAGAAATCTAGCAAACTTCCTCTGTTTCTGTAACTGTCAGCTAACTCAAAGTCACATTTCAATGTGATAAGCTCTAGTTAGTAGTATCATCAATATTCATGCTAAATGGTGTAGCGAATAAATCAAAATCCATTTTAAGCCCGTGAGATCGTGAAATCTTGCATCAAACGCATGGGAAAGCATGTGCAGATTTTCAACATAACATCCCACTTCTAGGGAATCACCATCACGGATCACACTTTCCAACCTGGGAAGATGACAAGGATCACCATTTGACAGTTGACGTTCCCATAATGAGAGCATATTTTTAAAAGCTTCAATGCTACAGAACATATCTGTGATTAACTTGTTTTTCCCTTGAAGTGAAACATTCAAAGTATTCAAATGTTCACTAACATCGGCCATAAATTCAAGATCACATTTTCACTTAACATTCGTGAGCTCTTCAATAGGTTCTCCGCACATTTCCATGAACGTACGTATCTCATCCAATAATTCAAACAATCTGCTTAAAACCTTGTCTCGACTGAGCCACCTAACTGCTGTATATCACCATACTCATGCTCCAAATCTTCTAAGAAGCTTTTAAATTGTCTGTGTTTTAGACCGAGGGACCTCAGTTTCTTTACAATCTTCAAAACCAGACTCATTACATTGATTACATTCAGTGTTTTGACACATAAGTTTTCCGATAAACTATGCAATGAACTGCTGTTATTTCGTCTGCTAGTTTACTTTTCAGGAGGGTCACAAATCCGTTGTGCGAACCAACCAAAGCTGGGGCACCATCGGTGGCTACCGATATGAGTGTTTCCCATGGAATCCCTGCATTCTCCACAACTTCTACTACACAATTCAGAATGTCTGATCCTGTTGTTTTGCCTTTTATTGGCACCAGATCTAGCATTTCTTCCACAACATCCAAATTTTCATTTACTCCACGACTAAAAATACATAATTGAGCCATACTTGATGAGTCAGTGCTCTCATCAATAGCAAGAGAGAATGCTACGAATTCTCTTGCTCTTTCAATAAGTTGTGCGTAAATGTTGCCCGCCAGATCTTGAATTCTGCGTGAAATAGTATGAGGTGACAGACTGACACTCTCGAACTGGTGAACACTGATAGGGGTGAATTTACTTGCAGCTATAAGCATACATCATTTAATAAGTGAACCATCAGAAAAACTACTAGAAGATCTGGCAATTTCTAGTGCTATTTCGTAACTCACATAAACTCAGGTTTTTGCCATTCCACCATCCCCTTCTTCCTGTTCCTCTTCCTGCGATGTGATCTTTTCTCTGAATTTTTGTATCTCTGTAGTGTGTTCTTCTCTTTCTAGGGCCGAATAATCATTAGCATGCAATGTATTAAAATTGTCGCTGAAGATTAAATCGTTTCAGCACTTGCAATTTTTTCTAGCAAATTAAACAAATAGCACCACCGATACATTCCATGAAGAAGTACTCAGTTTCCCATTAGGGATTGAAATAACGTGTCGGCGTGGGTGCCATTCGCTTTAATGAGTGCCCTCCCATATCAAACTGACACTGAAGTACGAACCGCCACTGCTAAGGAAGACAAACCGACCGCTACCACTGCGAAGCACGAACTGAGGCAACACGGTGCTTGTAGCCCAGCACATGCACAGTGGCAAGCGAGTTGGCTGTGGCTGGTTTAGAGAATGCTACACATAGTAAACTTTCTTTTTGTGTACAATGAGTTGTTCTGTCAACTTCTGTGTGTCAGCAATGCTACGTCATTTGCAAGGAGAGCACTGATAACTTTCGGAACTGATCCGACATCCGCAGTGAAAGTATTAAAATGCAACATGGATGGGAATGGGAAAGATATATGGACATGATGAACAAAGAGGAAAGAGAAGGATTAGCCTGGATAGAAATAGGGATGTAGAGATTGTAGGACAAAAATGTTTTGTCCATTGTGTGGAGTAAGAAACAGTATAGAACATACAGTGATTGAATGGATTGTATTAATGAATGAAGAAAGGCATACTAAAGATAAATGGCTTAAAATGATTAAAGAAGTTGCAGTAAAAGAACTACTAAGCGAAGACCATAAAATAAAGACAGTTCTTGTGCAAGGTGGAAATTAAATGTCAGTGCACAATTATAAAGAGTGAGAGCATAGGGTCAGGAACCATCCCTCATAGAGAATGCAACTGGTAACGTGTGTAGGCTTCATGCATGTAGCAAGGTGCTGGTACGAGAGAGTATTAAGAGAGCCATTTGATGTCTGTTCATTAAGAACCTGATCCTGTCTTATATGGTGCTGTTTTAATGGTTCATCTCTTGAAAGTTTCAAACTGTTAGGGAAAAACTATGTGTTGTTGTTTGCTACAGTAATATATACTGCAATACAGAGCAAAGTATGAAATTATACATTTTCCCATTACAACTTGAAGAAATAGATTTGAAAACATGATGGATATTCGTAGTGAAACACAAGGGGGAAGTTATTGGGATTCAAATAGTTTAAGAAAATAAGTAATACTTCAGAAAAGTTTCTTAACTCGGAATTTTACGAGTAGGTTAAAAATTTAATGCTAATTATGCCAATGAAAAGTAAGCTACAGTAGATATATTTTTAAAACACACAGCGTAACATATTATAGCATAGCATAAACTGATAGCTGTTATGATAATGTAATTACCAACATAGGCCTATACAACAAGAACAGAAACACAGCTAATACAGAAATAATGGTTTATATATACATAGTCATATTATAAATACAGAAATGCTGAATGCATCTGAAAATAGGCCTCACATTGGTTTAAGTTGTAATGCAAAAACATAGTGTGCAGCTTAATTATTTCCAGTTAACACCTGTTCAAGTTGACGATCCAACATTGCTGTGCAAATCCTTATTGAACAATGCATTCAAAAAGTGAAAGCACATAACATGCTTTAAAAAATTCCAAGTGAACTATTACTTTCCATTAATGGTGGAGTGTACATGAGTTATGTTTTGACAAATTTACAACCTGCATTGATATCTGAAAGTGATTATGAGGTCTGCATGTTAGCTGCTTTAAGTAGTTTATCAGGTAAAATTGTTGTAACCTTTCAATACAGCCATTTAGAGCTTTATTATTCTTGTAATTTCTATAAGTACACTTCTCAGTGTAAATTAATGAATGATAAATTTCAAGCCTACCAAGCTGTTGGCATTGAGTGAAATGCGCTTGAGTATGTTGCATTTCCAACGTTCCTTCTGCATTTTTTATAATATAAGGTTTGTTGTTCTCATTCTCAGCTACAGTGGGTTTGGTTTTACATGAAATATAGCATACCCTTTTGGGCTTTCCGTCAGTATCAGAACTAATACACAATTGAATGGGTGAGATGTATGACGAGAACACAATAAAAACCAAAAACTATTAAATAAATTGGTGTATTCAGCAAGTGCAGGGTTTTCAAATTTATTTCTGAATCTTACATTCCTAAGACCTCTACCGTAAAACAAGGTAGAGCTTATAAAGGTATTTATCAGTTTCTCATAATTTTTTTTTCTTGATTTTAATTGAATGTATACTAAACTCCTTTTTTCTTTCCTGAAAACCAGAGGTCAGTTTTAGTCTGATACAATGTTTTCACATGATTCCATCATCTTTCGACATTAATTACAGTGTGATAGTAATCAAATCATTTGATAATGGAGACCCATTACCTATGATCTCATTAATGTTGTAATTACCTTCGTACATGCATCTTTCTCAACAAAATCTGTGACATTTGTAATTAAATCTCCCATCAACCTGAATGTTTTTTTTTTTCCTCATATGCTATTTTTTATAGTCATTGATTTCAATTGGTTAAAAATCAAGCTTTGGCCTGTTTTGGGGAAAAAGCTTTTTCTAATCTCTTACCCTTGGTTTCCCATATTTGAGACATGGGTTCAAGACCATTCACACAGTTTATCAGTCTGTTAGCTGACATGCTCTGAGTTAATTGCATGACAGCAAACATATGTAAACATTTTTCTGACGGTCCAGCAGGACATTCACAGAAACAGTTTAATTGCCTCTTTAGCATCATTAATGTATGATGACATATTGCAAAGTAGGTTTAAACAATCTCTACAGAAAGATCAGCATTCTTTAGTGTGTGCATGAACTAAATAATTACCACATACACAATTATGTTAACTACACTATTACAGTGTAGGGGTTTTGGGATATTGATATTTGCGTTATCACATATGCAGCTTTTGTGCTATCATTACTTCCTGCAAACTGTTTCTCTTGTAAATTTGACCATTTTCTTCACATAGAAAAAAAGTCTTTCTGGAAGAATTTGGCTGATTGCTATTCTATAAAGCACTTTGAAATCCAAGTTGTTATTAAATTGACCATGGCAACATGGAGTGAAAATGCAGATGGTGTTTACACTGTAGCCTTAAAAAATTCTCACTTTAACATGTGGAGTCTATAGCAATTAATGTGTAAATTTATATACAGATAAACATATTTACTCTTAGCATTAATAAAAGCAATACAAAATAAACTGTCCAAATAAGTTATTTGAAGATCAAAACATAATGGTAGTTGGAACACAATAGTGCTAGCCTATTCATTATTAGAGGGAACATAAAGACTGTTTAGCTTTTACAGTATTTGGGTGAATGGCTCTTCTTCTTGTTTTTTATAGTTTCTAATGCCCACTTTTGCCACAGGCTGTGACACTGACGATACATAAGGATGGAGGACTAGTAGAATGAGATGGTGGGGGAAACCAGAGAATCTGGAGGAAACCTGCCCCTGTGCAGCTTTGTCCATCACAAATCCCACATGCGGTCACCTGGGATCGAACCCAGGCCACTTTGTTGAGAGCCAAATGGTCTAACCTCAACCACAGCGCAGCCTGAAAGGTTCTGTTGCCTAAAATAATATAGATAGTAGCCAAAAAATACAAATTAGTACAGTATTGTCAGCTGTGGGTTTATCATCTTTAATTTGAGATAATTCATGCATGTTAACAGTGCTGAGATTAAACTTGTTCACAAACTACTATCTACCTTTACTAGAATACTAAATGTGGGCATCATTTGAGGTATGCCCACTTCTCTTCTCCTTTTCATACAGTAATGACAACTGTCCTGTTCATAACTCGCAATAAATGTGGTCAGTCACACAACTTATCTGTAAATCTAGCTATACTGAGTTAAATGCGTCATATAAAAATTGTGTATTTTCGCATTTATTTTAGCAACATAAGATCACTAAAGGTTATTTATACCTTTTAATTTCAGGTTCGTTGGAAAGTAGTGGCATGGCATCCAGAAGTAGCAACACAGCTTTGCCTTGCATCAGAGGATGATCATACTCCCTTCATCCAATTATGGGATCTACGATTTGCCACATCACCACTCAAAGTACTTGAAAGTCATAAAAGGTTGGTTGGTGTGCAGCTCATATCTATGAGGGTGAGTCAAATGAAAACCAGAAAACTGCTATAGAAAATCTTATTACAATCAGACCTGGTATTCATGTGCATGGACTCTCCCACCATCAATTGGCATTGGTCCTGTGACTCCATGTGACTCAGCAGTGCGATACAGGAGTTTTCATTGACGGCCCCTCTGTTGGAGTACACCAAAGAAGCGCAGAGTCATCAGTTTCCTACACAGTGAAGGCACAAAACCAATAGAAATCCATCAACACATGTTAGCACAGTAGTGAGTGAGTTGTGTTTAAGGGCCCGTCGACAACTAGGTCATTAGGGCCCGTTGGCACAGTATGGGGCTGCATGTTTATCATAGACTCAGGTGTATGAATGGTGTACGAAATTCAGCAGCGGCACAAAAAGTTGGGCGAGGCCAGGCCAGGCACATCGTGTTGTGACAGCTGAGGCGATTGCAGTGGCAGAGGGGGTGATTCTGCAGGATAGACAGGTCACCATCGATGACATTGCAGTGCAATTACAGGTCACCATATTGTCCATGATAAGTTGAAGTACTGGAAAGTTACCTTCATTCCTGCTGAAATAAAGGAGAGGTGAGTTGATATCTGCCAGGAGCTGCTGCACCACTACAAACTTGAAGGTGACACTTTTTTTAACCAGATTGTGACCTTAGATGGGAGTCCTGGGTCCATCGCTACCAACCAGAGATCAAGCGCTCTAGTATGTAATGGCGGCACCCATCATTGCCAAAGCCAAAAAAATTCCACAGCCAGCCATCAGCACAAAAGGCGATGCTGACCTTGTTCTGTGACCATAAGGGTCCCATAGTGTAACATTACACGAAAAAGGGCAAGATGGTGACCAGTGCCACCTATAATGAATTGATGCGTGACATTCTGAAACCTGCCATATGTACCAAGCACCACGGACTCCTCTTAACAGGTGTTCTCATCCAGCATGAGAATGGCTCATGCAACCTTGGTGACTATCAAGGACTTGTGTCTGGAGTGTCTCCCCCAACCTCACGCCATGTGACTTCCACATCTTTGGCCCACTTAGGATTCCTTAGGTAGCAACAAGTTCGCGACCAACATGGAGGTGAAGCAGGCGGTGCATGAGTGTCTACGTGCACAAAAGATTTTCCTGAGGTATTCATGCCTTCCCGACTTGGTGGTGGAAATGTATTGGGGGACTACATTGAAAAATAGTGTACTTGTTTCAACTCTGTAATAAACAAGCAGTAAAAAATATTTCTGGTTTTTATTTGACTAGCTCTCGTATTACAAGCATTTCTTGTTAGTTTACTGTAGAATGAATTTATACAGAGGTGGACAGTTAGTCAAAATGCACAATGAGTATAACCAAAAAAGATTTCAGTTCATGAATTGTACATTGTGGAACCATATTTCATTAATTAATTTTCTAATTGTGTTATATTTGTCTTTTATGGAGGTGAGTTGTCCAGACATCACATCCCTGTGTTTTAAATGTCAGCATATCACATTGTGTATATGTAATCCCTCCTTTGTGTTACACTACTCCCATATCATCCATAATGGGACTAGGTGTATTGTATTTTTGAGTCTGGGAATATTAAGAGTTTAGTTCTGCTGCACTTTACTGTCTTCAAGCCAGAAGATGCTTACCAGAAGTGATAAAAAAGATAACAGGAATTTATTAATTTTGCAAGCATTATAAACCTAATTTAAAAAAAAAAAAAAATTGTTGTGTTGTTGGTACACATGTTTCCTACATAGATTGATATTTGCAGCTGTTTTGAATATTTAGTTTATTGTTAACAGCCAAAAAGATTATACCGTTTTGGCGTGTTCTGCAATCTTTTACTTTAAAAAATAAAGGATCAAAGAACTGCTACTAAATTTTGCTTAAAAAATGGAATAAAGTGCAGTATCATATTCAAAATGTTGACTAAGGCTTTTGATAAATTTACTATGAGTAAAACAAGAGTTTGTAAATGATACAGCTGTTTCAAAGATGGCCATGAAGACGAAGATGATGACAGCCTTGTACGCCATAGCACAGTGGCCACCAAGTGGATCGATTTTGTGCTAGAGCAAATAACGTAGCACTGTGCACTGCCATGAGTGGCGTGCAATTTCAGTTTGAAGCATGACGTGGAAGTGAACAGCAGTGTTGTCTCGTCTGTTGCAGTTTGTTTTTGTAAACATCATGTTGGCTGTAGAATGTAATGTGACACGTAGGACATCTACTCCTACATTTATGCCTTCATGGGAAGCGTGTTTCTTTTTTATAGAAAGTGAGGAATGGCAAAATGTTTAGTTTGTGCTAAGATTTTGCATGCAATAAAAAAATTCAATTTGCAAAGACATTACTCGACTCACGCGAGTGAATATGACAGTTACCAAGGAGAGGAGTGTGCACTATTAGTAGGAAGACTGAAGGAAAAGCTCTTGGGAAATAGTGATGACCATAACATCAGTGAGACAGCTTCTCGCCTCAGTTTCAGAATCTGCTTCCAAATAGCAAGAAAACTAAAACCCTTTACATATGGTGAATTTATAAAGGAGTGTATCACCATAGCACAGGTATCGGCAAACGTGTACTCAATGAGGCCTCGCAACTACGACGTGTCAGGGGCAGCGCTTATTCTGTCTCCCCCTCCCTCGCAGCCTTAACTGGCACTGCATACACCCGATCACGGGCGGACTGTCCTGTCGTATTTACCTGCACTTCTAAACATGTCTCTGTCAAAGTCAAAGGTGGCTGTGCGAAAACGTGTGTTTCAAGAATCGTGGGAGGAGAAGTACTTTTGTTACGCACAAGAAGACAACGTAAGATGTTTGTTGTGCTCTAAAGTTCAAAAAGGCGCTCATCAATGGAACATCAAGCAGCATTATGATACATGTCATAAAGATCACCATACAATTACAGGTAAGCATGTATTCATAAATTTACACCACAATTTAAAGTAGCATAATACTGACGTAGTGTCCTTTATTCATTTTATTATTTTTTTCAGGTCTAGATCGGACTAACCAATTACAACAGCTCAAAGAGCAATATTCAGATAATACCCCTAATATTAACTCAAATATAACTGATAGACAACTTCACGCCAGTTATGCTGTTGCTTTGGAGATTGCTCAGTCACTGAAGTGTTTTAGTGATGGGGATTTCATAAAAAAATGTGTGAGTAAAGTTGCCAACATAATTTGCCCTGAACAATATATGTTTAATAATATTGCATTATCACCACGAACCATACAGAGAAGGATACATAAAATAGCAGAAATAACCGAAAAAAGACTACAAACCAAGGTCCATGAATTTATAGCCTTTTCTCTCGCGTTGGATGAAAGCACTGACAACGTTGACACAGCACAATTGGTAATTTTCATTCGTGGAGTTACTAACAACCTCTCGATTAAAGAATATATGCTTGAAGTCATTCCACTTGGGGAACATACAACAGGGACAGAATTATTCAAAGCATTTAAGAAATGTGTAGAAGAAAAGAAACTGAATCTAAAAAATCTTGTATCCATAGTAACAGATGTGGCTCGAAATATGACTGGTGGGGAAAAAAGGGTCTAATTGGTCGAGTGAAGCATTATTTAAATGAAATGGGAATAAACAATAGCATAAAATGTTTTCATTGTATAATACATCAGGAAGCATTATGCGTAAAAATACTAAATATGAAACATGTAATGGACATAGTTATACAGACTGTAAATAAAATAAAATCAAACTCCTTGAAACACCGAAAATTTCGTAAAGTACTGGAAGATTTAGGACTTTCTTATGAAGACCTTTCATACTACACAGAAGTCAGATGGTTAAGCAGAGGAGACATGCTCAAACGATTTTTCGAAATGCATGAAGTGATATCTGAATTCTTGAAGGGGCAGGTATGTTGATGTTAGTGCTTTTGCAGTATATATGTTTATGTTGTACTGAATATGTCTTAAAATTTCCTCTTTCTTTCTTTGTTTAGGATATAGACGTCCATGAATTAGGAGATGAAGATTGGATAAGTGATTTAGCCTTCCTTGCTGACATTTGTCAACATTTCAATAATCTTAATCGTCGTCTTCAGGGAAATTTTCACAATTTAGTTCATATGTATGACATGGTTAGATCATTCGTAAAGATGACAGATTTATGGAAATCAAATCTCATGAGAAAAGAGTTTCATCATTTTCCATGTCTAAAATCACTTCCCAATATTTCTGTAACAAATCTGAATAAATATACTGTTCTTTTAGATAAAGTAAAGAGTGAATTTGAAGTAAGGCGATTCAGTGATTTTAAATCCATGGAAAATGATTTTGCTCTTTTTGCTAATCCTCTTGCAATAGATTTACATAAAGTTATACCAGAATTACAGCAGGAAGTCGCTGATTTACAATGTGATATGTATATGCAATTGCAATGTAAAGAATTGACTGATTTGGATATATTTAAAAATCTGAAAGCAGATACATATCCATCCCTTAGATCGTTCGCTGTCGCTGTTGCAGCTATGTTTGGATCCACATATGTTTGCGAGCAATTTTTTTCCAAAATGAATCTTGTAAAATCGAAGCAACGATCGCGATGATAATTTACATGCCATACTCAGAGTGGCTACTTGTGATATATCGCTAGATTTCCAGGGTACATTGCAAATAGAAGTGAACTGAAATATATTGCCTACCTAAACTATCATAGACCAAAATAGCTGATTCAAGTATGTGTACTATTCCTTATTGTACTCTGTAGTGAGCGAGTCCAGCACTGACTGTGAACGAAGGTCAATGCCATCCCCTCTTCTACAATGCGTCATGTGTTTTGCGGGCTGCATGTTGAGACGTCATACTTGCCCCTCATTGAGTACATGTTTGCCGATGTCTGCCATAGCAGCAGAGAAACTGTGTCCGTAATAAGTTCAGGAATTCGAGCCCATAAGTTTGTTTCCTTCGGCCGTGGCCCGTCGTGTGCAAGATTTAGGAGACGATGTTCAATTGCAACTTCTGGACTTATGCAAATCATTTACGCATTATTCCTTGGCTATTGATGAGAGTGGTGATATATCTGATACAGCCCAACTTGCAATATTTATAAGGGGTGTAGATTCAGAGCTTCAGATTAAACAAGAACTGTTAGCTCTTGTTGCAATGAAGGATACTACAAAAGGATCAGATATTTTTTTTTTGTCTTGAAGAGGTTATTGAAAATTTTGGTTTGCCTTGGGATAAATTGGTATATCTGTCTACTGATGGTGCTCCTTGTATGGTTGGGAGTCGAGTTGGTGTGGTTGAACTTTTGGAAGAAAAAATAAAGAGTCTGAACATAATGAGGTTATACCTGCACATTGTATTGTACATCAACAGAGTCTCTGCGCCAAAAGCATTAAAATGAGCAATGTGATGAACGTTGTGACCAAAACAACTAATGCAATTAGGCCGAAAGGGCTCAGTCGTCAGTTCCAAAGCTTCCTAGAAGAGTGCAATAGCGAGTATGGTACTTCACCATACTATTGTGAAGTTCGATGGCTAAGACGTGGAAAGTTACTAGATCGATTCTTCGAATTGCGCAGTGAAATATTGTATTTTATGGAGCAAAAAGTAACACCTGTACAGGAATTAAATGACGAGAAATGGGTTTCCAACTTGGCGTTCCTGGCAGATGTGACAGAACATATCAATATACTGAATAAATCACTGCAAGGAAAGCATCTACTCATCACAGACTTGTGTGATAGTATCGGAGCATTCAAAATGAAACTATTCTTATGGGAAAGACAGTTAACTTCAAAGAACTTGATACATTTCCCAAAGCTCTCAACAGTTCAGCAGTTCAGGTCATGGACTTGCAAGAATATGTTCAAATATTAACAGAGTTGAACCAAGAATTTCAGAAAAGGTTTCAAGCCGTGGTGCAATTGGAGCCAATTTTCCAAATATTTGCTGAGCTTTACTCTACAGATGTTGATAATGTTCCATCTGAATTGCAACTTGAACTTATTGATTTGCAATGCAATCGTCAACTGAAAAATAAATTCCAAAATAGAATTAGTTTGAATGATTTCTATTTACATTTTCCAAGAAATATATTTCCTCGACTACATAGAAATGCCGCTCGTGTTCTATGTATGTTCGATCCACATATGTATGTGAACAATTTTTTTCGCTAATGAAATTAAACAAAAACTGCTGCAGAAGTCAACTGTCGGACCAGAACTTAATATGTCAACTTAGACTAGCTGCTGCACAAACATTGATACCTAATTTTGAAAAACTAGTGTGTCAAAAGAGACAACAAAAATCTAGAAAACTAGGTTCCACTTCTGAGTAATATGTTGTGTTTATTGCTTTTCTTCGAGCTATTATTTAATACTGCTGTATTGTAAGTAGATTGTAGATTATTTTGATTTTGTTTAACACTAGAACCCCGGTAGCGGTCATTTTGACCGTTCTTGATATTTAAATAAGTTTAGCTTCGCCGGTTGTTTAAAACGAAACTTGGCCTTTCATGACTTTTCCTGATATAACCTCTAGTTTTATATAGCGTAATAATTTTCGGCATGTCATCATTTGCGTGGGTGTTTTTTCATGTTTGACCATGAACCCCGGAGACGGTCATTTTTGACCATTACAATTTTGTTAGGCTTTCGCTCGCATTATCGTTGGATTTCTCACTGTCACTAATCTGCTTTGTCGGTCTTCATGACTTCTTTACTTGCGGGTTGCACTTGAGTGCAGAAGCCTTGAACTAGCTGAACTCTGGTCCAAAAAGTGGGGCCATCTATATTTTCCGATACCACGACAAGGGACAGATTCGTGGAACTGATGAGATTTTTAAGATTTGATGCCAGGTCATCCCATTCTGAAAGGCTAAAGACGGATAGGTTTGCACTGGCTTCAACCATGGGTGTCGCGAACGGGGGGCCTAGGGGGGCCGTGGCCCCCCTTGAAGTTTGGTGAACTTAATGTGCAATCAATTAAACTATTAAACTATTATTTTAATTTAGAACAATTGTTATTTAGCACAAATCAATACGGTTAACTGCAGCAAATATAAATTTTGACAATAAAATGATGAATTAATAATATCTGATTGCAAACTTCCAACATGTGCCCCCCCCTGGAAAAAAGTCTGCCGATGCTCATGGCTT
Organism: Tenodera sinensis; assembly: GCA_030765045.1. NCBI lineage: Eukaryota > Metazoa > Arthropoda > Insecta > Mantodea > Mantidae > Tenodera > Tenodera sinensis. The sequence continues at coordinate 170,900,187 of CM060964.1, forward strand.
CAACTATTTGGAACAAATTTATTGAAAACTGTGAGGCTTGCTACATACCAGGTGCGTTCCTTGCAGTAGATGAACAGCTTTATCCTACAAAATGTCGCTGCCTATTCATTCAATACATGGCCAATAAGCCTGATAAATTTGGTATAAAAATATTGGATGCTTGGAGATGTGAACTCAAAGTAACTCTGCAACGCTATCCCATACCTGGGGAAGGATAATCAGCGGCATCAGAACAAATCTGTTTCAGAACATGATGTGATGTCTCTAACAAATTCTTTTCCAAAAAAAGGGACAAAATGTCACCACCGACAACTACTTTACTTCACTATCACTAGCTAAAAGACTAAAGGAGTCGGGCACTAGTATCGTAGAAAATGTGAACAGATCGAGACGAGAAGCTCATGATCACGTAAGAAATTCCAGAGCTCCTCTTTATGATACCATTCTTATGAAAACAAACAACGGTATTGTGCTAACCATCTACCAAGGAAAGCTACAGAAGAATGTAATTATAATGAGTACAATTCACAACTCATCTGCAATATTTGCAGCCTCCAAGAAACTTCCTGAAATAGTTGAGTTTTACAACAAGACTAAATATGGAGTGGATGTGATTGATCAGATGGCACAATTGTTTTCCTTTCGTTTTGGTACCGCAGGTGGCCGATGCATGTTTTTTACAACATATTGGAACTAGCTGCCATCAACGCTTGGATAGTGCTTCGAGAAATAAAAGTCAAGGAACTTTCACGCCGCAGGTTCATCTTTCAACTCGCTGAAGAGCTAAGAGAAGCCTACTTGGGAACTAGAAAACGTTGTATACAGACTAATCCAACTGAAGAATATCCAACTCCTAATCGCCGACGACAATGTCAAATAGGTCATAACTGCAGACAGAACAAAGCAAGCAATTCCTGTCATATTTTCAAGAAACCAGCATGTGGAAAATGCACAGCAGAAGTTAGAAAAGTTCTTACGTGTGTAAAATGCAAAGCATAAGTGAATGTTCATAACAATGAAAGGAACTTTCTGTGTAAGTACTAACATAGTTGTCATACTGTAATAAGTTTACTAATATAAAGATGTGTGTTGAAATATTACTTGTTCTATTATACATAAAGTTGAGTTCTCATGTTCGTAATCACAAATATTCTTAGTTGTACTATTACACTATATTCAGCCTTTCTGAGAATTCGAGCTATTTTTTTTATTTGAGTAAACATACTGTTGAAAGCCAGAGATAAATAAAGAAGACACGTTCAACGTACGGGTTTTTTTATATACTACTAAATTAAATATTTTTTCCTAACTCTCCATACCAAAAGTGTATTAGACAAAAAAATTTAGTATAGGAAACTCGTATGTATGCCCTAGAAAGGTAATTCTCCAATAATTTATACATACACAGTGATAATATACTGAGCCTAGTTACCTAATAATAATAATAATATCAAAATGGTAAGAAATAAGTTGTAAAATGTACACCGAAAAGGCAAAAAACGGTCAAAAATGACCGCTACCGTAGTTAATGGTAGCTAGCGAGCGCTGGGGTTCTAGTGTTAAACTATCAATTAATTGTTCATTTGTTTTTTCATTAAAAGAAAATTTGAATGATAATGAAAGAAACGTTATATTAAAACAATTTATATAACAATTATATCCTTCATATTACAATTCGATTATTGTTGCACAGTAATTGTGCATTTAAATTGCAAGACCGGCATTCCGCCACTGCTCTAAAGGCTACGGAGTGCTCGGTAGACTATTCCGGCATGCAACCGGTGCACTTGCAGGACCTGCTGTACACACTGTGCATTGAGATGGTGGCCGCTGCCATAGCACATCAATAACCAACAACATCATCAAACAAGTAAAGCAAATGATTCTGGGAAATGACCATATTACTATCAGAGAGGTTATAGATGATGTTATACCATTTGGCTAATGTCAAGTAATTGTTTCGTATGTTTTGTACTTGAAACATATGGCAACAAAGTTTGTTAAGAAATTGCTAAATTTCAACCAAAAATGAGGTCGAATGACATTGCTCAGAAATTGCTGAATGAAGTGAACAACAATCCACAGCTGCTTAAGAAGGTCATAATAGATGATGAAACATGGGTATATGGGTATGAGATTGAAATCAAGGCCCAGTCATACCACTGGAAGCTTCCTGAAGAGTGAAGGCCAAAACAAATTCAACAAGTTTGATCAAATGTGAAGGTGTTCTTCTGTTTTCTCTGATTTCATTGGCGTAGTACATCAAAGTTCCTGCCATATGGTTGTGTGGTCAATAAGGAGTATTACCTCAAAGTTCTGTGCCTTTTGCATGAAACAATCCAATGGAAATGACCAGAATTGTGGCAAAACCACTCATGGAACTTACATCACAATAATGCTCTAGCTCGCACTTCACTGCTAATTCATGATTTTTTGGCATGAAACCTGCTGTTTCAGCCACCATATTCACTAGACCTAGCCTCTGCAACTTCTTTCTATTCCTGAGGCTGAGGAGAAACATGAAAGCACAACATTTTGTTGCCATTGATGAGATGAGAGCAGAAGCCCATACCGAAAAGTGAGTTCCAGAGTGGTTCCAAGATTGGACATATTACTGGTGCAAGTGTATTATATCCAGTGGTTATTACTTTGAAGGGGACAAACTTGATGAATAAAGATTATTTAAGAAAAACAAGAATTGCTATTACTTTTTTATCACACCTTGTATACCAGTGTTTGGGCAGTAAATAAGGCTGATGCATGCAGTGGCAGGAGTTTGAGAGATGTTGGCTGTCATACTGCTGCATTGAGTTTAGTGAGTAGAAGAAGAAGAAGGAGAATAATCAATTATGCCACCAACACAGGTTATGGACAAAGGGAATCAGCATATTATTTGTGTCCAAATTGGTAACTCTCATTTGAGATCAAGACGTACATTTCAAGAATGTTTGTTCTCAGTTTTAGAAAACATAATGGGGGAATATGAGGATGTCACCTTCATTTTGCACATTGAATTGTGCACAGCCCAATTACAAATTTAGCAGAATTATGTATCTTAATAGCATTGTACTGCTCTCCAGCAGGGAGTTATTAATTACCTCATAGGTTAAAGAGACTGCTGATTTCTCAACACCAAGCATGAGGACAAAATAAATAAGCTCATTGATCTTATGGATACATGTAATACTTCCACTAGAGTAAGCAGCATTTTATAATCATAACTAATTGATAGCACATTTGTGATACAAGCAGACCAAACTCATCAGTAATATCTACAGTGGTTAATGAAGTATTGAATAATGGATACCACTGATGCCACCACATTCTAATTGTTGTTATTATCATCATTGTCATTATGAGACTTCACTGGTTGTTAAATTCGCTGTTTTTATCTTTTGACTTCTGGCCCTAATGACCTAGTTGTCGACGAGCCCTTAAACCTTATACACTCACTCACATTATTGTTGTTGTTGTTGTGGTTGTTGTCATTGTCATCAATGAGCCTTAAATATTAAAAATAGAAGCACTATTAACAGTGAATTGTTCATGTTTGAGTTAGATTTTTTGCTTCACTTGACTCACTTTTTTACTTACCTTCAACAATATGCCTGTCATAAACTGGTGCAATAATAGATACAACAGGGATACTTTTATCATTTTCATATTAACATCGCAAATTCCTTACAAAACCGAAGTATGCTTGACCTCGAAACCTTTGCCTAACACACAGAACAGCAAACCAACATTTATGTTCAACAGATTCACCCCTCACCAAAGTAAATCCAGTTTGTATATTTAAATTGGTCTCAATATTCAGGGAATTTAACATGGAAATATGGGTTGATGTTGTTGTTGTGTTTAACGCCTGCTTTTACTACTACGGCACCGCAGGCGGTGGCACTGATGATACATGGAATGAAGATGGAGCACCAGTGGAATGAGATGACGGGGGAAACCGGAGCACCCGGAGAAAACCCGCCCTGACGCCGCTTTGTCCACCACGAATACCACATGTGGGTCCCTGGGATCGAACCCGGGCTGCCTAGGTGGTAAGCGAGCGCGCTAACCGCTCGGCCATGGCGCCGCCGGAAATATGGGTCTTAATCATACAGAATGTATGCTCAAATCAATTTCAACCTCCCATGGAAACATAATTGTTGCTTTGTTCACACAAGAAGCAATGTAACGTAGACTTTTGTACCAAAATAAGTTAACTTTTAGAGGGAATTTTCTTACCAGAACATTAATCAAAAACAAAAAGAAATAAAAAATGCTGACGATTAATGAGTCAAACAGTTGAATAATGGATAATCATAGTCCTACTACTGTATTTAGGTTGGCTCTGCATTCATGTTTTGTGACAGTATTAATTGTTGGTTAACAAGTATTCAAAACAGGTGCAGAAGTCTTGGGTGTCATTATTGGGAGTTATTGTAGCATGGGGAGGTCTGGACTACAGGTAACTCCAAGAGCATTGTCTCAGCAAGAAATGCTAGTAGTAAACAAGTATTTGTATAGAGCAGACACTTTGACCGTGGTTAGGTACCAACAATAACATTGTGAACCAATTGTGTGCACAAGTGTAACAAGTATGTGTAAAGTTTGTAGTTTATGTGTAATACAGATTTTTTTTGTGATTGCCCGACTATGTATACATAATAATTTCTATGACATGCCGCTTTTAGCACCAGAACAATTTCATAATTCCTAACTTCCTTTCCCACCACTACCTGACAAGAGATACATGGTCAACTGCTGAGCATTTTCATAGTCTAGGCAAAGCCAACCCACAACTTATGCCTAATATACTCATAATAAGTAAGGTCCCATCGTTAAGTACCAACAAAGTTAAGCGCAGTGTATAAATCAGGCCACAAACCGCCGCAGTTTCTAGTCTTGGAAGTTACTGATAACTTCCTTATTTGTTATACTTAACAAAAAATCTCAAGTTACAATCATGTGTTTTGACACATTTGCAAAAACTTCTTTCATGTGAAACAATCTGTGAACTTATTTTGTTTGATCAGAATAAGATTTTAGATCTCAGCTCATTTACAGTACCTACCTCCCTCACTCATTTTATCAGAAATATACCTCCAAGATAATGACAGTTACTTATTTTTTGTGTGATGGTAGAGCTAACTTCATTTTGAATTTTTCCCTGCCACAAAGCTTTTCAGGAAAAAAAGAAAATTTGTTTTAGTTTTGTTTGTATTTTATTACTTTCATAAATAAATAATAATTATCATCTAAAGGTTACTTAAACCCGGGACATAAAGTACTTACGATTATGTCACCCTTGGGGTATTTATCTCTGATGTGAGATTCCTGTGTGGTCTACTGGGAAAGTATGAATTGGTTGGGGAATTTAATGTCATACTGGCAAGTTGGCCATGGTAGCTTAGTGGTTAGAGCAGCCGCTCGATAAGCAGAAGATCCGTGGTTCAAATCTCTGCTATGACATTGAATTTTTCAGTCCTGATTCCACCTCTTCAATAGAAGGATTTTAGTAGAAATACATGCTTTGAGGCCCATTGAATCCAAAACAACACTTAGAAAAGGGTATGTGCATTTGTATGCGTTTGCATGCATGTAACTCAGAAAAGTAAAGTTGAATAAATACCAAACTTTGTAAGTTCAGTATCTGCTAAAGATGACAGACAAGGATTTTTAAGAAATCTCTCTACCCCAACTACTCTTCACATGGAACATTTTTTGATATTTTTGATTTTCCCAAAAGTGGCTCAAATAATTTTGATTAAATTGACCATATATTCAAGATATTTGCATTACAAATAAAGTGCATATATTGAATTTTCTGGGAATAGCCTGTGAAGTGCTCTTCATACGGAAGAAAGTTTATAAGACCATTTGTAACTTGCATATGTTAAGCAACAGATAAAAACATACTACACAAAGAACGTGCATCTCTTTAAGAAACTCCCCCAGGGGGGACCTACTATGGTAGGTCCGGGTTGGCCCCTTCTACATTAAACGGGAAGTTGACCGAATCTGTGGCCCTTTGAAAAATGCGACCAGAGTATGGGACGGTACGCTCTTGATTACTGCAGACCAATCACAGAAATTGCTGAAAGCGAGTTTGTTGGGCTCCTACCCTATCCGGGTAGTCCCCCACAAAACACTGAATACTTGCAGAGGAATCGTCACCACTTCCAGTCTTGATGATCTGTCCAACGGAGAGGTAGTCACCTGCCTTTCAGATCAACGGGTTTGTCAGGCGTACCGCCTCACTCGAAAACAGGATGGGAAAGTGATCGATTTACGCACGGTTTTTCTGACATTTAAGGGTACTCAGTTACCAAAGTACATCTTCTGCGGCTACGAGCGTGCCGCAGTTCGGCAGTATGTACCGAACCCTATGCGCTGTTTTCAGTGTCAGAAGTTCGGTCACACTAAGCCTTCGTGCACCCATCCTGCAATTTGTGAGCGTTGTGGACTACCATACCATGAGGGCACGGCTTGCAGCCGTGACCCTTACTGCGTTAACTGTGGAGGGAGTCATCCATCCAGCTCGCGACAGTGTCAGAAGTTTCTCGAGGAAAAGTATCCAGGAGCTGCGCGTGAAAGAACGCCCGACGTTTATTGAAGCGCGTCGTTGCTTTCAACAACTGCAACCTGCTACCACCACAGGTTTTGCATCCGCTGTCCGTCGCCCTCCTGTGAACACTGTTGCTATACAGCATGTACCCGTCGCAGATGCTTTGACACAAACCGATTTACCGGCGAGCACCTCTCCACCGCCTCGCGACACAACTACACCAGCAACTACATCTTCCGCAGTGCCGACACACGCTCACCAGCTGACCACAAGTAGAGGCCACACCTTTTTGCCTGTTCCCACAAATCGTTCGCGACCTAAATATCGGGCGAGTAGTCGTACCTCCAGGAAGTCCCGCTCCCGCTCCGCGAGCCGTCGGGGATCTTCTGACTCCCGAAGTTCCAAGGAGTCGCCTGAGGAAGGTGAAAAGCCCTTCATCGGTCTCAAGTGCGCCAAGGTTAAGATCAAAAAGATAAAGACCATGCCTTAACCTTTTTATTATGGAAATAATTCAGTGGAATGTTAATGGGTTCTGGGCCCGTGCTCCGGACATACAACATTTAGTTTCGCACCTTTCGCCTTCAATCGTCTGTCTATAAGAAACCCATTTGAAGCCTAACCATGCCTTACATCTTCGTGGTTTGTCGGCATTTAGACATGACTCTGCAGGTGATCGACGAGCAAGCGGTGGTGTTGCTACTCTGGTGGTGCATACCATCTCTGCCACAAGCATCCCGCTTAACACGCCGCTGCAAGCTGTAGCAGTGCGTGTCCAGTTGCAGGACCTGAGTCTGTCTATTTGCAATGTCTATCTGCCACCGATCAGTGTCATACACGAGAACGACCTTCGGGCTCTTTTGGCTCAGATTCGGCCACCGCTTATCTTCCTTGGTTATCTGAATGCCAAACACACTTTATGGGGCTCCGACACTGACGATGCTCGTGGGTGCCTTGTAGCAGACGTTTGCGATATGTCCGGCCTCCTTTTGCTGAGCACTGGTGCCCCTACCTTTTTGTCATCTGCCTATGGTACCTACTCCGCCTTAGACGTTAGCTTCTGTAGCCCGTCACTGGTACCACATATTGAATGGTCGGTGCTGTCCGACCTCTTCGGCAGTGATCATTTTCCCATTAACATTCACATATCTGGTTTCCATCGTATTCCAACACGATATCCTCACTGGATTATTTCCAAGGCTGACTGGGAGAAATTTCGTTCTCTAATTCATCTCCGCAACGATGTCTTCCATACCATCGATGAATTGGTGGAGTATTTTACATGTTCTGTCCTGCTTGCAGCAAATTCCAGCATTCCTCGCGGTTCTACTACACCTCGTCATGTTCCTGTACCTTGGTGGTCCGAGGAATGTCGTTTGGCTGTTAAAGCCCGCAAACGGGCTGTGCGATTTTTCAGTGCACGTCCTACGGAAGAGAACTTTATTGCCTTTAAGCGTGTGCGTGCCCGGGCGCGTTTTGTACTTCGCAGTGCAAACCGCACATCCTGGGTAACTTACGTCTCTTCCCTCTCTCGACGTACTGCAACACAGAGTATGGACTGCGGTTCGGCGCATGTACGGCAAGTGTCGCCGGACGATTATTCCCGGTCTTGCCGTACAGGACTGTTATTACACCAACGAGAAGGCTATCGCCGATGCCCTTGCCGATTCCTTCTCTGCTGCCAGCCAAACCCAAAGTTACGATAGGTCGTTTTTAGCTATCAAGGAATTTGCGGAGCGGACAGTTCTTAATTTTAACAGCGACGGTAGTGAACCATACAACACGCCTTTTACACGCCTCGTAGCATAGCAGAGATGATGCACTCCTTGTCTTTCGCGTACGATTCTTCTCCCGGTCCTGATGACATCCACTGATAAATGCTGCTTCATCTTCCACCTCAAGCTCTTTCCTTCCTGCTGAGCATCTACAACCGAATCTGGCTTCAGCGGGTTTACCCGTCTTCCTGGCGCGAGGGTTTTGTTATCCCTATCTCTCGGCCCGGAAAAGACCGGGCATTTGCCTCTAGCTACCGCCCTATTTGCCTAACGAGTGTCGTTTGCAAGACCCTCGAACGTATGACCAACACTCGCTTAGTGTGGTGGCTAGAGACGAATAACCTGCTGAGTAATGTCCAGTGCGGTTTTCGTCGTCATCGCTCCAGTGTCGACAATCTGACAGGCATGGAGGCCTACATACAGAATGCATTTCTCTTGAAGCAGCATTTCTGTTGATCTGGAGAAGGCCTACGATACTACATGGCGCTATGGCATCCTCCATGCTTTGCACGGTCATGGTTTACGCGGTAATTTATCGTTTTTTAGTTTTAACTTTTTACTAATTCGCCGTTTTCGTGTCCGCATAGGCAACACGCTCTCCCAAGAGAAGGTTCAGGAGAATGGTGTACCCGAGGGGTCGATTCTCAGTGTTACGCTTTTCGCCGTTGCCATTAATGGCACCACTTGTGCTGTTCGTATAGGAATCCTGATGTCGTTGTATGTTGACGACTTTGCAATATACTATCGCTGTTATAGTATGAAGCACATCGAGTGTCAAGGGCCCTAATGACCTAGTTGTCGACGGGCCCTTAAACAAAACTCACCCACTCGAGCGTCAACTGCAGATGACCATAACATCCATCGCCGAGTGGGCTTCTCGCACCGGCTTTCAGTTTTCCCCTACGAACACAGTGTCTCCACTTTCACCGACTCCGTGGTGTACACCCTCCTCATGATCTTTATTTGCGTGGCACACGTCTTCCATTTGTTCCGCACCTGAAGTTCTTGGGCCTACACCTCGACAGCAAACTCGCATGGGAGCACCATATTCGTCATCTTCGTGCTTCCTGTGGTCGTGCGCTTCGGGTACTCAGGGTTTTATCTGGGGCATCTTGGGGTGGCGACTGCACGGTAATGCTGAGGTTGTATCGCTCACAGGTCCGGTCCAAATTGGACTACGGCTGTTTTATCTATGGCTCCGCATCCGCCTCTAAACTCCGCCTTTTAGACACAATTCGTCACACTGGTATCCGTCTCGCTACTGGGGCTTTCCGCACCACCAGAGTGGATTGTCTGTATGCTGATTCTAGCGAACCTCCACTGTCTGTTCGACGCTCGCTGTTACTTTGTTCTTACGTGACAAGGTTGGTCGCTCATCCAGGTCATCCTTCTTTTTCACCTGTATTGCGTCCAGACCGCGCGCACCGTTATATGCGGAATAAAACAATCTCCCGTCCAAGTGGCATCAGGTTTTGAGAACTGCTTGTTGCAAGCAAACTCTGACTTCCAGTTGTAGAACAGCATTCACTTGGCCACTGTCCTCCCTGGCAACTCCAGCGTGCACGTTTTGACCTGGAGCTGTCAGGCTGTGCAAAGATAGCTACCCCCTCATCAGTGTTTCGTCAACTCTTCACCGCAGTTCTGTGCCGATACCGGACTTATACTCCGGTATTCACCGACGGCTCTCAGTTGGGTAGTACGATGGGTTCGGCATTTATATACAACAGTGACGTTCACACATACTGCCTTCCAGAAGCCAGTTCAGTTTTTACCGCTGAGCTGTTTGCAATCTTTTATTTCTTACTTTTTATCTCCCGGTCAGTTCCTGGACCTTTTATTGTATGTTCAGACTCCTTGAGCGCTCTTCAGGCGCTGCAACAATTTGTTGGCAACTCGGTATTATAAAAATACAGACACTTTTATCTCAATTGTTATCTCATGGATACCAGTTCGTTTTTACCGGGTGCCCAGGCCATGTGGGTATTCCCGGCAACAATGTGGTGGATGCAGCTGCCAAGTCTGCATGTCGCCTGCCGGAGTATTCCACACATACGTTCCCTTATATGGACGTTCAGAAAAACTTCCGTCGTCATCTATATGCCATTTGGCAGGAGTCTTGGGAAGCGTTAGCTGGCACTCAGTTACAGACAATCAAGAACACGGTACAACCCTGGCAAACACCTTGCAGGGATTCCAGGTGTGAGGAGGTGATTTTAACCCGCCTGAGGATAGGTCACACTTGAGCCACACATGCACACCTTTTGCACGGTGATCCGGAGCCTGTCTGTGCGACGTGCATGATCCCACTTCCCGTTGTACATATCCTCCTTGATTGTGTGCCTTACGCTCGTGAGCGCCAGTTTTATGGCCTGGGTCTTACTCTGCACTCTGTTTTAGGCAATGACCCAGTAGCTGTAGCTGCAGTACTGCAGTTTGTTGCCAAGATTACTTTTAGTAAGCAAGTGTAAGATGTTTTTTATATTGGCGGATTTGGAATTTTTGGATGTTCTACTTCTTGTGTTTTTAGCTTTTTAACAGTGTTACTAGATTACGTTTTTAGTAAAATAAGTTTTTACTGACTTTAATTTTTTATCTGCTTTAACTCATTTTTAGTCCTTTTAACTTCCGTCTTTAGTTATTTTAACTTTCACGTTTTAACTTTTTAGTGGTGAGATTTTATTTTGGACTTGGGGCCCTAATGACCTAGTTGTCAATGGGCCCTTAAACCCCATTACTCACTCACTGTTTAAGAAACACAATCTTTTACAAAGAACTTTTTTTATGGAATAAGCCATTTCCAAGATAAAATATGATTTGAAGCTTTCCTGGCGACAAACATATTCAAGATGCTCTCGGGCTTCGAGCCAGGTGTAGTGATGAAAAGACATCGACGTTTCGGGAGTGTACATCTCTCCCATCTTCAGGATGAATGACTAGCAATTTTTTTTTTTTTTTTTTTTTTTTTTGTGGTGGGGAAAAAGGCTACTTACGCCCTAACCGCATGCATGCGAGTATAAGACTCCTACCCTGGCTTCGAACCCGGGCAGCCTACTCACTAAAAAACCCCACCGGAAGTCTTGAGGTCAAGGCCTCTATGCTGCAGTACCGCATAAAGCACCTGCGCATTCTGTGGTGGGAGATGGAAGCTGCCTGCCAGTGGCAGTAACAGCGAGTATTACTGATGTGCCGGAGGGCAAACATGACATAAGCCCTGAGTGCCCCCTGGTAGTAACTAATGGTGATGTGTATGATAGTTGATGGTGTTCTTTTTGTGTTTCAGCCATTTGGCATCGTTAGGTGTAGATGGATGTGATGGATGAGTGAATGAGCATGTTTTGTTTTAAAACTCCACCCGAAGGTTTCGTTTCTTGTCCTTAGCGTATTTTTTTTTTTTTAATATTATTATTTTTTTATTTAATTTATATTGCGTCCTATAATCTATGCTAGTAGTATTTTAAGAAATGCTTATATAACTAGGTGCAGTTATGGTGTTATTTATAAGATTTACAACTTGTAGAGATAGCTTCTACTGTGTCATTTAATCTTAGTTACTAGGGTGTGATTAAGCCGGAGGCTTCGTCATTAATCGTGTACCTGATCTTGCCTGGTCGTATAAGTGCACACATGGTGGGCTGTCTGCCTGGAGTGCAGGAGCGAGCCTGTGCCACTACCGGGGAGGCCCTCGTCTCCCGGGGTCCGCCTTGGCTAGGTAGCACAAGGACTTGTGAGGGCTTGAGTGTAAGTGTATGTTTTTATAGTGTTGTGTGTTTGTTGTGTGCTTCCCTTCATCCCCTAACCAGTAATTTCATGGTACTAAATTATTCAGGTATTCCTGTATGTTGAGTTCGGGTTCGCCTATACTTATAGTGCGATCGATCAATGATAGAGGGCGGAGGTATTTGTCGCGAGTCATATCATACTCCCCGAGCATTCGTATTTGCTCGTTGTGGTTCTTATTCTTTTTGGCGTATAGGTTGCATGCCAGGTGTTTAATAAACTGCTCGATTGTGAGCATTTTTAGCTCTTCATGTAACTGGTACGTCGGAGCCTCTGGCGGTAGTTTAGCAATAATTTGCAGTATTCTATTTTGCATCGTTTGGAGGCGTTTTATGTGCATTTTTGCCGCATATCCCCATACCGGGGCGGCGTAAGTTAAGATGGGTCGGATCAGCGTCTTATAGAGCGTAAGTCCCATGCGTAGCTTAAGGCTGCTGTTAAGATTTATGAGCGGGTACAGTCTGTTGAGTTGGCCATTGGCCTTTGCTCTGGCTGAGTTAATATGCTCTCTCCATGTGAGATATTCGTCCATCTTAACCCCTAGGTACGTGACGGATGTCTCCCACTCGATAGGTTCCTGATTTAGGGTGAGGGGTGGGAGGGCTCGCCTCCTTTAAAATTAGTATATGCAGGTGATTCGAACCACCTTCACAGCAGACAGATTATTTCGGAGTGTTGCGCTCGTTCCAACTGAGCTACCTAGCAACATGTTACTAGCAAGAGTAAAGGGACCAGTACTGTCAGCCAGTACGTACCGAGTAGAAAACACCCAGTCTAGTGTGGAGGTGGTTCACCGCTCCGTTGGAATCTGTGTTTTCTGAGTCGGTCGATTTCCAATTTTAAGGCTGGTTTCCAAGATGGACTAAACTGCAATCCAGCGTCCCGGTTCAGTGTACTCTTCTCGGAGGAGATGGCCAGAGCCTCCTTAACCCTCCGTTCCCATAAACCGCTACATTTTGCCACAATGGTCGTTTCTTCGAAGTTAGCTCTGTGGTCTTTTTCAAAGCAGTGCTCCGCCAGCCCTGACTTTTCAGGCTGCATTAATCGTATGGACCGTTCGTGCTCATTCATCCTGAAGATGGGAGAGATGTACACTCCCGAAACGTCGATGTCTTTTCATCACTACACCTGGCTCGAAGTCCGAGAGCATCTTGAATACATTTCCAAGATATTCATCATTAAGGGTTTGGGTTCAATTCTTTTCAAGTCCTGTCGATTTTCAGTTGAGTTATTTCTTGCAGTTGCTTGGAAAGAGCATGGAATTTTAAGACCAACTTACAGCATCTAGTTCTCAAACATTTGAATATCACTGATCCCTTTGTATCTAAAATGAACTGTGTACTGTAGCTATTTCTGCAAAGGTTTATCTCTAAATGAGGTAGATAGAAATACAAGCTTTTGTAAACATAGTTTATATACCCATTAATAAACAATAGAGGGTAGAAAAAGTCATCTGAACATAGTACATCAGATTTTTAAAATTTGTTCACAGTTAATAAATACTTCTACGTCACTATAAATAACAAAGAATTTTTGTCTTCCGGGTAGCAAGGCATATTTGTTTATGATCTCATGTTTAAGATTTAGTGGGGTTCTTGGCAGTTCTGTATAGTTAGTGCAGTATAATATTATACACCATTGCCTTCTTCTTTGTGTGATTTCAAATGTGTTACACAAGGTGAAATAAATTTGCAGAGGGGTGCTGTCAATAGCATGGTGTCCACAAGATCCAGATCTGCTGGTGAGTTGTGGCAAGGACAACCAGATATTATGCTGGAATCCCAACAGCACTGCTCCTGGAGGTGAAGTGGTGTGTGAAATTACCACATCCAATCAATGGAACTTTGATGTTTCTTGGTGCCCCCGAAATCCAGCTCTGATTGCTGCATCCAGTTTTGATGGACATGTTAGCATCTATTCCTTGACTGGTGGACAGCAGCAAATGCAGACTAGTAACAAGGTAGGAAAGTCATGTAAATCATTGCCTAAGTGTGGTAATAAGTTAATTCATCTACCGTTAGAAATCTTATTTTCTAGTCTAGCCATCTATTCTAATTTTGTCCACATTAACATATCCTACATTGGAGGAATCTGTAATCAGTATATTACATATGTTTGTGCACATAAGTATTTACACATTATATTTATAGGACTAAATTTATATCTTATTTTACTTGTGCTTCTTAATCGGTACATTTCATATTCAACTAATTTAAAAATTGTGTTTTAAAGCTGATAAATGATTGGAGAATTGTTGTAACAGTATTTTGACTCCAAACTGCAATGACTATAATTTTGTATCAGCTAATATATTTCATTTAGCTGATTACAAGACGTATTTTTAAAGTAAGTACTGATATCTTCCTTTCATACTGATAATTTTTTAAAAGGTAACAGAGGATTATTTTCCAAATACCTTATTATCATTCATTACCTTACACCTTTCACAACTTGTACATTTAGGTATCGCCCTTATTTAGCTGCTTATGTAACGGGAAACCAGGTTCTGTATTCCTCTGTTAAATAATGATGCGCTTCTTTCTTGACATCATTGTGGCTGAAACGTCTTCCACCAAGAAATTGCTTCAGATGAAAAGCAGATGAAAATCCCTTGGTTGCACTCTAGGGAGGGTGGCCAAATTTTCCCCAACCAAATGATGCCATCAGATCTTGAATTTAGGCTGTGTGTGGCCGGGCATTGTTACTCATTGTTTCCTCATAAAGCTCTCATAACTGGTAAGGAATGTTTACTAATACAGCATTTCTCATTTAAAAAACGAATCACTGATCTGACTTCACAGTTGGTGGGTCGTTCCATTGTTTTGAACATTTCGAAATGCTCAAGCAATACGAAAAAACAAAGTGACTGCCACTCATAGCTGCGTCTGGCTTCCTAATGAATGAAGGAAGAAATCATGCATGCTCAAAATCTTGACTGCAGCACTGCAGCGGTAAAATATTTAAATGGTACTTACTTTAAAAACACACTTGGTACTAATGGGGTGTGTGGAACACTGAAAACATGTTTTGATTAGATTTGTTCTCTCGTGACCTACTTTAAGCATGTTTAACTGCTATTTGCATTTATTAGAAGCATAGTAATATGCAAGTGCAATATTTCATATAAGCAGAGACTGAGTGGTAAAAGTTGTCAAAAAATTACATTTTTAGTTTTTTGCCTAAGTCTTATAAATTGGGATTTCCCCTGTCATTTGGTGTGTGCGGGCAGGTGGGTGTGCATGTGTGTGCATTTGCATATGTGCCTTTTAGACAATGTACATCATACTGGTGTCCATCTTGCTACTGGGACGTTCCACACTAGTTGTGTTGAGTGTCTGTACGCTGATTGTAGTGAACTTCCACTGTCTGTTCGATGCTCATTTTTACTGTGTTCTTATGTTGCAAGATTGGCAGCTGACCCAGTCACCCTTCTTTTAAACCTGTATTGTGGCTGGATCTCTCTCACTGTTATATTTGGAATAACACTATATCCCGCCCAAGTACTCGCAAATTGCTCACCGCACATGACCTCTGAATGCCTGCTGAAGAGCGGTTTTCTTTTGGCTGTTACCTTTCATGGCAACTCCAGTGTGCTCAGTTCAACCTCAAGTTTTCAGACTATGCTAAGATAGCTAACTCTTAGTCTGTGTTTGGTTGACTATTCACCAGACTTATGGGCAGTTACTGAAACTTAATTCCAGTATTACTGATGGTTCTCTGGTGGGTAGTGCACCCCAGTTCAGTTTTTACAGCCGAGCTATTTGCCATATTTTATTTCTTATCGTTTATCTCTAGCTTATTCCCAGAAGTTTTATCATATGGTCAGACTCTTTGAGCATTATTCAGGCCCCACAACAGTTTGGCACCTCAGCATTGACTGTTAAAATTCAGACACTTGTCTCTTAGTTATTCTCTATAAATACCAGTTAGCTTTCGTATGGACCCTAGGCCATTTAGGTATTACCAGCAATGAGGAGGCAAGTGCGACTGCTAAATCTGCATACCGTTTTCTGGAACTTTTCACACAATTCTGTGCTTTATACAGATGTTCAGTGCTACTTCCATCATCTCTGTTTGGCCTGGCAGCAAGCTTGGGAAGCTGGTACTCAATTGTGGACAATTAGGGACACCTTACAACCCTGGATAACCTCCTGCAGGGACTCCCGGTGGTTAGAGGTTATTTTAACTCAATTAAGAGTGGATCACACATGAGCCACATATGGACATCTTTTATGTGGTATGTACGGCCAGTGTTGCCGGACCATAATTCCCCGTCTTGCCGCACAGGGCTCCACTTACACCAGTGAGCAGGATGTTGCCGACGCCCTTGCCGACTCTTTCGCTGCCGATAGCCAAACGCGAAGTTACAATACCGCCTTTTTACCCATCAAGGAATCTGCGGAGTGGATAGTCCTCAATTTTAACACTGACTGTAGTGAACCATACAACGCTCTTTTTACGGAAGCGGAACTGGCCCATGCTCTATCGCAAAGGACTCTTCTCCGGGCCCTGATGAGATCCACAGACAAATGCTGCTTCATCTCCCACCTGAGGCTATGTCCTTCTTGTTGGGCATGTACAACCGTATCTGGATTCAGCAGGTTTTCCCATCTTCCTGGCACAAGGGTATTGTCATCCCTGTCCCTCGGCCTGGGAAAGACCGGATACTTCCCTCTAGCTACCGCCCTATCTGCTTAACGAGTGTCGTTTGTAAGACCTTGGAGCGAATGATTAACACTCGTTTAGTGTGGCGGCTGGAGACGAATAACCTGCTGAGCAATGTTCAGTGCAGTTTTCGTCGCCATCGCTCCAGTGTCGACAACCTCACACGTATGGAGGATTATATTCAGAATGCCTTTCTCATGAAGCAGCACGTCATGGGGGTCTTCTTCGACCTACAGAAGGCCTACGACACTACATGGCGCTATGGTATCCTCCGTAATTTGCATGACAACGGTTTACGCGGTCATCTAGCGACCTTCGTTTTTAACTTTTTAAAACTTCGCAGTTTTCGTGTACGCATTGGCCATACCCTCTCACAAGAAAAGGTCCAGGAGAATGGTGTACCCCAGGGGTCGATTCTCAGCATAACGCTTTTCGCCGTGGCCATTAACGGGATTGTCAGAGTTGTTCGTAACGGAATTCCAATGTCACTGTATGTTGACGACTTCGCGATATATTACCGCTCTTATAATCTTGAGCACCTCGAGCGTCAACTGCAGCTGACCATAACCTCCATCGCTGACTGGGCCCTTCGCAGCGGGTTTCAGTTCTCCGCTACGAAAACGCAATGTATCCACTTCCATCGACTCCGTGGTGTACACCCTCCACCTGATCTTTATTTGCATGGTACATGTCTGCCGTTTGTTCCGCACGTTAAGTTTTTGGGCCTTCACCTCGACAGCAAGCTAACTTGGGAGTTCCATACTCGTCAGCTTCGGGCTTCCTGCGATCGTTCACTTCGGGTACTCAGGGTTTTATCTGGGGCCTCTTGGGGTGGCGATCGCACTGTTATGTTGAGGCTTTATCGCTCGCTGGTGCGGTCCAAACTGGACTACGGCAGTTTTATCTATGGCGTGGCGTCCGCCCCTAAACTCCGCCTTTTAGACACTGTCCACCATTTTGGTATCCGTCTAGCTACTGGAGCCTTCCGTACTAGTCATGTTGAGTGTCTGTATGTTGATTCCGGGGAACCTCCACTGTCTATTCGGCGCTCGATTTTATTAAGTTCCTACATGGCCAGGTTGGCAGCTCACCCTGGTCACCCTTCCTTTAACTGTGTATTGCGCCCTGAACTCACCCACCGTTATCTTCTGAATACTACTATATCCCGTCCAAGCGGCATTCGATTTTGCGAACTACTCGCCACTCATGAGCTCCGAATGCCTGCTGTAGAGTGTTTTTCCTTTTCCCGCTTTCCCCCTTGGCAACTCCATCGAGCCCGGTTTGATCTTGCGCTTTCGGGCTGTGCTAAGGTGGCCACCCTCCAGTCGGTGTTTCGTCAACTTTTCACCGAACTACTGGGACGTTACCAGACTTACACTCCGGTATTTACCGATGGTTCCCGGTTGGGTGATGCTACGGGATGCAGTTTCATCTATAACGGTGAGACACATCAATACCGCCTCCCGGACTACAGATCTGTTTATACTGCCGAGCTACGTGCTAAATTTTACTGCTTACTTTTTATTTCCAACTTAGTCCCTGGAGGTTTTATAATATGCTCTGACTCTCTGGGTGCAGTGGAGACCCTGCAGCAGTTCCTCAGCACATCCACACTCGTTTTTAAAATTCAGACACTCATATCTCAATTGCTGTCACGTGGATACCAGTTTGTGTTTACATGGATCCTGGCCATACGGGCATTCCGGGTAATGAAGCTGCAGATGCGGCAGCTAAATCTGCATGCCGTCTGCCGCAGTCTTCTACCGACACTATACCTTATAAGGATGCTCAGCGGTACTTCCGTCGCCAGCTTCTATCGGTTTGGCAGCAGTCTTGGGAAGCGTTGGCTGGCACACAGCTGCGGATAATTAAAGACAGCGTGCAACCCTGGCTGACCTCCTACAGGGATTCCAGGTGGGCTGAAGTTATTCTTACCCGCCTGAGGATAGGTCACACACGAGCCACTCATGGCCATCTTCTGCGTGGTGACCCGGCACCTGTCTGTCCGACATGCGATGTTCGCCTCACCGTCGCACACGTGCTCTTGGATTGTCCAAGACACACTCGTGCGCGCCAGTCAATTGGTCTGGGATCTACAGTAGCCTCAGTTTTGGGTGACAACCCGGTGTCTGTGGCCAAGACTCTGCGGTTCGTTTCTCAGATTGGTTTTGCTACGCAAGTGTAAGATATTTTTAATTCTTTTCTGAGGTTTTAACCCTGTTTTTAACTCTTGATACATTTTACCTTTTAATGTTTTAACAATTTTGTATTTTAATTTTTTAGCTTTCAACTTTTGCCTCTTTTGAGTACGTTGCTCTTTAGGGTTTTATTTTATTGTGCTAATTTGTAGGCTGATGTTTTTAGCTGTTCACGGTTTTTAGTTGTCATTTTAAGGCTCTACTTTTAGCCAGAAAAGTTTGTGAGTGTTTTTAGATTTTAAATTTTGACCTAGGGCCCAAATGACCTAGCTGTCAACGGGCCCTTAAACCCCACTCACTCACTCAATTTTATGTGGTGACTCAGCCCTTGTCTGTCCTACGTGCACGTTAGGACACTCCATGTCACATGTCATTCTTGATTGTCTGTGATACACTTGTGAGCGGTAGTCCATTTGCCTGGGTTTTACACTTCAATTACAGGCATTGACCCAGCAGCTGATGCCAAAGCACCACAGTTTGTTGCTCATATTGTGTTCAATAAATAAATCTGTTCTTTCTTTTTGTTTTAGAAGCATTTAAGACTTTCAAGATTTGTCTTATATTATTTTAACCTTCTCTCATTCACCTTTTAGTGTTTTAACCATTTATTATTTTAACTTTGTCTTCTAACTTTTCATATTTTAACCTAATAACTCTGTGGGTGTTTTAGATTTTAAGGTTTGACTTCAGGTCCAAATGACCTAGTTGTCGTTGGGCCCTTAAACTCCTCACTGATACTCACTCACTCACTCACTTACTCACTCACTCACTCACTCACTGACTCACTCACTCACTCACTCACTCACTCACTTGTAAAAAGTTATTTGCTGATAAATGTTAGTAAAAGTATACTAAGAGAGAAAATGTATGTATCTTCTTTAATAAACCACATAATTCTATAAAAGTAGATCATTGAACTAAGAGTCAGTCTGGGTGGTTAAATTGATGAGGTGCCAGCTTGCTGATCCCAAAGTTGCTGGTTCAAATCCAACCCAGACTGATGGCTTTCAAGTGTGCTTAAAAACTACTATCAGTAGATTTATTGGCATGTAGGACGAAATTCTGGCACACCAGTGGTGCTGATACAAGTGATCCAGGCAATTAGCAGTATTGTTAACAAATTGTTTTTATTGAACTAAGAAGCCACACATCTACATCCCTGTAATTGGGTTATTAAGTTGGGAAGTTTAAGATTGGGTGGATAGGACTTTTAGAATCCCTTCAAATAATTTTTGTTTCTCACAAAGATTTGAAGATGTGTGTGACTTTAATCTTTATTTTCCATAGCAAATCCAACTAGCATACAGTTTTTTGATATTCTGTGTGGTATGTGATGCACACACTCAGTTATGGTCTCTTGACTGCTTTCTTCAGTAACATTGTGTTCATTAAAGCATTAAAGCGTAGTAAAGGAATGTATTAACGCATTATGGATGAAACCATCCTGCCACTGTTGCTGATTTCTGCAAATTTGAATGGAATGAATTGCGTAGCTCAATGTACTGTGGAAGCTGCAAAATCATGTGCACATCTTAGAGAATTTAAAATATTGCTAACAGTACATCAAATGCAGAAATTATCAATCCATTGCTGTATGACGCAGAGGAAAGGTATTCCTCGCTCAGGCCTGTCTTTGAAACAGCATGTGTGCAGAAGGGAAGAGAAGGAATTGCAGAGCATGAAAATAATGTAATCTGTGGCATAATATTGAGCATATCTAGAAAAGAACATTTAGATTGCATTCTTATATAAGACATGTTTAGTAAAAATTTGAAGGAATTAATTATAAATGTAATAACCTATACTAAACTAAATGTTAAAAATTATAAAACCATTAAAGTTCTGAAGTTTTTACAGTGAGTTGCATAATATACTTACATTATTTGGTTGACTATTTACACTTGAAACTTGATGTAAATTTTCAGTTTCACCAGACTAATTTCAAAACTGAATCATTTTCAATGTCAGCACTTCATTAACTTGTGGTCTTCGGTGAGTTTAGATTGGGATGACTGGTGGTGAGTGGCTTGGAATTGGTGCTAAATACCTGTACTTACAAATGTAGGCTCCTGAGGGGTCAGTTAACAGTCTCTTTGCTAGTCTCTTCTTTTTCCCTACTTCTGCAAAACAACTGTCTCTTTCTACTGCATCTATTTGGTACCTCAGATATCTGTACCAATATTTCAAAATTGTCTTCACAAATACACCTTTCCTTCCCTGTGTGCCTTGTTGTGCTAAACTCACTCCCCATGCAGAACATTTTGGTAAACTCTGTACCTTTTATAAAATATCTTGACAACCATATCACTCCTTAAGTTTCACTTGAATGTTCTCCTCTTTGTGCATCATCTTTCATTCAAATAGTCCATAGTCCAAACATATTCTAGCAGCTTTCACAGTTAATTTGCCTATATAAACTTAGAGACCTTTTATTTTTTGAACTCCTCCAGATTTCTTGTTTTTCAATATCTTCTATCCTGGTAATTATTATTTATTTATGCCAACAAACTTACTGTTGGTGTTCACAGAACACAAAAGAAGCTGCCGCCTGGGCCAAACGGATAAGTCCGCAGTTGCCCAACACGCCATTGAAGCAGAGGGCAAACATATAATTAACTTCCAGGACATGGGCATTTTATCATCCACAATGCACTACCATACCCAGCTACAACGTGAAACTATTGAAATTTATAAACATCCCCACAATTTCAATAAGAAAGAAGTAGTTTTGAAACTTAACAGCAACTGGTATCCTGTCATTGAAGGCAAGAAACGGCACAAAACAGGAGAAATTCAAGTGAACCAATCAGGAGGAAACAACACCTTAGGTGAAGCCCGCCCCCTCCCTCCTGCTGTCTGCCATCCGGACCAATCAGCAGACGCCACTCGAGGGATAAATACAGTAGCTCAGATAGTCCGCACCTTAGACGCCATGTTAACTTCTCCAAGGAGACCATGATCGCGCCACTGAAGATGTCTGCCGCAGTTGTGCACGAAACGTCTGGGTACTTAAACTCCAGCAGACCACGGCATAACAGCCCAGAAATAACTCCTAGATATATTCCTACCATGTACTTCCTATCTACCATTATTACTTTATCTTACCTCTAAATAATCAAACTCCTTTACTACCTCTAGTTGTTGTTTACTCAATAACCATTGTTTGCCTTTTGTTAATTTATTTCCTCTTTTGGAATTTATAATTTTTTATTTAATTGCATCTACTCAAATTCCCCATTTTATACAAAATTTATGTATCTCAGTAATTGCTCTTTGCATGCCTATTACAGTTATAGCTCCTACCATTAGGTCATCTGCATACGGCAATCCTGGTATCTCTTTGTTCGTTAAGATGGGCAGCGCCCATTTGTAATATATTGTCTATAAACAGGCTGAACTTCATAAAACTCCTCTGACCAATTAGAAAGTGCTTCCATCAGGAAACATTACTTTGTGTCAGTCCTCTGATGACCAGTGCTGATGTGTTTGCAGAAATGTACTCTTTTCTTCTTCATAGCTTCATTGAAAGAGACTTTTTGACTGCACATTGCATTGGTAAGCCTAAGTCTTTTTGAAGGCGATGCTGAATGGTCCAGATTGCAATTTTGTTGAGCAGGTCTGGGTAATTCTTCTTTAACACTGCCACTGTAATCCATCACTTCACGTTTGAGAAAGTCATCAGTCCTTGGTGAAGTCTCTCTTTTACCACCTGGGCCCATTTTTCGTTCTGGTGTGGTGCCATGTGGCAAAGATGCTGTTGCTTTTTTCTTTAGGTCATAAATAACTTGTCCTGAAACCTTTAGATCAGTGGCTACATGATTTACAGAGCTACCTACTTCTAACAGAATTAAAACATGGGTCTTCTCCTTAGAAGTGAGCTTCTTGCATCCCATTATTTGTGTATTAGAAGCAGAAATACACAGCTTCAAAAACAGCACTCAGATTGAAAATCTGATGACAACACAGTGCAAAACAAACTGTACAAATACCAAAGGCAGACTAGACCTGGGCTGCTAATGAAAGCAGGTTGGTGCTGTGCGCTCTAGAATCACGTTATTTGCCGCTCCACCCACCTTTTTGGTACAGCGGTGGTAGAAGCACAAACTGAGGACATTGTCTAATTAAAGATTTTCCTTAATTTAAAATGTAAAGCCCCTCCGAAGGAGTGTCGCCTTGCCGTGGCGGAGGGGCTCAGTACTTGATCCAGACGGCCTACTAAGTGTGTCTTTGTGACCACTGGTAGACAAGAGGTGAGGGGAAGCTAAGAACATTCCAAACGGGTAGATGAGGCTCGGTAGTCTTGGTCGACAGCTCATCTAGGAGAAGAGGACTCCGAAATCAAACTCCCCCAGGGGAACCTACCACGGTAGGTCCGGGTTTGGCGCACCCGGGGCCCCGAGCTGCTCACCATCATTTCACCCCTTCATAGTCATTAACTGTGCCACGTGCAGCTTTTATGTTGCCTTTTATATCACCCTCTTCCTCTTCTAGGCGTATTCTGATTATTAGTTTGTAAGTTCCTAGATTTATAACTCCTGTCTCACCAGCAGGGATCTTTCCTATCTCCGTGGTTTTGTCCCACGGTTTTCAGCGCGGCCCCCGACTTGTGTGCTCTTCGGAGGTCTCAGGCGCGAAGGTTATACGGACCCTTCACACTGCCCCCATGTGTAGCCTTAGATGCGGAGCCCGTCCACACGTCATGTACACCCACGTAGCTCCTTGAGGGCACGGCCGGTGTTAATCTCCCGACGGCCGCGTGCCGTCGGGTTAGTATCACCGGCCGGACGTGTTACCGCTGACGGAACCCCGGTGTAATCAACTCGAAGTCCCCTGAATCCACGCTGACTCCGTTGAGGCAGCGTGGCCTAAAGCGGGGAGTCACAGGCGGTTATTCCTGTGGTGGGGGCATAAAACCGGGGTGTCACGTGGTGAACGGTTTACCCATGCGGACAAGCAGTGGAGATCGGAGGGTAGCCCCTCTGAAGTACGCTTTGAGATCAGTCATGGAGGGGTCTCCATGGCGGCACAGACCGTGGAGATTTTGGTGTCTTTTATCCTTTGACCCCCGGATGGCAGGCTGACGCCGACTGTTCCGGATGGGGGTCCAATTCATAATGCATCCGCGCAAAACCCCTTTGTTTGACTCATTTTTAGTTCTGACATTGGCCTGGGAAGGGAAGACGATTAAAGATATCAGTCCATTCTACATAAAACGCGAAGTAGACAGGATATGTGGCCCGGTGAAAAACGCGACGAGAGTACGAGACGGTACGCTATTAATTGAGACCAGCACGGCAGATCAGTCCCAGAAACTTTTGAAAGCGGCTTTGTTGGGGTCCTACCCAATTCGGGTAGCCCCCCCACAAGACGCTTAACACCTGTAGGGGAATGGTAACCACCTCCAGTTTGGACAATCTGACGAACGAGGAGATCGTCAACTGCCTCTCTGACCAGCGTGTCTGTCAAGCCTACCGTCTTACTCGCAAGCAGGATGACAAGGAGCTAGCTCTGCGTACGGTGTTTCTGACATTCAAAGGCACTCAATTACCTGAGTTTATCTTTTGTGGCTACGAACGTGCCGCCGTACGCCAGTATGTACCGAACCCCATGCGCTGTTTTAGATGCCAGCGGTTCGGCCATACTAAAACCTCCTGCAACAATCCCGCCATTTGTGAGCGCTGTGGTTTACCCGCCCACGAGGACACGGAATGCACAAGGAATCCTGTATGTGTGAACTGTGGCCAAAGCCATCCATCTAGCTCGCGCCAGTGTTCCACGTTTATGGACGAGAAGGCAATACAGGAGTTGCGTGTCGGTGTGGGTGGCTCAGTTGGTTAGACGCTGGCCTACTGATCCCAAGGTCGCGGGTTCAAACCCGGCCTAGGTCGATGGTTTTTAAGTGTGCTTAAAAACGACAGCTCCATGTCAGTAGATTTACTGGCATGTAAAAGAACTGCGGGACAAAATTCCGGCACACCAGCGACGCTGATGTGATCCTGGCAATTGACAGCGTCGTTAAACAACAAAATAATAATAATACAGGAGTTGCGTGTGAAAGAGCGGCTCACATTTTTGGAAGCGCGTCGCCGCTTCGAGCAGCTGAAACCTGCGACTACCGTAGGTTTCGCTTCAGCAGTTCGCCGCACTCCTGCCCACACTGTGGCCGTGCAACATGTACCGGTCGCTGATGCTGCCACACAAACGGATTTACCGAACATCTTTCCACCGTCCCGTGACGCTCCTGCACCGGCAACTACATCTTCCGCCGTGCAGACACAAACTCACCAAGCATCCTCAAGCAGTGGCCACACTACTTTGCCTGTCCCTGTCAATCGTTCGCGCCATAAACACCGGGCGAGTAGCCGTTCCTCCTCAAAGAAGTCCCGCTCCCGCTCAACGAGCCGCCGGGGATCTTCAGACTCCCGCACGTCGGCGGAGTCATTAGAGGACGGCGAATTAAACATTCCAGGTCCTAAGTCGGTCAAGGTAAGAATGAAAAAGAAAAAGATGAAGACCGTACGCTAATCTCTTTACCATGGAAATAATCCAGTGGAATGTTAATGGGTACCGGGCACGTGTTCCGGACATACAGCACTTAGTTTTTCAACGCTCTCCATCAATCGTCTGCCTACAGGAAACCCGCTTGCAGCCTAATCACTCTCTCCACCTTCGTGGGTTTTCAGCATTCCGCCACGACTCTGTCGCTGATAGGAGAGCATGCGGTGGTGTTGCTACGCTGGTGGCGCATAACATCTCTGCCACCAGTATAACCCTTAACACGCCACTGCAAGCTGTAGCTGTGCGTGTACAGCTGCAGGGCCTCTGTTTCTCCGTTTGCAATCTATATTTGCCACCGGTCAGTGTCGTACACGAGAATGACCTTCGGGCTCTCTTGGCACAGATTCCGCCACCGCTTATCTTTCTCGACCATCTGAATGCCAAGCACTCTCACTGGGGCTCCGGCACTGACGATGCTCGTGGGTGCCCTGTAGCAGACGTTTGCGATAAGTCCGGCTTAATCATACTAAACACTGGCGTGCCTACTTTCTTATCATCTGCCTATGGTACACACTCCGCGCTTGACGTTTCTTTCAGCAGCCCGTCACTAGTACCTATACTTGATTGGTCGGTACTGTCCGACTTATTTGGAAGTGATCATTATCCCATTAGCATTCACATATCCGGCCACCATTCTGTGCCAACGCGATATCCTCACTGGATTATTTCCAAGGCGGACTGGGGGAAATTCCGTTCCCTCATTCACTTGACCGACAATGTTTTTACCACTATTGACGACATGGTGGAATATTTTACCGGCTCTATCCTTCTCGCAGCAGATTCTAGCATTCCTCGAGGTTCATCTACACCACGACACGTTCCTGTGCCTTGGTTGTCCGAGGAATGCCGTTTGGCTATTAAAGCACGTAAGCGTGCTCTGCGTGTTTTCCGAGCACACCCTACGGAGGCGAATTTTACTGCTTTTAAACGTTCTCGTGCAAGGGCTCGCTTTGTATTGCGCAATGCAAAACGCACATCCTGGGAATCTTACGTGTCTTCCCTTTCACGTCGCAGTTCGGCCCAGAAGGTGTGGACTGCCGTCCGGCGTATGTACGGCAAGTGTCGCCGGACGATCATCCCCGGTCTTGCCGTACAGGCCTCCATATACACCAGCGAGCAGGATATCGCCGACGCCCTTGCCGATTCCTTCGCCACTACTAGCCAAACTCAAAGCTACGACAGAGCCTTTTTACCGATTAAGGAATCTGCGGAACGGATAAGCCTAAATTTTAACAGTAGTGAACCCTACAATGCACCTTTTACTGAAGCGGAACTGGCGCATTCTTTGTCTCTCCCTCACGACTCTTCTCCTGGTCCTGATGACATCCACCGCCAAATGCTGCTTCATCTTCCATCTGCGGCTCTATCATTTCTGTTGAGCATCTATAACCGCATCTGGCTTCAGCAGGTTTTTCCGTCTTCCTGGCGAGAGGGTGTTGTAATCCCTATCCCTCGACCCGGAAAAGACCGTACACTCCCCTCTAGCTACCGTCCTATATGCCTGACGAGTGTCGTCTGCAAGACCTTTGAACGGATGATCAACACTCGCTTAGTGTGGTGGCTAGAGACGAATAACCTGCTGAGCAATGTTCAGTGCGGTTTTCGTCGCCATCGCTCCAGTGTCGACAATCTGACACGCATGGAAGCCTACATCCAAAATGCCTTTCTTTTGAAGCAGCATGTCGTGGGTGTCTTCTTCGATCTGGAGAAGGCCTATGATAGCACATGGCGCCATGGTATTCTCCGTACTCTTCACGGGTATGGTTTGCGAGGTCTTTTAGCAATCTTTCTTTTTAACTTTTTAGCCCTGAGTCGCTTTTGTGTCCGCATTGGCAATACGTTCACACAGGAGAGGATCCATGAAAATGGTGTGCCCCAGGGGTCGATTATTAGTGTAACTCTTTTCGCCGTTGCCATTAACGGCATTGCTAATGTCGTTCGTAGGGGAATAGCGATGTCGCTGTATGTTGACGATTTTGCGATCTGTTATCGATCTTATAGTCTCGAACATATAGAACGTCAACTGCAGCTGACCATATTATCTATCACCGACTGGGCCCTTCGCGCCGGCTTCAAGTTCTCCCCTACGAAAACACAATGTGTCCACTTTCATCGACTTCGTGGTGTACATCCTCCTCCAGAACTCCGTTTGCCTGACAAACCCCTGGCGTTTGTTTCCCACACCAAGTTCTTGGTCCTTTACCTCGACAGCAAACTCACATGGGAGCACCATATTCGTCAACTTCGTGCCTCCTGCGATCGTTCGCTTCGAGTGCTCCGGGTTTTATCTGGAGTATCTTGGGGTGGCGATCGCACTGTCATGTTGAGGCTGTATCGTTCATTGGTGAGGTCCAAACTAGATTACGGCAGTTTTATTTATGGCGCAGCGTCCACCTCTAAACTCCGTCTTTTAAATGCTGTACATAATGCTGGTATCCGTCTGGCTACTGGAGCTTTCCGCACTAGCCGTGTAGTGTCTGTATGCTGACTCTGGCGAACCTCCACTTTCTATTCGGCGCTCGTTTTTATTGTGCTCTTACGTGTCCCGTTTGGCGGGCCATCCTGGTCGTCCGTCTTTTAATCCTGTATTGCGCCCGGAACTCGCTCACCGTTATCTTCGGAATAGCACGATCTCTCGCCCAAGCGGTATTCGATTTCGCGAACTGCTTAACGCACACGCGCTGCGCATGCCTGCTGTCGAACGGTATTCCCTTGGCCGCTGTCCTCCATGGCAATTACAGCGTGCACAGTTCGACCTCGAGCTTTCGACGCATGCTAAGTTAGTTACCCCTCCATCGGTGTATCGTCAGCTTTTCACCGAGATCCTGGGACGTTACCGGAATTATACTCCGGTATTTACCGATGGTTCCCAGGTGGATGGAGCTACAGGATGTAGTTTTGTGCATAACGGTAAGACTCACAAGTACCGTCTCCCAGACCTGAGTTCTGTTTTTACCGCCGAGCTGTTTGCAATATTTTATTTCATCCTTTTTATCTCCAGTTCTATTCCTGGAAGTTTTATCATCTGCTGCGACTCTCTGAGCGCACTGCAGGCATTGCAACAGTTTGTCGTGGTCAGTGCTAGTTATGAAAATACAGACACTCGTTTCGCAGTTGCTCTCGCGTGGATACCAGATTGTTTTTACCTGGACCCCAGGCCACGTAGGCATTCCCGGCAATGAAGCAGCAGATGAGGCTGCTAAGTCTGCCTGCCGTTTGCCGGAGATTTTAACACGCAGTCTTCCTTACACTGATGTACAACGGTACTTCCGTCATATTTTATCAGTCTGGCAGCAATCGTAGGAAGCGTTGGATGTCACTGGCACGCAATTGCGGACAATCAAGGACACCGTGCAACCTTGGCTGACATCCTCAAGGGATACCAGGCGGGCAGAAGTCATCTTGGCCCGTCTGAGAATAGGCCACACACGCATCACGCATGGACACCATCTGCGTGGTGAGCCGGCGCCGGAATGTTCCACCTGTGGCGTTCAGCTCTCTGTGGCCCATGTCCTAGTCGATTGTCCGAGTTACAGTCGTGAGCGCCAGCTGTTTGGCCTGGGTCCTACTTTGAGGTCAATCTTAGGCGACGACCCGGTAGCTGTAAATTCAGTGCTGCGGTTCGTCGGCAGTATTGTCTTTGGTAAGCAGGTTTGATTTCTATTTTATTTCTTGGTTTTATTTTTTACCTTTTAAGATCAATGTTCAGGTTTTAAGTGTTTTTAGCGTATCTTTTTAGATGAATTTACCAGTTTTAATGGTTTTTAGCTTACCGCTTAGATAAGTTTGACATTTTATCTATTTTAGCTACTATCTGTTTTAAATATGTAGGTAAGAGTGTTAAGTGGTGGTGAGCTTTTACTGTTTTTATCCTTTTGACTTGGGGCTCTAATGACCTAGCTGTCGACGGGCCCTTAAACCCTACTCACTCACTCACTTTAAAATGTAAAAATTTACATTGCGGTGACTGTACTGTCTGGATTACTAAAATATTATACATTGTTCACTTGCCTTTCTTAAAACGTGTTTGAAACTCATAACTTTCCTCCCATTTTGGCCCACTTTTGTAATCTTCCTGCCATTATTATATATATATATATATATATATATATATATATATATATATATATATATATATATATATATATATTGTATATTTTCTCCAGGATAGATTATCTACTTATTCTCCTGTAGTTCTCTGCTTTATTAAACCCGCCTTTTCCCTTATATATCAGTACTACCATATTTATTTTCCAGCTTTTGGTATATTTTTACAATGTTCAATTTTATTTAGCAATTTTTTCATAATTTTCAGACCTTCAGCTTTACTAAACATTTTCCAAAATTCTCCAGGAATTCCATTGATCTCCACCACCTTTTTTTGAATTTCTCATCTCTTGGCTAACTTCTGATAACAGTATTTGTGCATACAGTTTTTCAATCTATTTTCCAAAATATTTTACCCATTTTTTTGATGGAATCTATTCTGTTTCTCCCCTATTGCTTGTCCTCATCAACTCCCATATTTTCTTACTATTTTTTCCCACTATAACTTTTTACCATTTTCTTATTTTATCCTGCCACAATTTCCTCTTTTCCTCTATTAAGCATTTATATCTCCATTTGTTAGAAAATTTTGCCTTTCATTTTCATCTTCTGTTTCTCTCCATCTATTTAACCCTCTAGCCAACACTCTTCTTGCCAATACACTTTTCATTTAACTATCCTTTATTAATTCCATCAGCTCTAATGCTTTTCCTAAGTTCTCTTTCTTGGTGACAGCCTCGGTTCCATGTCTGCATTAGCAAATGCTAATTCTCCTTTATCTTCGCCTATAGTAAATTATTGTTATTCTCTGCACCATGACTTGGGGACATAACTCAAATGGTGAAATGGAGGAATGATCAGGGAAGACTAAACAGGCAGCAGGATCTCACTCTGTAAACGAAAGTCTGTTTCTAGCTGATATTATGTATTGCCTTTAAGCAATTAATGAACACAAAGAATGTAATGTTTCTGGAAGTTTGTATACTACTCCTAAACCTATTCTTATGTTTTCCTTCTTTATCAGTGTAGTAACACACCACAAAACTTGACTTCATCTTCATTTAGCAGTTAGCTCTCCTGTCCTTTTCTCTTTTCTTCTCTCTTCTCCCCCTCCCCTCCTCTCTTGTCCTCCTTTCCCTTCTCTTGTTCTCCTTTCCCTTCCCTCACCTCACCCTCACACCACATCTTACTCACCTAACCTCATCTCTTACCACATACCTCACCCCTTACCTCACACCTCACCTCTTATCTCACACTTCACCTCTTACCTCACACTTCACCTCTTACCTCACACTTCACCTCTTACCTCACACTTCACCTGTTACCTCACACTTCACTTGTTACCTCACACTTCACTTGTTACCTCACACTTCACCTGTTACCTCACCTCTTACCTCACACCTCACCTCACACCACACCTCTTACCTCACACCTCACCTCTTACCTCACACCTCACCTCTTACCTCACACCTCACCTCTTACCTCACACCTCACCTCTTACCTCACACCTCACCTCTTACCTCACACCTCACCTCTTACCTCACACCTCACCTCTTACCTCACACATCACCTCTTACCTCACACCTCACCTCTTACCTCACACCTCACCTCACACCTCACCTCTTACCTCACACCTCACCTCTTACCTCACACCTCACCTCTTACCTCACACCTCACCTCTTACCTCACACTTCACCTCTTATCTCACACTTCACCTCTTACCTCACACTTCACCTCTTACCTCACACTTCACCTGTTACCTCACACTTCACCTGTTACCTCACACCTCACCTGTTACCTCACACCTCACCTCTTACCTCACACCTCACCTCTTATCTCACACCTCACCTCTTACCTCACACCTCACCTCTTACCTCACACCTCACCTCTTACCTCACCTCACACCTCACCTCTTACCTCACACCTCACCTCTAACCTCACACCTCACCTCTTACCTCACACCTCACCTCTTACCTCACACCTCACCTCTTACCTCACACCTCACCTCTTACCTCACACCTCACCTCTTACCTCACACCTCACCTCTTACCTCACACCTCACCCCTTACCTCACACCTCACCCCTTACCTCACACCTCACCTCTTACCTCACACCTCACCTCTTACCTCACACCTCACCTCTTACCTCACACCTCACCTCTTACCACACACCTCACCTCTTACCTCACACCTCACCTCTTACCTCACACTTCACCTCTTACCTCACACCTCACCTCTTACCTCACACTTCACCTCTTACCTCACACTTCACCTCTTACCTCACACTTCACCTCTTACCTCACACTTCACCTCTTACCTAACACCTCACCTCTTACCTCACACTTCACCTGTTACCTCACACTTCACTTGTTACCTCACACTTCACCTGTTACCTCACACTTCACCTGTTACCTCACACCTCACCTCTTACCTCATACCTCACCTCTTACCTCACACCTCACCTCTTACCTCACACCTCACCTCTTACCTCACACTTCACCTCTTACCTCACACCTCACCTCTTACCTCACACTTCACCTGTTACCTCACACTTCACTTGTTACCTCACACTTCACCTGTTACCTCACACCTCACCTCTTATCTCACACCTCACCTCACACCTCACACCTCACCTCTTACCTCACACCTCACCTCTTATCTCACACCTCACCTCTTACCTCACACCTCACCTCTTACCTCACACCTCACCTCTTACCTCACACCTCACCTCTTACCTCACACCTCACCTCTTACCTCACACCTCACCTCTTACCTCACACCTCACCTCTTATCTCACACCTCACCTCTTACCTCACACCTCACCTCTTACCACACACCTCACCTCTTACCTCACCTCTAACCTCGCACCTCACCTCTTATCTCACACCTCACCTCTTACCTCGCACCTCACCTCTAACCTCGCACCTCACCTCTTACCTCACACTTCACCTCTTACCTCGATCCTCACCTCTTACCTCACACCTCACCTCTTACCTCACACCTCACCTCTTATCTCACACCTCATCTCTTATCTCACACTTCACCTCTTATCTCACACTTCACCTCTTATCTCACACTTCACCTCTTCTCTCACACTTCACCTCTTATCTCACACTTCACCTCTTATCTCACACTTCACCTCTTACCTCACACTTCACCTCTTATCTCACACCTCACCTCTTACCTCACACCTCACCTCTTACCTCACACTTCCCCTCTTACCTCACACTTCACCTCTTATCTAACACTTCACCTCTTATCTCACACTTCACCTCTTACCTCACACTTCACCTCTTACCTCACACCTCATCTCTTATCTCACACTTCACCTCTTATCTCACACCTCACCACTTATCTCACACTTCACCTCTTATCTCACACTTCACCTCTTATCTCACACTTCACCTCTTACCTCAAACCTCACCTCTTACCTCACACTTCACCTCTTATCTCACCTCTAACCTCACACCTCACCTCTAGCCTCACAACTCATCTCTTACCTCACACTTCACCTCTTACCTCACACTTCACCTCTTACCTCACACTTCACCTCTTATATCACACTTCACCTCTTACCTCACACTTCACCTCTTATCTCACACTTCACCTCTTACCTCACACCTCACCTCTTACCTCACACTTCACCTCTTATCTCACCTCTAACCACACACCTCACCTCTTACCTCACACTTCCCCTCTTACCTCACACTTCACCTCTTATCTCACACTTCACCACCTACCTCACACCTCACCTCTTACCTCACACTTCACCTCTTATCTCACACTTCACCTCTTACCTCACACTTCACCTCTTATCTGACACTTCACCACCTACCTCACACCTCACCTCTTACCTCACACCTCACCTCACACCTAACCTCTTATCTCACACCTCACCTCCTATCTCACACTTCACCTCTTTCCTCACACCTCACCTCTTACCTCACACCTCACCACCTACCTCACACCTCACCTCTTACCTCACACCTCACCTCTTACCTCACACTTCACCTCTTATCTCACACTTCACCTCTTACCTCACACTTCACCTAATACCTCACACTTCACCTGTTACCTCACACTTCACTTGTTACCTCACACTTCACCTGTTACCTCACACCTCACCTCTTACCTCACACCTCACCTCTTATCTCACACCTCACCTCTTACCTCACACCTCACCTCTTACCTCACACCTCACCTCATACCTCACCTCACCTCTTACCTCACCTCACCTCTTACCTCACCTCACCTCTTACCTCACCTCACCTCTTACCTCACACCTCACCTCTTACCTCACACCTCAACTCTTATCTCACACCTCACCTCTTACCTCACACCTCACACCTCACCTCTTACC
Organism: Tenodera sinensis; assembly: GCA_030765045.1. Lineage (NCBI taxonomy): Eukaryota > Metazoa > Arthropoda > Insecta > Mantodea > Mantidae > Tenodera > Tenodera sinensis. Next base: position 170,934,122 of record CM060964.1, read on the forward strand.
TCACACCTCACCTCTTACCTCACACCTCACCTCTTACCTCACCTCACCTATTACCTCACACCTCACCTCTTACCTCACACCTCACCTCTTACCTCACACCTCACCTCTTACCTCACACCTCACCTCTTACCTCACCTCACCTCTTACCTCACACCTCACCTCTTACCACACACCTCACCTCTTACCTCACACCTCACCTCTTACCTCACACTTCACCTCTTACCTCACACCTCACCTCTTACCTCACAACTCACCTCTTACCTCACACTTCACCTCTTACCTCACACCTCACCTCTTACCTCACACTTCACCTGTTACTTCACACTTCACTTGTTACCTCACACTTCACCTGTTACCTCACACTTCACCTGTTACCTCACACCTCACCTCTTACCTCACACCTCACCTCTTACCTCACACCTCACCTCTTACCTCACACCTCACCTCTTATCTCACACCTCATCTCTTATCTCACACTTCACCTCTTATCTCACACTTCACCTCTTATCTCACACTTCACCTCTTCTCTCACACTTCACCTCTTATCTCACACTTCACCTCTTATCTCACACCTCACCTCTTACCTCACACCTCACCTCTTACCTCACACTTCACCTCTTATCTCACACCTCACCTCTTACCTCACACTTCCCCTCTTACCTCACACTTCACCTCTTATCTAACACTTCACCTCTTATCTCACACTTCACCTCTTACCTCACACTTCACCTCTTACCTCACACCTCATCTCTTATCTCACACTTCACCTCTTATCTCACACCTCACCACTTATCTCACACTTCACCTCTTATCTCACACTTCACCTCTTATCTCACACTTCCTCTTACCTCAAACCTCACCTCTTACCTCACACTTCACCTCTTATCTCACCTCTAACCTCACACCTCACCTCTAGCCTCACAACTCATCTCTTACCTCACACTTCACCTCTTACCTCACACTTCACCTCTTACCTCACACTTCACCTCTTATATCACACTTCACCTCTTACCTCACACTTCACCTCTTATCTCACACTTCACCTCTTACCTCACACCTCACCTCTTACCTCACACTTCACCTCTTATCTCACCTCTAACCACACACCTCACCTCTTACCTCACACTTCCCCACTTACCTCACACTTCACCTCTTATCTCACACTTCACCACCTACCTCACACCTCACCTCTTACCTCACACTTCACCTCTTATCTCACACTTCACCTCTTACCTCACACTTCACCTCTTATCTCACACTTCACCACCTACCTCACACCTCACCTCTTACCTCACACCTCACCTCACACCTAACCTCTTATCTCACACCTCACCTCCTATCTCACACTTCACCTCTTTCCTCACACCTCACCTCTTACCTCACACCTCACCACCTACCTCACACCTCACCTCTTACCTCACACCTCACATTTTACCTCACACTTCACCTCTTATCTCACACTTCACCTCTTACCTCACACTTCACCTAATACCTCACACTTCACCTGTTACCTCACACTTCACTTGTTACCTCACACTTCACCTCTTACCTACACCTCACCTCTTACCTCACACCTCACCTCTTATCTCACACCTCACCTCTTACCTCACACCTCACCTCTTACCTCACACCTCACCTCATACCTCACCTCACCTCTTACCTCACCTCACCTCTTACCTCACCTCACCTCTTACCTCACCTCACCTCTTACCTCACACCTCACCTCTTACCTCACACCTCAACTCTTATCTCACACCTCACCTCTTACCTCACCTCACCTCTTACCTCACACCTCACCTCTTACCTCACACCTCACCTCTTACCTCACACCTCACCTCTTACCTCACCTCACCTATTACCTCACACCTCACCTCTTACCTCACCTCACCTATTACCTCACACCTCACCTCTTACCTCACACCTCACCTCTTACCTCACACCTCACCTCTTACCTCACACCTCACCTCTTACCTCACCTCACCTCTTACCTCACACCTCACCTCTTACCACACACCTCACCTCTTACCTCACACCTCACCTCTTACCTCACACTTCACCTCTTACCTCACACCTCACCTCTTACCTCACAACTCACCTCTTACCTCACACTTCACCTCTTACCTCACCTCTTACCTCACACTTCACCTGTTACTTCACACTTCACCTGTTACCTCACACTTCACCTGTTACCTCACACTTCACCTCTTACCTCACACCTCACCTCTTACCTCACACCTCACCTCTTACCTCACACCTCACCTCTTACCTCACACCTCACCTCTTACCTCACACTTCACCTGTTACCTCACACTTCACTTGTTACCTCACACTTCACCTGTTACCTCACACCTCACCTCTTATCTCACACCTCACCTCTAACCTCACACCTCACCTCTTACCTCACACCTCACCTCTTATCTCACACCTCACCTCTTACCTCACACCTCACCTCTTACCTCACACCTCACCTCTTACCTCACACCTTACCTCTTACCTCACACCTCACTTCTTACCTCACACCTCACCTCTTACCTCACACCTCACCTCTTACCTCACACCTCACCTCTTACCTCACAGCTCACCTGTTACCTCACACCTCACCTCTTATCTCACACCTCACCTCTTATCTCACACCTTACCTCTTACCTCACACCTCACCTCTTACCTCACACCTCACCTCTTACCTCACACCTCACTCCTTACCTCACACCTCACCTCTTACCTCACCTCTAACCTCGCACCTCACCTCTTACCTCGCACCTCACCTCTTACCTCACCTCTAACCTCGCACCTCACCTCTTATCTCACACCTCACCTCTTACCTCGCACCTCACCTCTAACCTCGCACCTCACCTCTTACCTCACACTTCACCTCTTACCTCACCTCTAACCTCGCACCTCACCTCTTACCTCACACCTCACCTCTTACCTCACACCTCACCTCTTACCTCACACTTCACCTCTTATCTCAAACTCACCTCTTATCTCACACTTCACCTCTTATCTCACACTTCACCTCTTATCTCACACTTCACCTCTTCTCTCACACTTCACCTCTTATCTCACACTTCACCTCTTATCTCACACCTCACCTCTTACCTCACACTTCACCTCTTATCTCACACCTCACCTCTTACCTCACACTTCCCCTCTTACCTCACACTTCACCTCTTATCTAACACTTCACCTCTTATCTCACACTTCACCTCTTATCTCACACTTCACCTCTTACCTCACACTTCACCTCTTACCTCACACTTCACCTCTTACCTCACACCTCACCTCTTATCTCACACTTCACCTCTTATCTCACACCTCACCACTTATCTCACACTTCACCTCTTATCTCACACTTCACCTCTTATCTCACACTTCACCTCTTATCTCACACTTCACCTCTTACCTCAAACCTCACCTCTTACCTCACACTTCACCTCTTATCTCACCTCTAACCTCACACCTCACCTCTAACCTCACACCTCATCTCTTACCTCACACTTCACCTCTTACCTCACACTTCACCTCTTATCTCACACTTCACCTCCTATCTCACACTTCACCTCTTATCTCACACTTCACCTCTTACCTCACACTTCACCTCTTAACTCACACTTCACCTCTTACCTCACACCTCACCTCTTACCTCACACTTCACCTCTTATCTCACCTCTAACCCCACACCTCACCTCTTACCTCACACTTCACCTCTTACCTCACACTTCACCTCTTATCTCACACTTCACCACCTACCTCACACCTCACCTCTTGCCTCACACTTCACCTCTTATCTCACACTTCACCTCTTACCTCACACTTCACCTCTTATCTCACACTTCACCACCTTCCTCACACCTCACCTCTTACCTCACACCTCACCTCACACCTCACCTCTTATCTCACACCTCACCTCCTATCTCACACTTCACCTCTTTCCTCACACCTGACCTCTTACCTCACACCTCACCACCTACCTCACACCTCACCTCTTATCTCACACCTCACCTCTTACCTCACACTTCACCTCTTACCTCACACCTCACCTCTTACCTCACACCTCACCTCTTATCTCACACCTCACCTCTTATCTCACACTTCACCTCTTTCCTCACAACTCACCTCTTACCTCACACCTCACCACCTACCTCACACCTCACCTCTTATCTCACACTTCACCTCTTACCTCACACCTCACCTCTTATCTCACACCTAACCTCTTATCTCACACCTCACCTCTTATCTCACACCTCACCTCTTATCTCACACCTCACCTCTTATCTCACACTTCACCTCTTTCCTCGCACCTCACCTCTTACCTCACACCTCACCACCTACCTCACACCTCAGCTCTTATCTCACACTTCACCTCCTACCTCACACCTCACATCTTACCTCACACCTCACCTCTTACCTCACACCTCACCTCTTACCTCACAGCTCACCTCTTACCTCACACCTCACCTCTTACCTCACACGTCACCTGTTACCTCACACTTCACCTGTTACCTCACACTTCACTTGTTACCTCACAGCTCACCTCCTACCTCACACCTCACCTCTTACCTCACACCTCACCTCTTACCTCACACCTCACCTCTTACCTCACACCTCACCTCTTACCTCACACTTCACCTGTTACCTCACACTTCACCTGTTACCTCACACTTCACCTGTTACCTCACACCTCACCTCTTATCTCACACCTCACCTCTTACCTCACACCTCACCTCTTACCTCACACCTCACCTCTTACCTCACACCTCACCTCTTACCTCACACCTCACCTCTTACCTCACACTTCACCTCTTATCTCACACCTCATCTTATCTCACACTTCACCTCTTATCTCACACTTCACCTCTTATCTCACACTTCACCTCTTATCTCACACTTCACCTCTTATCTCACACCTCACCTCTTACCTCACACTTCACCTCTTATCTCACACTTCACCTCTTATCTCACACCTCACCTGTTACCTCACACTTCCCCTCTTACCTCACACTTCACCTCTTATCTAACACTTCACCTCTTATCTCACACTTCACCTCTTACCTCACACTTCACCTCTTACCTCACACCTCACCTCTTATCTCACACCTCACCTCTTACCTCACACCTCACCTCTTACCTCACACCTCACCTCTTACCTCACACCTCACCTCTTACCTCACACTTCACCTCTTACCTCACACCTCATCTTATCTCACACTTCACCTCTTATCTCACACTTCACCTCTTATCTCACACTTCACCTCTTATCTCACACTTCACCTCTTATCTCACACCTCACCTCTTACCTCACACTTCACCTCTTATCTCACACTTCACCTCTTATCTCACACCTCACCTGTTACCTCACACTTCCCCTCTTACCTCACACTTCACCTCTTATCTAACACTTCACCTCTTATCTCACACTTCACCTCTTACCTCACACTTCACCTCTTACCTCACACCTCACCTCTTATCTCACACTTCACCTCTTACCTCACACCTCACCTCTTATCTCACACCTAACCTCTTATCTCACACCTCACCTCTTATCTCACACCTCACCTCTTATCGCACACCTCACCTCTTATCTCACACTTCACCTCTTTCCTCGCACCTCACCTCTTACCTCACACCTCACCACCTACCTCACACCTCAGCTCTTATCTCACACTTCACCTCCTACCTCACACCTCACCTCTTACCTCACACCTCACCTCTTACCTCACACCTCACCTCTTACTTCACACCTCACCTCTTACCTCACACCTCACCTCTTACCTCACACCTCACCTCTTACCTCACACTTCACCTGTTACCTCACACTTCACCTGTTACCTCACACTTCACTTGTTACCTCACACCTCACCTCCTACCTCACACCTCACCTCTTACCTCACACCTCACCTCTTACCTCACACCTCACCTCTTACCTCACACCTCACCTCTTACCTCACACTTCACCTGTTACCTCACACTTCACCTGTTACCTCACACTTCACCTGTTACCTCACACCTCACCTCTTATCTCACACCTCACCTCTTACCTCACACCTCACCTCTTACCTCACACCTCACCTCTTACCTCACACCTCACCTCTTACCTCACACCTCACCTCTTACCTCAAACTTCACCTCTTATCTCACACCTCACCTCTTATCTCACACTTCACCTCTTATCTCACACTTCACCTCTTATCTCACACTTCACCTCTTATCTCACACTTCACCTCTTATCTCACACTTCACCTCTTATCTCACACCTCACCTCTTACCTCACACTTCACCTCTTATCTCACACCTCACCTCTTACCTCACACTTCCCCTCTTACCTCACACTTCACCTCTTATCTAACACTTCACCTCTTATCTCACACTTCACCTCTTACCTCACACTTCACCTCTTACCTCACACCTCACCTCTTATCTCACACTTCACCTCTTATCTCACACCTCACCACTTATCTCACACTTCACCTCTTATCTCACACTTCACCTCTTATCTCACACTTCACCTCTTACCTCAAGCCTCACCTCTTACCTCACACTTCACCTCTTATCTCACCTCTAACCTCACACCTCACCTCTAACCTCACACCTCATCTCTTACCTCACACTTCACCTCTTACCTCACACTTCACCTCTTATCTCACACTTCACCTCTTACCTCACACTTCACCTCTTATCTCACACTTCACGTCTTATCTCACACTTCACCTCTTACCTCACACCTCACCTCTTACCTCACACTTCACCTCTTATCTCACCTCTAACCCCACACCTCACCTCTTACCTCACACTTCACCTCTTACCTCACACTTCACCCCTTATCTCACACTTCACCACCTACCTCACACCTCACCTCTTACCTCACACTTTACCTCTTATCTCACACTTCACCACCTACCTCACACCTCACCTCTTACCTCACACCTCACCTCTTATCTCACACCTCACCTCCTATCTCACACTTCACCTCTTTCCTTACACCTCACCTCTTACCTCACAGCTCACCACCTACCTCACACCTCACCTCTTATCTCACACTTCACCTCTTACCTCACACTTCACCTCTTACCTCACACCTCACCTCTTACCTCACACCTCACCTCTTACCTCACACTTCACCTCTTATCTCACACCTCACCTCTTACCTCACACTTTCCCTCTTACCTCACACTTCACCTCTTATCTAACACTTCACCTCTTATCTCACACTTCACCTCTTACCTCACACTTCACCTCTTTCCTCACACCTCATCTCTTATCTCACACTTCACCTCTTATCTCACACCTCACCACTTATCTCACACTTCACCTCTTATCTCACACTTCACCTCTTATCTCACACTTCACCTCTTACCTCAAACCTCACCTCTTACCTCACACTTCACCTCTTATCTCACCTCTAACCTCACACCTCACCTCTAGCCTCACAACTCATCTCTTACCTCACACTTCACCTCTTACCTCACACTTCACCTCTTACCTCACACTTCACCTCTTATATCACACTTCACCTCTTACCTCACACTTCACCTCTTATCTCACACTTCACCTCTTACCTCACACCTCACCTCTTACCTCACACTTCACCTCTTATCTCACCTCTAACCACACACCTCACCTCTTACCTCACACTTCCCCTCTTACCTCACACTTCACCTCTTATCTCACACTTCACCACCTACCTCACACCTCACCTCTTACCTCACACTTCACCTCTTATCTCACACTTCACCTCTTACCTCACACTTCACCTCTTATCTCACACTTCACCACCTACCTCACACCTCACCTCTTACCTCACACCTCACCTCACACCTAACCTCTTATCTCACACCTCACCTCCTATCTCACACTTCACCTCTTTCCTCACACCTCACCTCTTACCTCACACCTCACCACCTACCTCACACCTCACCTCTTACCTCACACCTCACCTCTTACCTCACACTTCACCTCTTATCTCACACTTCACCTCTTACCTCACACTTCACCTAATACCTCACACTTCACCTGTTACCTCACACTTCACTTGTTACCTCACACTTCGCCTCTTACCTCACACCTCACCTCTTATCTCACACCTCACCTCTTACCTCACACCTCACCTCTTACCTCACACCTCACCTCATACCTCACCTCACCTCTTACCTCACCTCACCTCTTACCTCACCTCACCTCTTACCTCACCTCACCTCTTACCTCACACCGCACCTCTTACCTCACACCTCAACTCTTATCTCACACCTCACCTCTTACCTCACCTCACCTCTTACCTCACACCTCACACCTCACCTCTTACCTCACACCTCACCTCTTACCTCACACCTCACCTCTTACCTCACCTCACCTATTACCTCACACCTCACCTCTTACCTCACACCTCACCTCTTACCTCACACCTCACCTCTTACCTCACACCTCACCTCTTACCTCACACCTCACCTCTTACCTCACCTCACCTCTTACCTCACACCTCACCTCTTACCACACACCTCACCTCTTACCTCACACCTCACCTCTTACCTCACACTTCACCTCTTACCTCACACCTCACCTCTTACCTCACAACTCACCTCTTACCTCACAACTCACCTCTTACCTCACACTTCACCTCTTACCTCACCTCTTACCTCACACTTCACCTGTTACTTCACACTTCACTTGTTACCTCACACTTCACCTGTTACCTCACACTTCACCTGTTACCTCACACCTCACCTCTTACCTCACACCTCACACCTCACCTCTTACCTCACACCTCACCTCTTACCTCACACTTCACCTGTTACCTCACACTTCACTTGTTACCTCACACTTCACCTGTTACCTCACACCTCACCTCTTATCTCACACCTCACCTCTAACCTCACACCTCACCTCTTACCTCACACCTCACCTCTTATCTCACACCTCACCTCTTACCTCACACCTCACCTCTTACCTCACACCTCACCTCTTACCTCACACCTCACCTCTTACCTCACACCTCACTTCTTACCTCACACCTCACCTCTTACCTCACACCTCACCTCTTACCTCACACCTCACCTCTTACCTCACAGCTCACCTGTTACCTCACACCTCACCTCTTATCTCACACCTCACCTCTTATCTCACACCTTACCTCTTACCTCACACCTCACCTCTTACCTCACACCTCACCTCTTACCTCACACCTCACTCCTTACCTCACACCTCACCTCTTACCTCACCTCTAACCTCGCACCTCACCTCTTACCTCGCACCTCACCTCTTACCTCACCTCTAACCTCGCACCTCACCTCTTATCTCACACCTCACCTCTTACCTCGCACCTCACCTCTAACCTCGCACCTCACCTCTTACCTCACACTTCACCTCTTACCTCACCTCTAACCTCGCACCTCACCTCTTACCTCACACCTCACCTCTTACCTCACACCTCACCTCTTACCTCACACTTCACCTCTTATCTCAAACTCACCTCTTATCTCACACTTCACCTCTTATCTCACACTTCACCTCTTATCTCACACTTCACCTCTTCTCTCACACTTCACCTCTTATCTCACACTTCACCTCTTATCTCACACCTCACCTCTTACCTCACACTTCACCTCTTATCTCACACCTCACCTCTTACCTCACACTTCACCTCTTATCTAACACTTCACCTCTTATCTCACACTTCACCTCTTATCTCACACTTCACCTCTTACCTCACACTTCACCTCTTACCTCACACTTCACCTCTTACCTCACACCTCACCTCTTATCTCACACTTCACCTCTTATCTCACACCTCACCACTTATCTCACACTTCACCTCTTATCTCACACTTCACCTCTTATCTCACACTTCACCTCTTATCTCACACTTCACCTCTTACCTCAAACCTCACCTCTTACCTCACACTTCACCTCTTATCTCACCTCTAACCTCACACCTCACCTCTAACCTCACACCTCATCTCTTACCTCACACTTCACCTCTTACCTCACACTTCACCTCTTATCTCACACTTCACCTCCTACCTCACACTTCACCTCTTATCTCACACTTCACCTCTTACCTCACACTTCACCTCTTACCTCACACTTCACCTCTTACCTCACACCTCACCTCTTACCTCACACTTCACCTCTTATCTCACCTCTAACCCCACACCTCACCTCTTACCTCACACTTCACCTCTTACCTCACACTTCACCTCTTATCTCACACTTTACCACCTACCTCACACCTCACCTCTTGCCTCACACTTCACCTCTTATCTCACACTTCCCCTCTTACCTCACACTTCACCTCTTATCTCACACTTCACCACCTTCCTCACACCTCACCTCTTACCTCACACCTCACCTCACACCTCACCTCTTATCTCACACCTCACCTCCTATCTCACACTTCACCTCTTTCCTCACACCTGACCTCTTACCTCACACCTCACCACCTACCTCACACCTCACCTCTTATCTCACACCTCACCTCTTACCTCACACTTCACCTCTTACCTCACACCTCACCTCTTACCTCACACCTCACCTCTTATCTCACACCTCACCTCTTATCTCACACTTCACCTCTTTCCTCACAACTCACCTCTTACCTCACACCTCACCACCTACCTCACACCTCACCTCTTATCTCACACTTCACCTCTTACCTCACACCTCACCTCTTATCTCACACCTAACCTCTTATCTCACACCTCACCTCTTATCTCACACCTCACCTCTTATCTCACACCTCACCTCTTATCTCACACTTCACCTCTTTCCTCGCACCTCACCTCTTACCTCACACCTCACCACCTACCTCACACCTCAGCTCTTATCTCACACTTCACCTCCTACCTCACACCTCACATCTTACCTCACACCTCACCTCTTACCTCACACCTCACCTCTTACCTCACAGCTCACCTCTTACCTCACACCTCACCTCTTACCTCACACTTCACCTGTTACCTCACACTTCACTTGTTACCTCACACCTCACCTCCTACCTCACACCTCACCTCTTACCTCACACCTCACCTCTTACCTCACACCTCACCTCTTACCTCACACCTCACCTCTTACCTCACACTTCACCTGTTACCTCACACTTCACCTGTTACCTCACACTTCACCTGTTACCTCACACCTCACCTCTTATCTCACACCTCACCTCTTACCTCACACCTCACCTCTTACCTCACACCTCACCTCTTACCTCACACCTCACCTCTTACCTCACACTTCACCTCTTATCTCACACCTCATCTTATCTCACACTTCACCTCTTATCTCACACTTCACCTCTTATCTCACACTTCACCTCTTATCTCACACTTCACCTCTTATCTCACACCTCACCTCTTACCTCACACTTCACCTCTTATCTCACACTTCACCTCTTATCTCACACCTCACCTGTTACCTCACACTTCCCCTCTTACCTCACACTTCACCTCTTATCTAACACTTCACCTCTTATCTCACACTTCACCTCTTACCTCACACTTCACCTCTTACCTCACACTTCACCTCTTACCTCACACCTCACCTCTTATCTCACACTTCACCTCTTACCTCACACCTCACCTCTTATCTCACACCTAACCTCTTATCTCACACCTCACCTCTTATCTCACACCTCACCTCTTATCTCACACCTCACCTCTTATCTCGCACCTCACCTCTTTCCTCGCACCTCACCTCTTACCTCACACCTCACCACCTACCTCACACCTCAGCTCTTATCTCACACTTCACCTCCTACCTCACACCTCACCTCTTACCTCACACCTCACCTCTTACCTCACACCTCACCTCTTACTTCACACCTCACCTCTTACCTCACACCTCACCTCTTACCTCACACCTCACCTCTTACCTCACACTTCACCTGTTACCTCACACTTCACCTGTTACCTCACACTTCACTTGTTACCTCACACCTCACCTCCTACCTCACACCTCACCTCTTACCTCACACCTCACCTCTTACCTCACACCTCACCTCTTACCTCACACCTCACCTCTTACCTCACACTTCACCTGTTACCTCACACTTCACCTGTTACCTCACACTTCACCTGTTACCTCACACCTCACCTCTTATCTCACACCTCACCTCTTACCTCACACCACACCTCTTATCTCACACCTCACCTCTTACCTCACACCTCACCTCTTACCTCACACTTCACCTCTTACCTCACACTTCACCTCTTACCTCACACTTCACCTCTTATCTCACACTTCACCTCTTACCTCACACTTCACCTCTTACCTCACACTTCACCTCTTATCTCACACTTCACCTGTTACCTCAAACCTCACCTCTTACCTCACACTTCACCTTTTTCCTCACACTTCACCTCTTACCTCACACTTCACCTCTTATCTCACACTTCACCACCTACCTCACACCTAACCTCTTAGCTCACACCTCACCTCTTACCTCACACTTCACCTCTTACCTCACGCTTCAGCTCTTAACTCACACTTCACCACCTACCTCACACCTAACCTCTTACCTCACACCTCATCTCTTACCTCACACCTCACCTCTTACCTCACACCTCACCTCTTATCTCACACTTCACCTCTTACCTCACACCTCACCTCTTATCTCACACATCACCTCTTATCTCACACTTCACCTCTTACCTCACACTTCACCTCTTACCTCACACTTCACCTCTTACCTCACACTTCACTTGTTACCTCACACTTCACCTGTTACCTCACACCTCACCTCTAACCTCACCTCTTACCTCACACCTCACCTCTTACCTCACACCTCACCTCTTACCTCACACTTCACCTCTTATCTCACCTCTAGCCTCACACCTCACCTCTTACCTATACACTTCACCTCTGACCTATACACTTCACCTCTAACCTCACACTTCACCTCTTATCTCACACTTCACCTCTTATCTCACACTTCACCACCTACCTCACACTTAACCTCTTACCTCACACTTCACCTCTTACCTCACACTTCACCACCTACCTCACACCTCACCTCTTACCTCACACCACACCTCTTATCTCACACCTCACCTCTTACCTCACACCTCACCTCTTACTTCACACTTCACCTCTTACCTCACACTTCACCTCTTATCTCACACTTCACCTCTTACCTCACACTTCACCTCTTACCTCACACTTCACCTCTTATCTCACACTTCACCTGTTACCTCACACCTCACCTCTTACCTCACACCTCACCTTTTTCCTCACACTTCACCTCTTACCTCACACTTCACCTCTTATCTCACACTTCACCACCTACCTCACACCTAACCTCTTAGCTCACACCTCACCTCTTACCTCACACTTCACCTCTTACCTCACGCTTCACCTCTTAACTCACACTTCACCACCTACCTCACACCTAACCTCTTACCTCACACCTCACCTCTTACCTCACGCTTCACCTCTTACCTCACGCTTCACCTCTTAACTCACACTTCACCTGCGATCGCTCACTTCGAGTACTCCGCCTTTTATCCGGAGTTTCTTGGGGCGGTGATCGTACAGTTATGCTACGATTGTATCGATCACTGGTGCGGTCAAAAATAGACTACGGTAGTTTTATCTATGGCGCGGCGTCCGCCTCTAAACTCCGTCTTTTAGATACTGTACACCATGCTGGTATCCGTCTTGCTACTGGGGCGTTCCGCACCAGTAGAGTTGAGTGTCTGTATGCTGAGTCTGGAGAACCACCACTGTCGGTCCGTCGTTCGATTTTATTGTGTTCGTATGTGGCAAGGTTGGCAGCCCATCCGGGTCATCCTTCTTTTAAATGTGTCCTGCGTCCCGACCTTGCTCACCGTTATCTACGCAACACAACTATATCGCGCCCAAGCGGTATTCGTTTCCGCGAACTACTTGACAAACACGATCTCCGCATGCCTGCTGTAGAGCGATTCTCTCTAGGACGCTCTGCTCCTTGGCAACTCCGACGCGCGCAATTCGACCTGGAGCTCGCAGGCTATGCTAAGCTTTCCACCCCGCAATCGGTGTATCGACAACTATTCACCGAACTTTTGGGCCGCCACCGGACTTTCACCCCGGTTTTTACCGATGGGTCCCAGGTGGGTGGAGCTACGGGATGTAGTTTCGTGTGTAACGACGAGGCGCACCAGTACCGACTTCCGGACCATAGTTCAGTTTTTACTGCCGAGCTGTTCGCTATATTTTATTGTTTACTTTTTATTTCTAACTCAGCTCCCGGCAATTTTATCATTTGTTCAGACTCTCTGAGTGCCATTCAGTCCTTGGACCAGTTTATCGGCACCTCAGCATTTGTTTTAAAAATACAGGCTCTCATTTCGCAACTGCTCTCGCGCGGATACCAGTTGCTTTTTACCTGGATCCCAGGCCATGTGGGTATACCCGGCAATGAGAAAGCGGATGCGGCTGCTAAAACTGCTTGCCGTTTGCCGGATGTTGCCACACACAGTCTGCCATATGTCGATGTGCAGCGCCATTTCCGTCGACATCTTTTATCGATCTGGCAGCAATCATGGAAGGAATTCTCTGGCTCTCAATTGCGGACCATTAAAGACAGCATAGATCCCTGGATGACATCCTGCAGGGACTCCAGGCGGGCTGAGGTTATCCTCACCCGCCTGAGGATAGGTCACACACGGGCGACACATGGGTTCCATTTGCGTGGCGACCCTGCGCCTGTCTGCCCTACGTGCAACATCCAACTTTCTGTGGCCCATATCCTTATAGACTGTCCGCAATACGCTCGTGAGCGCCAGTCGGTTGGCCTGGGATGTACGCTTGCCTCAATTTTGGGTGACGACCCTGTGTCTGCCTGTAAGGCGCTTCGGTACGTTGCACAAATTGGGTTCGCAAAGCAAGTATAACGTGTTTTTAGTGTGTGAAATTTTTTAGCGTTTTAACATAGGTTTTTGTGTTTTACGTTTTAGTGTTTTAAGTGCTTAGTTTTAATGTGTTTTAGCTTCGATCTTTTACACATTTTAATGAATGGTTTTACCAAGTTTTAACTTAGCGCACTCATGTGCCGTTTGGTGTTTTTATCTGTCTGCGTTTTTAGTTGCCATTTTAAACTTCAGTTTTTAGGCGAGTTTTAGATTTTTTATTTTCTGACCTAGGGCCCAAATGACCTAGTTGTCGACGGGCCCCTAAACTCCATCCATCCATCCATCCATCACACTTCACCTCTTACCTCACACCTCACCTCTTATCTCACCTCTTACCTCACACCTCACCTCTTACCTCACACCTCACCTCTTACCTCACACCTCACCTCTTACCTCACACCTCACCTCTTACCTAACACCTCACCTCTTACCTAACACCTCACCTCTTACCTCACACTTCACCTATTACCTCACACTTCACCTCTTACCTCACACCTCACCTCTTACCTCATACTTCACCTCTTACCTCACACCCCACCTCTTACCTCACCTCACCTCTTACCTCACAATTCACCTCACACCTCACCTCACAGCTCACCTCTTACCTCACACATCACCTCTTACCTCACACCTCACCTCTTACCTCACACTTCACCTCTGACCTCACACCTCACCTCTTACCTCACACCTCACCTCTTACCTCACACTTCACCTCTTACCTCACACTTCACTTCTTACCTCACACCTCACCTCTTACCTCACACCTCACCTCTTACCTCACACTTCACCTCTTACCTCACACTTCACCTCTTACCTCACACCTCACCTCTTACCTCACCTCTAACCTCACACCTCACCTCTTAACTCACCTCTTACCTCACACCCCACCTCTTACCTCACACTTCACCTCTTACCTCACACCTCACCTCTTACCTCACACCTCACCTCTTACCTCACACCTCACCTCACACCTCACCTCTTACCTCACACTTCACCTCTTACCTCACACCTCACCTCTAACCTCACACCTCACCTCTTACCTCACACTTCACCTCTTATCTCACACTTCACCACCTACCTCACACCTCACCTCTTACCTCACACTTCACCTCTTACCTCACACTTCACCTCTTACCTCACACTTCACCTGTTACCTGACACCTCACCTCTTACCTCTTACCTCACCTCTTACCTCACACTTCACCTCTTACCTCACACTTCACCTCTTATCTCACACTTCACCACCTACCTCACACCTCACCTCTTACCTCACACCTCACCTCTTACCTCACACTTCACCTCTTACATGACGCTTCACCTCTTAACTCACACTTCACCTCTTGCCGCACGCTTCACCTCTTACCTCACACCTCACCTCTTACCTCCCACTTCACCTTTTACCTCACACCTCACCTCTTACCTCACCTCACCTCTCACCTCAATTCTTACCTCACACTTTACCTCTTACCTCACACTTCACCTCTTACCTCACACCTCACCTCTTACCTCACACCTCACCTCCTACCTCACACCTCACCTCTTACCTCACACCTCACCTCTTACATCACACTTCACCTCTTATCTCACAGCCCACCTCTTACCTCACACCTCACCTCTTACCTCACACCTCACCTCTTACCTCACACTTCACCTCTTACCTCACACCTCACCTCTTACCTCACACCTCACCTCTTACCTCACACCTCACCTCTTACCTCACACCTCACCTCTTACCTCACACTTCACCTCTTACCTCACCTTACCTCACACCTCACCTCTTACCTCACACCTCACCTCTTACCTCACACCTCACCTCTTACCTCACACCTCACCTCTTACCTCACACCTCACCTCTTACCTCACACTTCACCTCTTACCTCACACCTCACCTCTAACCTCACACTTCACCTCTTACCTCACACTTCACCTCTTATCTCACACCTCACCACCTACCTCACCTCTTACCTCACACTTCACCTCTTACCTCACACCTCACCTCTTATCTCACACCTCACCTCTTATCTCACACCTCACCTCTTACCTCACACCTCACCTCTTATCTCACACCTCACCTCTTACCTCACACCTCACCTCTTACCTCACACCTCACCTCTTACCTCACACTTCACCTCTTACCTCACACCTCACCTCTAACCTCACACTTCACCTCTTACCTCACACTTCACCTCTTATCTCACACCTCACCACCTACCTCACCTCTTACCTCACACTTCACCTCTTACCTCACACCTCACCTCTTATCTCACACCTCACCTCTTATCTCACACCTCACCTCTTACCTTACACCTCACCTCTTACCTCACACTTCACCTCTTACTTCACACTTCACCTCTTACCTCACACTTCACCTGTTACCTGACACCTCACCTCTTACCTCACACTTCACCTCTTACCTCACACTTCACCTGTTACCTGACACCTCACCTTTTACTTCACACTTCACCTCTTACCTCACACTTCACCTCTTAGCTCACACTTCACCTCTTACCTCACACCTCACATTTTACCTCACACTTCACCACCTACCTCACACCTCTCCTCTTACCTCACACTTCACCTCTTACCTCACATTTCACCTCTTACCTCACACTTCACCTCTTACCTCACACTTCACCTCTTACCTCACACTTCACCTCTTACCTCACACCTCACCTTTTACCTCACACTTCACCTCTTACCTCACACTTCACCTCTTATCTCACACCTAACCTCTTACCTCACACCTCACCTCTTACCTCACGCTTCACCTCTTACCTCACGCTTCACCTCTTAACTCACGCTTCACCTCTTACCTCACGCTTCACCTCTTACCTCACGCTTCACCTCTTACCTCACGCTTCACCTCTTACCTCACGCCTCACCTCTTACCCCACACTTCACCTCTTACCTCACACCTCACCTCTTACCTCACACCTCACCTCTTACCTCACCTCCTACCTCACACCCCACCTCTTACCTCACACCTCACCTCATACCTCACACTTCACCTCTTACCTCACACCTCACCTCTTACCTCACACCTCACCTCTTACCTCACACCTCACCTCCTACCTGACACCTCACCTCTTACCTCACACCTCACCTCTTACGTCACACCTCACCTCCTACCTCACACCCCACCTCTTACCTCACACCCCACCTCTTACCTCACACCTCACCTCTTACCTCACACCTCACCTACCTCACACCCCACCTCTTACCTCACACTTCACCTCTTACCTCACACTTCACCTCTTACCTCACACATCACCTCTTACCTCACACCTCACCTACCTCACACCCCACCTCTTACCTCACACCTCACCTCTTACCTCACACCTCACCTACCTCACACCCCACCTCTTACCTCACACCCCACCTCTTACCTCACACCTCACCTCTTACCTCACAACTCACCTCTTACCTCACACCTCACCTACCTCACACCGCACCTCTTACCTCACACCTCACCTCTTACCTCACACCTCACCTACCTCACACCCCACCTATTACCTCACACCTCACCTCTTACCTCACATCCCACCTCTTACCTCATACCTCACCTCTTACCTCACACCTCACCTCTTACCTCATACTTCACCTCTTACCTCACACCTAACCTCTTACCTCACACTTCACCTCTTACCTCACACCTCACCTCTTACCTCACACCTCACCTCTTACCTCACACCTCACCTATCTCACACCCCACCTCTTACCTCACACCTCACCTCTTACCTCACACATCACCTCTTACCTCACACCTCACCTACCTCACACCCCACCTCTTACCTCACACCTCACCTCTTACCTCAAACCTCACCTACCTCACACCCCACCTCTTACCTCACACCTCACCTCTTACCTCACACCTCACCTGTTACCTCACACCTCACCTGTTACCTCACACCCCACCTCTTACCTCACACCCCACCTCTTACCTCACACCTCACCTCTTACCTCACCTCACCTACCTCACACCCCACCTCTTACCTCACACCTCACCTCTTACCTCATACTTCACCTCTTACCTCACACCTAACCTCTTACCTCTTACCTCACACCTCACCTCTTACCTCACACCTCACCTCTTACCTCACACCTCACCTCTTACCTCACACCTCACCTCTTACCTCACACTTAACCTCTTACCTCACACCTCACCTCTTACCTCACACTTCACCTCTCACCTCACCTCTTACCTCACACCTCACCTATTACCTTACACCTCACCTCTTACCTCACCTCTTACCTCACACCTCAGCTCTTACCTCACACCTCACCTCTTACCTCACACTTCACCTCTTACCTCACACTTCACCTCTTTCCTCACACTTCACCTCTTACCTCACACCTCACCTCTTACCTCACACCTCACCTCTTACCTCACACCTCACCTCTTACTTCACACCTCACCTCTTACCTCACCTCTTACCTCACACTTCACCTCACACCTCACCTCACAGCTCACCTCTTACCTCACACATCACCTCTTACCTCACACATCACCTCTTACCTCACACCTCACCTCTTACCTCACACTTCACCTCTTACCTCACACCTCACCTTTTACCTCACACCTAACCTCTTACCTCACACTTCACCTCTTACCTCACACCTCACCTCTTACCTCACACCTCACCTCTTACCTCACACTTCACCTCTTACCTCACACTTCACCTCTTACCTCACACATCACCTCTTACCTCACACCTCACCTCATACCCCACCTCTTACCTCACACTTCACCTCTTACTTCACACCTCACCTTCTACCTCACCTCCTACCTCACACCTCACCTCTTACCTCACACCTCACCTTCTACCCCACCTCTTACCTCACACCCCACCTCTTACCTCACACCCCACCTCCTACCTCACACCTCACCTCTTACCTCACACCTCATCTTACCTCACACCTCATCTCTTACCTCACACCTCATCTCTTACCTCACACCTCATACTTCACCTCTTACCTCACACCTCACACTTCACCTCTTACCTCACAGCTCACCTCTTACCTCACACCTCACCTCTTACCTCACACCTCACCTCACACTTCACCTCTTACCTCACACCTCACCTCTTACCTCACACCTCACCTCTTACCTCACACCTCACCTCTTACCTCACCTCACGTCACACCTCACCTCTTACCTCACACCTCACCTCTTACCTCACACCTCACCTCTTACCTCACCTCACGTCACACCTCACCTCTTACCTCACACCTCACCTCTTACCTCACACCTCACCTCTTACCTCACACCTCACCTCTTACCTCACACCTCACCTCTTACCTCACACCTCACCTCTTACCTCACACCTCACCTCTTACCTCACACCTCACCTTCTACCTCACCTCCTACCTCACACCTCACCTCTTACCTCACTCCTCATCTCTTACCTCACACCTCACACTTCACCTCTTACCTCACACCTCACCTCTTACCTCACACTTCACCTCTTACCTCACACCTCACACTTCACCTCTTACCTCACACGTCACACTTCACCTCTTACCTCACACGTCACAATTCACCTCTTACCTCACACCTCACACTTCACCTCTTACCTCACACCTCACCTCTTACCTCACACTTCACCTCTTACCTCACACTTCACCTCTTACCTCACACGTCACACTTCACCTCTTACCTCACACGTCACACTTCACCTCTTACTTCACACCTCACACTTCACCTCTTACCTCACACTTCACCTCTTACCTCACACCTCACACTTCACCTCTTACCTCACACGTCACACTTCACCCCTTACCTCACACTTCACCTCTTACCTCACAGCTCACTTCTTACCTCACACCTCACTTCTTACCTCACCACACCTCACCTCTCTCCCACCTCATGCCACCCCACCCCACCCCACCTCATGTCACCACACCTCACCTCTCCCCTCACATCACCACACCTCACCTCTCCCCTCACGTCACCCCACCTCACGTCACCCCACCCAACGTCACCCCACCCAACGTCACCCCACCCAACGTCACCCCACCCCGCTCCACGTCACCCCACCTCACTCCATGTTACCCCACCTCACTCCATGTTACCCCACCTCACATCACCCCACATAGCCCCACCTCACCCTACCTCACCTCACCTTGTCACTTCACCTTTCATTACATTACCGGCCTGGTTCGGTTTGTCTCATCACTGCTCCCCTCTCCTCTTCTCCTCCACCCACTCACGTCATCCACTGCGGAATGGCATCCTTTCTTAGGGCCATAAAAAGATTGTGTTCCTTTTTGATAGCTTTAAGTTTATCCCTCTGATTTCATCAGTAACGAGTCATGTTTGGTTGCACCAAATACTCTCAAGCAAACAGCTAGCTCAAAACCTATAGTGAAACTTTTTCATGAATTCATATTGCTGCTAATGTGGACAGGTACAAGAGAAACTTATAATAAAGTTGCTGCTTTTGTAACAAAAGATCCTTTACCTTTAAGAAGAAAGCAGGTAGAACGGTTGGAACTACTCATCAATGAATATCAATGTCTAATTCCCTGCTCCTTTCTTCACAAACAACTGAAAGGTAAAGGGAAAGATTGGCCAACCGTCATACACCAACAAAGAAATTCTGAAAAACTGTTTTTCTAGGAATTACAGCCTATCTCAAATTAACATGCCTAACATTCGCTTACATACATTTTTTTCTAGAATTTGTCTGCAAAACTTGGCAGGTCTTATTACCAAGGGGGTCTTATTTTTGAATAAATATGGTATTTGATTTCAACCCACTGATTTATCATTTTGACAGTTAATAGATGGACTCCTTTGCTCTACTTGAGTGAGTGATGTTTAAGGGCCCGTCAACAACTAGGTCATTTGGGCAACAACTTGGACTTCACTTTTGCTAAACTTTTGATGTCTATACTTTCCTGGACAATCATTTCTACTTACATTTAGACTCCATTGCTATCCTTCCATGTATAATTTAAGTCCTTTCAAATATACTCTTTTTGCTTCTGCTCTAGCTCTTCAGTTTTCTAATTAATACTTCTCTTAAATTTTGTTCCTCCTCATCAAAATCATGCTTAAAGAAAATTTTTGTACTTTTTAATTCTTTCCCATTTCTCAGTATCTGCCACTTCAAATCCATTGTTGCCACTTTTATTAATACTGACCTAGGTGTTTTTCTCCTCTGCCGAACCTGAATGAATCCACAATTTCCCATCCATGTAGTTTAATTTCAAGCCGTTTGTCAATGATTTTGCCTACAATTTCTCCAAGGTTGTTTTATGTCTATCCTCCATTACTCCAAGCATCACTCCATTTTATCTACATTGCTCCGCTTCACAATTTTCGTTTATAATATTAATTTTCTTTCCATATCCTTCTAATTCTTGGTTCATCTTCTCTTTTATTGTTTTCAGTATATATAACTGCTTCACATTGCTGTTCATTTTTGTACCTAGCTTTTTGTCCATTGCCTTAAAAGCTGTGATAACTAACTCATTTGTTATACTTTTCAACATCAGTAGAACTTGATCCAACTCCGCTGGTCCTGGTTCAACCACACCCTTCCAATTATTAAGACAGCCACCACCAATATAATCCAAATTTCTATAGTTCACATTTCATACCTTTTTTGCTTGCTGTTTTTATCCCCTTGAAGTTCCCAATTCTTACTCTCTAAACTTGCAATTCCACACCCAACTTCATAGTTTTACCTGAGATACACCACTGTTATTTATTTTCTTTCACAAGGTTACTGGCTCTTGTAGAACCAGCTTTTACCGTTACAGGAAATGAATGAAAATAGCCCAAACTGTCCTGTGAAGGGCAAAGGCCTCTTATCAAAAGGGAAAGCTCATTTATTGTAACGTGGTGAGCTACATCACTTAAAGTGTTGCACATGCTTATTGTCCACTATGCAGTCTCCACACAGATGTGTCTAGGTATTTCCAATCACTTCTTCCTTTCACTACTTGTGACCACTGCTGTCCCGCGTGCTTCTTGAAGAGGTCTGTCCATTTGCATCTCAGTTTTCCTTGTAGTTCTCATATACAAGGGTCCCACATAGAAGCCTTGTATGCCCACCTGTTGCCTTGTAATCTCAACACATGACCTCCCCATTTCCATTTCAATCTTGTGGCTAATTGTGTCAAGTCTTTTGTGTGTGATAACTGTTTTAATCTCACAGTAGAGATTCTATCTTTTCGAGATATCCCCAGGAGGTTGTGTTGCACCTTCCCTTGGCATATTTGGATTTTGTTTTCTTGGTGTGGTGTTAATGACCATGTCTGACACCACAGGGTAGACAATACTTGAAATTTATTTTGTTTGCTTGGCATTTTGTTTAAGAGTATGAACTTAAGACTCCAAAATGCCTTCCAGGCTAGAGAGATTCTCCTTTGTATTTCATTCTCCATTTTGTCCTGGAAGGATATTATGTGTCCCAGGTATGTATACTGGTTTACGTATGTGAGGGGTATTCCATCAGTTAATATTGGTGTTGATGGTCTGTTAGACATGATCATCGTTTTTTAGTTTGTTTAACGAGAGACCTGTAGATTTACTATGTTCACATAGTTAGCCTAGCATTTTTTATAGTTCTTTTGGTGTTTTGACAAATAGAGCATTGGCAAATCTTAGATTTGTTATTCTGCTTCCATTCAAATTTATTACAAATTGCTTGCTGTACTGCATTTTTCGGAATATATCTTCCATTACACAGGTGAAAAGTTTGGAAGAGATTGGATCACCTTGGCAAACTCCTCTTTCTAGGCGGAATAGTTGACTTCCTACTTCTGTCTTCACCTGTGCAAAACTTTAGCTGCAGATTTTTTGCTGTATCCTTGTGTACTTTGTATCTATCCCTTGAGCTACTAGTGCTTGTACTATACTTGGGTGTTCAACTGAGTTGAATGCCTCACTATAGTCCACAAAGACTAGATATGTAGCTAGGTGGAATTCCCCTACTTTCTCGATAAACTGGTTAGTGGTTTGTAGGTGGTCTCTTGTGCTAAATTCCTTGTAAAAGCCTGCTTGTTCTGGTGGTTGGTTTTCATCTAAGACCTTAGTCATTCCTCTTTTTAGAATTTTGGTGAGCAGCTTGTAGATGTTCGACATCAGACTTATAGCTCTGTAGTTGTTGATGTCATCTCTGGTGCCTTTTTTGTGCAGAAGAATTATTGTGCTTCTTTTCCATTGTTTTAGAATTTCTTCTTTTTTTAGCCTTTTGTTGAACATTTGGCACAATATGTGTGTTAGATGACTTTCAGTTAGTTTCAGTAGTTCATTGTTTATCCCCTCTTCTCCTGGTGTTTTCCAGTTTTTTAGTTGATAATGGCAATTTTAATTTCACTGTTGATTATTCATTTGGTTGGAAACGGAAGTTGCATAAAGCTGTTTATAAAAGTTGGTTGTATTGAATATGTCTCTTCTGGATGTCAAATTTCTTCCAGCCAGGTTCTCTGTATCATCCATTGTTTTCCTTTATTGAGATTTTTCCTGGCTTTCCTGACTGAATTTGATGACTCAAGGATTTGTTTTGTTTGTGTTGAGCAATAGTTACGGATGTCTTTTCTTATTTTCCTTTTAGTTAACTTGCCTAGTTCAACATACTCCACTTTATGTTCTGAGATGTCTCTGGTTTGCAGTAGCTTAGATCTTTGTTCAATTAATTTTATGGTGTCTAGGCTTAATTGGTTGCTATTTTTGATATTGTCGTTCTCCCTGATAGCCTCTTTGCTTGCTTGTTGCAGACCTTATTCCAGTGCATTATACAATTCTTGGACTCCCCTTTCTGAATTTAATCTGATGTTTTGTATCTGTTCTTGTTATGTTTGTTGTAGTCTATTTTTATCCAGATTTTCTATATTTGGTCTTTGCAGTTTCACTCTAAATGTTCTTCTCTTTTTCATTGATCCATTCATTTTACCATTCTGTGATCTGTACCAAATTTTAGGTTGTTCAGAAGTTGTATGAACCATTTCAATTTACCCAAATCTTATATATTAAAAAATAATTATATTCTCACTGTCTATTTTATTACTAGGAATAATGAGATGCACTCTAATCCTTGGATGTCTCTTATATCTCCTAGTTTGTCACTTATGATACAGTCAGTTTCATTTTTTGTCTTTCCATCAGGCGAATGCCAAGTCCATATCATATGTGGTGATTTTCTGAAGAAAGAATTTGCTATTCTTAATCTATATTCTTGTGCAAATTGGATTAGCCTTTCCCCTATACAGGAGCTAGGCAAAACATTGAGCAGTGTTAGCACTTAATCAATCCATATGAAATGTCAAGATCGTCACCTCATACAATTCATTAATTACTTTTGAGTCAATATATATTTAACAAGCTTGACCTATATATTATTATACCCCAAAGAAGTGGGTTAGAGCTGAAGAGTGGATGCTATAATCAAAATGTGCATGGAACTTCGATCAACTACATATTAAGACTAACACAGAAATTTAAACAAAGCCCCATGGAGGACAGGGAAGTAATAGCACTATTGCTGAATTACTAGAAACACAAATTAGAAATGAAGTAATTGTTGTGCAGCCAAAAACAATTGCTAAAATGTTGAAATTAATAATTCAAATTCTTTATTGCTTGTATACCTACTTGACATTACAAGTTTTAAGCATTGTAACTATATAAGATATCATATACATTACATAAGTTTATAGTATTCACTTATGCATAAGAACAGAAATCACCTAAACAGTAATCACAATTCCTCAAGTGTATATAGGATGTTTCAAAAATAGGGGGCATAATTTCAGGTGTGTATTCCCCATAATTAGACAATCAAAATAGTTCATTACAACATGTGTCCGGAAATGCTTCATTTCCAAGTTATGGCCTTCACAACACTGAAACTCACCGGAACGTTTTTCTTGCTGCAGGTCATTGCCGTGAAAGGAGACATTAACAGGACACTGACAGAAGTTATATTCAGTGTTGTGTTTGGCATTCGACTGTGCATTATGTACTCAAATCAGGAGCTGGCAGAAATGAACTTCATGTACGTTAAGACAGTCGTTTGTACCAGGAGAGGTAGCCACAGCAACAATGTCCAGATCGGAACTCATTGGCTCCATCGCCATCTGTGCGAGCATTGAAAATTTAACTCTCTTAGTTTGGAGAGGGAGACCAAGATCTACAACTCCGACTGTAGAGGAGGAGCTTCTGGATGCTGTGGACACGACTCCTATCAGCACATGAAGGTCAGCCTTGCAAGTGAATGTTCCTCGTAGGACTGCCTGGAGACTGTTGCAAGCGCATTAGTTGTATCTTTATCATTTGTAATGTATACAGGCCCTCTCACCAGCAGATTACCCTGCACGAGTTAGGTTCTGTCTGTGGTTCTTGCAGCAGTGTGGTGCAAATCTGAACTCTTGCTGCCTTAGTATTATTTGCAGATGAAGCACAGTTCACACAAGATGGCATTACAAATTTCCACAATCAGCATAATGGGCATATGAAAATCCACGTGCAACTGTTCTATCTCATCACCAGGTGCGGTTCTCCCTCATCATTGGTGGTCGATTAGTTGGACCCTGTGTACTTGGAAACAAACTTACAGGGCAGGCGTACACAAACTTCCTGGAAAACACCATACCTCATGTTGACGAAGAAACTCCACTAATAATTCGTCAACAAGCTCACTTCTTGCATGATGACATTCCTGTACACTTCAGTCGTACGACTCGCCGGCACTTGCATCGAAGGTTTCCTAATCGATGGATAGGTAGAGGTGGCACAATTACTTGGCCTCCATGCTTACCTGATTTGAATCCCCTTGATTTCTACGTGTGGGGTCATTTAAAATCATTGGTGTATTTGTCTCCGGTACCTGATTTGGAATCCCTCTAAAATCGAATTGCGGCATGTTGCGAGAACATACGCATTACTCCTGGAGTTTGGAATTGTGCTGGCAGGTCAATGAGACATCGATATGAGGTGTGTATTCAAGCAGAGGTGGACATTTTGAACATATTCTGCAGTAACAACGACCTGGGCAAAGGAAAACATTCCGGTGAATTTCAGTGTTGTGAAGGCCATAACTCGGAAATGTATTTCCGGACACATGTTGTAATGAACTAATTTGGTTGTCTAGAAACGTGGAATACATACCTGAAATTATGCCCCCAATTTTTTAAACATCTGTATAATGGTATACGCGCGCACGCACGCACACACACACACGCACGCACGCACACACACACACACAGACACACACACACACACACACACACACACACACACACACACACACACAAATTCTATTATATACATGTACATCATAATTTCTAGCAAGACCATTTGAGTTTTGTAGCAACATTATTACTCTGTGTTAATACAATGATACAATGATATGACGTTAGGTGTATTATTTTTTATTAATAATTGTTTGCAAGAGTGTACAGTGCTAATATTTGATATTATTCCCATGCATTTCTTTTGTAAAATCAGTAGTCTAATATGTACATCAGCTGCACCCTCCAGAGCTCCATACCATATAATAATTGTGGATATATAACACCATAATAACTAGTTTTTAACACATTCAAAGTTTTAAATCTAGAAAAATATCTCATTAGGTATATACCCTTACTTTACTATCTATCTTACTTTACTTACTATCAATGTGCGCATACCTAGATGTTTGTGAAAGAGTATACGCAGAAACAGCGTTTGTCACTTTCTTCAATAAATCCATTACATATTTCAACAGCAGGTTGATTTCCACTATGTGTATGAAATACATTAAAATTAACTATTTTTGTCTTATGTTGCATTCCAGTTGATTAATATTAAAGTAGTTATTTATTTGGACTAAGAATTAATTTGTTTATACTTGAGTTAATGTAACTTGGGTATTCTGACAGTTCCTTCTGAGTGTGCTACGCATGTGATAGCAGAGTGACACAGCAATCTGTTACCATGACAACCAGGTTTGTCCTTGAAGTAGCCAAATGGGCTTAGTGGCCATGCAGTCCTGTCACAAAGTCTATTGGCTACTTCAAGGTCAAACCTGGTTGTCATGACAACAGACCACTGTGCCATTCCCCTATTGCATGCATAGCGCACACCAAGGGAACTGTCAGAATACCCAAGTTACGTTAATTCAAGCATAGTAAGTCCCTGTGTAGATGAGTCCCAACACAACACTGCTTTCTCATCAGCACATGATAGCACGTTTGGGTTTGGGATGGTTAGAGAATCTTTTGTGTGTAATATAAAAAGTAGTGGACCCAATACAGAGCCTTGTGGTACACCACATTGAACTATTCCATCTTTTGACTTGTGTGTTACTTTATGGTAACCATTGTAAAATGGGATTTCTGTTCTTTGTTTCCAATTACTTAAATATGATAACAGTTTTTCTGCCAAACCCCTTATCCCATAGCTATTCAGTTTCCTAAGTAATATTCTATGATCCATACAAGCAAACGCTTTTGTTAAATCCAAGAATACACCTATCTTATTGTCATTTTCAAATTTAGCTATGCTGTCCTTAAGAAACTCTAAGGTAGCTGTTATTGTAGAATAGTTCTTACAAAACCCATGTTGTATACTCCTAACTACATTGTTCACTGATAGAAATTTATCCATCCTGACAAGTATAACTTTCTCCAGGAGTTTCGTTAGTGTTGAGGTTAGTGTGATAAGTCAATAATTTAAAGCTTTGTCACCTTTTTTGGATACTGGGCATACAGTACTGTTTAAACATAAGAGAAATTCACCACTTACCAGAGAATACTTAAGTGTACCAGAGGCTTGATCAATTCATATTGTAACTTTTTTAGTGGGTGTGAAGTAAATACGACAGATGTAGTCTAGATAAAGAAACACTTTTATTTCCGTAAACAGTAACTTTGTACACTCGTTGCAACAACAAGAAAGTCTTTACCGATTCTCCAACAGCACGACTCCGAATTCGTAACACAAAGAACTAACTCTTCTCCGTCGGCACAACTCTCCACATCGTCTGTCCGTCTCCGTCGGCACGACTACTCAACCTTCACATACGTCTGCCTGTTCTCCGTCGGCACTACTCAACGCTTCACGTACGTCTCTCACTTACGTCTGACTGACTCTCTCACACTTTACCGCTATTTATGTCTCCCAGGCACTATTCTGGAAGCTTCAAGAACGTTCACTTATTGCGCTGGGGTACAAAGTAGAAGATTCCAGTAGCCTCTATCCTTTTCTCTCTTTCGGCAAGCGCCCCAACAATGCGGCCATGCTCTGTCTCTTTCCTTCGGCTCCTTTGCGGTAGTGCCGACAATAATGCGATGCGTGACACTACGGTTGTCGGCAATTAGATGCGGCGGGCGCGGTGACACTGCTCCCTCCTCAGAGCTGGTCGTCCCGACCAGCACTATCACTGCGGCATCTCCCTTGCGTCCTGGTGGACTAACCCATCGAACCTCTTCTCCAGGAGGCACGATCCTAGGTATCGCTGTTGGATAGTGTCCCTTGGTCTGGGTAGGACGATGTATGCCATCCTGCTTCGAAATTCTGCAACAGTACCCCCAGTCTTGACGGTCCCTCGTCCAGTTGCCCTTCTTCCTGGTGTGTTGACGGGCCATCCTGCGCACTTGGAAACGGCTCACTGGGTACCATGTCCGCCGACCTCTCTGGCGCACCTTCGCAGCCACCTTGCTTCCGATGGGTCCGGCAACAAGCCCCGCCACATCCGCGCGAGTCGCGTCCACCACTGCACTCGTGTTCACTCGTGCTCGGCACGGCCTCTCCTGTATCCTGCCGTCCAAGATGATGTCCACCATTCTTTCGTTCACGGCACTATGCGTCAGGTGCTTGGATGGCTCCGACGGTCCTCCCATGTCACACGCCAAGTCGGTTCTCGCGTGTTGCTCGCCTGCTTGTGCGCTTCCCTGCTGATCGTCCTCCACGTCATATCCTGGTTGGTTACGTACCCGACACACTCCTCCAGGGGATCCTCGACGACGTCCCTGAACTGCCCCTTTGTCTTCCCCGAGACGGACACTTTCGTTATCTGAAACGGGGGCAACTGTCGCCTCGGCCACTAGGTACTCCCTCCCCGGGTCCGCGCTATTCCGTCTGCCCCTGGCTTCCAGTACTTTGACGCTCTCGTCAACTCTTACTACCAGGGCGCCAAGACGTTCCCCGTCGTCCTCCACGACGTCCACATGCTGGCAGAGGTCTTCCACCTTTTCGCCGAGTTGTTCCACGTCTTCCGTCATGCCAATCAGTTCGCCGAGTTGTTCCACGTCTTTCGTCACGCCAATCCGTTCGCCGAGTTGTTCCACGTCTTCCGTCACGCCAATCCGTTCGCCGAGTTGTTCCACGTCTTCCCTCGCGCCAATCAGTTCGCCGAGTTGTTCCACGTCTTCCCTCATATCATCCGAAACGGGCGCAACTGTCGCCTCGCCCACTAGGTGCTCCCTCCCCGGCTCCGCGCTATTCCGTCTGCCCCTGGCATCCAGTACTTTGACGCTCTCGTCAACTCTTACTACCAGGGCGCCAAGACGTTCCCCGTCGTCCTCCACGACGTCCACGTGCTGGCAGAGGTCGTCCACCTTTTCGCCGAGTTCTTCCACGCCTTCCGTCACGCCAATCAGTTCGCCGTCAATTTTCGCCGATAGCTCCGTCTTCATCTCTTTCAGCTCGGCAGCGAGGTTGTTTCTCGTCTTTATTTCTTCTTTCAGCTCGGCAAAGAAGTTGTCGTTTGCCGTCTTCATTTTGGCAGCGAGGTTGTCGTTTCTCGTCTTCATTTCGGCAGCGAGGTTGTTGGTTGCCGTCTTCATCTTGGACATTTCTGTCTTCATCTTGGACATTTCTGTCTTCATTTCGGCGAATAATTCTTTCATCATTGCCATCATCCTGGTTGCCGAATCTCCCTCCATCTTGGTTCTAACGTTGCAACTTCTAACGACGATGTAACGAAACTAGAAGCAATTCGACGAATCCCACTTCTGACACCAGTGTAACTTTTTTTAGTGGGTGTGAAGTAAATACGACAGATGTAGTCTAGATAAAGAAACACTTTTATTTCCGTAAACAGTAACTTTGTACACTCGTTGCAACAACAAGAAAGTCTTTACCGATTCTCCAACAGCACGACTCCGAATTCGTAACACAAAGAACTAACTCTTCTCCGTCGGCACAACTCTCCACATCGTCTGTCCGTCTCCGTCGGCACGACTACTCAACCTTCACATACGTCTGCCTGTTCTCCGTCGGCACTACTCAACGCTTCACGTACGTCTCTCACTTACGTCTGACTGACTCTCTCACACTTTACCGCTATTTATGTCTCCCAGGCACTATTCTGGAAGCTTCAAGAACGTTCACTTATTGCGCTGGGGTACAAAGTAGAAGATTCCAGTAGCCTCTATCCTTTTCTCTCTTTCGGCAAGCGCCCCAACAATGCGGCCATGCTCTGTCTCTTTCCTTCGGCTCCTTTGCGGTAGTGCCGACAATAATGCGATGCGTGACACTACGGTTGTCGGCAATTAGATGCGGCGGGCGCGGTGACAATATTTACATTGTTTTAAACCTTTGGTGTTATATCATCCCAGCCACAAGATTGTTTGTTGTCAAAACTATTACTTATGTTTAATATTTCCTTTTCATCTGTAGGACATATAAACATTGAATTGGTTAGCTGTAGACTGCCGATTGCTTGGCTTGTACTGCCAATTGTTATAGGTGGTGGTCTTAAAAAATAATATAACATCTGAACTTGTTTCCACTTTATTCAATTTATTAATAATGATATTTTCAGTTTTTCCTCCTGTTTTTTTCTACCACATTTATTATATTCCAAGCATCCTTAGTTACATTTTTGCTATTTTCTAACTTTTCTTTATATTCAGTATCCCTTATTTTTACCAGTAAATTTTGAAACTCCTGTTTTAAGCTTTTGAATTATTTTTGTAGCACTCCCCTCTTTTTTTTTTTTTTTTAAACCCTTTTGCTACCTGTGTTCATGATCATGGACACACTTTTATAGTCTCTGCTACTAACAGGCTAGCCAACTGAGGCTACTGTGTAACTATTCCTTGTGATCTACTGTCCTTCATAACTGTTTCACACTAGGAAGTGGTTCCCTCTGTAGAACACAGAAGGAACTAATTGAAAACAGAAGAAGTCATGGCAGTCACTAGCAGAAGCCAGTCTGGTAAGTCTTCATATTTACTTCATTACTGTCTGATCTGCTATAAAAACATGTGTAATTAGTCCTTAGCATTATACAGAAAGGTACTAATAGCATTACAAGCCTTATTTACTAACACCATTACATATATACATTGTTAAATATCCAT
The DNA here is from genome assembly GCA_030765045.1 of Tenodera sinensis. Taxonomy (NCBI): domain Eukaryota; kingdom Metazoa; phylum Arthropoda; class Insecta; order Mantodea; family Mantidae; genus Tenodera; species Tenodera sinensis. The sequence goes on from CM060964.1 coordinate 170,966,302, forward strand.
GTCCATGAACAAGGACAATGTTACTTAGGGCAAATATAACCTAACAGGATCAAGTAATGCACTCTATTGCTTTATACTTATATTTTACTAAAAGTACATATGCTTTTTTACTTTATAGGCACTGTACCAAACTCCATGACTGTGAATGATGAAAATTTCTCATCCTGTGTTTTGGATATACTAGATGATGGAGAATTATCTGAACTAGAAGGGGCCAGTGATGATGAAGGAATGGGTGAAAATGAAATTGAGATGATTGACAGGAACTTGCATGCAGGTAAGACAGTAGTTTACAGCTTTGTAACCTTAGCCTTAACTAATGTTCATGAACTAAGATTGATAACTATATACTAATTTCAATGTTATTATTACTACTATCACTATTTATTTTTTCAGAAAATGATAATGAGCAGATGGAGACACAAAGCGAAGTGGTAGAAAATAATGGTGCAAACGATGCTATAATGGACGCAGATCTCTTTACAACTTTAGGCCTTACAGTTTGCAAGGACATCAAGTGGCAAAGGAGATCATTTTCTGCTATAGATACATCATGGAGCCAACTTGCTGAAAATGGTGTGCCTTTGTTAGAAACTTTGTCTCCAGTGGAATATTTTTATTGATATTTACTGAAACAACTGTTTGAAAAAATGGCAGAATATACAAATATTTATGCTTTACAAAACGGTATAGCCAATTTTGACAATGCTACATGCCAAGAAATTGAGACATTGTTTGCTCTCCATATTATGATGGGTGTTTTGCAGTTTCCTCGTATACAGTTATACTGGGACACAGCATTAGGACTCAATTTCTTTCTTAGTAACATGACAAGAAACAGATTTTTTAAGTTGCGTAATCATCTGCATCTGATAAACAATATGGAGCATTAATCAACATCCACAGACAGGCTGTTAAAAGTGTGCTCTATATATGAAGCAATACGAACAAGGTGCATAGAACTACATCTAGAGCACAAATTGTGCATTGACGAACAAATGGTTCCCTTCAAGGGCACCCTTTCAATAAAACAATACATAAAAGGGAAATCTATAAGTGGGGAATTAAAATTTTCATGCTCTGTGGAGAAAGTGGGCTATGCTATGATTTTATCATATACCAAGGAAGTACAACAGAAATAGAGGTTCAGGTACAGAAAACTTTTGGTCAAGGAGGGGTGGTGGTTCTTCACTTGTGTAAAAGAATTGAAATGACAGGAAACCAGAATCACCAATTGTATTTTGATAATTATTTTTCAAATTACAACATGCTCCAAGCTCTGAAACGGAAGAAGATTCTGGCTGCAGGAACTGCACGAGCAAATAGATTTTCTAAACCACCACTCACCTCAGACAACGAGTTTATGAAAAAAGAGAGAGGATTTATGGAAGAAGTTTGTACTTCAGATGGTGATATTCTCTTTGTGAAGTGGTTAGATAACCGAATTTTAAACACAGCATCAAATTTTATTGGTATTGGAAACTCTGACACGGCAAGACGATGGGATGGAAATAAGAAAGAATATGTGCAGATTCCCAGGCCTGAGGTAATAAAATTATATAATACATCAATGGGCGGAGTAGACAAAATGGACTTCTTGGTTAGCCTGTATAGGATATTCATCAGATCAAGAAAGTGGACCCTTTGTCTTATCTTCCATGCCGTTGATCTTGCGATTGTAAATAGTTGGCTAGAATATCGTGCAGATGCTATTAAGTGCAAAGTTCCTAATAAGAAGATATTAGACTTGTTGTACTTTAGAGTAGAAGTGGCTAAGTGTCTCTGTAAAGCTGGTAAACCACATCCTACAAGAAAACGTGGAAGACCCTCGGCAGAGAAAGAAAATGAAGATGAAGATGAGGAAAAACCGAAGAGAATATTTGAGCAAAGACCATGCAAGGAAATTAGTCAAGATACAATTGATCATTTACCAATTCATTCTGGAAAAAAGGAAGCTGGAAGGTGCAAGAATGAACATTGCAAAGGGAAGTCGCATTTTAGGTGCGAAAAATGTCAAATTTATTTGTGTTTATCAAAAGACAGGAACTGTTTTCGTGAGTTTCACTTGAAAAATAAGTAATTAATTCAAACCAAGTTTTCTTAGACTCTTTTTATGTTAATTTTTGTATTGCTTACCCTTAATGTACAAAGAAATAGAGTTATAATGGATATGCTGCATTGTACTGCATATAACACGTACTGTCTACATTGTTCCCATCCAGTAACATTGTCCATGAACAAGGACAATCCATAATTCAAAATTGGTAAATATAAAAAAATCTGAAAAAATTCCTGAGGCATACCTAATCAATAAGAAACATTTCATGAAAGTTTCAGTATTATGGGGTCGGTATTGAAAGGGTTAAATCCTCCAACGTAGTGTCATTAGACGGTGAATGAATGAAATGGGTGAAATGATGCTCAAATGAGCCTGAGGTCCATAGAGCCTTTAAGTTACTCGACATTCATGTTCTCAGGACAAGGGAAAATGTCGGATAAAACCTTATCCAGATAACTCAGCCTAAGCAAGATTCAAGCTAGCTACCTCTTGGATGTGAGGCAGACACACTAGCACCCTGCTACAGAGGTGGGCACCCAACCTCTTGATTTGTAGAACTTACATGCATCCTTTGTTCTATTTTTTTATATCCACTCCCTCTTTATTTAGCTTAATTTTACTTGATTTTTTTCTTTCTCATGACTAGGCTGCGGATTTCACAAGCAGTTTGCTTCAGGTTGTCTACAAACAAAGCACTCTAGATCCAGTAAAATGTTGTTTTGGGGCTTCTTGGCCGTGGTCCTGTTGATGCGTCAACACCTGACATTTCGCCCGCCATTCCAACGAAAATCCTCAGAGGGATAGTGACTGCTAACTAGTTCTTAAGGGTACATATGACTGAATTTTCCAACTTCTATATCTTTTAATCAATTTTGATGAAATTTTGTGTGCATATTTATATTGTAACTATATTATGCTGTGAAAAGTTTCAACTCTGTATGTTGCTTGGTTCAACAAATATTACAAATTATTTAAATAAATTAATAGTCGCACTTAAAAAGTCCCTTGCGACAAAGTTTTCATCCAATCATTCTAAAATTTTGTAGAGATGCACTTTAAACAAGGATAAATTAGAATTGTATTGGGTTTTTATATCTGGTTATTTGTTTGGCTTACAGAAAAATGTAAATATTTATATTTCATAATTTTTTAAAATTATGGAGTAACAGCCTGTTCTGAAGGATAAAAAACACACTAAAATCCATCTGGTATCAAAACCCAATACAATTTTTATTTATAGTACATATTACTACACACTGTGCAGGATTCAAGCCATTCTGATAAGAAATGCCCCGAAAGGAGCATTTTGTATAGAGCAAAATGCTGAAAAATTGCAAACTGAGAAAAAGGCAAAAGAAAATAAACTGACCTCAGAATTGCCCTGGACCATATGGACCTCTTGTTTCTTTCTTCAGATGATATTTTCAATTACATTACAAATGGCAGTAGCCAATCATTAGCAAGTTCAAAATAGGAGTGAAATGGCACAGTAACAGTTATATCGTACAAATGGGCATATATGGACATTTAAATACCACGCACATGAATTTAAAGGTGACTTCTGTTAGCTTTAAAAATGGCGGAACTAAAAAAATAATGGATGCATTTGATAGAGGAAAGATTGTAATATTTTTTAACGCTAAAATAAAAAAATTCAATTTTTTACAAAAAATCGTCAAAACTCAGTCATATGTACCCTTAAGTGGCACTAACAACTAGTTAGTACTCACTATCCCTCTAAGGATGCTCCTCAGAATGACAGGCGAAACATTAGGTGTTGACGCATCAACTGAACCATGGCCAAGAGGCCCAGAAACAACATTTTACTGGATAGACACCAGCCATGAAAGCCGAAGCTCACAAAGTATTAGATCCATTGCACAAAATGTAAACAGCCATGTCTATGAGAGGCAAATATGGAAGAGGCATTATGACGTGACCGCTACAAGCGTACAGGCGGGTGAATAAACAACTACAGCATGCAATGCTATCCACAGGAGAGCAAATACTGCCTATGTTTACATATTTCCTATTACCTTATGCAATATATAGGGTGTAAACAATGTTTACTACATGGATCTAATTTATGCAGTATTTATTGTATTTTTACAGCATTTAAAATACAATTCTTCATGGTGAGGGAGTCAGTCAAAAACGCACACCCATGTGTAAGCCGTGTGTGGAGACCCGTGTCAGTGGAAAGGTTTATCCTGGTGGTTGAGGGATGCATATCTGAGTCCAGTCCAGTTCCCTTCTCAATTCGGGGAGGGTGCACATTTCCAATACACTGCTTTGGTTTCTGCTTCACCTGAATGGGAGGCTAGGGGCTAACCCACTCCTAGTCAATCGGCCAGGACTAGGTAATGCACTGAACTCCAGGGTGAGTGGGACGGCAAGCCTGCTATATCCCCTGCGTAGCCCAGTCATCCCAGTGGGATGACCCCTTGTTAGGCTCCGTGGTGGGAGGGGAGTATGGAGGGATGAATTATAACAGCCTTCTTTTATGGCACACAACACACCGAAGCATAAACGTCAAGTTCAAGATGGAAAAGAAGTATACGTAGCGTCCTGTGCTCGTTACCTGGTTATTCATAGAGGTGAAGAGGGTCAACCCTTTTGTTATTCAATTGGGTCTTGACAAACTAGCCGACCCTGTTAAATCGTGTACGCGTTTAAGATCTGGATCCCTTCTTGTTGAGACCTACACAGCCACAGAATTCGACAAGCTGTTAAAGGCCAAGCTCCTGCACGGATACCCTATCCGTGTGGAGAAACACCATAGCTTAAACTCCTCCAAGGGCATCATCACCACCTCACTGTTGGATGGTATGCCGGAGGAGGAGATCCAAGGTTACTTGTCGGAGCAGGTGTCACAGAGGTATACCGTGTGTAAACGAAGCGTGATGGCGTGCAGGTGGATACTCGTGCACTTTTTCTCACTTTCGACCGACTCGACCTGCCTGAGAAGATCAAGGCAGGTTATGAGTATATCCCGGTCCGTCTGTATATCCCGGACCCTATGCATTGCTTCCAATGCCAATGCTATGGGCACATTAAGACATCCTGCAAGGCCTCCATTGCTGTGTGTGTTATCTGTGGCAAGGATTCTCACGGCAGAGCTTGTCCATCTGCCCCGAGCTATGTCAACTGTTAAGGTGCACATCCAGCGACTTACCCCGACTGTCCTCGATACCAGGACGAGAAGGCCATCCAAGAGTTGTGGGTGAAGGAGAGGATACCTTTCTCTGAAGCTCGCAAACGTCATCTAGCTCGCCAGCCTTCTCTCTTGAGGTTTGACATCTTTAGTTCTGTGGTTTCAACTCCAGTGCCAAAGCGGGACATGGACAATTAAACTTGCCCTGTTGCCACTACATCCGTTGCTCCGTCTTGTATTATGTTACCAGCTTCTAATTCAGCCGGATCCAGCACTGTTACTCTTACTAGCGACAGCTGGAAATTCAAAAGTCAACCCAAGCGTACAGATTTTCTTAAGGAATCTACGACCTCTTCCAGCGGAAAGTGTGCCTTCATGGCCACTTCTCCATCACTCCAAGGCGATCCCTCTCTCAAGATGGGAGAGGGCACAGTCGCGTGAAGCAGGATTCTCCTCCACCTGTGTCGCTAGGAAACCGTTATGTCACTCTATCTCCAGTAGCCGATGACATTGACCCTCTTCCCCTTGGGGAGCCTATGGAGCACGAATCCAGGCTTATTTCTGGAAAAGCCTGTTCCCGTGTAAACAAAAGTAAAATAAAGCAGTGAGTTCAGCAGGCTCAGAGCAATTGTTAAACAAAAAATTATTTTGGTGCTAACAGTGTGTAGGAAAGTGGTATTTACACTAAATTTAGGTATGAAGAACTATTAAAAGTACTAGTAAGTTTAGCAGATCTCAGTTGTTCCTTCCTTTAAAAAAAAAAAAAAAAAAAAAAAAAAAAAAAAAAAAAAGACGTACTTTGTGCTTTTTGATTTGATGCTCCTCATATGACTACTAATATTACTCAATCACTGCATTCAAAATTGTCCAGATTATTCCTCTTCAATATGTATTCTATGCTCATTTTCACCAACTCTTGCGGACATTGTTTGCCACTGAACATATGTGTTCTTCTGCTCCACAGAAATGGCATATAACCTCAACACAGCATTCTCTATTTTTGTTAACCCTCCAATAGGCGTGCACCCTGATAGAACAGCATTAGTCATGTGGGGCCTAGATGTTTATGACCTAAAAATGTTCGAAATATGTATTCACTTATGACTGAAAAAAGTAGAAAGTGTGACGATAAATGTGACCTGAATTTTTTTGGGTGCATTTTTTAAATCGTCAAAAATTTAATGCTGTTTAAATTAACATTATATTGAAAATCTACTTCAAAAATATAGCACACTCAATAATAAATGAATAATATTAATCTTCTTGCTGCATTTTGAATTTAATTACTTAATCCAGAGCTAACCATCTGCTTCTTGCTGCATTTTGGATTTATTAAATTGCTCAATCCAGAGCTAACCCTCTGCTCTGTACAGAATGAAATAAACGTCACGTTTTGAAGGGCGATCAGAAGGAAGAATTACAGTAGCAAATTACATACATTTTATTGTTTTCAAAAGGGAACGATCATCTATCTGCACGCAACATTGAAACAGGAGAAAGACCTAATATTACAAACAAGAATTAGGTGTGAAAAATCGTCTTTGGGTCGACTGCAAGCTCATATGCGAAACTGGAATATAAATATAAACATGGGACAAAAATATGAAACTCTAAGATAAAATAGGACTATAATATGAAAAATGACAAAAAACTTCAAAAACCAAAATATGACTGTGTATGACCCATGCAAATTGCATAATTTTAGTCACCATTGACAAAATCATACTTTGCTTATATTTTCTATGGAAAAAAACCAGAAACAAAAACTATAACACGTCATAAACATCCGGGCCCTGGTAATAACATATACTTACAATGACAAAGCAGTATAACACAATTAACGAGGCGAAGCATATTAGTAATATGTAATGAGAGTAGGCGTGCAGAGTTTGGTTCATCGTCCGATATGACGCAATGTTGGAGGACACTAATTAAAAAAAAAAAAAAAAAAAAAAAAGAGTGGTTCACCTCTGCGACACGTAACTGCCGATTAGTCATTCTTGGAGCTAAACAAATAAGCATATAAGGTTGTCACCCCACCAAACAATTATGTAAGATGTAATATTAGATGTCCTAGTCAGGTGTTTTCATAGGTGCATCCGTTCAAAAACTAGAACATTTAAATTAACCTAGGGGTCTCCTGGGTCCTTAGCAAACAACATGAAAATACAACTGCCAAAGTGTTATCCATTGACAGAAAATGATACTAAGCGTACAAAGGAAGTGATGTATAAGCCAAACCTGTACTACCATGGTCCACTAATTTTAAAGCAAGTAATTGTTGGAGCCTGCAAAATTGACAGGCTCAGTAATTTTTGGAAGAACAGCTGCCTATAGAATATATGGGCTTAGTAGTAAGAGTTTTACGCAGATTGGTCTGGGCCAGGTTTGAACCTGCAACCTGAGGATCAGTAGGCTCCACATGTAACCAACTGAGCCATCTAGGCGTACTTCTCTTGGTGTACTGAACTAAAGTAAAAACAAGGACATTTATTCACAGTGCATGGCTATGTTTTTTACTGTACTTAGTCAATCCTCTTGTACCATCTGGTGGCCAGGTTTCCCATTTCATACGGTCTCGTGCAAGCTTCTTTGCTCCATTCATATCCAGTCCTTTTCCCTTTAAAATCCCTTCAATCCAATCTTCCCAGGAACATCTAGGCCTTCCCGTTGATGTCCTTCCTCCACTCTAGCTTACCAAGCCTGTTTTGGGATCCTCTCTTCACCCAGTTGTTGAACGTGGCCACAACTGTGAGTTACTTATTTTCAATTTTTGCTAACTTGTTAATGTAAATAAACTCTCAAAACTTTACATTGGTGGTTTATTTGTGGATGTGGTTACTGTATTAAAGTATGTTAAAAAAAATGTATATTGTTTGGTTTTGGCAATATATGAGAATTGTGCCCACACAAAAATAATGTACGTGTATGTGCTTGGGTTCCTTTTGTATGCAAGTTCACCAATGGGCATCAGCAAAATCATGCTTGACAAGATAAGCCGAACAGGAAGTGGTTAATTATTATCATTCTGTCAGACATTTGCAAGTGATACAACTTTTCTTTCATGTTCAAAACTTGAGAAATTGTAGCCATATGCCAATAAAATGTCTTACTATTTTAATTACATCAATGACATGGAATCTACTCATCTGTTACAGATTGCAGAGTCATTTCCCGGAATGGATACATATGTTCAAGCACCATTTCCCCAACAGCTTCAAAAAAGTTGTGCCAGACTTCTTAAGCCTCCTAAGTGGTTTAGAAAGCCAGTTAAAGCAATTTTTGCGGTAAGTACATACACTGCATAATTGGTAATATCATGTGAAATACGAGTATAATCAGCAGCAGTTGCTTTTAACGTGCTGTGTTGTAATACATCTATAATTCTTAAAATATAAATGAAAAATTACACTGATAAGTAATGAATTAGCACTTGCACAAGATACAGCTTTTAACTTGTTTTAGACTTCTGAGCATGGAAGTATTGTTAAAGGTTGTCATCTGATTGTTATCATTAAATAACAGGACATTGCTTCTGGTGGGTATTTGTAAATAGTAAACTTGAGAAGAGCAGAGTTAAGGGATGTTTATCATTGAAATAAATATATCCAAGTGTAGTTATCCTGAGTTTATTGTGCTTCATAATAGGTATGGTTATACAAGTGTCTACAAATACAGTCCATAACAATTTAAAGAACTGTTTGGTGCAAACATAATTTTTGTGGCCTATTGCTTTAATTTTGTGAATCTGTCATTGTTACAAAGCTGTGACATAGTATAAAGTTTGTACAGTTGCTCAAAAAAAGAATGACTGCACTCTTGAAAGACACAGTATATCTTAAGTTCCATTTTGGATCAAGTCCCATACAAATGATAACAGATTTCAGAGGATGACTGAAAGCACATGTTTGAGTAAGACACAGCAATCTTACCTATAGTTGGAGCCGGGTGGTGAGGGTAATGGTAATGGGATGTACTGACGAAGAATTTGGAGGTTCAAATCTTGCATCTCTATGTTTGCACATTAATCCCATATTTTGTGTCCTTTTTTTGGTTTTTTTATGAATATAATTTAGCAAATGTGTATTTTAAACTAAGTTACATGTATATATTACACTTCCTTTCAACGTTTTCTGCCGCGGAAGGGTTTGTGGGTTTGACTCCTGCCTCGGGCATGAATGTTTCTGTGTATTGCTTATACACATGGAAAAACAGAAAAGCGTGGAACAATAATGCAGGGAAAAAGGAGGAAACAGGAAGGGAAAAAAATTTCAATATCCTTCCACTGATTAAGAAACTATACTATGTGATTGTTCATTTCATAAACATTAAATAATTCAATGTAATAGCCATTTAAAAATTTGCATTGAGCTTGTTCTGTATATGAGAGGTATAATTTTTCAGTTCCGATTCTACCTCTCAAACATTGTCCACACACGACTTGTGTTTTTAAAAACACCAGCAGTAAGTTTGTTGGTATAAATAAATAATAATTGTTCTGGATATTTTATTATACTTCCCTAATAAGAAACATCAAGAGTGTAGGTTTGGTTCAGGAATGCTTTCGTCAGTTCTTTTATTCTACTCTAGAGAGCTGCACGTGTGTTAAGACACACAACCATCCCTCTTGGCGACTTTGAACTTTTGGGATACACTGTGCTGTTGATGTATTTTATTTCAATTGAAATAATAAGGCTGCCTTTTTAGACATATTACTGTGTTGCTTTGGCTTATGCAGGGGTTTCACCGTCTTAACCCTTGCTTTCCTCCAATCTGAAAACTAACTGAACTGAACTAAACTAGAACTTAAACTGAAAACACCATACCAGTGAGTATAATGGCTGAAATGTGGTTGAGAAAGTTGCATGGCAGTGAAGAAAGTGAGTTGGAGTAGAGATACTTTGCTGTTTATTCTGGTTGATGAACTAACTGATAATACTGATAATGAGCAAAGTTGTGAAAAACGCTCTGAGGTATATCCCATGTTTGCAAATCGTAGTTCAGAAGGTGCCTATGAGATTTTGGTTATGAGGCACCTGAAGGACAATGACACTAAGTTAGTGGAGTACTTCAGATTAACACCAGTGGTATTTCACTACATCTTAGAGAGAATTAAAGCAGATATTGAAGCTACACCATACAACAGAAATAACAAACCCATTACACCTGAAGAAAAACTGTGTGTTACCTTCAGGTGAGTGAAATAATTGATTAATATTAAATGTTTATTTAATTATGTATAATTGACATTTCTTATTAAATAGAGCTAGGATATTTATGTAAAGACATTTTCTTTCCCTTTGCGTATACATAACTAAAAAGGATAAATGTCCATCAATTAGAACCGTAGCTATCATATGACATGCCATATTGTTACATATTTGAGCATAATGACTTTTTTTTTTTTGCATATTTGTACCTTGTTTTTACCATTAGTGGACAAATTGTTTAAACAGTGACTATGAAAACAATGCAATAGACATATTTTACCTAATATTATTACATAAATATGTACTCGTACATGTTCATGTCGATATTACATGATTATGTGTAAATTCATTATGTATTGTTATATTACTTGATGTGACAAGGCTGATATTTTTGTATTGATATCACATGGTGAATAAAATGAATTGAATACATAAAAATCCTAGCCTTAACTATTAAGATACAAAAGCCTGTACAGTAAAGAGGATGGAAGTGAAATAATCCGTCAGACTTCAACAGCAAACTCCTCTTATTGTGAATAACAAGAAAGTCTAATACCAAAAGGCTGAAAAGTTCAGTGTCCCAGAAAAAAATACTTTTATCTAAAAAATGTATCATCACCTGGCTGAATTATTGTTGATTAAAGGTATTTATCTTATGGCTATATTCATAGAAAATTGAATGAACATCTTTTTCTCTGGCATATTTCAAATAGAATCAATGGTTTTTGCATAAATTAAATTTAAAAATCCCGCAATTTGCTGCCTTCTTAATTGTGTTAGAAGATTTAAGATTTATTCATCCATATGTTTCGATTACATGAGTTCAGAACTGTCAACATTGCATCTGTTGTATTTAGTTTCTTCTGATATCAGTGTAGATTGTGCAGAATGTTTACTTAATCACATGCAATTGTTTTTTTGTCAAAGCCTCAGAAGTTGTGAAGCCTGTCTACAAGTATTGAATACTTCCTCTAAATGCTTATTTCAAATTAATCCTAATGTTATTGCATACTTGTTAATGCTAATTAATAATTCTTAGTAATTAAAATTGTGGCTATGTTCTGTTTCCAAAGCTACCACATAATGGTTAACCCATGACTGTGGAATTCATTAGGCTCGAACAGCAGTGTCACTTTTGTTTATGTAGGTGTCTTGAAATATTTTGATATCTGTCACACATACTCGAACACACAAATCTTAACAGAAATGGTCGTGTTGCAAATTTGACTAACTCCAGTTTGTTGGCACTCATAAGCTTCCTGTTAAGTCATGTTGCAGTGATTGTGGGCAAAAGTGCTTCCAGAAAGTTGTGCATCATGTTATATAAGTCACCTTTTTTACACAGGTAATTAGATGTCCATGCTTGCATGAATTACATTAGTCCCATTTTAAAACGGATATTTTAAAAATTGAATAGAATTGTACACTTCCAATTGGCCAAACCTAAACAATTGCACAACTTGGAAGCTAATGTCATAACCATTGCGCCAGAGCGAGTGCTCCGACTGTCTTTTCATTTTTGTGTGTTGTGCACTCAAGTGGTATTATCATTAGCAGTGGCGTACTGGCACTTTAGAAACTTATAGCCATAACTTCCACATTTGAACCAACAGGCCATAAGTCTCCTGTTCCAAATTACTTGTTTGAGATCTCCACTTTCTCTGAAAATATTTCGGTGTAGTTCATTAACACCCTGTATACATATTGTAGCACAATGTAGGAAACCAATATTTACATCCACTCTCTGTCCTTCAGTCTGGGAGATTAGCCTTTCTGATCTCAAAAAAAGTCTATTGTCTCTCAGGCTGAGTTTGCTCTATGTCATGCTCAACATATAAAAGTTCATACGCTGCTGTTTTCTTTGCATCTCTTTCAACCTTTTCCTTGGCCAATCTGCACTCTACCTTCTCAACAAGCTGCAATATTTTAAATTTTAAATTGGCTATTTCCAATGTCGGAAATTACCTAACTGTATCGCAGATAGATGCAAAATATTTGTCCAAATTATCTGGCTGTGGAAGAGGCTGCTCGTACCGAGAACAAAGTTTCCTTAGCAACTTCAGCTTTTCTTCTGTATCCCCTTCTGATTGGGAGGACAAATCGTCTTCTCTTTGATGATGTTGCTGTACTGGTACCTGGGGAGGGTGAATATTCTTGCATAGTAACAGAAACTTCCTGGAGTTGTCCTCGGAAGAGAGATCCTCTACAGAGTCAGTTTTGTCTCTCAACTCAATATTTTCTTGCACTGAAGTGCTTGAAGTGGTGCTGTAAAATAAAAATATAGTTAATAAGTAAAATAAACATGTGCATAAAAACAGAAGCATGCTGAATTACATACTATATTTCAAGAAAGTAAATGTACACTTTGTGTGGGTCAGCATCATTCAGGCGTTCCATGACTAGGGTTTATGAAATCTAAATTGCCCTTTGTCTTAGATGTATACTATTGTAGCCACTTTAACTTGCCACTCCAAAGATTTTCATGGCTATATTAACCCAGCATGATGAAGTATGAAATACAACAAAACAAGTTGCAATTACCTTGCAGCTGAGCTATACATGGTATTGGAGTATATGCGAGAAAATGGAAAATACTTGGAATGATGATTTTAATAGGACCAATATTTATGTTATATTGTTCTAACATCTGCTGTCGTATCTCAGTAGTAAAACACATGCTCTAGCAAGTGGGCCAAAGATTCATGATTTGAACCCCAGCACATGGTCCACTTTTTATTCCTACTTTGTCACCTTGTATTTTTTGCGCATGTGCAAAATATTGCTGGAAGTTCTTTATGCACTGAGATGGAACATTTTCACTAAGTTTTCAACACAGTAAAGCATGTCCACAAGGTTGTATGGAGCTGACTGCAGCTCACAGGGGTCAAATTGTAGTTTATGCTATTCATGATGAAAACGCCTCACAAATAGCCAGAAAATTGGGTTGTGACTAAAGAACAGAGAAGCAATGATTACTCGGGCATCACAAGGGAAGAGTTGAATGGGCCAAATCATGCAGGCGTAGGCCTGGTGCAACAGCACTTGCCCAAGCTGAAGTTCTGATAGAAGATGTGAGGAACCAACCGTAAGACACATGTCTATCGTTGTAGGCAAAACAGTTTAGGTTTGTGCTAGATTTTCAGAACAAGAAAATATATTTATGCATGACAATATTGGCGTGCACGCCTCAAATATCACCCAGAGTTGGCTAACAAGGTATTCAGAAGTAATTTGCATAGACTAACCACCAAGATCAATATATGTCATGGCTTCATTATGAAATAGCAGCTTTTTAGTCTGTTTTTATGCATCATTAACCTTGGCTATTGTCTTCTTTTTGTTATTTCTAATAAATGGAGTAACTAACTATATTGTAACTAGCAGTTATACAGAATATACCTTTTCACTTTTCACATTATACTACATTTGATTATGCACAACTATACAGGTGGAAGGGAAGTCATTACATTAATTTAATCCAGTGATAGATCTTATTTGGAACACATTTTGTATCTTAGGTTTTTGTCTCTGACCATTTCCTACGGAGATATTTTAGTTTTATTGAAAACAAGCTCCCAACACTACAGGTTTCACTTTCACTAGGTCAGTACATAAACAAATACATGTCATGGAGCTGCACGGCTCGTGAGTGTAAACATAGACATACCATGCCATGTCTGCTACATTTTAATAAATAAGTGCATCTGAGTTCTCCAGTAACATATGCTGTAACCCAAACTCACAATCTAAGGATATTGTTTATCATTTCCTTCAACATCAAACTTAAATCGTTTCATAGCTGATACTGCTATAATTTAATAAACCAACCCATCTCTCTGACTTGTAAACAGAAAGGTACATTTGTAGGCTTTTACAAAGTGTGCAAAATGATATTTTTAAGGTGACAGCAAAAGAATAAGCAATGAACCAAATGGTTCACCTACTTCACAGGTATTGTTCAAAATGTCCACCATTTGCGCGCCTGAGCCTTGCACCTTTTTAACCAATTACGTTGCATCTAACAAAAACACCCTCATTGTTGTGTATTTCTTCCACAGCCAGATAAATGCATTCTCTCAAAGATTCGAGGACCGTAGTTGCTGTTTTGTGGATCCTGCTTTTCACGTCTCCCGAGAAGAAAAAATCCAGAAGATTCATATCGGGTGGAAGGGAAGTCATTACATTAATTTAAACCAGCGGTAGATCTGGGTATTTGGAACACATTTTGTATCTTACATTTTTGTCTCTGACCATTTCCTATGGAGATCGTTTTGTCGAAAACAAGCTGGTGACACTACCGATTGTGTGTCACTTTCACTGACATAAACAAATATGTGTCACTACTGCTACCACGCATCTCGTGAAGGTCTCCTTCTATGTTTACTGTACGAACGTAGGCCAATCACAACCGTTACCTGCCAAAACATAGGCGAAAGGGAAAGTGTTTACATCCGGAAGCCAGGTCAATTCCCTGACTAACCTCAATGCGACATTGTCGACATACCTCGCGTCTGAAAAAGGCACTCAGAGTTTTCCTTCACATCTTTTAAATGATTAATTATTTCAAAAACCTGTGTGATGTCCCATAATTACTACCGAAGCTATGTCAGAATTAAGTAACTCTACGTATCTTACATGTAACAAACTGTTATCTTCGTACATTCTTGTGCAATTATGCATCCAATTTGGAACAAAAACCATTTTTTTTTTTTGAAATCGGCTGATCAAAGAACAAAATGCCATAAGCCTTTTTTGTTTTAATGTTTCTATGAAGCACATATTAGAAGGTATACAAAGGTAAGGGTAGTGTCGACAAACCAAACAACTATAGAGGTATTGCTTTATTTTCAAATGTAGGGAAAATTTTTACTGGCATTATGGCAAGTAGGTTACAAACATGGGTTGAGGAATTTAATATTCTTTCGAAATTTCAGATGGGATTTAGAAGATGGAGGAGAACAGTTGATAATCTATTTATTATCAAGACTTTCGTAGATAAATATTTGAAGGTCAAAAGAGGAAAGTTGTACATGGCCATTGTTGATTTAGAAAAAGCATATGATCAAATTGAGCTTCAGTTGTTATGGCACAAATTGTTGAGTAAAGGAGTGAACAAATGGTGAAAACTCTCAAAGCATTATATAAAGAGAATACCTTTTGTACAAGAGTGGAGGAAGGAGTTGTAACAAGAGAAATCCAACAAGAGAAAGGCCTTAGGCAAGGATGTAAGTTAAGTCCGGTTCTTTTTAATTTATATATTGATGTATTAAGGGATATTGGGAGAAATAATAACTTTATGCCTGTCATTAATAACATACAGGTTCCAGGACTACTTTTTGCAGATGACCTAGTTGTAGGTTCAATTACAGTGAATGGTTTAAATCAGTCCTTACAAGCATTAAATAATTACTGTAAAGAATGGAGCCTAAAAGTGAACCAGGACAAGACACAGATCATAGTTCATAGTAGATCATAGTGAGAGAATGCATTTATCTAGGAGTGAAGTTAGATAGTAGTGGTAATTGGGGAAAAAAAAAAAGAAATTTACATTGGCAAAAGGAAAAGGGGCTTTATCAGCAACCAGAAACTGCAAATACAAAGTACCTAATATAAATGTTAAATGGCTAGAAAATGTATACAATATGGTAGCTGAAGCAAAGATGTTATATGGGATAGAAGTATGGGGATTAGTAGGAGGTTGGGAAGTCATAGATGAGGTGCATAGAACTTTCAGCAAAGAAATTCTTGGATTACCAAATGCAACTGAGGCAGGTAGCACAAATAGAACTGGGTAGGGTAACAAGTAAGGGAAAGATTATGGAGAGGGCACTGAAATACTGGTTTGGAATATTGAATTTGGAAGAAAGGAACCTGTTGAAACAGTGCCTACTATATCAAGAAAAAAGCTTAAAGAATAAGGGTTGGACAGAATGTCTCAGAAATAACTTGGAAAGTAGTGGTTTAGGGGAAGTATGGAGGAAAAGAGAAAATAATACACACAATTTTTGGAAACTGGCAAGAAAAAGATTTGAGATATAGAAATACAAAACATATTTAGTGAGATAGCTGAAAAGAGATCCTTAATTTTTTATGTACAAATGAAAAATTCATGGGGTAGGGAAAAGTATATAGACATGACAGATAAAGAGGAGCGAGAAGGCATTGCATGGATGAAAGCAGAAGTATGGAGATTAAAGGGTCTAAGGAAGGGCATTCCACAAAACCAATGTCCTATATGTGGTGGAAATGAAGACATAGAACATATAATATTTAAATGTATTGGGACTGAAGGTTGGAGAAAAGAATATATTAATAAGAAATGGTTGAATATGAGTAGAAATAGATCTATAGTTGAAATGCTTTATAAAGACAGTAAGAGGGTAGGAAGATTTTTACATAATGTGAAAAATAAATGGATTTGGACAGTAAATAGAGTTGAATAATAAGATATAAGTGCTGGAATAAGTTAGAATTAAGGAATTATTATAGAATATGAATATGACTGGCAATGAGCCAGGGCTGAACACCGGTCATATTCACATGTATATAGCTTGGCAATAAATAAATAAATAAATAAATAAATAAATAAATAAATATTAGAAGGAATGTAATGACTAGGGCTAGGAAGTTCATGCATTTGCATGTTTTTTCTTAGGGGTTAAAAATGTATGCTTTTATGCTATGTGCATGAATTATGGAATTTTCAGTTATTTGGACATGATTTTATAGTGCATATAACTGCATATTTTCTTGATTTTGATAAATCCATATTATTTCAATACTATAGCCCCTATATTGCATATTTTAATGATTTTTATGGCTTTTTATTATTTTTTTCCCTCTGGATAATATTTTTCATATTGGTAGTATTGCACATGATTATGCAATTCGTTAGGTGGCGAGAACTAATTTTGAGCCATGTTCTCATGCAGTGAATCCCGTTTCCACCCTTTCATTATATATAATATGTATGTGCGTAGAGAATAATCAGTGCGTTATCTGAGAGGTTTATATTAACAAAGATAAAGTGCAGGTCAACGTTTTGAGCAGCACAATTATAGCAACACTTGCCTGTCCACCAGCAGTTGTATCGTGGTCTTCAAACGTAACAGTGTTGTGAACTGGTTCCCACCAAATTAAATTAGGCATATAAAATGTTAAAAAGCTCTACAAATGCCGAAAATAAAACCAACTTTGAGTGCTAGATTAATTAATTTACAGAAAGAGTTTTCGGGTGACTTAATATCTACAGAATACAGATAATAGGGTACTGTTTTGTGGAGCGTGTGAGAAAAATGTAGGGAGTGAGAAAAGATTTTAAATAGTTCAGCACATAAACAGCAAAACATAAGGAGAATTTAATCAGAAAACTCGCAAACAAAGAACCTGTTCAAAAATAGCTAGTAGAGTGTTT
The DNA here is from genome assembly GCA_030765045.1 of Tenodera sinensis. NCBI lineage: Eukaryota > Metazoa > Arthropoda > Insecta > Mantodea > Mantidae > Tenodera > Tenodera sinensis. Next base: position 170,984,139 of record CM060964.1, read on the forward strand.
AGGAAGTAGGGTTACTAAATTTTCCTATGACTTGTGCCAAGCATTTTTAACTGCTGATATTTCCCTTGTTCAAAATTAATAATCCGACATTTAAAAACTTTCTTACCAAGTACACTCGACAACATGTGCACTGCGTAAGACTTATGTAGGACATTGTTACAATAACGTATTGTCAAATATACAAAATCAATTAGCGGATCAGTTTTTGTGGTTGTTGATGAACCCCCTGATTCTGAGCATCGTTTTATTGCTAATATAATTGTGGATGCTTTAAATAATGAACAAAAGACTACACCTTATCTTCTCAATTTGAGTGAATTGTCGGCCACTGACAAACTAACTGTGACCCAGTTTGTGATGGACTCTTTGAAATTACTATGGCCATGTGGAATCAAATACGACTGGTTACTTTTATTTGTTACTGATGCAGGTCCTCATATGGTAAAATCAGGACAAACTCTAAAATGTATTTTTCCTAACTTAATTCATATAACTTGTTTGGCACACACTCGTCATCATATTTCTGAGACAATACGTGATTCTTTCCCATGGATCTCCGTTGCATGAATCACTTACTGTCTTTGAAAAAACAATATGTGATCTAAGTTCGGATCCTGGTAGCATAGGACAAAAAGTGAATTATGTAATTTCAAAAAATTCTGGTTACAAACAGATGCGCGATATTCGAGACATCCTGGAAAGAAAACCATCTGTCACACCAAGAGACTTGACTCTCTCTGTGAAGCAGTTAACATCATTTAAGTATGCTCCGATAACATCTTGTGACGTGGAGAGAAGTTTTTCACGTTACAAAAGTGTTTTGCGAGACAACAGACGATGTGTTACAGTTGAAAATTTGTGCAAAGTGTTGGTTGTGAACTGCAATTTAGCAGTTAATACTAGCAGCAGGACCACTTCTGCTTCAACCTCTATGGAATAAGGTAGCTTGATTTATTATTTATATTAACTTGTCTTGTCTACTGCAAAGGGACATTAGTAGTATAACTAGCCGTTTGGTCCGTTCCTTGACCTCCCAAAATTTCGGCAGTTGGCCCACCCCCAAAAAATTTTGGCCCACCCCAAAAAAGTTTGACCCACCTGAAATGTGTTTCTAGTTTACCTATTGCACTTGTTTACCTGCTAAATGGGCGGTTTGTGCCAAAACTATGGTCCACCCAAAATTTGGCCCACCCGAAAAAAAAATAAAAATTTTTTTTAAAAAAACAATTTCAAAACGAAGTACAAATCAAATAGTGTGTTCTTTTAGTGGCCTGCCTGGTTTGTATGGCCCACCCCCGCAGAGTAAGGGCGGTGCCGCGGCCACGGCTAAAGGGGGGAAGGCTTCTTGATATTTGTTTGATGTGGAGTAGGCTAACATTGAACTGGACGCTAGCCAAGGCCGCCTAGCCGGCCCACTCAAGATTACTTAATTATTTTTATCTTATCTATATATTGATTTCTAGGTGTAATTAAGGATGGGAGGGATTTTTCCCTATCTTTGGATGTAAAGGAGGTAAATAAAAACACGGAATGTAAGTTAATTTTTTTTATTCATTCTTATAAGATACAAGAGTTGAGTTTATTTCGTCACATATGACATCGTAAAGTACGAAACATGAAGCATTTTCTTTTGGAAGTACATAAGTGGTACTGCCTGAAGCACTGTGAACATATTCTTTCACGTCTGCTGTGGCTAAGGCATATTTAGCAAGTTGATGTTGTAATATATTTGCGTTACACAATAGAAAATTTACGTCATCTAAACAGAGAATGACGTGCGAATTTTCCGTTTGTATCCTAGCACGATGCCCACTTATGGATTTGAGGCGAAACTGCTCTTCGATGCATCTGTAGGACTGCCCTTTGCAGAGATGCTCGGCGAGTTTGGGTAGGTGATTCAGCAGAGTCGTGAAGTAGTAGGATGAGAGGACCACTCTTCCCTGTTTTACTCCACCAATTTCCACGTGAGCCTCGTAGTTTCTTCTTTTGTAGAATCCGAGGCTGATGTACCTGGAGTGATGTTTGTTGAGGAAGTAGGTCCTGCGATGCAGCACTGATTCCGGAGGAGTCGCTTCAGATTGGCGGCGCATCGTTTTGATCTGCTTACCTCTTGAACGCATCTCGTCGACTGCTATACAGCTGAAACAAAGGAAGCATCGTGTCTGTTAGAGCTCTCTGCAGGACATCTGGTGTTAGGTTTCTTAAGTTTATGATGTTTCAACCAACTGAACATGGCGTGGACGTGTTTGCATGCACAGTGAGTGTTTGAGAACTTATGACAAGGAAATCCGCAGTGCAACTGATGATAGAGGTTTTCTGGCTTGGGGCAACTAAATTCCTTTTTTAAATTGATAAAAGTTCTATTGCAGAGTTCGGAAAGAACTTCGCACTTATCCTCGTCATAAGCAAAGAGAGAGATGTGCCCTGCCACCGCTTCTTCCAGTACAGTTTTTAGCATGCTGTAAGGAATGTAACCATCGTTAAAGTGTATTCCATTTTTACTCTCTCTGTTAAATGTATCAAGTTTACTATTCCAAAGATATGGGCTTGCAAAATGATAGGTTTGAACAATCCCCTTTCCAGCGATGGCTAGTTCTTTTATGATTAATTCTTTGCCGTTTCCCTTGAGCGCTGTGTAATCCACGACAAGTGCTCCATCCATCTTGCACAAAGACTGAGCAGAAAATAACTGAGTTACTTACTTTTATACCAGGTAGGCATCGCTGTCCCTTCTTCTTGCACCGCCAAACTGGAAACTCTTTGTGGAACACTTCTCTGGCTTGACGATCTGGATCGGCAGAGCTGAACAGTGCTACGAACTCGTTCATGGTGTACCCTCTGGTGCAAATGTAGAGAGTATAGAGGCACACGTACTGGCCGCAGATGTCAGAGTGGAGGCTTTGAAGTTGGCGTTTGTTAAAGGTGAAATGAAATGGAACAAAGTCTTTCAAGGATTTTATAAAGGGAGGGAGGCCATATGAATCGAAATACCATGCAAAAGAATTGAAATTTTGAGTAACAGCTATCCAGTGTGAACCAGGTAGGTTGTGAGGATCTAAATTTATTACGAATGTAGAAGGTTTAGTAAATTCTGTAGGGAGCATGTCTGATGCAAAAACGCCTGCAAAATTTGGAATGCCGCGCAAAGTTTGTTCTATCTCTAAGGTGTTCATATTTAATAGTGTGCACCCTCAGATCTTTATCTATCTGAATACAATTGTCGTACTCGCAGTACATGATACACGTGATGGCTTGTGCTAACTTCTCTTTAAATCTAAGCTCTATTCTAATATTTCCGTTATTTAATAGAGAAACGTGACCTTCCGAAGCGGCACTGTCTGGCGTTAAATCGTAAAGTATTAGGAAATAACCTGCTGTATACATGTCGTGTGTGATTTGAATTCCACTGTTGGTGTGATGGATGCCAGAACCGGAAAAGAGCGTTTGGTAGGCCAACGTTGTGCCTTTTTCGTGAGAAGTATCAATATAGAGACCTGCTGGAATTTGTTGGCCGTTAACATATATTGCAAAATATTCCAAATTGAAATGTTTAAAATCGAAAGGGTTTGTGGTGTGAGTTCCCGAAAAATTTGTATTTTTTGTCATACCTATGAGTATTCTTTTTGGTAAAGGACCTAATACGGCGTTGTCCAAAGAGATGGTACTCTGACCTGCTGCAAAAGTGAAGGATGTGACGTCACATCGCGTTATGTCGAGTCTCGCATTTACCTTCTCTAAAGCATTCAAATGGGCCTTCAAAATGCTAGGAGCTGGTTTTACCTTTCTTACGTATAGAGTGGCATCTAGGAATTGAAATCTAGCCTGTAGATCTGCGCTCTCACTCATCATGTAAAACGAATCCTTAGCTTTAGTTAATTTTATTTGTAGAGTAACTCCCGGTAGTAACAAAGTGGGTACATTAAAAATATCCCCATGCAATCTACCGTACATAACTAATTCTTTAGACGAACTGCTCTTATGATACCGTTCCTTCCATCCGTGGTTAGAATCTCCGGCTTCTAGCGTTCCGTTTTTTGAAGCATCGTCTCCGGAGAGGCCATGGAGAGCCTTGTCGATGTACCAAAATGCGTTAGTAAGATGGCTTTTGGATGCATCGTGACCGTACGTTAACAAAGTTTCTAAATAGCTTCGATAATGATAAAGATCTTCGGACGGAGTGATGGATGTTCCATTTAGAGAAATGCTCAATTGACTAAACAAGGAGTGCAGCAAATTGTTAACGCCGGTCGTTTTATCTGTTGGTGCTAAGCTGGAACCGTCTAATTTTACAAATTTTCCCTTTACCATCAAATGAACATTTAAATCGATTTAGTGCTCCCTATCCCCTGGAATAACAAATTCCAACACGGATTGGTCTACTGGAGCGATGGGTTTGATTAATGTAGTGAAATTTCCTAAAACTGCCGACTGAATCGGCTTTTTAGCAAAGATGTCAAATTCGGATTTTGTACAGGCGATCATGTTGCTATCCGAGGAGCGTGTGCTGGTAGCAACGTGGTGCACTCCCTATTTAATCAAAAATGTCTCTAGCTTTTTTGGTTTTAGAAGTTGTTTTTAGAGTGGATCTCTTTCTCTTGCCCTTTCCTTGCTGAAACCTACCTACTAGTTTTCTTGTACCTTCAGTGACTCTTTTGGCCACGATATCTTTGACCTTGGTACCTTCCTGTCTTGTAGCTATATCGGACATGATGTTTGCACCTGTGGTGAGGGCTTCCCTACCCAAAGATTTTGCACCGGATAGGAAGAGGGGTTTAACAATTCTGAATAAACTGCCCAAAAAATTTCCTATACCGTTTCCAGACTGGACATGTGGGCTTCCTACGTATAGCGGTCCGATGTACTGACCGAGGCGGCCTCCACTCTGGTTTACATAGTACGCTGTAAGCGGGTCCATTGCCAAATGCATGGATTTTAAATTTAGAAGTCTAATTTATAATTAGACCCGCACAAGGACCTAAATGTCGAATTCCCACCTGTTTTCATTTACCCATTTTGCTATGCCTAGTGCCTCAGATCTGGCACTTTTTTGTGTTAAAGGAGTGCCATCGGCACGCAGGGTAAGTGACCAAATCCTCTATCTTGTCTTTACAAGATAGATCTTCAATATTATAGACGACATAATGATCGTTTACTCCAGGTGGTAAAATTCTTTGAAATGTGCCTCCCTTAACGAAGAGAGCCCCATCGGGAATTCTCACAGTATTCGGATCATATTGTATATGACCCGAAAACCAAGGAATACCGTGGAACTTGCTCGTTAACCAAGCATTTGTCCGTCTGTATTTTAACGGCCAATCGTTGAGGGGAGCATCTGGTTGACGGAACAGGTAGTGAAGCACTACCTGCTCCGTCTCGTTTTCTACTATGGCCAGTTCTTTTATGATAATCTCCCCATGAGGGTTATAAAAGCCTTGAAAGCCTCCAGAATATTCTACGGCAGCCATCTGAAAAGAAAGAACAAAATTACTTTACTTTTTTAAAATGCAGCACGGCTATGGTAGGCATAACGCTACTGCTGAGGCGAGCCAAATCTCCAAACTTGTTAACTAATTCAATTGCTACGGTTTGAAAATGATGAAGTTCTACCGGAACGTAAAATATGTTTTTAAACTTGTGATGACTAGTGTACGAGGGAAACTGAATTATTCTAATACACCTGACGTAAGAGCTACCGAGCAGCTGCGGTTCGATGAGATTGCAGTAAACAAAAACAGGTTCAGTTCCGTAAATAAACTCAAAAGAACTTTTCCTGTGCGATCTAAGAAAAACAGATTTCATATCGTTTGTTACGTCAAAAAGCATGTTTTGATTAACAATTTTGAAAGCATCAAGATTTGGCAGAGAATTTTTTATGGTGTCTATAAGATCACCAAGACCGTAATATATTCTGGTGGGAAAGAAGATTTTTCCGTTAAAGATATAGTCCGTCTTACCTCCTACTTTTTTGACTTTCAAATGAATACTATTAGCTTTTCCCCTGAGTTTTTCTGGGACGGATTGTGTTGGGACCCATTCTTTTTTAGCGTTTTCCAATTCTTTTATCTCTCTCTGATGAGAAAGGAGGTAACCCTGCAGTTCCGACAGGAGCAATTCTTGATGTTCTTCGTTTGTTACTTGATTCTTTAGGGCGGTGTAAAAGTCCTTTATGTTTTTAAAATCCGTCTTGTCGAACACTATTCTACCAGCTCTTGTTATAACGACATTTTTGGTTAGTTCTCCGGCTTCATTTAGTATGTCCTCACCTATGGATTCGTAACCGTACGAATATGAAAGCTCTGCCAGACCCACGACCCACTTGTCTCTATGAAGATTGATCGGCTGTGCTAAATCGTTACGAAAGCTAGCGTGAGAATTCTCGGGATACAAATCGACACTAGAATCGCTCAACACGGTCACGTAAAACTCATCCATGATGCATCGATCCAGCTATCGAAGTCGGGACCGTAACCTTTCCAACGGACTAGATGTTGAGTTCTGCCTTTCCTCACCCTAGTTTTTAGTATTTTATCTATTTTGTATAGGGTGGATTCGTTAATGATCACCGGAGTGAGCTCGTAACTGTAAAATTGTCCTTCTATTGGAGTTCCGTTCAGATCTATTAGTTCGTACAAGGGTTGCGGCGAATGCTTTATAACCTTTACAATTTTAAAAATTTCAGTTGAGAAATTTTTTTCGTAACCTTTGGCAAATTTCATCTTTTCTTTGCTTATTCTTACGGTTTGACCTTCGCTGAACCTGATGGGTCTAGGTTTAATGTTGGCTCGTTTTTTCTCTAAGGTTTTCCATATCTGTAACACGTTTTTTTCGTTTACTTGGATCGGGGCTACTCCTATGGAGTGGACAGTTCGATTGTACGCACTAACAAATTTATCGAGATCGTTTATATATCTGTACGAGTTCTTGTAAGTAAAATACTTATAGATTTTAGATTTGATGGTACGATTAAATCTCTCCACCATGGCGCACTTTACATCGGGGTTTCTGCAAACCTGATGCTCAATGCCCATCTCTTTTAAAAGCTTCTGAAATGCAGATCCCAAAAACTCCTTTCCCCTGTCAGATCTAACTGCAAGGGGAACGGAATCTAACATGGCCTTAAAAGCCTTTGCAGTTTCGGAACTAGTTTTCGATTTTATGGGTCTTACACGAGCGAATCTTGAGAAACAATCTACGCACGTTAGCAAATACTGAACTCCGTCGTTATACTTTTTAAGGCTTTTAAAATCGGCCAAGTCGATTTCCCACACATCGTTAACGTTATTTACCGTGTAATGGTTCCTCTGAAATTTTCTTCGCGCAGGTTTGTGCAAAGTATAGGCATCTTGTTCGAGAAGCCAATCTTTAGTTTTACGCTTATTTCCCGTAACAGATGCAAGTTTCTGCAAGGTGGAAAATGAAGAGGGTTGTTCGGGATCGTAAAAATACTTGTCATTCATTGTTAATAAGCTGTCCACGCCTTGGATGGAAACAACTCGGCAATTATTTCTTTATATTTGCTACCTCGGTTAGATTTTATCTGATTAAATGGTTCGTTATTCTGCAAGTGCCCGTTGGTTAAAAGAAGAATTTGCCTGTATTTAGTCTTGTCCGAAGACGTCACTTTCGAAAGATCTACCTTTTTCCTAGTAAGCAATTCCCAGAGTCCGCGCGTTCCCTTAAAGTATCTATTCTTTACATACAAATCGTTATCTTCAATGCGAATAATGGAATCCCCAATTTTAAAGTTACCGTCTCTATCCTTGTAAATTCCAAATATGGTGTCCGTAGCCCTAGGCGTATGGAGGTAAGGTGCTAAATACGGCCCGGCTAAATACCCAAAATTTCTATTCGTAAACTGTTCTATTTCCTTTTTCTCGTGGGCTGGTAACGGCACAGCTCTTGCCTGTTCTTCGTCAATCTCTTCTTCTTCTTCTTCTTCTTCTTCTTCTTCTTCCTCTTCCTTTTCTTCTGGTTCTTCCTCTTGTTCCGGTAATGGTAGAGCCCTCGCCTCTTCTTTCTTTCTGTGGGCCGATAACGGCAGAGCCCTTGCCTCTTCTTCTTCTTCTTCTTTTGGGGAGAAAACGAGCCTCCTTTTTACCCGAGGCGAAGGTGGTTCTCGCCTATGTAGTCCTATCTTCGGCAGATACGGCGGCCGGCGACTGGATGTAATTTTGATCAGCTCCTCGTACGCATCCCTTTTTCTTCGTTTTTTCTTCTTTGACTTTTTTTTCCCCAAACAGTAGGTATCTATGTACCGCTGGGAAACTAAAAATAGTTTTTGCAGCATCTAACGCTGAATCAGAGACGAAAGTCCAGTCAACACGGCAGATAATAGAGGAATTAAAAATCCTCCCTTTTGTATTATAAACCTCCTCTTTTTGTCAACCTTTTGCGATTTATCCACCACTCGCCTCAGACTATTTTTATACCTTCTAAGATTCCGAATGGTGCATTTGCTTACATTACAGTTTCCGTTTAGAAAATTTAGAGCGCATTCGGCAATGGCCAACACTAACTCTTTGTCGGACTTCTCCAAAATAGCCTTCCTAAGCTTAGGCTTGGCGTTTTTAAGCACGTGCAGCAGGTGATAATTCGATCTTATCCGCTTGCTCATGCTGGTATACTACAGTAGGAAGCTCCGATGGAAAAATATTAGTTCTAAATCGTAATCTGTTATCGGTCTCCTGGCACAGATCAAATAGCATATACCCGTGAGGCTTTTCCGTAGCATCCAGATACGCTTCGAAAAGTGATTTCCAATTTTCCGGGTATATTTGCCTGGCTAGATGCGCTACTTGATTCTTGTCCCTAACGTTTTTAAAAAGCACAATATATTTAGCGTTTAACGAAATATCTCTGCAATACCTGCCTTGATGAAACAAATTTTGAGTGATTAAAATTACACTTACGTTTCTATGATGGCTGCCCTTCGTAAACAAATCACAAACTTCTCTAGAATATGCAGAGTTTAAGAGATCGTCTAATATTACTAGTTTTGGTTCTCCTTTCTGGTTCTCAAACTCCGGCACACCAACCTGAAATTTTACATGTTTTAACTCTGGTACGGCCGACTTTTCGCTGTAACACCACAAAATATCTTTAAAATGTCTAACAGTACACAAATGCTTTAAATGTTTCACTAAATTTACGCAAAATACGGTCTTACCGGAACCTGAACTACCACTAACAATAAGCGTAAAGGGATGCTGAAATTTAAGCACAGGTAGCATTACACCTTTGAAACATTCTTAGTCGTTCTCTCAATTCGTCCGTTAATCTATACATCACGTAATCTATATCGAAAGGACGATATTGTTTAAACACTTCTAAAGGAATAAGCGCTATCTCTTCATTTGTCAAATATTTTAAGCCCCTCTGTCTTCTTCGATTTTCAAGATACTTCGATATGGCCTGCTGAACCTCAGAATCCATAATGAGAGAACGCAGTTGGTTCAACCGGGCTTTATATATCCGTAAGGGACGGAATCGTTAGAAATTCGCCTTCTCTTGTGGAAACAAATTCTATATATCTTATCTTCCGTTTCGGAGACGATATACACGCCATGTGATCTTTTGCGCTTAATTTTCCTTTGTGTTCTTACTACAATGTTTCGATCCATGTTTTCGCCTAAAATTAAACTTTTTATTGAGTCAAAATTAACTAACTGCAAAGAGGCGTAATTTAAAGTTATGCCCCTCACTTTACAAACAGTTTTAAAATTTCCATTCGGTAAACTTATTTTGTACGCATAATTTTTAGGTCCTCCAGATACAAATTCTGAAATGTAGGAATCGGAACCGTAGTCCGCGAGCTCATCCGTCATGTCCCCCAAATTATCGCCGCATCTTATGCTACAATTTTCTCCTTCCCTAACCAAAAACAGTATCGAATCTGTATCTGTGTATAGTATGTCTCTATTTAACGTTTCTAGGTAGCTGTATAACTTAAGCCTTGCACCTGCAGTAACGTATGCTCCTAATACTTCATTTGTATGCGTTAATGGCGGAGATTCAACTTCTTCCACATATTTCCACGAAAGCCAAACGATTTCGTCACTCGCAAACATTAAATTTTGCACCTCTATGCCGGGCGTGGTCAGAAATGTAAACAAATCTCGAGGCTCCCTAATCATTTTAGTTCGCGAGCGATTACTTTGTTCGGTGAGTTTTCCCCAAAAACTATTTAGACACAATTTTGCCAGCGACCTTGCACCTGGATTTTTTCTTATTGCAGTCTTATCCAAAAGAATTCCTTCGCTCTGAAAAAAGCTTCGAATATATTTCTCTTTATCCTCTTCACTGGTAACCCAAGAAGGATACCCGCTGGCTTCGGCTTTCAATTTTAAAAAACTGTTAATGTAGTCTACAAAAAGTCCTCCAGTATTTGTATCTTTGTTATACTGTTCCACTTTGTATTCATAACATTCAAAAATTTCTCTCACTTCGTAACCCATTTCAACGGCTTTTCGTACCTCGTCTACTACCCATGTACCTATTAGTTCTCGTTCACCTTCGTCATGTTCACATTCACCATCATTTTCCTGTTCGGCACAAGTACGACAAAGAGCAAATATTAACTTTTGGTGACACCTAAATGGCAAGACTGGATGATAAAGACTTCTGTTGTTTGCTAGTACTCTGCATTTTATTACACCCTCTTTTTTAAGCATTTCCGCAATGTTGGTGCAATTTTTACCAATGTGAATTATGGGATGACCTACAGGAAACTTAAAATATTTACATATATAAGGATACAAAGACATCACGTCGTAATACTTAATACGAGTGTTTTTGTCGGTTTTGCAATAGGTTTTCATTGCTTCCGTTCTACCTCCGTAAAGGGAATCTCTAAGAATAAGGGGAACATTTTTAACAATAGGATCGTTGTATAGAGCCGGATGTTGTTTTAAAATGTCATCAAATTCGCATTCCCACATGACGTGACAAACGTATCCTGCTGACACAATTTTCTCTATTCGAGACATGGTCAACTCGTATCTATCTGCAAGCGTTTCTGTCTGTGTGTCTACGACGGGGACATGTCTATTAGTAAGACACATATGGCCGTGGTGGTAACACCCCATGAATTCAAACACTTCCTTAGTTTCCTCACAAAAACCATCCAATTTGAGGTTTGGTATTTCAGGTAATCTAACCTCTCTTCCATTCCCTGCGTGTTTAATGCAAATCCCTCTTTTAATTTCTTCATATCTAAGCCACATGAGAGCTTTTTTTGAATGTTTATCCCCTTTTCTATATCCACCGCAAGGAATAAGACCTATAGTCTTAGGTTTTAAATATTTTTTTCTAAATACTTTGTTGCATGCTGAAGCTATCGTAATAGCTTCTTGAAATACATCGATACTTCCAATGTCTAAAAAAGTACTTCTAAATACCGAACACGCTTCTCTCAACACTGCCACATCTGCCATGCAGTACGCTTCAAGTTCTTTTCTAAAATCGAAAACGTTATCTTTTTCCTTTTCATACCATTCAAAAAACTCTTTGCGTTCATCTTGCATCATTTGATCGACACCGTAATAGGAAGGATTGGGATAACGACCTATATAGTTTATGTTTTCGGGTGTATTAAAATAATGCGGAAAGTGACCTTTTGTCACACAATCTATTCCAAACGCTTTTGGCAAACTTCTCAATTTCATGGGTAAAAAGTTTAAGCTATCCAGAAAAGTTATGTGTTCCATTTTCATGGATAAAATTTTAGCACCATTCATTATTAAGTCTGGCACCCATCCTTGTTTTATTGCATAATCTAAGATAAACATAAGATCGTAGCCTCTGGCATTATGTGCAATTGCAATTATTTTGTCACAAAAAGGTCGGTCTTGGCGCAGATATTCAACAAATTGTTTAATGCAATCATCTCCCCAAAATACCTGCCTGCGGTTTCCACACTGATTGCAACTTTCACTCATATCTGTGTTTTTTTCACAAAGAAAACAATAGTGTTCTAAGCAGAGTAAATTAGGAACATGAAGATATGTTTCATCACCAATTCGAGTGTTTTGAGTACATTCTATATCGTAAAACACAAATAAAACCTTGTCTGATGATGGTATTTTTGCACTGAGAGTTGGCATGTAACAAAAGTGGCCAGGCATTTCGAGACTTTTACAGCTTTTACAGTATGACATGTAACACTGATGATTTGGTTTTAGCTGCTGACTACAAATTAAACAATACCTCTTCCATTCGCAAACTATTTGAGTGCCAATTTTATTTCGCACATGATTATTCATGCAGCTTTGACTTCTAAAATGCCTGTTACATTTGTTGCAATACATATAGCTTCCTTCAAAGATGCAAGGTGGAACTGAATAACACCCTGAACATCGATAAGAACATGTATGCGTTTTTGCTCCATCATAACTCATTCCTTTATTACATCCTTCACACACAAATTGCTTAGACATGGCAGCTGTAAGATTTACAATCACATTATAGTGTCTTTGGTGTGCATCGTACAGAAGATTCAAACGTTTTTTGGAATTTGTTTCCCCATCATATATTATGTTTTCACAATGCAAACCTTCATAAACTATAATTCTATATTCAGAAAAATAGTCCTGAAATTTTTGCAGCTCTGCAATTCCACCTCCGTTACTTAAATCAATATTTGTGGCCTTTAAAAGCTCGTCAACTTTGGAATAAATTTTTCGACCTTTGCGATAACTGATATAATTTGGGTCTCTTTCAAAATGTGATATGGCTACCAAAAGCGCATGGGCTAAACAGTTTGTCTTACTTTGAATTGTAACGATAGATTTTTTTATGTACGCCAAGGTGGATAAACGTCTACCTTTTGTTTTAATTCCACCATGTCCTAATGGCATTTCAACGTGATCTACCTTTAAGGATAAAGTATCTGTGGCATAAAAATTGGCGTTAGATTGGCATACTTTTTCTATAACAGCCATTAATACATCCAAAGATACTTGATCTCTTCTACGAAAACTTAGTCCTATTGGTTTATCTTGTAAATTAACAGAGTTACTTATTGTTAAACCTACCATATCATTTGGATTTACATCATTTAAAATAATATCTAACACATTTTGCATGCTATTTTTTAAGTAAAGGATAGGATTTTCATTTTCAGGAGCGTGTTTAATTTGAATAACATAATGATTACCGTGTGCTCTGAATCTTCTGTATTCTCTACGTATTACGTTTACAACGTTGATATTTTCCATGCTAAAACAGATCAAAATATAAGCGTATAAGCAAAGTTTATTAATTGCATTTTAAAGTGTATAAGCAAAGTTTATTAATTGCATTTTTAAAGCGTATCATATGTTAACTTCAGATACTTACAGTTTGTGATGTAATAATTTTCGTTGCAAACAGCTTACTGATGACGATATGCATATCTGTTGGTCTTTATATACAAAAATAGGTGCGGTTTAAACTGCGTCATTAGCTACCAGTAAGTAAACAAGTTATGTAAGCTGCACGTGATTCAACGTTTTATAATCAAATATAGGGTGTGATTCAATGTCACGTCATCTCTAGAATGACGTGATAGTCAAAATAAGTGGTTACCAGTAAGTAAACAAGTTATGTAAGCTGCACGTGCGATGTGCGTCATTAGCTACCAGTAAGTAAACAAATTGTGTAAGCTGCATGTGATTCAACGTTTTATAAACGAATATTCAGTGTGATTGAATGTCACATCATCTCTAGATTGCAGTGATAATCAACCAGGTAAGTTTCTTTATATTATTATTTTAGAAATATTGTAAGTATTTACTCGTATTAATAAATTCTACATATATATTTATCTTCTTTACGGAATGGATTTCATTACAAGATTTAATCAGATAAAGAAAACCAAAGTATTGCAGATTAGAGATCTAACAATTAATGTTCCTTACAAGGTTCTTGATGCTACAAAAGTGACCACACAATTTGGGCCCTCAATATCTATTAAACTTCAGAAAGGAAATGAGGATCCCGTGGAAGTGTTTGTACCAAAAAAATATACCGCTGTTTTTAAGGAGGCAGACATTGATAACATTAACAATGAAAAACTGTCTTTAACATTTTTATTTTTAGGATTTAATTCCAACAACGGATATGATATATCATTTCAAAAGGAGTAACTATAAGAAAGGTCTCCGTCTTTTCAGATGACCCTACAGATAATAATAACATTAAGAGGTGCAGGGAAGAATCTGTTGGTTCATATGTTTTAGGTTTATCAATACTTCATAGGAGAAATATATGTGTACTAATGTTTATCAACTCAGATTTAAAAAAGTGAAAAAATGTTCAATTGTTGTGTGAAGGAATATACATACCTAAAAATAAAGTATAATAATAATGGCTTTGGTAGGATGGGAAAGTTCTAGTTATAAAGAAGAAGTTTTATTTTCATGTTTTTAACTTTTTTAGATGGATGAATTCATCTGTTCGGCTACAATGGAATTAACCAAGAGGTATAATTTACTGCAGAAAGAAATTGGTTTCAATACATTTTTTGAGAACTTTAATCCTGTACGTTTGCCAGTACATTGGTGTACTGTGGTCTGGATTACACAATGGTTAACTGAGCAAAATATATGTTGTGCCCTAGGAGGCAGGTTTGCATGTTTTTTAAGTGGGATTCTTGATATCGAACCAAAATATGTATCTCTTTATGTAGCTATAAATAGATATCAAAAAGAAGAAAAAATGTTAAGGTTGTTGTTTCAACCACATTCTAACTACGTCATAGGTAATGGTGTTAATTTTGTATACAGTCATTCTCAATCTTGTAAGCTATTTTATTTAGCAACAAAAGCTCTATTTTGGAAAGTGAAATGTAAAACTCATGAATTTTTGATTAAGGTGACTTACATTCATGTTGAAAAACCTGTGACCTTAAAAGAAAATTGGGTTGATTTTATGTATTTTCTTTTCAGAAGTGTTACGTTTGACTTTCAAAAACATGTCATGATTGGATCATTTCACAAAAGTCTGTTCTCTATGCAGTATCTATGTGACCCCAAGGTTAAATTAAATAGTCTGGGTTTACAAAAGTGTAAAAACACAGATACTTGTATTAAAAATCCTCCTTCTTTAAAGGGATTGGCATCAAATGTTCTATTTGAAAACACATTACATTTCCTGCATACTGAAACAGACTATAACAATTTCATGTATGTACTTACTAACGCACATAAATTTCATATATCAATTGAACAACTCGTTCCTTCAGAATTTCCAGCTCAGATTGTAGCGTGTTATTATTCGATTGAAAAAAACAAAAGATGTCACCTTTTGTGTAACAGAAAAGAACACTATATACCTTTTAAACACAAAAAGATCCTTAAAGATGAAGATCACATCTGTGTGAGGCTGTGGACAGACTGGACACCAGGAGAACATCAGTGCCCCTTTCCATCCCCATTATATGGCAGGACCCCAAAAGCCGCTTATATGACTGTTACCTTTATATGATTTACTTGCACCAATTAGGTGAAAAAAGCTTAGTTATCCTGATTTATCCTGATCTCCACCGTTCGGGTGTGTTCTTCCTAGTTGTGATCAGGGGATGCAAGGAAGTTTGTAATGCATTCTATTCCATTTTGTTTCATGTGTCTCCCATTCTGTTAATTGCTTTTCATTGCCTAGTCCTGTGTGCCCATGTCACTCATGTGCACCCTTCACCATCGTGTTTAACTCTTTCGCTGGCCTTGCTTGCATGCAAAGTGCCCACATTATGTGTTTGACCCTTTTATGTTTTGTTTCTCTGTTCCTCTTTTGTTTCAGCCTCTTCAGTGTGAAGTCAGTAAAGACACCTCACCATCTAGGTGGTCACATAGGGTTGTATTCATATCAGGGTTGCCAACATTTAAAAGTAAAATTATCGTACCAGCCAGTCAAAATTATAGATTTGGATTGAAAATTATCATACATCATAAAGCAAACGCTACAACTAAAAAAATATCAGTATAATACTTATGAAAATATAAGAGTAATGATGTTTATTATATCCACTTACAAGATTGATGACCTCAACAAATATTACAACTTTAGCACTTACGTTTCTCGCACTATTCATCTGAAAGTTCTTCTTCCTCAACCGTTGCAGCATTGTACAAATTTGTTTTTGAGATAAACCTTAACATCTTCTCGGTGACTTGCAGAGTTTAAGATCTACCACGTTCTTTCATAAGTTGAGACGACAAAATGAGTTCATTTACCGTATCTAGTGCCAATCTGCTTCTAACTTCGTTTTTTATTAAACCCAGTTTAGAAAAAAACTCTTTCACAAGAAGTGCTTCTGTGGGGCAAGTAAACCACTGATAATGCAAAGGCCGCTAGTTGTTTGAAATCAGTATTTCCACCAAGGTGACATGTGTTTAACAGCATTCCAGGAACTGTGAGGTTCAGGCATGTTCTTTATTTCACACGGAATATCACTTATTCCGAGTTTTCTCCATTGATCATCAATTTTTTGAACAGTGCCTTCTTCATTGAGATTATCAGACCTGGGCACACTGGCAATAAGAGGATAAAGGGTAGCAGGCTTAGTAGGGTTGGAAATGGTTGCTATGGGGTGGAGACAGACAATGAGGACAAAAGTGGTGTCGTTATTTGTAATTAGTTTTATTTCGTTGGTGTGAGAAACCACTGAAAATGATATTTCGCAGATATCGAACTATCATACATTCAAATTATCGTACACCCCCATAATTATCAAACGGGTTGGCAACCATCGTACAAACATTAGAATTATCGTATGCCCCCATAATTATCGTATGAGTTGGCAACCATGATTCATATCCACTGTACAATTGCATTGCCATGGAATGCCTATTGTGTGAAATGCGTGATAGCAATTGGGTCAGTCTATTATGAGACAGCATGACCTATAGTAATTACGTATATGGAAGAAAACCAATATTTTATTAATATGAACCCATTTATCATTCAAAAGTGTGTGTAGATGGAATCGCTTGAGCTGAGAAATTCTGCACACTTTTTACTGCATAAATCAAGACCTTAATGCAGGCCATCATTCTGCACAACTTAGAATTATCAAAAAAATAGGATTTGAAGCTTTCCTGGCGACGAACATATTCAAGATGCTCTCGGGCTTCAAGCCACGTGACGAACTCCCCACAGTTCATACAGTCCTTGGACAACATCACTACTGGCCCTTCTGATCTTCTCGTCAGCTTCGATGTGGTATCTCTTTTTACAAGGGTACCACTACAAGAAACCATCCAGCTTCTGAAGGAACACTTTCCGGTTGACATCATCGAGCTCTTCCGGCACACTCTAACGTCCACTTTCTTCCTGTTTGGTGGCAGATTCTATGAACAGGTAGACCGTGTGGCAATGGGCTCTCCATTGTCACCAGTAATAGCAAATTTCTACATGGAACACCTGGAACACAAAATACTGGCCACAGCCCCACTTAAGCCATCTCATTTCTTCCGGTATGTTGACGACACATTCGTTATATGGCCACATGGACGAGACACTTTGCCAAGCTTTCTCACACACCTCAACAGCCTCCGACCCCAAATTCAGTTCACCATGGAAGTGGAGAAGGACGGAAATCTGCCATTTTTGGACATCCTGGTCTCCAGAAACAACAACGGTACTCTGGGGCATGCAGTGTACCGCAAACCAACACATACTGACCTCTATTTGAATGCTCGCAGTTTCCATCATAAGTCACAGCGGGTCGGAGTTCTCAACACTCTGTTCCACAGAGCTCTGTCGATCTCCGATCCCAGCCACCTAAAACAAGAGCTGCAGCACCTGAGGCACACACTCCGCCAAAATGGCTACTCCGTAGAGGATATTGAAGCCTCAATCTCCAAGGCCAAGAGAGGAAAACCACAAACTCAGCAAACACCAGACCAGCCGACCGCCACTGCCTGGATCCCATACACTGGCAATCATTCCGGCAGAATCAGTAGAATTCTCGCAAAACACAACATCAGAACCATCCACAAGCCGCCTTTGAAGATCCAACACCTAGTGAGGCCGGTAAAGGACAAACTGCACCTTAATGTACCAGGGGTATACCGTATCCCCTGTGAATGCGGGACGCCGTACATAGGGCAAACCGGCAGGACCATTTCCACCAGAGTCAAGGAGCACGAACGGTCTGTACGATTAATGCAGCCTGAAAAGTCAGGGCTGTCGGAGCACTGCTTTGAAAAAGACCACAGAGCTAACTTTAAAGAAACGACCGTTGTGGCAAAATGTACCGGTATATGGGAACGGAGGGTTAAGGAGGCTCTGGCCATCTCCTCCGAGAAGAGTACACTGAACCGGGACGCTGGATTGCAGTTTAGTCCATCATGGAAACCAGCCTTAAAATTGGAAATCGACCGACTCAGAAAACACAGATTCCAACGGAGCGGTGAACCACCTCCACACTAGACTGGGTGTTATCTACTCGGTACGTACTGGCTGACAGTACTGGTCCCTTCACTCTTGCTAGTCATTCATCCTGAAGATGGAAGAGATGTACACTCCCGAAACGTCGATGTCTTTTCATCACTACACCTGGCTCGAAGCCCTAGAGCATCTTGAATAGAATTATCAGCTTTTCATACTTACCACTACCATGGAAACTGTTGCTGTTTGCTTTGTTCAGTGAACATACCGCCCTTCGCTTCGTTTGCTATCACAAACATGCACTGGTGTCTCAGCAGCAAGGATCTTTACTATTGGAATGCCCTTTGGGGTTTGCTTAGATTTTATCCGAGGGGCACATCTTGCCAAATGATTCACGTAGAACCTTAATATTTTAAATACTAGTGAACCCACTTTTGTGACTAATTCCTTTGGCTTTCTCTTAGATTTACCCATTTACTTTGCACAGTTTGCACATTGCTTTCAATGGAACAACATATCTGACACCTACCCTAGTGATAATTTTGCCAGTGTCATCAGCTTTGTTTCTTTCCATATCCCACCAACATGAACTTACCTGGCAAATGAACAAGGCAAACTGGGGTCTTTATTCTGTCCTAGCCTAGTGGCACATCCACTTCTGTCCTCTGTGTAACAGCAGGGGGGAAGGCCTTTTTAGGAAACAAGGTATGGACCTAATGGAAAGACCCACAGAAGGAGTGGCACTCGGCTGTTGCCTTCCCTCGTTTTAGGGGTGGGGGAGCTAAAGCTCTTGTGGTAGATCCCTCGCCTCACAAGTGTCCAAGCCACACTCTAAAACAGCTTTTTTTTAAAATGTGAACTAGATGGTGGACCACCTTATTTTGTATCATCCTCTCACTGTCGAATGTTTTGTCTGTTGGGCATTTGCTCACCCAAGACCTTTCCATTTGGTGGACCAACATATGAATGACGGGTGGCTGTTCGTGTATGTAGAGCAGTGGAATAGGTTTCTTGGTGCCAACTTACACTGTCTCTTATAAAGAAACGGGCTTAACGTGACATTCAGACAAGGAGATTTTGTGTAGGATTTTAACTGCTTCACACTTTCACCTGTGATATGCTTTGTCATGTGGTTAGGAAAGTGACACAGTCTACAGTACTCAGCCTTAAGGTAAATTATGTCACAAGGTTGATCCATCGATAATGCTGACACTCCTCTGCAGCTGTTTCCACCTCATCCAACTACCACCTGGCTTTTCATTCTATTAAGAAGTGAATTGAACCTGGTGCTATTCTTCCAGGTCCTTTGATCACAAGTGCTACACTATATTTTTCATCATAAGGAACTGAAGCATAGCTCATATTTCTCTAGGCACTCAGCTCCTTGGGCGTATGTTGTTCATATCTCAGTGCTATAGCTTCTCTGTAAACCCCATGGCACAACAGCCAATCCAGGCTAAGGCCTACCACATGACCTCTACGTCCACCACCTGTGCCCACCACAGGCGTCATGAGTGGGCTGCAGTACTGGAGGTGGGACATGGTCAGTGCCCCAGTCCCTCCCAGCCAGTTATGCGTCTTCTCGAGCAGGGTCCGCTAGTTTGCAATCAAGTAGCTCAGGGACCTAACAAGACTGAGTGCACCCCGGACCAGGTCTCCCAGCAGGACAAAATCCCCTCGCCAGTACCAGGAATCAAAGTCGGGTCTTCAGCTTGGTAAGCAATAGCACCACCACTGCGCTAAGGAGACGATCACAGTTTCTCTGTTCCAAAGGTAAACTCTTTTTCTTGCACATGTGTATCTGTACATGGCAAATTGCCAATTTTCCTACAGCTTGGCCCAAAACGACGATTGTCCCAATACTAATATTTGGAAAACATCAACTGCTTTATACTTATCAGCCAATCTCTCTCATCAGTTGCATTTGCAAGATGATGGATCACATGATCAAAGACAGGTCACTTGGCAGTTTGAGTCTCAGACACTCAAGCTGAACATGTAGTTTAGTTTTTGTTGCAACTGTTCTACAGTCAACCACTTCGTTTCCTGATGGAACTACATTGTGTGGACACATTTCTGGGAAAGATCGGACTTTTTGTTTTTCCATCCCAAGAAAGCCTATGCCATTTGCTAAAGAGCAGCCATTCTTCTTGAACTTCATCAGTGGGCATTTAAGGTAGTCTTCCCTCTTTATTTGGAAGTTTATAAGGCACAGGTTATTTCAGGTACAGGTGGACTTGGTTTTATCCAATGTTTTTACTCAGGAGAGTGGAGCGCCGTAGAGCTCTGTACTCAGCGTCATACTTTTTGCTGCTACCATGCATCCTATTGTAGAGATCACTTGCATAGGTTGGAATGTTTTTTTTTTTTTTTTTTGGGGGGGGGGGAAGTGTCTGATCTGATCTCATAAACTACCACTGCTTCTCAAAAGTGCATTGGAATAAATGTAAGACCTTCCAGTTTTTCAAGGGCTGTTTCAATAATCTACACACACACACACACACACACACACGCACACGCAACTTTAGTGTTATACACAGACAGCATGACAGCTCTATTCCTATTCCAGAACAACTAGAAATGGAATTCCCTAATATCAGCCATATTAAACACTATCAGACTGCAAGAAAAGAACAGGAGAATACATTTGAATTAGGTTAAAACCCATAGCTGAGAATGACCTGGCAGATCATTTAATAAAAGAAGCTGCAGAAAATAAACTACAGCAACCTGTATACAACAAGATGCCTAAATGCACCATTGTGTCGCAAATCAGTGATCAAGGAGTTCAGCTATGACAAGAGAGGTGGAATAATTCAACAAAAGGCGCTACAAATAAAGCATTCTTCCCATCAATTAAAAACACCAATGGAGGCATATTGCTGTTCTCTGTATTTGGAAAAATCTACAGTAGAATTTTATATCAAAGAACTAAATGTAGGGTTAAGAAATATATAAGTAGGGCTCGGAAGTTCATGGCCTAAAATATGCAAATATTTGCAAATATATGCAAATATGCTGTTAAAAACTTGAAAATATGCCAAGAAATATGCACTATTTAATTAAAACAATGTCCCTTTGCAGTAGACAAGACGAGTTAGTATAAATAATAATAATTAAAGTTACCTTATTCCTTAGAGGTTGAAGCAGAAGTGGTCCCGCTGCTAGTATTAACTGCTAAATTACAGCTCATAACCAACACTATGCACAAATTTTCAACTGTCTGT
Organism: Tenodera sinensis; assembly: GCA_030765045.1. Taxonomy (NCBI): domain Eukaryota; kingdom Metazoa; phylum Arthropoda; class Insecta; order Mantodea; family Mantidae; genus Tenodera; species Tenodera sinensis. The sequence goes on from CM060964.1 coordinate 171,005,732, forward strand.
TGTCTCGCAAAACACTTTTGTAACGTGAAAAACTTCTCTTCACGTCACAAGAAGTTATCGGGACATATTTAAATGATAACTGCTTCACAAAGAGAGTCAAGTCTCTTGGTGTGAGATGGTTTTCTTTCGAGGATGTCTCGAATATTGCACATCAGTTTATAACCAGAATTTTTTGAAATTACATAATTCGCTTTGTCTTTCACTTTTTGTCCTATGCTACCAGGAACCGAACTTAGATCACATATTGTTTTTTCAAAGACAGTAAGTGATTCATGTAAAGGAGGTCCTACAGCTTCCAATGCCATTATGGCTGTTGGTAAAAAAGAAAAATCGGCAGATATGAAACTAAGATCCTCTTTTAACCCAGTGCCTGACAGAATATTTTGCACGGTTTCTATTGATGAAGCATCTTTCGAGTCAAATGAATTAACAACCTTTTTGACTATTTCTATGTGCTCAGCGAAATCGACCCATGTTCCCTATCGAGTTAACACTGGTTCAGGAAGAAGTCGGATATTAGGTGCTGTTGATCTAAACAACTTAACTCTTTTAGGAGATTTAACAACAATTCTCTTTGTACTGGACACAAATCTATTTACCAATGGGAAGGAATCGTGTATTGTCTCAGAAATGCGATGAAGAGTGTGTGCCAAACAAGTTATATGAATTAAGTTAGGAAAAATACCTTTCAGAGTTTGTCCTTATTTTAGCATATAAGGACCTGCATCAGTAACAAATAAAAGTAACCAGTCGTATTTCATTCCACATGGCCATAGTAATTTCAAAGAGTCCATCACAAACTGGGTCACGTGACCGACAATTAGCACACATTAAGAAGATAAGGTGTAGTCTTTTGTTAATTATTTAAAGCACCCACGATTATATTAGAAATAGAATGACGCTCAGAATCAGGGATTTCATCAACAGACAACCACACAAGCTGATCTGCTAATTCATTTTGTATATTTGACAATACGTTATTGTAACAATGTCCTACATGAGTCTTACGCAGTGTACTTTCTTTAGGCACATGCTGTCGAGTGTACTTGGCAAGAAAGTTTTTAAATGTCAGATTATTAATTTTGAACAAGAGAATATCAGCAGCTAAAAATGTATGGCACAAGTCATACGAAAATTCAGTAACCCTACTTCCTAAATACTCTACTAGCTGTTTTTGAACTTGTTCTTTGTTTATGAGTTTTCTGATTAAATTCTCCTCATGTTTTGCTGTGTTTATGTGTTGAACTATTTGAAATCTTTTCTCACTCCCTACATTTTTCTCACACGCCCGCAAAACAGTACCTATTATCTGTAGATATTAAATCACCCGAAAACTCTTTCTGTAAATTAATTAATCTAGCACTCGAAGTTAGTTTTATTTTCGGCATTTGAAGAACTTTTAACATTTTATACGCCTAATTTAATTTGGTGGGAACTAGTTCACAACACTGATACGTTTGAAGACCATGACACAACTACTGGTGGGCAGGCAAGCGTTGCTATAATCGTGCTGCTCAAAACGTTGATCTGCACTTTATCTTTAAACCTCTCAGATAACGCACTGATTATTCTCTACGCACATACATATAATGAAAGGATGGAACAGAGGATTCACTGCATGACAACATGACTCAGCATTAGTTCTCGCCACCTCGCGAGTTGCATCGTCATGTGCAATACTACCAATATGAAAAATATTACCCTGATTGAAAAAATAGTGAAAAACCATAAAAATTATTAAAATATACAATATAGGGGCTATAATATTGAAATCTTCGTGAGTTGTATCATCATGTGCAATACTACCAATATGAAAAATACTATCCAGATGGAAAACAATAATAAAAAACCATAAAAATCATTAAAATATGCAGTATATGGGCTATAATATTGAAATATTATGCATTTATCAAAAATCAAGAAAATATGCAATTATATGCACCATAAAATCATGTCCAAATAACTGAAAATTCCATAATTCGTGCACATAATGTAAAAGCATACATTTTTAACCCCTATGAAAAAACATGCAAATGCATGAACTTCCTAGCCCTAATGATAAGGTTTTGAAGTATCAGGCACGATTTAGAGGCTTTTTGACTATTGACTTGTTTGTTCTAAAAACAATAAATTATTCAGTTAATTTATAAATAGTAAATTATTGATGACAGTTTAAGAAATAAAGGGGGTAAGGTATACAATGTAGATTTGTAGATTTTAAAATGGCATTTGATACTGTAGAGTGTAATATATTATGGAAGAAATTAACACATAAAGGACTTTCTGGGAAAATAATTAGAGAACTCGAGGTCCTGTATAAAGAAGTTAAATTTGTTGTCAAGACTGATCAGTACAATATATCAGACTGTAACATGGTGCAGAGTGGAGTTAAACAGGGTTGCATGTTACCTCCTTCACTTTTTAGTATGTTCATTGATAATATTGTTAATGTGATGATGGAAGAAAAGATGGACACGTCGATAATCAAAGACCAAAAAATAGCAATTCTTTTGTATGCTGATGACATTGTAATTCTTTCTAAAATGACAAAGGGTTTGTAATCAGGTTTAAATGCTCTGGGTCAGTTTTGCCGGCAATGGGGCATTTTAGTAAATATTCTTAAAACTAAAGCACTTGCCTTTAAAAATGATGCGTGTACAGTCTGTAGGTAAAGTGGATGTATGAGGAGGAAGGCATACAAAATGCTAAACATTTCCATTAGTTAGATAAAAGGTTTGACACGGGTGGAAAATGGAACAGGAAAGAACAAAAGGATTGGACAGCTTTCTCAAGTACTGAGGATATTGCCCCAGGTAACAGATATGCCAGTAAAAATGTTACAGACCATGTATGAGGCAATGGTTATGTCATCTTTATTATACGGAAGTAAGGTATGGTGATGGGAGAGGGTAGATAATGTAAATGGAGTAAATGTCATTTTTGGGAGCGGGTTGGAGAGGAGTACTTCAAACTCCATAGTTCTTTGTGAGGTAGGATGCTGATAAGGTGCAGTATTTGCTAAAATATATGTAGTTAGATACAGGCTATAAATAATCAAAGGTGACCAACAACTCTGAAAGCAATATGTTATTGACACCAAATGAATAACAGCATGCAAAATGGTAGGCATCAGGCCTACAAAGCGGATTATCAAAAATTGACTTAAACAATATTTGACAAAGGTGTAATGAAAACAGATACAGTATGGTGAAGAAAGTCAAAAGATGGCTATGTGAGAGAAACAGGCAGAAATCATTACAGCTACAGAATGAAATTAAGATTGGTAAGGTATCTATTTTGGCGCTGGGTATGGGAATAGCATGGCTTAGATTGGGAGAGTGGAAAGCTCGTAAGGTTGTTGACGATGCTGGCAGGAGGATGTGCCCATTATGTGGGGAACAAGAAGACTGGGCACATATTTTGGCAACATGCATTCAAATAGAAAAAAGTAGGAAAGAACTTATTACCAGGGATATTTTTGGCTTCCAACAGGCAGAGGACAGCATACTGGGACTTGATCATGAAGTCAAAACTGGCCAAGCTTGGATGCATAGTTAATGGAAGTACCTGTACTAAGAGAGATAGATATTTATGCAAATACTGTTTGAACATATTTTATATTTAAGAGCACACGCGCACACACACATACACACCTTCTCAAAAACATAAGAACCGCTGCGCTGTGTTTTTCCACTGCACTGGCAGAAACATGATAACAGCAACTGATGTACACAAGGTCACGGGGATGACTTGTTTTTCTCTCCTCTGTAAATGCAGTATTGAGCTGACCACTATCATGTGGTTATGTGGTTGACTTATTACCAGTATGCTTTATTATTTTGTCCTGTACTTAGTTACAAAGTGTATTATGACTCAGCATTTGTTTTGTACTGCACAGCGTGTATTTATTTATGATTTGTATGTGTTAACTCAGGCAGCTCGCCAAGTGAAAGTGCGATTTGCAGAAAGATTTTCATGTGTGCAGTTGTGTGTGTGTGTGTGTGTGCGTGCGTGCGTGTGTGTGTGCGCCCGTGGGTGGGGGTGGGCGTGGGCGAACGCGCGCGTATGCATAGGTATATATATGTATGTGTGTGGGTGTGGAAGAGAGAGAAAGGGACTAAAAGTATTTTTTATTGTATGTGTAGCATTTACATTATCACACCATGTATTTTTCTAATGCAACTAATGTATGGTCGTCAAACCCATGCAACTGTTTTATGCAATTTCTGTAATATTAAGCATACAATAAATCTTGTAACAAATGAGACAACACCAGTTACTGCTAATCACACTTCATTTATTTTATAGTCAGCATAGCACTAACGTTACACTTTTGTAGAAACTCAGAGTAACAGAACGTAACCATGAAATCTAATCACAATATAGAACTGTCAGATTACAACTTGCACTGTACTGCACTTGGTATGATTCACAGGCTCTGTCCACTGAATGCTTTGTAAATGTTTAACTCTCTCCCTGGTCCACTACAAGAACAACTAGAACAACTCTACTCTGGGCACAAGCGAATCCCTTATATAGTGCTCATCACAATGCAAAAGCTCCAGAAGTGGATGGCTCAAGAATGCCAAAAAGGAACAATCTAGACAGAACAACAGCACACAATAGCTATTGTTTCCGTATGGCCCATTATCCTGCCGGGGGATGGGTAATTAAAGCAGAGCCCAGGCTGCTGACTGTCAACTCTCACCAGCAGCGTCAGGGCTCACAGTCAGCGTGACAATAATATTATCACCACCACGCCACCGCTGTCACCCAAACCACTGCTGCCGCCACTGCCATCACCACCATCACTGGAAATGTTATCAGGATTAAGAAAAGTGGGAAAAACTATATTTAACTTGAAAAAACAATTACAATTTCACTTACACAAGCAGTTTTATACTTTGCTTTGTGCATTTTTATGATGGTGAGTCTTGAAATTTCATTTGTGACCTTTTCTATAAACACTTCTATGTCCATGTTTCTTTCAACAAACCCAACTGTGTTTCTGTATTTAAGCAGTGCCCATTTCCTCCTCCAAAGAATCACATTCTTCAATCTGGTTTCCACTACGAAACTCAAATTCTTCATTTACAACCTTCATCTTCTTCTGTAAGTGTATCAACATCCTTCGTTGCTTCATTGCCTCTGCTTTGGAGTATTAAAGCCTGGACCTCTGTATACATTTAAATATAACTCCCCATTTCAGTAGAGATATGAACGGCTTAGAGCTATGGTTCCCAACATGTGGCCCGCATACCCTGGACAATGTCTTAGGTGTCCACGAAATGTCACTGAGAAATTAAGTTATTTTGTACTTCACTTGACTTGTAGAAGCCATTATCCTAATCTAATTCCTGTGTTAGTTCAACTTCAGCAGTGTATGTTTGTCTTCCCATTTACTTTAAGGTGGAAACTGTTCATGTATGAAAATGAAATTTGATGTTAACACAACTTTAGTATAAGTACATTCGACGTCTTATATTTTAATTTTTATCTAAAAAATAAAAAGTGAAGCTATTAATATGTCAAAATATGTAGGTCCAGGCCAAATTTATTAAAACAGTCCTTATTTTGGTAAGAACCAAGAACTTAATGAAGTAAAAGCAAGTACCACAAGTCATGTTTTATTTACATTAAAACAAAGAACTATTAATACAAGTATATAATAAGAATATGAATAAAATTATTAATTAAAAAATATTACATATGAACAAAGTAATTTCAATAATGCATAACTTCACAATTTTAGTGTGACACGTTGAATTTATCCTTTGAGTTCATGATTTCTGAAATGTTAGGTTCTATACTTGACACTTTCACTCTGAAGTCAGACTGCACATCAAGTCAATTCCTGTATTTATTTTTCATGAGGCATATAGTTGAGAATGCCTGTTCACATCAGTAGTTTGTTGGAAAAGGAAGTATGAATTTCATTGCCTTATTGTTGAGTGCTTTGTAGTCCTTATGTACTATTGACCAAAATCTACAGTATTTTTGCCATTAAAAATGTTTTTCATTGTGCCTCTGCTTGTAAAGTGTACAAGTTGATCTTGCCTTCTCTTCTAAGACATCCTGAATCTTTTCTATTTCAGAGAAGCAGAATGGATTTTGAATCCAACCCTCATCAAGATCTGGCTTGGAGAAGTATTCCATAAATGTGGTTGCTAAGCTGCAAAGGTGCTCAATTATGCTTTCCTTCATTTACTTTACTAAATGTTCATCAGAAGACTCCAAAAATTCTTTTAAAGTGGGGTAATTTGTAAAAGAGCCTTTACTGACCCTTGCTGCCCACAACTGACACTTTTTAACCATGGCACTAAATTTGTCTTCAACTTTGAACATGTCTGTGTTACCTTGTAAGCCTACATTTAAATGTTCAAACGCATCAGCCAAGTAGGCAGTTATGCAGAGCCAAGAAAAGTCGATGAGACAATTTGCATACTTGGTGTCAAGAAAGAAGATTCTGACCTCTTTAAGCTCAAAAACCCTCATCAAGTTCCTACTTCAAGAGAGTGATCTCACTTTGGTGTGTATAAGAAGCTGTTCATACTCACTACCCATCTCTTTGCCCAACAAAGAAAACAACCTGGATTGCAGAGGTGGAGTTTTAGTGTAGTTAATAATTTCTACTACTTCAGTAGGAGTTTTCTGCAACATTTCAGGCAATCTTTTGGCTACTAAAGCCTCTCGACGAATATAACATTGTGTCCATTTCATGTTAGGCGCCACAAATTTGATGCAAGCTTGAAGAGTCGTTTTGTACCCAGCCATTGATTTTCCTCCATCTGTAGACAAATCCATACACTTCCTCTTGACAATGTCATGTTTACTAGAAAAGTCGTTCAATGTTGAAAAAATGTCATCTGCTGCCGTGTGGAGTAGTTCACATGAAAAAAGAAAATCTTCAAACAACTGATCTTTCCATAAATAACATACAAAAACCAACATACTGCTTTCTTTGATATGTTTGTGCTCTTGTCCAATTCAAGAGCAAACCTGTCACACATGGACAGTATTGTTTGAGAGTGGGATAATACCTATTAGCTAAGCGGCTGCATCACCCAACTTTCTTTTGCAAAGGATTAGCACTGATGGGTATAAGTTCTTCAGCAATCATATAGCTTTTACCAGATTTTGCAATAAGCTGTGATACCTTATAAGATGCAAGGGTTACATTTTCATTTACATTTTAACCAAAATGTTTTGCAGTAACATTTCAGGATGATTTGGGCTTGCCTAGTTTAATTTTAAAATAATCTACTGACTTACTTTTGTGCTTCGGGTGCTTTGTTTCTAAATGCTGACAGTTTTGCAGGCTTCATACACTCATTAGAGAGGGTTTTGTAACAAATAACACATTGAGGTTTAGGTTAATGCTCAGATCCAGTATATGTAAAACCAATCTCCAAATAATCACTTTCGTCCGATATGACACAATGTTGGAGGACGTTAATTTAAAAAAAAAAATATATATATATATAATCACTGTCTTATTTTCTAATTTTCACAGTAGGCCTACAAACACAGCTCTTAGATGTAGAAGGGTTTGGTTCAACAGACATTGACTTATCCACTTGCACAAAAACATCAAGTAACTCCTGATCCTCTTCGTCAGTAGACATATCACGTTTTAGTGATCCATTTTTCAACCAACGATCCATTTTCAATTGCTGTACCTTGCCAAGCAAAATAAATCGTGATAAATAACTATGCTATAGACGCACATAAATAACACAATCTGTGACAGAACGGCTATTGCGATGAATAGGCAAACATCAAAATGGTCAACTGTCAATAGACATGTCAAACATGCAACACACACCGTCTTGTGGAAATTGGCAGTACTACTACTAGGACCTATATTGGCGCTAGATTGAGCTAGTGCCAGTTGACTGTAAAAGTAGATATAAATTAGACTGTAAAAGTAGATATAAATTACTACTAATGTAACTCAAATTATTATGTTTGTAATATTGTAATCTACAATTTAAGAATTTAAGGGGTTCTTGTTGGTATAGCAACCAATTAGGGAGTCCTTGAAAAAAAAATTTTGGGAACCACTGGCTCAGAGGAATGCTAAACAAAAGCTCTTTAGATGTGGATCTTTATCACTATACCTGAAGGATAATGCAATAAAAGGAGAACTTAACAGTTCTCACCATTCTTTAAAACTGGCATGAAAGATTCACTTTGGTGGATTAAGTGCATTCTGAAACAAATGCATTGCACAGAATAACTCAGCTTATCCAAATAGGAGATTCTGTACCAAAATCATTTTGTCTGCTGGTGGGCCTATGTCATTTTGTTCCACTGCTCCTTATATGATATTTATAGATGATGCTAAACCCTAGAGCCTATTTAAGAAGGTTGAGGAGTAAAGCTCTGAATTTCCAGAAGCAGGAGATCAGAGATAGTTCAAGGCTGTGCTGCACACCCAGCATGTGGCACCACTGATGCACTGCTGTCAACTTGGATGCCGATATTTCCATGACAAATTCTTCATTTTGTGAGAATAGCCTGCAATGTCCTGTTCTTTTGGAAGGAATTTTGTGTTATTTTATATAACCGGTAAACCATAAAAATGGACAGAAACTTACCAAAGAGATTGTAGATCTCTTTAAGAGAAACAATTTTTATTTAAAATACTTTTTCTTTTTTGCGGGAAAGCATCAGTCACTTCTGAGATATCCATTGTTATTGGTGTGAATTTAGTCATTTTCTGAGGTACTGTCAACATTCAACTGTTCCTTGTGGTGTCATTGAAAGAGAATGCTTTTAAACCTGCTTGTAAACATTTGACTATCACTTCAGTTATCTCTGTCTCCCTTGTACCTACAACAAAATGTGTATGAAACTATTTCTGCAAACGTTTATTTTGATTAACATGGAATAGACAGAAAAATAAGTTATTGCAAGAATAGTAAAAGCTGTATAAAATAGTAGTGGTTAGAGAAAATCATTGATTTTCATCAGAATTTTTTTAAATATGACAATTCAAGGGTTATGTTTTATATATTTAGAAAGACTTCAAAGTTGATGTATTTGATTCCAGTTTGGTGGAAAATTGGTGTCATTTGTCAACGAGAATCAAGTGGGTGGAGTGGTTGTGCCAAGAACTGTATATATCAGCCAGATAGTGACTGAACAAGAGCTTGTGAATGATGCAAACCTGTTAGAGACCACAATTCAATATGGACAGTATTCTTCGCATTGTGAAAATAAGGCAGCTGCAAGTACATCCTCACATGATCAGTGTTTGTGGAAGTTCTTGGGTGCTTGGTTCAAAACTAATCGACGACATGAATTTTCCACATTGTTGGGCTTCAGCAAAGATCAAATCACTAACAAGGTAAGATCCCTTAAAGTAGTTCTATATATATAAAAACTAATTTTACAGATTTTGTTTTGTTATGAACTATTTTTAAGTGCAGCATTCCTAATAATTAACTCATAATTCCAGAAAAATGTTTTCCAACATTTCGGGTGGAGTTGAAAGAAAATTATCCATGGCATATTAAAGCACCTGTAAACATAATTCTAAATTAAATGGGTAAAATAATAAATAAATAAGCTAGAAAATGGGTTTATAAGGTTTTGAGTAATATGTTATAACATTTGGAATTGTGTGCTATTGAACTTTATTCCTTACATCCAACTAGTACATTTTAAGTTATTTAAGTGCATTTCCTGCATATCTACAAACAGTTTAGAACCTACGATCCAGTTGTTCCTCACATAAGATGAAGTCAGTACCTAGAGGCTAATTTTAAAGAAATGTGTGATTGCACAATGAAAGGTGGCATGACGAAACACAGTACTTCTATTTAAAGAGGAATTCTGAATACATTTACTCTGGTTTCAGGTATACACTAGTTTTAGTTTATGTAAAAGATAGCAAATTAATAGCACTACAGTAACATTGACAGTTTATAATATCAAAAAGGTTTACTTAAATACATATACACTAATGTTTAGCTTACAAGTTCTGGTAAAAAGACACCTTTGTTTAAGAGGTAGAATTAGGACTGAAAAATTCAATGCCATTGTTGGGATTTGAACCACAGATCTTCTGCTTCACGTGTGGTGGCTCTAACCACTGAGCTATGATGACAACTTTCCAGAATAACATTAAATTCCTCAACCGATTCTTATTTTTCTGGTAGACCACTAGAGTATCTCACATAAGTACCCCAAGGGCGACTTACAATAATTGTAAGTACTTAAAGTCTGAGGTTTAATTAAATAGCCTTTAGATCAGGCATGTCAAACATCACTCCCGGGGTGTGAAGAGAGGGGTCTACCCCTCCTTAACTGCAGTAGCACGGGCTAGTAGAACCGGTTTTCGCTTTGTTTTTCCCGTTTTCCGATTTGATCATCACGGAGGGAGGGAAAATAAGGGGAAAATTTTTCACGCCTGGTGAGTGCTGTTTGACACCCCTGCTTTAGATAGTAATAGTTATTTTATTTGAGAGGTAGAATCAGGACTGAAAAATTCAATCATTGAATTTTTGAATTTTTCAGTCTTGATTCTATCTCTGAAACATTGCCAATACACGGCTTGTGTGTTTAAAAAACCATCAATGAGTTGGTTGGCATAAAATAACAATTAGACACCTTTGTGTCCTGCTTAAGTCACTTAAGTGTGCTACATGGTAATTGACTGCACACATGGGTAAGATTGTCATAGAGCAAATGGTAATCATGTGAAATAACAAATTTCAATTTCTGTAGATTAATCAACTTATCTATGGATATTTTAGAAGGTTCCACATAAAGAGATACAATTTCTATGTTGTTACTTTTTCTAATTCTACGCCTTGGTAGCTCTTGCCATTGACTGCCATAGTTCAATTTGTATTCTATAGTGCCTCCAGCTAAGTAATGCAAATATCTTATGTCTGTGACTATGGGATCACCTCCTTTCACAACTGAGTAGATTGATGCAAAAATATTCAAGACACTGTACTTCTTGAAAAACTTAGGTTCGAGATGTTTCACCTCATACAGCTGTGGCTTTAGTCCAGCTTCGAATGACTTTAATGTAATGGCTGGTGCAAACATTTCACAGCTCTTCGATCGTCCTTCAATTCCAGAGTGCAATTGAGTCATACTCAAACTGTGTGTGACCCTTCTCCAGGTGTTTCAGCTGGATTGTAATGTGTTTACTTACTGCAACTGAAGGTAAAGAATTAGCAAGAATGCAGTTCCTGTTTTGGTCACTGTATAGGATCACTTCAGATTTACAGTCTGGTACATTCTTGTGCAGGAAGTGTACAATGATGCTGCTGAACTCATCAGCAATTAAATCTCCCTCTACCTAATGCCACAGATAACATAATGCTTTTTTTGTCTGTAGATTATAAATTGTAAAATGATGTACCTTCACTTGGTTTTATAATATAGATCAGAAGCTTTTAGAGAGGGTTCTAAGTACTTTTTTGAGGTGCTAGATCAACACTAATGGGGCTCTAACTTGGGCAAAGCATTCAAAAAGCCAATAATATCATTTTTCCTCTCAGTGCTAGTTTTTATATTACTTGCCCAGAGAACCTTTATTGTAGCATTTTTGCACACATGCATTATTCTTTGCATAGTTAGCCACTGTCCATTCTTCTATGTCAAGGAACTGTGTTTTACACGCTCTTTGTTTACTTCCATTGTATTCAAGGAAGTAACAAAAGCCACATCGATTTCTGATTGACACCTTTGTTTCTCTTGGTGGGTCTAATCCCAAGCCAGAAATCAAACCTAGAATCCCTTACACGGCAAGCAGGTGCTCTAGCGACTGAGCTAAGCAGTTACTCCTTGAAATCTAATGGAGACTTTAACACTTGGGATGCTCACCACACACAGCCCTGTACCACACTGACTGATTTCCAAGAGCCAGTCTGTTGGCAGTAATGTGACTATACTTCTCATTAAGGAAATCTCATAATGCAGAATTCAGTAAGAATCTGTATTTGTACCCGTTTGGTTAGAAATTATTACAAGCTGAGCCTCTTGAGTTGTGTCATCTCTACTTCCAGTTGCTGCATCATTGTGCTCTAATTTATCTTTAGGATCTTCATTATCAGTAAGGAAGCTCCTAAGAGCAAGCTGCACTAGTTGCATTCCGTTTGAGTATTCCATTGGTCTACCACATGTAACTATCAGATCCTTAAAGGACAACTTAGAAGGTAGTAAATGAAGTTTCAGTAAGAATAAGTTGCAATAGTATGTGAAATAGTTTATTTCTTAAACATCACTAACTAAATAGATCGGTTACTGTAAATACATCTATAAAATAGTGTGTTTTGTAAACGTAATGGGTTACTCACCTACAAAAAAATGCAAACTGTATATTGAGAACTGTGGTCTAATAATACAACGAGAAGCGCGCTAAGAAACATACATATGTATCAGCTGATGGAAATCAGCAAAGCCAATGCCTCAAATCTTAACTATCACAGTCACCTTCACAAATTTAACAATGACCTCATACTGACCATTTACAAGGTTTTACATTAACATTAAGCGGTTGCGGAATAATGGAAATTACCTCACACTATTGTACATGGTTTCATATTTTGTCCTTGGCAGGAAAGTTCTTGATGATTACTTTATAACATACTACAGACTGCTCGGGAGTGTTATAATGCGTTCATGTTATCTAAAATCTCAATTGCAGTTGGCGGTGGATTTACAAGGTTTTGGAATAACAATGAGGACAACTGCATAGGAAAGTGAAGACATTTGTTTCTTCTCCTGTCATATCAGTTCTGCAGTGACAAAAGTATGGTTTTATCAGTTCAAGTCCATCGATTTTCACCTGATACACCTTGGACTTCATAAAGCCCCAGGTGAAAAAGTTCATGTGGGTCAAATCGGGTGAAAGGGAGCCCAAATTCCTGGCGATGCTCAGCCAATCCATCTCGCATGTCTTCATCTTCAAGTTTATGATCAATTTGAATGTGGTAGGCATGTTTGTGTAGTTTGAATCACAGTGTTTTCCGCACAGTGTTCCCTGCTTAATCTTCTGGTTGATGCTGAGGGGCTGCATGTAATTGCTTCATGAATCCTTTGCACAGTTTCATCTGTTAAAGCTGGTCTCCCAGTTTGCTTTTCACCAGTAATACTACCAGTTTGCCTGAATTTGTTCACCATATTCTTAATGACATGTCTGGTAGCAGCTGGCTTATAAAATTTTCACATGAAATTGTTGTGTGCTTCATTATATGTCATACCACGCAGTCAGTAAGAAACTACAACTATTCTTTTGATGGTAATATTTAAATAATATTTACCATCTAAAGGTTACTTAAAACCGGGACATAAAGTTCTTACAATTGTAAGTCCCCCTTGGAGTATTTATCTTTGATGTGAGATTTCATGGTTTTTCGACAATGAACCATGAATGTTCGCTCAAACTGTCATTGATATGATGTACAACCTTTTAGCCATCATTGCAGCATGAATGAATGAGAGAGATTTGGAGGGGGCTGATCTCAGGAAACCCATGGGTCAGGGAGGTCAGCCACAGGAATCGAACCCATGACCTCCAGAATGCAAGCTTCACACGCTACCATGGAGCCATCTCGCTTGGTATGAATGGATGAACTGCACATAAAAATTTGTACACAAGCATCTTCAGATTTCCTAAAGGAATTCTTAAAGGAAGAGACCTCAGATCTCCCAAATTTCCCGTCTTTCCATTTCATTTCATTCATCCTTTATCCCATTGATTCTTTCAGCATCATAAGTGTCAGTGAAGGCATTAGGTGCAGCTTGACAGGTATGATATGTGCACAAGAACTCTTTCTGTTCCTTGTTGTCTGTGGGATCCAGGTGGAGAAGGGCACCTGGAGGCATTTGACCCTGCACCAAGTTCCCCCTGAGTTGGCCCTGGAAGACCTAAAGACTTTGAGGTGTCGTCCAACCTGGGAAACAATGTTTTTCAGCACACAATTACTGCTGTATATCTAAATTGAGGAGCTTGTAATCATGACATTGTACACTTTTCAACATTTTAAGTTACTGTAAAGCACCTAGCACACTAAAACATTTTTGGTCATGTGGGTCAATTCTTGCAGCAGCAATATATGTTCTGCAAGAAAGTTTAAAATTGATGATTTTGATATTAAAGCATGTTAAGATGCCCTTGTTGGGTTGATGGTGGTTTCTGAATAAAATGTGGAATGGCTATCCAACACCATATCCAAAGCATTGTCATAACTTGATGCCTCCTCACTGTGGAGTCATGGGGAACGAAGCTGCAGACTCACTTGCAAGAAAGGCACAACAATAAAACAAAAGTCTAAATTCAATTTCTCATATTCTACAATAAAACGCTTGATCGTTAAAAAATTTTCTCATTCATACCTACAAGAAATAGAAACAAATGCCAAAGATAAAAAATGGATTACACTACTTTCCAACCCAGATATAATCCCCCAGAGACCAAGGAAAACAGCGGTTGCAGTCTTCCAACTATTGACAAATCACGACTGCTTAGCAAGTCATCTCTACAGAATAGGTATCTCAGCCTCACCAATAGGTGTCCTGTGTAACGATCCAGCAGAAATGAATGAAGACCACTTGAAGACCTGTGAAGCATTAAGATCAGAAGAAACTACAGTTCAAAAGTATTGGAAAGCACGAATGCTAATGGCTTCATTGCCAGATGCAAGGCACTAGAAAACAACAACAACTTGATGCCTCACATTGGACAAACTGTTAGTAGCAGTAGTAGATAGTTTTATTTCTTTTCTTTCCCTGATTACCCTCCCCTTATGTCAGGCGCCTGTCGAGGAGCAGAGGGATCTCTAGACCAGACACAGTGTAGACCTGGAAGCATGTGGTCAGCCAAGCACCAGGTATGATAGTGAGGAGGATGATATGAAATACAGGCAAAATGGATGATTGGAAGGGTAATAATGGAGCAGTTGGTGGAATGAATGGCGGGGAAAACTGGAGGACCTGGAAAAACCCGCCCAGACGCCACTTTGTCCATCACGAATGCCACATGCGAATCCCGCCTAGGTGGTAGGCGAGCAGTCTAACCACTCAGCCACAGCACCGCCATTATACTTCCAGACTCAGGGAACGATGAGGAATAATTCTGGCTGGAGAAAAATTCCTACCCCCCTGCCAGTAATGGACCGCTTGCACAGCAGGCAGGTGCTCTACCAACTGCGCTGCGGGGCCAGCGATAGTTTTATTTGCCGGAGCAAAATACATAGTGTAGCAACGTCAATTACATATAAAATATCAAAAACAATTGACAGTACCATAAAATTCATCCAGACAATAAAATTGGTCCAAAATCAAAGTGCACTTCACTGACCTCTTAAAAGATTTAATGGAGAGAGCTTTAATGCTATTATAGATCTGTTAAATAAATTTAGTGATATTGTCTCAAAGGAATTTTGAATCTTACTATATTTACATCTAATGATGTAAATATTGGAACTATTTCTGGTGTGATAATAATGAATCTCAGAACATTGTATTTATGACTATTTTTTCTTAGCAAATAAGAGGCAGTGGAACACAAACAATTAAGTCAAAGTTAAAACACGCATCTTAACAAATAAATGTTTACATTAAGTTCTGGGGCTTACACCACATACAATTTGAATTGCCTTTCTCTGTAGCAGAAGTGTCTCTTTAGCTAAAGCATGGTTGCCACAGAATTAAATACCTTAACTCAAATGGCTATGGATTTGTCCATAATTAATATGTGAACGCCAACTTAGACCAGGTTCAAAATGAATGCCTAGAAATTTTGTGCTAATTTCAGTTGTAAGAACAGAAAAGTGAGATCAATTGTTTTGTCTGCATTGAGAACAAGACTATTGTATTTGCACTATTGGTCAATTTTTTCAGCAAGTACATTGAGTTTAACCTGCAGACCGGCATGAGAGTTGACAGAGATACTTACTGCCAAATCGTCCACATACAAATATGTTTCTAGACAATCATCTCAGATATTACAAGGGAGGTCATTAATATAAATTATGAAAAATAAAAGGGCCCAACACAGAACCATGCTTAACTAATTTAAAATCAGAATAACTACCATTTACATAAACAGACCAATACCTGTTACAGAAATAAGATTTAATAAAATTCAAGCTATTCTTGTCGATTCTTGTCGATTCTTGTCAATTTCTTATTCAACATTTCATGAGACAGAGTGTGCAATGCTCTTGTTAAGTCAAAAAATTTACTATGAACCAAATCACCTTTATCAAGACATTGTAAACATTTTGTCATAAATGCGATTAGAGCATCAATTGTCCTGCAAGAAAATCTGAAGCCAAATTGGCAATTGGTAAAAAATGAATTTTCAGCAAAATAGTGCGTGATTTGTTTATTTAGAATAATTTCAAAAACCTTTGACATGATTGGCAATATACTAATAGGCCTATAATTTGAGCAATTAGATCTATCCTCCTTTTATAAATAGGAATTACTTTGGCAATTTTAAAAATGTCTGGAAATTTACATGAGTCAATACAATAGTTGAATAGGTTGGTTAAAGGTTCACAAATAAATTGTGCTGCCAATTTTTATATTTTTGAATTCAAGCCATAAACATCTAGGCATGAACTGTTATTAAGGTTTAAAATGTTAAGGTTTAAAAGGTAAGAAGGTTCTTGTAACTTATCCAAAAAATTCAAAGCATCATGATTAACTTGAGGTAAGCTAGTAACAATATCCTCAACTTTATCAATAAAAAATTAATTAAAGCAGTCTGGAGACAAATTAAGAGGTACCATGTAAGATTTGGAACTAGTATTTAAAAACAGATTTTACTGATCAAATGCATTTAGTTATATTTTCACTGTTATTCAATAAATTGGAATAGGAATTGATTTTAGTGCATTTGAGGTTATATTTGTATGTTTTTTTTTTTTTAAATTCATTGTATGTATATTTAAATTGAGAGAACCCAAAATACATACACAGATCATAGTAGTAAAGGCATTTTTGTTTTAACATCCTGAGTTCATTTGTGTACCATGTATTGGGTTCATTTGACTGTTTAGGTTTACATTGAGTTGAAGAGAAACATTTATCAACAACATCTAAAAACATTTTTAGGAAATACTCCGGTTTATGTGCAGGACATCTGGTATACAAATGAATCTAATTTGTGGATTTTAATTGATTAATAAAATGACATTGATTGTAATCATTTACTGGTCTTACCAAATTTAAATTGGATTTAGAAAATTATCATTTTTTCTGATTTTGCCAGGATTAAAATAAAATAAAATTGCATGATGGCCAGATAAAACAGTATTAAATACCTTTGAGTAGCATCTGTCTCTGTGGAGAGATGTAATAATATTATTTAGACAAGTTCCAATAGAAGTACTTGAGCCCAGTCAAGTAACTTCATTAAACGTAACCCAAAACTGTCAAGCAAGTTATGAAGTTCAATAATGTCATTTGAGGCAGTAAGGAAATCAAAATTAAAATCACCAGCCACAACCACATGTGCATTAGAATTATACTTGTGATATACTAAGTTTAAGAATTCATAAAATCGACTAAAATATTAATCAATTTGGGGCCTTTTACTACCGGGCTTTCTACAAACTTACACACAATAGGTTGCATAAAAGCAATAAAAGTAGAGCATATTTCAAACACAACATCTGAACATGTGTTATTAGTGAGACAGCTTTTCAATCCAAATAGTTCAACTTTAATAAAAATAGTAGAACCTCCATGAGTACCCTTTGATCTACATTAACTATCAGACAAATAATAGCCAGGTACTTTAATTAGATTAATCTCATCATAAGTTAACCAATGCTCTGTAATACAGACAATATCTACTTGCAATTATAATCAATTTTGTTGGAAATGCACTGAGCATACCAGTATTGTATATTAATTCAGTTATCACTAACAGTTTTAAAACTAGACCATTTTGCATTTCAACTTATTAGGTCCCTTCCAATGGACTAGGTCTCTTCTGAAAAAACTTAGTAACAAACCAAGAGGCCAGACTGCAATGTCCATTTCCTTATCTATGTTACGTGCATCAACTGTAACCTCGAAAGGCACATATGAATCAGCATAGTTAGATTTAAGGGGCTCACAAGTTGCTTCAGGAAAATTTTCCTTCACATAGTTTTCTAACTGCACGGCTATCGTAGTTGGATCCAACCTCAAAACAAAAAGAAAGCCTTTCTTGGGGACAGTTTTTAAACCAGAAGCCTGATTATAATTATTAACACCCACATTCACCTGTTTCTGTTGCTTTGCTTTTATATTATTTTTTTATGACATTAGTCCAGCTGGCCTCTTTGACTGCTATAATTGGTTCACCTTGTTCACAATCACTAACACCAACTTTAGTAGAAGAATTCACATTAACACATTTGTTAACTCCTGCCATGCTTTTTACACTATGTAAGACTGCCTTTTCACAAGGATTTAGTTTGTCATTAACTGGGATACTGTTGTTGTCTGCACTAACAGCAGAAACAGCATATTTCGTGAAATTCATTTGCTCCGTCAATAGCCTTACCTTCTTGTTCAGTTCAAATATAACAAGACCCTTTTGTTGTATTATATAGTTTATAATACATATGTCAATTTTATTGTCTGAATCCGTTATTTCACTAATAGCTTCGTAAAAATTCACTTCCACATCATTAGGATTTACCTGTTTACTGTCACAGCTGCAACATTGCATTGTATTATCATCCAGGATTTTAATATTGCTTAATTTTGCACATCTATTATGAAAATAATTTTCACAGACACAACATTTTAAGCCACTAAGAACTTTTGCCTTGCATCACTTACAAGTAGCCAATCCTCCACCCATTAGATTATGTACACCAAACAAGAGTGAACACAAGGCATGTCCGTTTGCTGCAACAGTGTAGACCTTATGAAATATTGTTTCCCCCTCACAAAATCACAAGATAGGCATCTACACTGTGTAACACCTCAAGTTGGTCGCCCAATTTGGTGACGATTCACTTAGGGTTTGATGTCTCGGTAGCTCATCTGGTGCAGTAGCTGCCTCTGCGCTGTACGTCACTATGTTGATTTTGTATGGGATTGCTACTGGGATTTAGGTAGGCATGAGTCGGATATTTAAGTCTTCTCCGGCGCGAGGTTAGATGACAAAATACACTGCACTGACATTTCCTGATTTATTTTCCATCACATAAATGCCTCGAAGAACAGACCTGGGCGAGTTTCTGTTATTGTGTTTTAACCATCTCGTATCACCCCAGTTATTTACATCATCCTTACGCTAATCTCGGTCACTTTTGACACGGCGATGTTTTTGGCGCGAAACTAGCCCCACATTTTTTTTCACTGATTCATCCTTGGTAGCAACAACACGAATTTCCCGTATTTATACTTTTTCACCCACTCAGCTTTCTCTCGTCCCGTTATGGGGGGGGGGGGTTATATTGTGTCCCCAGCTGTGTCCTTGGACTTTTAAGCCATCCTTTAGCGAAAAATGACAAAAGATGTTTGTCCTCTGTCGACATGTACCTTTCAGAAATGCACCCAGGTTAACATGCATTCAAGAGGCAACTTCACTTCACAAATTTCATCATACAAAAATCATACTTAAACCTATGTGTCTTACATTTACGTTTTGGTCCGATAATTATAATTATAGATACATGGAAGTTCCCATCTCAACTGCATCTTACATCTTTAAGATTTCCTTGAATATTTAACATCTCTGATTTAATTATCCATTCTTAGGTGTTCTTATTGTAAAGTTGGTACAGTTTTGTCTGCACATGTTTGTTAAAGTTGTTCCCCACATACCATATAATCATTATCTTGTGTTAAACTTCTTGCAATGTATTTATTTGAACTACCTAAGGGTAAAAGGGGACAGTTTACATTTTGTATGAAGGTCCTTACCAGTAAACATGTTTGAAGTTGTATTAGTATCCATTCTGTTCCTCTCTAGCCCCTAAAAGGGCACATTAAGGTCTTATTAAGCTGTGTATTCAGTTAGGTTCAATACTTGCATGATTGCCTTCTACTCTTGTGATGATCCAATTGTTCCCAACAACTACTAAAGATTTAAAGCCAGTGACAGGCTAACTCAAACATAAAGAATGATGCCACAGAAATGTTTTAGGGATCATCAGCATAGATTTGATGGGGCAAATAGAGTGGTGGTTAGTCTTCCAAATGTGATGCAGACTCTGATCATTGATTTGAACTGGATGCTATAATGTCTCCCTCTTCCATTTTTTTTATTTTGAGTAGAAGAATTCAGTAAAAACAACAATATTAATGGTCATAATACTTTAGGAATGGAGTGCAATGCAGTTATTAAGTAATATGGTAATATGTGTATTATTTATTCACTCTTTAACCTTTTTTTTAAAGTGTGCTGAGAAAGTTTTAGTTTTAGAGAAAGTGACAATTCAATCATTGCTCAATAGCCTTGAAAGTCTTAATGGTTAGTATGCATTTGTACCTAAACTACAGTGATATTTCATATAGAATCATCAACTCTCAAGTAAAAATTAGTATCCCTACAAAAAAGAAATGGAAAGGTAGAAAAAGGGTTAATTCTGGCATTCAAGATATAAAAAATATAATATGTAATACATTAAAAGATGCTTGTTGTGTGATCAGTGGAGTATTTACACGTAAAGAAAACTAAATAAAACCTTTCCTCATCACTATGTTTATTCTTTCATGTCAACAACAGTACATTACATAAAATTGAGAAGCAGTGAAAACAAAGGAAAAACAGTTCATACAAACATAGAGATGTAAAAGCCTGAAGCTACCCTGGCTCCATGTCCCATTACGCAACAATGCTGTTTAGTAATTAATGATGTTCATCATACTGTTTATTACAACTCATATTTCTTGTTTTATATGAAAAAAGCATTATTGTTTTTTTGGATTGTTTCAGTGATAATTTTTATGGTTAGTTCTGCATATTTTGGGGGTTTATATTCTTCAGATTGAAACTCAGCAGATAAAGGAAGTATTGTCACTTAAATATAGTTTTTAATAAGTGATGGAACAGTGCCACTATTTCTCAATACTTGATGCGAGTACTGATTTTTAAGCATTTATACTCAATACTTTATAAAAGGCTGTAAAGGTGATAGCTTGTTCAGTGATTCATATTCTTAGTAGTTTTCCTTGTATAAACTCAGATAAGCAATTTTATTTTTGCTCATCACTTTTAGGTATCACAGCATCTTGTTCTGACAGAATGGGAGACTCATACATTTCTTTCTCAATAGAGGTTCTGTAAACTTTACCAGGTTATGAATGTAACAGGTTCTTTAAATTTGTTGTATTGTGTGAATACCTCCATGCAAAAATATTGTTTGCAAATTTTACACACTGCTTTGTTATTAGTACTGTCTACTTCAAAATAAGTCCACATTTCACTCATGTTTTATTCAACACAACTCTTGTACATTGGTAAAACGAAATATTTATTGAAATTAGTCACACAGTACAAGTATAAGGTACAGTTGTGACCTGAGTTTGACTTGCAAAACACAAACTAACAGATGGAAGGAAAAACAAATATTTCCATGTACTGTGTTATCTTGCATATAAGTTCTGATTTGTTTCTGCTGGATTCACAGTTTTGGTCATTGGAGTAGTTAAATATTATGGTCAAGAGTGAGTCACCAAGCCAGGCTGTTGCAGAAATATGAATTAGTGTGTCAGCTAAATTAGCTTAATTCAAAACACAGCTAGCACTACATGTTATATGAGTACTTGCAGTCCTTCCCCCTTTCTTTTGCAGGGTTTCATTTATTATTAGAGCCTATGAAATGTTGCATTCATTCACTTACAGGAAACTCAGTCAAAGTCTATAAAGAACTATAGTTCAGTAACTCTCTGGAGACACATAAATCTTCACTCCTTTCATTCCTTATCCTGCATAAAGTTAAGTGTGACAGCTTTAAGTAATGCATATTTTAACATTTAGAAGTATCTACAAATCATTGAAGGTTTATCTCAATGTATTAGATGTACTTCAGTACCACTGAGTATCAACGGTATCAAGGTCCCACCCTTATTTTTAATGCTTTTTTATTCTACAGCTCAGCAAGTTCACAAACAAAGTCGGAGACTCAAAGTTTGAAGAGGATGTTAATACAGTGAACCTTGGATGCTCTACAGATCCTGTAAAAAATTTGAGTAATCAGGTGGCTACCCTTGGACATGATGTAAGCTTTCATTTGTCTTGAGTACTGTTTTATTTTTTGAGTTTGTATAGCATAGGTTTGTGGCATACAGAAATTAAACAAGTGGTATATTCCTCGAGGAAGAAAAGAAAATTGTGGTTTCTGGGAGAGAAGAGCATGGATAAATATTAAATTCATCATTTCCTAAAATGGTCAATTTAGGTTTAAAAATTCTCAAAGATTGAGCAAAGAATACAAAGACTATCAAGGTAGATTCACAGAAAATTTGTTGATGTGTGATCTTAAATGTCAGCCTGACAGTGTGCTTGTTGTATCTTTGAAAATACAGTGGTAGAATAAACGTTTCAAGTTAATTCCTTTATAGCCAATGTACTTACTGTATTAACATAGTTGAATAAGCCAATGGGAGATGAATAATGAACCATAGCGTTCAACATTAGTGTTATAAATTGCATTGCAAAAGAAATGTGAGGCCGTTTTTAATACCACAATAATGGAGGGGTTGCCTATATGTGTATGGCATAGCCTGCAGCCATTCAGAAAAAATAAAAAACTAGAAAAACTAGATATTACATTTTTAAGTTGAAGCTGAATTTTAACACCTGCTCTGAACTATACCACTCTCAAAATCACTTTTAAGACATAGGGTAGATCAAGGAACTCTGACACAGAAATTTATTCCATAAAAGAAGTCAGAGGGTAAAAAATGTTGGAAGTTGTATTGGTTGAAAAAGTGTAATTCAATACAATGAAGCACAAAATTAATAATGTAATCTTCAGTCAAACACTTTCAGCTAGTGTTGGCTATGGGTTGTGGGTCTGAAAATCCCACAATCAAGCTGTCTCTGTCTCTCTCTTAGTTTAGTGAACTTTAGGTTAGAATTACCTTCCGACGCAACAATTCGTGAGACTTTCTTTATATTTCTTCATGAATATCTTTAGCTGTGTTGTCAATGTTGAACCTTGAACCACTTTTGATAGATTAACTTTATCTTGAATGTTGTGATTCTCCACCCAAATATGATGACCTACCACAGATTTATCAGTCCTTTAAGCATAACAAGTTCTATGTAAATAGAAAATTAAATAAAAAAGGAAATCTGCAAACTACACAATAAAATCACAAATTCATAAAGAAAACCAAAGAACTAGAAAAAGTAATGAAAAAAGTAATAATCTAAATCTTTTGGTTAATATTTATAACAGAAATTTCAGCCAAGCAGAAATAACTTTCCTAGGCAGAGATTTAAAATGTGGATTTCATGGCCAACATTGCAGACTATACTGGGTGTAAAGGAATATAGTGCTGAAAACATGGATTTTTATATATGTGCAGACAAGTTTTCATATGCGTCATTGTCATAGTGTCAAGGCATTGGTTCATAAAATACACAGATTTTTGCCCCTCAAGAAGAATAATGAGCTTTTCCATCCAGGAATTGGTGGATACCATTATAGGGTAAGCTGACTGGAATTTGGAGGCTGCTGTCGGATTGTATGTGTAAAACATGTCTTCATTGTTAAGATCTTCATGGAAGAACATTAGTAGCTGCATTTGTTGATTATGAGAAACTAGTTTGGCAACCATCATCTTGATACGAAGGCAAAACTTGTAAGCTCACTGAGATCTTTGGCAACCATCATCTTGATACGAAGGCAAAAGATCTCAGTGAGCTCACAAGTGAAGATAATGTTCTTAAAACCATCAAACAAACAGCCAGAGTAGCACATGCAGTGTAGTGTGAAATATCTGTGCCTCTCACTGAACAATGCATTGTGTATTGAATGAGGAGCACTTGGAGCTGTATCGTGCAACATGTATAACACCTGCAAGAAGAGGGCTTTCCAGCAACTACAGAGTTCTCTAAATGGCTTTTAAATAAAACAATACAAAATTTGTTTTCTTTCTGAGGTATTAGCCAAAGATGAAATGTGCTTTATGAGCATTGATGTATTAAGTTTCATAACAGCCACCCACCCACCCATAGGGGAATTTTCAGCTTATTCGTGATCTTTTAATAGGGAGTCATGTATTGCAAGCTCATTTGATGAATACTAGCTACTTAGGTTTTCTTCAGGGTGGTCTACCACAGTTTCTAGTAAATGTACCACTGCAAACAAGGATGAATATGTCATTTCTTTCTGATGGTGTTCCAGAGCATTTAAGTTGCTAGGTACCAGTGTGTCTTGTTAAACAAATATGTTCGGTCTTTCAGCATTTACAGTAATAGTATTGGTTTGCTTCAATTTATATCTCTGATGGATTTAAATTACGATGTTGGTGATTTCCATTAACAGACTTCCAGTTCTCTCTCTCTCTCTCTTCTCCCTCTCCCCCTCTTGCCCTCTTGAAATCAGGCTTATTGCTTGTTTATAAGTAGAGCAAAATTAAGTTGGAGCGTTGGCCCTTCATTAAAAAAAGAGTATGTGCCTTTGATAATTAGCTGCACTCTGTAGTATACACTATGGTGACCAGACATCCCTTTTTTACTGGTATTGTCCCTTTTTAGCCTCTGGTCCCATTGTTCCAAAAAAATTTAATGAGATGCTTGCTGTCCTCTTTTGTTCCCCCTAAATTCATAGTATTGACTTGTTTATTATAGGTTCGAAATGATTTTTTTAATTAGAAAATATCCATATTACAGCTGTTATCCAGCTTTGTGAATGCACTCTCTTTGCGATAACTTGAAAATGCGGAAGTCATTGGTAGCACTGCTTTATCAACCCTATGTGCCAATGCCAGTCTCCGTGTAATGCAGTATCAATAAAATAATAGTGAAGTTGTAAAAGATATGTCATGTAGTGATATCCCATCTTGTTTTTTTTTTAATAATGCCAGAAAGGAAGTGTAATTTCACCCAGATTTAAAAGAAAACTATTCCATTCTTGAGAGAAGTTAACAGAAACAAATTGATATGTATAGTGTTTCATTCACTTTTTTTCAACTGAACATCGTCATTCTGATATAAAATATTTGAAAAAGTAAAAACATAAACTGGTAGTCACTGCTTCCTGTTCAAGTCAAGATGTTATATCATTTTTCATGAAATGGAAAAGTTAACGGATGAAAGTTAATGTCTTGCATTGCAGGAAGGTTTGTTTGCATTTCATGCGGTTCTCTTTGAGATAGATGGACTCGCTTCTGCAATAGTGAGAAATTTGCTTCAAAAGAAATTTACATGTGGATAAATAAAGGACAAATCAATTTTAGTGAATGTCCTGGCACCATATGCAATGCAAGAAATAGCAGCTGAACTGAAAGAAGCTAAATGTATCTCAGTTTGTTGGACACATTAAACCATATAAATCTGAAACTGGTGCCCACCCTAATTGGGTACTTTGCCCCAACTAAAGGTATTCATGTTAAAGTTATTTAATTCTGGAACCTAACAGTACAAGAGCAGAATTGCTTACAAACCATATTATAGACATTTTTTTATAGTACCAGCTGGCAGAAAATTATTTCATTTTCTGCAGATAACTGCAACACCAATTTCAGAGGATACATGTGAGGTATACTGTTAATGTGTAACTGCAATCATAATTTTCTAGTAATTGCTGCACTTTATTTTGTTTTTATATTTTTCACTTAATATGGTTATTTAAAGGACATTGTATTTAGTTTAAAAGATATTCAATTTGGTTAAGTCAACATGATGTTTTGGCAAAACCTGTTATGTTCAAACAAGGTATAAATAAATAAACACTTTAGTTCTGAATTTAACCTAAGCTCAAAGTATTTATACAGTATAATAATATGCTGTTCAACTTTATAGTGAATTGTACCAGAAGTGACCTGTTTTATCCCTTTTTTTAAGTGTTAAAATATCCCAAGTGTTCCTGTTTTTGGTTTTGGAAATCTGGCTACCCTAGTGTACTCCAACCACTATATAAGCATAAGGAATGACATTAAAAGTTTATATTTGCAGATATATAGTTAATAACTGTTTAGCTGAATGAGATTTTAAATGCTACTTTCAGGTACCAGAACATGATCCAGTCACAGCATTTGATAACGTAGTTGCAAACAAGGAAGCTCCTGAATTGGTGAAAATTTTGACTGGTGATGGTAAATATGCCTTATTTTCAGTATTTCTGTAGAAACACTCTTCTTTCTTTTTCTTTGGAGGGGGAAGGGAGATATTTACATATCTTCTGGCATTCAGCTTTGTGAAACCTTAGAGTACATCAGTTTATGCCAATCTGTGATTATCTTTTATCGCTGGTTTAAACAGTCTTTGTACAGCAACCTTCTAAATAAAATTAATTTATAGTGTACTGCCATGTTACAGGTAGTACATTCCCAAACATATTATTTAAAATGCACAAATTTGTAACAACAAATTTCTCTATGTATTTACAGAGAAAGCAATATAGTGCAAAATTTTGTATTTAGAGTATATTGTTGAAAACAAAAATACTTTCTGTGTAGTGTGACATTTGAGGAAGGAATAGTACCTAACATGAGAGGTAAACCAAATTAACAGGTTGCAGTAAGGATGTAAATTGAGTGCTATAGTCTTTGACTAATACATTGATGATATATTGCAAGGGATACACAAGAACAATAATTTTATGCTAACCATAAAAATTATTGCAATTCCTGGTGTATTATTTGTACATTGATTTGATTGTAGGATCAATTACAGTAAATGGTTTAAAAAATCTCAAGAATTAGACAAATATGGCAATGAGTAGAATATACAGGTAAATCAAGATAAAACACCAAGCGTAGTATTTTACAAAAGCACAAAATTGAGCCATTCTGAAAAGTGGAAGAAAGCTAACAAAGGTTATAAAGATAGTAGGAGAATATACTTATTTCGGAATTAAAATTAAGTTACAAAAACAAAAGGAGCAATGTCAACTTCTATAAATAACAAATACAAAGTACCTAATATAAATGTCAAATTATCAGAAGAAATATACAATATGGTGGTTGAACCCAAAATATTGTATGGTATTGAGGTATGGAGGAGAGGAAATTATACACAGGATGTTCTGTAGGGAAGTGCTAGGTCTACCAAGTGCAAATGTAAAGCAAGTAGCCCAAATGAATTGGAAAGAGTGCCAGAGCATGGTTATGGAAAGCTTTTAAATGTTAATTAAGATTCTTGAATTTAGAAGAAAGTAGCTTACTAAGAAAATGCTTAGAATATCAAGAGATGTGCATCAGCAATTCTGGAGAGACTAACAGAAAATAATGGATTAGGAGAAATTTGGAGAAGAGAAAATAATTATAAAGGTTTTGGAAAGAAGCAGGGAAGAGATTTGAGGATATAGAAATAAAAAAGTTCTTCAGTGAGATGACTGAAAATCAATGAAAATGAAAGGGAAATATAAATTGATGAAGCAATTCGGAAACAAAGTTTCACTTCAGTTTCAGAGTATCACATGGATAAGAGTGTGTGAATGGAGATTAAAGTACTAAGAAAGGGTGTTCCATGGAAGTAGTGCTTTATTTGCACAGGATATGAAGATATTGAAGACATTATGTGAGTAAATGAACTGATCAGAGGGGAAACAGGTTAATAAATTAGAAATGGTTAAATCAGATAGAAAAATAGCTGTTGAAATTTTCAGAAGGATAGTAAAAACATGGTAGTTTCTAAACAGAGTGAAAAAAAGAACCGGAATTGGTGTGCTGAAAGAGAGGTAGCATAAACATAACTGCTTAATAGATTGTAGTACTTTTGTAATTAAGAGACTATTATAAATTGTATATCGAAATTATGTTGCGCATATAGAATATGTCTGGCTAAGAGACTGGGCTCAATGCCTTGTCATATTTATGTGTATTAGCTTAGCATAAATAAATAAAACATACTAAGCAAGAACTATGTCATATCAAAGATTAACCTAAAAGTTACTTTGAATAAAAGCCTTTGAGCTGTATAGTCCTGTGGAATGGATTAATGCTTGCCTGTCATTCCACAAGTTGCTGGCTGGACCCATTTACTAGCGGGAGACACCCAGCAGGAAGTATCCATTATTGATGCTAGAGTGATGAGGATGACAATGGAATGAGAGGACCTACAGCTTTAACTGTGAACTCTGAACCACGTTGGGTTCTGTGGATTACTTACAATAGCCAGTTGGAGGTAAAGGTTTAGATAGGGCTGACATAAGATCGCAATCCAAGAGCTAGGAATTGAACCATAGACTCGCCAGAAGAGCTGCAAACAAAACCACATAGTTACTATGATGCCCCATTGTGATATGTATGTAAAAAGAATAAATTGCTTTAACTGTACTGTAAGATGAAAATCCTAATACCTGCTGGTAGAGTAAACATCACCACCACCACCACCGCCGCCACTGCCACCGCCGCCGCCACCGATTTACTGGCATGTAAAAGAACTCCTGGGGGACAAAATTCCGGCACACCGGTGACGCTGATGTGATCCCGGCAATTGACAGTGTCGTTAAAGACAACAGAATCAAATCAAACCACCACCATCACCAAGACAACAGAATCAAATCAAACCACCGCCACCACCGCCACCGCCACCGCCACCACCGCCACCGCCCATGGAAAAAGAAACAATTTTAAAGGGAGTGAATCCCTGTATTTTACTATGCCAGCACCATGTTAATGCCTTTTCCCTTAGTATTGTTTAATTTATTGGGTTTCCTAGAATGTGCCTTTTGAAACCATGGCACCACCTTTTCCATTTTTAAATCAAACTTAGTAGTTTGCACATTTCCATTTTTAAATCAAGCTTAGCAGTTTGCACATTTCCATTTTTAAATAAAACTTAGCAGTTTGCACATAGAGAGGGTTCTAAGTAAAGCTTTGAAGATTAGACACATTAACAAAGTGGCTAAGCCCTCACAACATTCCACATATGACTCATTCCATGTCAAATCGCACAAAATTTGACCTTCATGTCTCCGATTTCATTAATATTAAATGTACGTGTTCTGTGAATGAAAAAATTATACCCCTATTTTTTTTTTGTCTTTAAATTAATTATTTTGGTAAATATAAAGCATTAAATTTTCGGATATTTCTCGCACACCGTTCTACATAAACATAAATATCTCTGGTATTATTTTTCAGATAAATATGACCTGTAGCTCATTTTGGACATTGAAATGTGTACTTTATTTATACGTTAAACAAAAAACAATTAGTTTGATATTTCCTGTTTTTACAAGGCCATTAACATTACAAACATCATTAACAATACTTACTGTACCCTAAAAATTTCCGGGAAAATTTTTAAAACGTAGCTTGATGATGCCATGTAATCCTAGAAAAAGTTCAGAATGGAATTCTAAATGCATGCAGAGAAATTAAATAACTTACCAAGCCGTGCAGACTGGAGTCACGGCTAGAAGGTATGTATACACACCGCGTGCAGCTGATTGCGAGTCATGCGTTGTACTTCCGTCAAGGTCAAACTCTTAGCATAAACATTGAAATAGCTATAGTGGATACTATATCACTCACTCACTCTCTCTCTCTCTCTCTCTCTCTCTCTCTCTCTATATATATATATATATATATGACACACAGTTAACATCACGATTTAAAATTCCAATAATAGATCTACACTTGCAGTCATTGCACTTCGAGTTACACTGAGTTTTAAATATCCACCACTTTCCCTTCGCTTTGAAATGAATAGTTCTTTACTAATGCCTGAGATGCAGATACTGGAACAAAACAATGCAACTGTAGAGTGCCTCGCACTACTTTTGCTTGTTGGTATCTTGACTGAAAAGTATTATTATGCTCCTTGTGTTCGCTATCGGAGAAAAAGTTGAAGACAATGTTAGAAAAGTTCTTTTGCGCCCAGTTAAATAGTTTTCCTGGCATTGTAATAGGATCTATTCCAGGTTGAAGGCTTGCTTTCATTGCAAGTCTCTTAACAGTGCCGCCAATTCCATCACAAGGTCCTTTTCCATGTGATGTAGCAAAAACGTGCCATTCTGCTAGAATTTGGAAGTCGTTTTCGTGGAAACAAATATTTGAAAAGTTTGTTTTATTTTTATTTTGAGCACTTGAGCCACCTGAAAAGTATATTATTTTATGCAATAATCCCAATTGTTGTTTCAAAAACAGTAATAACTTTGTTTGGAAAAGATGGACAGCTCTGGTGTCGTGTTTTAGGCATTCAGAAATAGCAACAAAATTTTTATGTTTTATGCCACTATTGTCTTTGTAGTAGGCCACAAAAGGGTGAATCGTGGCCTGTCTATTGTTCCAGTGTACGCCCTGAACACAATCCTGGATAACAAAAGCGTAATTTTCCGAGAAATCGGCTATTACTATGCATTCACCTAATGCCAGATTTTCTTTGCACTCCTTCAAAAATAAATTTTGTTGCTGAGCTATGAATGTATGCGGTAGCAAATTAGTGAGCTTTGTTGACAATTTGTCCAGGAAATCCTCCACTGGCGATATTAAGGTTTCTAAATTTGTGCGATCCACAGTCACCCATTGCCTGTAAGTAATCTCTTGGATAGATTGTTCATCTAGGAGTTGTCGTAAACGATGTATTAAATGTTCAGTTTCTGGACATGTGTTACATTTCTTTAAATAACAGTTAGATGATGGGGGATTACAGATAATTTGTGACAAGCAATCCTTATAATTAGTTAGCATAGGATTTGAATTTTTAGTGAGCCGACAAATGTTGACACCATCAATCATTAACTTAACATTTTCGTGATGAGCACAAACGCAAACTGAGTGGCTGCCACTAGTTCCGAGCAGTACACATTCCTTTGGTCTTAATTCTGAGAATTTTGAAAATCCTATTTTGACATCCGGATACATCTCTTTAAAGTTATAATAGGTTTCTTTAAGGTTGCAAAGTATCAGTCTTTTCTGCTTGTGAATTCCCCTGCCACTTTCTTTAACAGAAACTATGTTCTTTTTACCAGGCATAACCCTACTAACATCATCGGAATTATAAAACTCGGAAACCTTTTGTAAAGTAGCTAAGTCCAAACGTTTTCCGAGCTTAGGGTCCGGGGTTGCTAAAATTCCCCTTTCTTTGGCCACCTGTTTGGATATTCGTATCATGTGAGTTGAGACATCAAAATGTTGTTGTATTTTATTGTACGACCAGCAGTCAAAAATCGTCAGTATTTGTATTTTAAGATTTTTGTCATCCGTTTCATGGAAAGAATCTTTTAATTTTTGTATTATTTCACAATTATTTGAAGTTTCATACGAAGCAGAGTCTGTAGTATGAAATATTTTTTGCTTCATTGTCTGTGATATTTTCTGCAACTTCTCTCTAGGGTAGCGGTTTTGCGACAGTTTTCTTTTCTTTATTGGAGATTCTCCTATTGCAGCTAAACTCTCGTTCAGTTTATCTGTTACATCCATTTCGACCATACTCACTGCGTCACTAGAGGATGAGGAGGAGCTATCACCGTCATATTCTTCAACCAAACTTTCACTAGCACTAGGCACACATAACTCGGTGGTGGTGTGTTCCTTTGGAAGTTTTGAAATTTTCATGCGCCAATTATCACAAACTTTCAAATCGCAAGATAAGTTTAAGCCTTCTAATTTAAGTTTAATCAGCATTGCTGACGTCACTGCTCTCAGCTTTTTATTACGAACTTTGTGATTAACTAATTTGAATGGGTTAAAACAGTAGCCATGATGCACCAAATCAGTCATGATTATACACAAGCACGATCAACACCACAGCTCACACTAAAGGTCAACTAGCGATAAAAGTATATTATGCAAACAATAAACACCGGATGTGCAATGACACCTCAACCACGTGTGCACAGCACTTTCTTCAGTCGATACAAGTGACTCACCATGCTCATGTCATTAGTAAAGTATTTATATCACATCTTATTCGAATCCCATTCTGAAACCAGCGTAGTTCAATGCACAATATTTCTGACTATAATTATATTTTTTCAGTTTTTTAAAAGTAAGCGTTTAGTAATTAAAATGTATTTTAAAAACACTACCCCCTAAAAGGGGCCTTTTTAATATTTTGAGTGAGCCTAAAACAATGGCATGCAAAACTGCATTTTTTTAAACTTTAGACTGCTGTAAGCACGAAAATTCTAAAATTCAAATAATATTCGGTATAATGATTTTTATATAATACATTATGCGAATATACCGTAAAAATAATATTAATAAAGCGCAAAATAAACGTGTCACTCCAAAAAGAAAACATACGGATTATTTAATCTCATATATTGATAAGATTAAAAAAACTGGAGAAAATAGTATGCCAAGTTTTAAAAATGTTTGATTTGACGTGAGATGACCCATTTCAATGTTTATGCTAAGAGTTTGACCTTGACGGAAGTACAACGCATGACTTGCAATCAGCTGCACGCAGTGTGTATACATACCTTCTAGCCGTGACTCCAGTCTGCACGGCTTGGTAAGTTATTTAATTTCTCTGCATGTATTTAGAATTCCATTCTGAACTTTTTCTAGGATTACATGGCATCATCAAGCTACGTTTTAAAAATTTTCCCGGAAATTTTTAGGGTACAGTAAATATTGTTAATGATGTTTGTAATGTTAATGGCCTTGTAAAAACAGGAAATATCAAACTAATTGTTTTTTGTTTAACATATAAATAAAGTACACATTTCAATGTCCAAAATGAGCTACAGGTCATATTTATCTGAAAAATAATACCAGAGATATTTATGTTTATGTAGAACAGTGTGCAAGAAATATTCGAAAATTTAATGCTTTATATTTACCAAAATAATTAATTTAAAGACAAACAAAAAAATAGGGGTATAATTTTTTCATTCGCAGAACACGTACATTTAATATTAATGAAATCGGAGACATGAAGGTCAAATTTTGTGCGATTTGACATGGAATGACTCTCATGAGAAATCAGCCTATGCAAATGCAATGCTGTAACATCAGCAAAAATTAAACTTAGTGATTTCAACCAATGATTGCAGCAACCATGACTTCATCCCATTCATTCAGAGCTATTCTGAAACTTTTTGTTGAGGCTTAACAGTTTAAAGCCACTAACCGCTTACTATGTGCTCTGTGGTATTCTGTAACTTTGCAATAATAAACTCCTGTTGGGACTGACCATATGGTTGTTAAAAGTTACTGTATCCTAAGCTCCTGTTGTTGCAGTGGTTGTAACACTGAGAATTATGTGATTGTAACAGACAGAAAAGGGATGTTGTTCCAATGCTGCTATGTGTTGAAGATATGGTGGCGGCATCGGGCATTGGCATGTCATCCTCAGCTGTTCGTGTCAGCAAATCATGCCTAGCACTAGCTGCATGTATTGACAGTCGAAGTAGGGATGTGGGGAAACAGGTTAGGTTGATCTCAGGGTGTAATGAAGGTCACTGTGGACCTTCAGGTGTCCAATAAGGAGGACGACACTATCTTCTATTCTACAATTTTACTTATTTGTGATTGTCGTGACAACTGCCCATAATATATCAGAATTCTCAGAGAAAAAGTTTGGCGACCGTATGCAATTTCTTGTCCCTTGCAACCAGTATTTCCCTGATGAAATTCTAATCCCCGATATTCCTAATTTCTGCACCATTCACCGAGCTATCTTATCAGATATCTTTGCACATCTGCTCCGTCCTGGTCACACAGCTGAAGTCCCCCAAATTCCTTCCTGCTTCTTCTCAACCTCCCCTTCTGCACCATACAGACTCCTGGCCTTTTTGTTTTTGAAAACATTCACCCTCGTTAGAATTAATTACTTAGGGGACAAAGATGCCTTCGCAATGCCCACTCCGAGAATCCTGTCTGCTCATGTTTGAGTATATTGTTTTTATTTCCCATTACAAAATGCCCCTTCATTGACGTGCCAAATTTACAACATAAAATTTATATGGCAATGAAAGCCCTACATAAGAAAGAATACAATTGCATACTAACACTAATCATTTTACAATATTTGTTTTATTCTATATTTACCAAATCTTATATTATTATTATTACAATTGATTTTCCTTACATAGCCACCCTGCTTGAAATGTGCATTGCAGTTACCCTTACTATCCAGGTTTGACTGTGGGTGATACTCCCTACTACTGTTTGGCATTCCCACATTTTTACTCAAAAGTTTACTTGTTAAACTACTCACTTCTTAACTTGAAACTATCCCGTTCACTCGAATGGTATGATAATAAATGTCAAGGCTATCTTAGTATTAATTTGGAATTTAAATAAGGGTGATTGATATTACGTTACACTGTCAGCAGGTTTTGCAACATTTTCTCCTGGGTCCCCTGTGCTTTTAATGTACAGTTTTAATAAAGACTTACGGTATTTGCCCAGTAGTTTACTGTTTCTTACCTCTTGGACTAGATAGATGTGTCCTCCAAGTATCTCAAGAATCTCAGCAGGACCTTTATATAGCAATTCCATCCTGTGATAGCGTTTATTTAATGCACTTGACCTTTCATGGTCTCTTATGAAGACTCAGTCAC
This sequence comes from Tenodera sinensis, assembly GCA_030765045.1. Taxonomy (NCBI): domain Eukaryota; kingdom Metazoa; phylum Arthropoda; class Insecta; order Mantodea; family Mantidae; genus Tenodera; species Tenodera sinensis. The sequence continues at coordinate 171,040,351 of CM060964.1, forward strand.
GCCAGGCTCCCATTTCCTCTTACTTCTTCCAGCTTTCGTTTTCCTGTTTTCCACCTTTTCCAGAATCGTTTTCCATGCCCTTTCACACCTTTGTACTTCTGTAGCTTCCAAACCGTGAGTAATATAGGTCAGTAAGTTCGGGATGATTTTCTGTGGCTTTTCCCGTGCCATCTAGACTGCAGGCAGGTAAGTGGTAACAGGGTGTGCCAAATTGTTGGTTACAAACATGATATACGGGCATGAATCCACCCAGCTGCTATGCTTATGGTGATTCATAATTCTAAAAAATAGTCAAATCGTGCATAGCTCTTTCGCAAGGATTTCCTTGAGGGTAATACACTGAACTGTGGTATAGCTTTATGCTGTTTTCATTCAAAATCTGTCTAAATTTTTTGCTGGACTGCACCGTAGCATCGTGTGAAAGAATAGCCTTCATTTTTCCATACTTCGGGATATACTCTTTTAATATCTTCTTTAAGCGCACTGCTGTAGATGTGCTCCATGACAGATAAATTTTCACAAACTTACTGAAGACGTCAGTACAAATATGTACTTGAACCCACATCTGCCCGATGGCATCTCGCCATGCATATCCACGCACACAAGTTCATTCGGCATATCCTGTATTACAGGGCTTTCGAATTGGTTCTTCACCACCGCACGGCCTTTTGCCTGTGCAAGTTTGAAGCTGCTGCGGCCGGGTTTGCCAATACTAACAAGCCGCACGTAAAACATGTATAAAAATCTTACCTTATAGAAAATGCTGGAAATATCGTGAACGATGGTTTAATGGGTTCACAGCTTCTGTTCTTTTCAGATGAGGCGTGGTTTCATCAAAATGGTCGCGTGAACACTCATAACAGTCGGTATTGGGTATCTCAAAATTCACATCGCGTTCAAGAAATCCCTCATTATGATCGGAGATTTAAAGCTTGGTGTGCTGTTAGCGCGACGAATAATTGGTCCAATATTTTACGACCAGACTGTAAATAAAGAGAGGTACAGAAATGACATTTTGACCCCATTTTTTGGTGAACTGACAGAAGAAGAGAAATCATATGGGTGGTTTCAACAAGATTCTGCTACTGCAAGTACAGATCGTGACTTGCCACCCTATCAGGGTGTGGTCTAACTCCCGCTGCCAAAAATATATATCCGACAAATTCTACTTCCTTAATTAAAAATTGTGATTTCTTGAGATTAATAGTCATGCTGTTCACCATAAATTTCCTTAGAATGTAATCTATGTGTGCCAAATATGAATCAAAATCTTCATAAAAAATTAATGTCATCCACATGTTGTACCTCAAAATCTTTGATAGTCTCTCCAAAAATAGCATGAATTGCCCTAAGTAGAGCTGAGCTACTTGTCGACAGGCCATACGGGCAAGTCCTGAAGGAATATGATTTCCCATCATGCAAAAAGGCTGTGTAGTGCCTCACTTCTTCATTCAATGGTATTTGCTAGAAGGCTGACACTAGGTCGATATTAGAAAAATATTTATCTTTATTTACTCAAGATTAATTTGAAGTAGTACCTCTAGGTACTACGACAGGTTGATTAAAGAAGCTATACACATTAAAGCTAATAAAAACAACTTTAACAGGGATGAAGGCCTTCAAATCAGCAAAGCATGGACACCAGTCATTCAACATGTCTCTCCTCCACAGCGCAAAGAAGCATCAGCAATCATCTAATTGTTTCCACATGTGTCTCCATCAGCCGGAGCTCGACCAATGGGAAGAAAGTAGGCGGTTCTTATCTGCCATGGGCTAGGTATAAATATTGCGACATCAGTAGTCTAGATTTAGTTCCCCTAAGGATGCTGGCAGAGTTAGTTGTTGAAAGCTTGGGTAGTTACCCAAATTTGACCTGGCTGTTAGCCTGAGAAACTATTATCAGCTGCTTCTTTACTTTCAGATTCATACGCTAATTCTTCGTCTTCATCATATCCATATTATATATACTATTTTCATTTTCTGGGATGCTTCTTAACTCTGAAATGACACAATTTTTGCCTAACCCCAAATTTTCTATGAAAAAATGCTCATCCTGCAACAGTCCGATTTGAAGGTCCTTGGTTTGCTCTATTACTAAAGAGTACTTCTATTTTCTCTCCATTCTCCACCTGTGTTGTAAGTCTTCTAGTTTCAAAATTTACAATCACATTCTACAAATCTAAAATGTACACACAAAAAATTAAGTCATGTGCAAGACACGGAATAACAAGGAATATTACTTCAATGTTTTGTTCCCAAATTTGATATCAAGTATGACCTGGAATTTAACCTATTCCTTCTTCTTTCCAACGGCCACACTTCAAAATGTATTCTTTACCGGCAGTGACATGACCTTTACTTTATTGTATACCAAATGATGATAACTCTTGCTAAAGACTGACACATTAACTTCTGTGTCAATCATGGCTTCTGTAGCCCTGCTCATTACCATTCATTTTGCAAAAGGGGATTCTGTTAAAAAAATTTGAAATTATATTTATGCTAAAATATTATTTGAAGTTTTCCTGGTGACAAACATATTCAAGATGTACATCTCTCCCATCATCAGTAAGATGAATGACTAGCTTTTTTTTTTTTGTGGTGGGGAAAAAGGCTACTTACGCCCTAACCGCATCCAAGCATGCGAGTGTAAGACTCCTACCCGGGCTTCGAACCCGGACAGCCTACTCACTAAAAAACCCCACCTGAAGTCCAGGGGTCGAAACCTCGGTGCTGCAGTACCGCAATATTGCACCTGCGCATTCTATGGTGAAGATGAAAGCTGCTTGCCAGTGGCAGTAACAGCGTGGCGATGCTGAAGGCCAGGAGACACTCATTCCCTAAGCCCTGAGAGCCCCCTGGTAGCAGTCATTGGTGATAATGGTGAGTGGTGTGCTCTGGTTCATGTGGTGGAATGAAATGGTCATGATTGGTGAATGAATGATCATGGCTGAATCCTGGTGTGAATCAATCGGGGTGTGCCGTGCACTTCATCACACGACACAGCTCCGTGCAGGGGCGGCCATCATGGATATGGAAGCCCCTTGCGTTGGGTCTTGCAGATAGGAACTGCGGTGGTTGTTGTTGAGCTTGTGGTGGCTCCCTAGTGCGGCGAGTCTGTGTTGCGACCTCCCTGGTGATGTTCGTGTTGGCAGTTGGGATCTCGAGCCGGCTAAGCTTTTGCTTAATTGACTCGAGAGCCTCAGTGACATTCCTCTGGATTGTGCCATATGCTGCGGCGGAGATTGTGGCGAGTGTCTCCTCAATAGCAGCCAGGCAGGTGCTGACGTTCAGTAACTCCGCGTGGAGGTCCTGAACCGCATCCCGTAACTCCTGGCTGACTGCGGAGACTGGTGATGCTACCGGCGGTGTTGTAGTCACTGGAGTGGTGGAGTTGTGCTGGTGGTTTGTGCTGGTGGTTTGTGGTGCTGTTCGTTGGTGCTGGCGTTGTTGTGGAGGTGTGCTGTTCCGTTGTGAAGTTCTGCGTGGATGGAGAGGGTACTGCGCCTGGCCTGTGTAATGGCCGAAGCCATTACAGGTGGCACAGTACCGCCGGCGGTGTCTAAGATCGTGACCCTTGCACTTCGCTGTTAGTGCCCGGGCACCGCGGGCTAGCGGAGCAGTTCTCGGCCTGGTGGACGAACTGGCAGCAGCAGCGACATGGGACCAGGCGATCCGTCCTACTGGCCTCAATGCGCAGGCGTTGCCCTAACAAGGGCAGCCCCGCCATCAAGGCAGCTTCCCGGTCGGCCTGGTCCGCAAACTCCAGCCTTACCATCATGGTAGGGCCACGGTCGGTGTGAATTCTCGTGGCCCTGACGCTGGACTGCCACAGTTGCCTGGCGGCGGACAGCAGCTTGCGGCACGGAAAGTCCCGTGGAACTCCGCACACTACTGCACTAAGCCGCCAGGAGGAAGCTGTGGCTGGCGGTGCTGGGTTGGCGGCGGCGGCGTGTGCGCTGGCTCCGCCGCGACTGATCGTGGCGGAGGCTCAGCCACACAGATTATACCAGATGATCGACTCTGTGTTAAGAAGATGATGTCACAAATGGCGCTGATGTCGCTATGTTTCACCACGGCACCGGTACGAACCAACGATTCCGCCGATAATGCAGTACGCCTCTATATGGACCGAGCAGCGCTACTTCCGCTTCTCCCCACCCCTCCTTCGTCCGTATTCTTCGCCAGAATCAAATGCCGAATTTCTTTCGAAATCAACTCGCGCACTCACGAATAGTTCACCGCACATTTCAAATTTCACATATTAGCGTAATACGCGTTACAAGAACTACGTGGAAACCATATGCGGTAAACGATTCTTATCCACGTAGCTGATGCATCGCATATTACGCTAATATGTGAATACTGGAAATGTGCCGTAAACTGTTCATGAGTGTGCGAGATGCGACTTCGAAAGAAGTTCGGCAAGAAGAACCCACTTCTAAACTTGACATTTCCCCCTACAAGCAATATTTGTCTTCAATTAATCATAATAACTTTAGTAACCAGATGGAGAGTGTCAGATCATAAATTGTTGAGATTATTCAATACATTTTCATTCCCTTTCCCTCAAGAATTTCAAATAATGGCTATAGCAATTGTAACTACACATTGAGTTAATGGCAGAGGAAAGCAGGAAAGGATACCACAAGGTTATCTGTAATGCAATTTTCTTGTACACAGTGAATTAGTAACCATGTTAAAAGAAACTGTGAAAGATATCCTTAGTGACCAAGAAATGAAAAACTAAACAGATACATGAGTCAATCCACGTGAAATCGAACACCTGTAAAACACGACTTTTTCGTAGGAGGTTCAAAATTTTTTTATAAATAATAGGCATCAAATAAGGAGACCCATATTTTTTTATTTCCGTATTTTTAAATTACTTGCTTAGTTATGGCTATTAGAAACTAAGCAATTTCTGCGCGCACCGTAATATAAAATCACTTGTTTCTCTAAGTTCATATAGAGTTGAGAGTTGGGGTTTGACGCACTGGAAAGGTTAAATATAACACTTTCAACAACTTTCGATCAATCATTATTACACATAAATTTTGGACTGTTTTTTTGATGGTATATTTTGTAAAACCAAAAATAAAATTTAAATCGAGGTGTTAAAAATCTAAAAAAAATACACACGTATTCCCTGACATTTTATCTATAAAATAAGATGTTGAAAACTACGGAGCTTGCATTAGTGCATTTGGTACAATTTTTTTTCTGGAGGCCTGGAAGCGCTCACGGACGAGTAACAAGCCAGGTGACTGCAGACAGCCTGCGAATTGCCGCGTCAGCTATGCTACTCAGATTCTTATTAAGGCAGTACAGTCCATACAGAAAAATATCTCCACAATGTACCTTCTTTGTGATACTCCTATGGCATCTGATACGTGCTTTTGAACTTTTGCTTCTTTTTTTTGAAAAAATCTGATGTAAGCAGTTCTTTGCTTTTAGCTTCTTCCTTCATGTACGTCCATACATTTGAAATAATTTCTCTACTCTGACTGTGTAATGTTTTGGTCCCTAATTTAGAACGTACAGGTGGTATAATTGATTTACACTATGATCAAGGTCTCACAAATTCACTATATTCACTCTTTATCGCAAAGATCTATGTCTTCAAGTGCACGCTGCACTAAAAAATCACCTTTGAATTAGCAAGACTGTCTCAGATCATGCAGACATCACTACCTTCCCCCTCCCACCCCATGTGCATGGTTTCATTCACAGAATTATACAATATGAGCTGATGAAACAGACAAAAGCTATGGATTCGCCAACAGGACTTCCAGTCAAGGTCAGGGGCCAAGAACGAAGGGTCCAGCTGTGCTTTAAAATTACACTCCTTCATTCCTTTGTCAAAAACTAAGGCTTTAGTGAAACAATTTTGTTTCGAAGAAGGAGGTAAAGCTGTGTGTTGTATGGAAACATTAGTTTAAAATGCATATTTTAAAAACATTTTGAAGATGTTAGTAGTCTACATATAATAGTGTCAGCTAGAAGTGTTCTCCTTACTGTACTGTTGTAACATTCATGGAACCTTAAGCAGTGGACAGTTGCCGTAATGGAAGGTGGCAATTTGTGCGAGGTTACTGTAGGTGTTACCGCTACCTTGCGACTCCGCTGCACTAATTTGCAAAGTTAATTACAACTGAACTATTAGAGGCTCCATTCTGATTTTTTCTGAGAATATTGAATAAACTTCAGTGTATTTTTAGTTTTTTTTTTCTTCAGATTTTTAAATGGTCGAGTTTGTTTTATTATCTAACTTTAAAACTTAAATCGTATAAAATATAATATTAATAATAATTAATAAAATTTTCTAATAAGTACCTCACGAAATATTGCGATTTATCTTTAATTTGAGCCAAAGATCAAGTAATTTGCTTCATTACAATCGGAGGTATGATTGATCGAAGAGTGAGGAGCGCGCGATTTTTGGGACATTTAAAAAATTAATATCTGCCAAAATAAATTTTTTTATATAAAATGAAGAAACACAGGTCAAATATGTTTTGTTCCAAAACACCAAAAAAAAAATTTCAAGAAAATCTGAGAGATCAAGGTCATTTTTTGCCATATTTTGTTCGATTTGACGTGGAATGACTCACATGTAAATTCTAAATGAAGATATACCAACAACTGTGTACAAAAAAACAGCACTATCTGTTTCAAACAGAAAATAAACAAGTCATATTAATGCTTATGTTTAATAAGATTCTGAAAAAGCAATTACACTTTAAAATATATGAAATTTGAGATTGTCTCATATGCCATTCATAATTTAACAAAACATTTAAAATTAGTACTTGAGACAGTGTCAGTAATCAAGCGATACGTATAACACTGTCCAAAGTAGGTGCTGCCGAAACCAATTAGGCTCCCCTGAAACAAACAACAGGAAACAGTGCAAATAATTCATCAGTGTTTCATATAGTTCATTTCCTAAACATTGATGATAGTTTCTCGGGCTAACAGCCAGGTCAGATTAGGGTAACTACCCAAGCTTTCCTAAACATTATCAAGTCCCCTTACATTCAAAATTTAGTTTGGTGCAATTTGCTACTCTTAGTATGTATTCTTAGTACTACTGACACATCTTATATCCCTTCCTATCTTGTTTGCTAGTTGGAGCTGGAATGTTGGAGTGAATCTTATTCTTTTCACAAAACTGATCAGTTCAAAACGTATTAAAATCCAACACAAATTTCTGAACTTTCTAAGCCTGCTTGATACTGTGCAGATTTGTTTCTCAACTGTTAGTGTGACTTGTGACAGTTGATTTATTGTGTGTGTCCTGTGCATTTGAACCTGATTTGCAGCGATGTAAACATATGTAGCATGGTGTCCTTCAGAAGGAAAGCGTCTGGTGGTCCTGTGTTGTAGATTTGCAGTGCGAAAACAAACTTGAGCTTAATTAAGAAGCCTCTGAGAAAAATTAAGCAATTTGTCATGCCCAGTATAGAATGGGATGCTAAGAACTATATCACTTAAAGCGTGTCCATAAATAAAAACTTAATTTTTCCTTATACATCTCTAAGAGTAAAATAGCAGTGTTGTAATTAAACCCCATACTACTAATGATTTGGACTAAAACAAATTGTCAAACACCTATTATACTTCACCTAATGAAATTTCAAAAAGTATATTTACATTAAATGAACATAGCCTATCGCAGTACAATGATAAACATTCTGAATAAATCCAGCAATTAATAATTGTGAAACAGGCATATTTAAGGTATATGATTACCTATCAATTACAGTTGCACAGCTAAAATTAAGTTTCAGGACCATTTGAAAACTTTGTATTGACATCTGTGTTGCAAATATAATTTTAATGCAACATAGAACGAAATACAATTGTACCATCAACTGTATGACTTGTTGAAAGAAAACTGCTTTCACTGCTCCAATTATACTTAAACATATTTATACAAATGACCCAACCGAATGAAAACATTTGCTTTTTACAGGATACTATTGCTTAACAATTGATGGTGCAAAACATTCGGTTGGCCCATCATGGATAATGTAGCATATTGACCAATATCCAATTTTCATCACAATTATTTACATTAGGGAATGTTGGGTGCCTTGATAAATAACATCAGTATATTATTATTGTTTTAAGATCATTATATTGCCTCCTAAAACTCTAAAAAAACATGCAAATAACCTTTTTCCCTACCTCGCTAGAAAGCAACACAACCTATAGTGATGGCATGTAGAGGGGAGTTGAGTCAGGTATGGGAAGGTGGGAAAAGTGGTATGGCCAACATATGAAACGCAGGAACGATGTGAGCAACATGCAGGAAATGGCGTGTGTTCTTTGTGAAGTGCTGATGTTGGCAACATCTGGACAGGAGAGGGAAGGGATGCAGCGTAGCTCCCGTGATGCCTTGCGTGAAGTACCTGCAGATAATTTAATTTCACTGCTTCACTTTCTGCACCTTGTCTCAATAAAATGCAAGTCAAAGACATTTACAGAAATAAATTACATATTATGTGTGTCAATTATTATTCCTGAAGATATATTCTTAATATTTGTACAATAAAACAGTGCAATAGTGTTAAAAGTGTGGGAAAATCTATTTGAAGAATTTTGGTCTATACGCTACATTATACCCCATCACTTAATACAAAATATCCAATTATTTTTAATAGATTGTTCCCTCATCCTCAGCAGCTACTTGATGTTTATTACTCAGCAAATTTAAACTCCTCTAATTTTGTAAACGCAAAATTCTAGTTTCATCTGTTTACCATAAACTTGCTTCTTTATTTCACTGGAGATTTTATCACATCCTTCTTTACTAAAGTTTGTAAATTTAAATGACTTCCTTGATAAAATGACAGTATTATTTTGTACAGCTAGTAAAGAAGCTTAACCTTAGCATGTGATCCTAGTCCATTTCTTAATACTGTACCAACAATATTGAGATTGTGTAAGTAATCTCTCAGTGACAAAATTGAAGAAATAATTTACGAAAGATGTAGCAATGAGTCTGCCATTGGGTTATGAGACAGTAAAATGGAAAATGTATTAAAAGTAACTTACTTCACATGATACATGAAGGAAATCTGTACCATAGTCCTGAAGATGCACTTCTGGAGGTGTTGAGCACTGCAGTGGTCCAGTTTACAATGTATACAGTTCTGAAATTCAGAGAATGCAAAAAGTTAACTTACTCCAAATGCACTTTTGTTGTTCACTAGTATTAACGAACTATCTAGTTACAAACTGTTTATTATTATTATCATACATAACCAGACTAGAGTCGAACTACAGTTGATTTGCAAAAAGTAATATTAGTCAGGTCTATATTGAAAATAAATGAATAAGTAATGCAGGTACATTACAAATCAGGTTGTCATGGTTTATTTAATACATACATTGTAGGTACTTACCAATGGCCTTGTGACAACAGATTTACTTTCTTCTTACTGCTCATATGCTCTTGCACGTCTTTCAAATCTTGCGGGTTTTACAAATACAAGAATATTATTTGAAGGTTTACGAGATTCACTTTCGCTCTGCTGTCGTTACGATTTCACAGAACTTTAACCACAACGATCACAGCTTTCAAATTTCGTATTAAATAAGATACAGGTAGCCAACTGTACTGTTTTATTCACATCGTACATTGACTAAAATACAGTGCAAGTTATCCAATATAATATTACGCAAAGGCCTTTATAAGTAGAAACTGACATAAATACACCAATTTTTTTACTAAATGCGTGTTATTTTGTAAAATTATTTAGAACGCAATACAGAGGTGTATAACAAGTGTGTTGGTACCTTTTTAATGTTTGTTGCAGGAAGTACGCAGTGTCATCTAGCGTGTGAATTTGAAAGTAAGGGTTGGATGCAGTGCTCGAAATGTTTGTTTCACCACGGTGACCTTGACAGAACGATGTAGAACCGGAAGTGCCTATTGCAGTCGGCACCCACTGCTCAGCCACAACTGGTGAGACTGGGCGGCTGCCTGGTAGCGGCTGTTGCTCTGACTTGGCGCGCTCTGGCGGCGAATGCGGCAAAGTTGTCTGCGGTGTGTCGGCTCGCGCCAAGACCAAAGTCTTTTGCGGGGCTTTTGTGCTGGTCTTCGCCGTTTTCTTTCTTCCCATGTTGAAGTTCTGGGTGAGCTGAAGATCGGCTTTCAGGGGCAACCGAAAGGGGCAACCCCAGGGGCCTGACTAGCAAGAATGATTTTTTTTTTTTTTTTTTTTTTTTTTGAGGTGGAGGGGAAAAATCTTGTTGCGAGACCCCATGGTACTGTGGGAGTCGCCATTGAAGATGGCCATACCCACTAAAAAACCCCATCCACCGGATTAGGAAGGTGAAAGCCTGCTGCAGTACCGCCTGTAGCACCCGTGCATTCAGTGGTGAAAGATAGAGCTGGTTCGCATAGCGTAACCAGAAGGAGAAGGTTAGGAGCTTGGAGACGTGCTTGACCGAAGCCCAGCTTGCCCCCTAGCGGAGTCATGGATGGTTTAGTAGGAGTCATTTGTGATTGTTGTCAGGAATCAGGGTGCTATGTTGCTTGGCGTGTATATGCCGTGTCTGTTCGTGCGCCTCAGAAATCTGGGAGCGTGTCGATACCCTGCATGCTGGATCCCTGAAACAATCTAAATATACATGTACATGCACTAAGAAAAAAGAAAGTGCGTACAATTAGTCTCTTAGATTAAAGGTAATTTGCGCGCTAGTGGCGTCGTCAGTCTACAGTAAATTATAATTGTTACGCTCCACCATACGGTGGCGTCTGCAATTCATACTTAAGAGTGTTGATATACCATTCGGCATCGTCAATTAGGTGAGTGCATGTCCGTTGTATCGCCTGTTCGTCTGGAGTGCACACTTGGCGGGCAGTCTGCCTGAAATGCAGGTGCAAGCCAGTGCCACTGCCGAGGGGGCCCTCATCCCCCTGGGTCCACCTTATAAATAAGGACTTGAGGGTTATCTGACAAGAGAAAGTGTGTGTAGGTATGAATGTGTGTGTGTGTGTGTGTGTGTGTGTGTGTGTGCAAGAGTGAAGGGACCAGTATATGTACTGTCCGCTAGTACGTACCGAGAAGAAAACCCCCAGTTTAATGTGGAGGTGGTTCAATGCTCCATCGGAATCTGTGTTTTCTGAGCGCGTCGGTTTCCAACTTTAAGGCTGGTTTCCAGGAGGGACTAAACTGCAATCCAGCATCCCGGTTAAGTGTGCTCTTCTCAGAGGAGATGGACAGAGCTACATTTTGCCACAATGGTCGTTTCTTTGAAGTTAGCTCTGTGGTCTTTTTCAAAGCAGTGCTCCACCAGCCCTGACTTGTCAGGTTGCATTAAGCGTATGGACTGTTCATGCTCCTTGACGGTGGAAATGGTCCTGCCGGTTTGCCCTATGTACGGTGTCCCGCATTCACAGGGGATACAGTATACCCCTGGTACATTAAGGTCCAGTTTGCCCTTTACCGGTCCCACTAAGTGTTTGATCTTCAAAGGCAATAACCGGTAGCTGTTAATACAGTGCTGCGGTTCGTCGGCACTATTGGCTTTGGTAAGCGGGTTTAACTTGTATTTTATTTCGTGGTTTTATTTTTTACCTTTTACATTTTATCTGCTTACCTTTTTGGATCAATTTACACATTTTAACTGTTGTTAGCTTACCTTTTTAGACAAGTTTTACATTTTAACTGTTTTAGCTTCCCTGTTTTAATATTTAATTTTGAGTTTTAAGTGGTGGTGAGTGTTTCCGTTTTTTAACTTTTTGACTTGGCAATATGTGTCCTGTGTAACGATCCAGCAGAAATGAACGAAGACCACTTGAAGACCTGTGAAGCATTAAGATCAGAAGAAACTACAGTTCAAAAGTATTGGAAAGCACGAATGCTAATGGCTTCATTGCCAGATGCAAGGCACTAGAAAACAACAACAACAACTTTTTGACTTGGTGCTCTAATGACCTAGCTGTCAACAGGCCCTTAAACCCTAATCACTCTCTCACTCACTCCACGGCAAAGGTGAGTGGCCCTGGTATGACTTGTACCTGCAATGGTTCAGGAACCTTTACTCGGGCATCGTAAAGGTTGGGGCTTGGTTTCCCGAGGGTCCAGGTTCCTGATAGTTTGGGTCTTATGGGGATACTTTTAACAGATTCTGACCGCCACCTTGAATTTCTATTTGAACCGTAATCCTCTGCCTCTAGAACCTGGTCTTTCACATTGCATAATATTCACATGTGCATTTCGTCTAGGCGGGCTGGCGTTATCTCTCTCGTCTCGTCTATGTCTTAATTTCCCTGTTCATTCCCAGTATATTGTTTTCAGGAGAAGTTCCCGTTACAAAGAGCATTGTAGAAGGTATATAATTTTGTTAGCAACTGCAGACATATGAGCTGCAACATAGGATAGAAATGGTAAACATAAATTATATGGCCTTTGTCAATAGCATTCCTTTGATAACATACCTGATGCTCGTAATCTGTCATTAAAAATCTGTAAAAATTGTAAAAGAAGTATTTTTTATGGTTTTTCTGTATTAATAGGTGTTTCAAAATAACAGATTTTGTTTTTAAAATTAAAGCATCATTGGTTAAAGTAATAGTAGCAACCAACTTAATATGAAAGCAGCAGCTCATCTTTGCTTCATTTGCACTTTCAGATTCCCACTTTCACTGTGGATCTTTCACTGAAGTTCAGTAGAACCCATTCCTTATGTATCGTTAGAATTGCTTCTTCTGAATTTACTTTGTATTCTTATTGAATTCAGAGTTTAAGTAAAAAGACTTTGTAACTTACAAAGATAATACAAATTGAATGTTTTATGCCATAATGCTTTTGAGGCTATGGCAAGAAATGTGGAAATTCTATATTATACATACAATTTATTTTGTCACCCTCTAGAGGCTGTTCCCATATGGGTCATTGCGTATGAAATCAGTGGAAAACATTCAACAATTACTTGTAATTCATATTTTGTGTGCTTATAGAGAATGAAGATAAGTAATTAACTAGTGCTAGGCTTTAATGCCCTACAAACTACTAAAAATTCACTTTAAAAAATGCAATTTTGACCTAAAAATCTCAAAAAATGCTGTATGGAATTTAAAAAATGCCCCTAAAGCTGAAAAGTTTTGTTCTAATGTGTATCAGTTTAAGGGAAATTCAAAATTACACAGTATAAAATAATACAATTAAGCAAAGAACAAGTTTAGTTAATGCAATTACACAAATTGAAAAGGACATTCTATAAGCAATTGATTTATTTTCTGGGAAAATATGCTAGGCACATAATGCACCTTCTTTGAGTACAGAGCTTTAAGAGAATTAGCAGCTTTTACCTTGTATGGTGCAGCATTGGTCAACAGTAACAGTATGTTGACATGTGGAATGCCATTGGAATATATAAAACATATAGACCTGTCAAACATTTTGCTGATTGCCGAAAAATGTGCTGCTCACAATTGAGTAGGAATTGTTCTCCTGAATCATCTTCCATTGTGGCTACCACATTTGTCACATAACGGCCTAGTGAATCTGTACTTTCAACAATATGTACCCAATTTTTTTTTCTGATACTTTTTGCCTAATCTTCTGCATTGTTCTTTGTTGCATCTACTAATGTAATTCTTTCTTAAAGTTGAATATGGTAAACACTTTACAGTGTGTCCTTCTAGGAAGGTGCATAACTTGAGATTATTCACTTTGTTCAATGGAATATCTGCACAAATGAATCCTTCACAGCATTCTTCAAAGAAAAGTGAACCTGAAGAAGAGCCAGTTTCACCAAGTAACATTTGGTGTGCTGTGTTTTTACCTTCAAGAAGTTGTAGAGGAATATGCTTTTCTCTTCCCGTGTTGGTCTGTAAACCTTTTTCAGTTGCCACTTCTATTTGCAGTCCTTACAGGAAAGTATATTCCCAGCTGTGCAGAAAACTTTTTCATTATAATGTAAAACAAAGTTCTTTAACTTATGCGCCACACTTTGCTTTACTTTAGGCATCATGAACTTCACATCTCAATTCTTTATACTGTGTGAAAGACACCTAATCTGCACCTGCTATTCAGGAGACGTTAACAAACACAATATCTACTAAGGAATGCGCCTAACTGCTACTTGTTAAACATAGCTTACAGCTGTCAAATGAGCAAGTTCATTATCAATCTATAGTAGGGGAAGAAAGTGTCTATTTTCCTGAAACTAAAGTGTAATTTTAATGTGGTACTGCTAAGAACCAAGCAAAGTAATTTACTAAGAAATGAAACGTAAGAACAGAAATGTTCCTTTGCTCTTGAAAAGCAAAAAGGCAGAATGTACCTAAGATGTTTTTAAAATGCACAATAATGCAATAAAAACTCTAAAAGATGCACAATAATGCAATAAAACCCCTAAAAATACACTATACCACAAATTTAGAAAAAAATGCAAAAAAAAAAATGCCTAAATAAATGAAGTTAGTTTTCACTTCTTTTACTCTAAAACAGATTTATATACAACTCATTAATGAATTAGACTTACCAAAATAAAGATGCAAACTCATCAATATCCTAGCCCTAGTAATTGAGTAAACTTCCACAGCCTTTGTCCATTACTTCTTTCTTGGCTTCCAGTATGGGCCACGTCCTGATGGCTTTTTTAATCATGCCAATGTTTTGCCGTAAACTTTGTTCAGCTTCTTCATTGGATGACTGTAAACCTGATCCAACTAGTCACTGCAGGACGACTTCCTATTGGAGGAGAAGGAACCAATAGAATTGCAAGTGGGATAACCATCCAGCTTCTGAAGGAACATTTTCCGGCCGACATCATTGAGCTCTTCCGGCACACTCGAACGTCCACTTTCTTCCTGTTTGGTGGCAGATTCTATGAACAGGTAGACCGTGTGGCAATGGGCTCTCCGTTGTCACCAGTAATAGCAAATTTCTACATGGAACACCTGGAACACAAAATACTGGCCACAGCCCCACTTTAGCCATCTCATTTCTACCGGTACGTTGACGACACATTCGTTATATGGCCACATGGATGAGACACTTTGCCGAGCTTTCTCACACACCTCAACAGCCTCCGACCCCAAATTCAGTCCACCATGGAAGTGGAGAAGGACAGAAATCTGCCATTTTTGGACATCCTGGTCTCCAGAAACAACAACGGTACTCTGGGGCATGCAGTGTACCGCAAACCAACACATACTGACCTCTATTTGAATGCTCGCAGTTTCCATCATAAGTCACAAGGGGTCGGAGTTCTCAACACTCTGACCCACAGAGCTCTGTCGGTCTCTGATCCCAGCCACCTAAAACAAGAGCTGCAGCACCTGAGGCACACATTCCGCCAAAACGGCTACTCCGTAGAGGATATTGAAGCCTCAATCTCCAAGGCCAAGAGAGGAAAACCACAAACTCAGCAAAAACCAGATCAGCCGACTGCCACTGCCTGCATCCCATACACTGGCAATCTTTCCGGCAGAATCAGTAGAATTCTCGCAAAACACAACATCAGAACCATCCACAAGCCACCTTTGAAGATCCAACACCTAGTGAGACCGGTAAAGGACAAACTGCACCTTAATGTACCAGGGGTATACCGTATCCCCTGTGAATGCGGGATGCCGTACATAGGGCAAACTGGTAGGACCATTTCCACCAGAGTCAAGGAGCACGAACGGTCTGTACGATTAATGCAGCCTGAAAAGTCAGGGCTGGCGGAGCACTGCTTTGAAAAAGACCACAGAGCTAACTTCAAAGAAACGACCATTGTTGCAAAATGTAGCGGTATATGGGAACGGAGGGTTAAGGAGGCTCTGTCCATCTCCTCCGAGAAGAGTACACTGAACCGGGATGCTGGATTGCAGTTTAGTCCATCCTGGAAACCAGCCTTAAAATTGGAAATCGACCAACTCAGAAAACACAGATTCCAACGGAGCGGTGAACCACCTCCACACTAGACTGGGTGTTTTCTACTCGGTATGTACTGGCTGACAGTACATATACTGGTCCCTTCACTCTTGCTAGTCATTCATCATCCTGATGATGGGAGAGATGTACACTCCCGAAACGTCAATGTCTCTTCATCACTACACCTGCCTCGAAGCCCGAGAGCATCTTGAAAATGAGTATATACAGTCCTTAACCAAATTAAATACTACATATATGTTATAGCTTAGGAAAGAGAAAAGCAGATCAAATGAAGTCTTTGGTGGAAGCTCAGCAACAAGCTTCAATATTTTTGCAACAAAATACATCAAAAGAACAATTGCAAATTGATGGAGAAATATTTACACTTAGAATAAATGGAATAAATAGAGATATTAGAGATATAAACTTGATTAAAGCTGGTTGCCTTGAATTTATGAGTATGGAAAACAAATTTGCAATCAAATTTTAACTTTGGTGGTTTCCTTTCGGTTGCATGGTATTACAGTATAACATGCATCATGTAGTTATGTGTGTGACAAATATGTGCTGTATTTTTAATGCCTAAGTGGATGCAGAGCTGGCCCTGTAGCACAGTTGGTAGAGCACCTGCCTCTGTGCAAGGGGTCCCGGGTTCGATTCCTGGCAGGGGGGTTAGGAAGTTTTCTCCAGCCAGAATTATTCCTCATCCTTCCCTGAGTCTGGAAGTATAATGGTGGCGCCGTGACTGAGTGGTTAGACTGCTTGCCTGTCACCTAGGCGGGACCCGCATGTGGTATTCATGGTGGACGAAGCTGCGTCTGGACAGGTTTTCTCCGGTTTCCCCCGCCATTAATTCCACCAACGGCTCTATTATCACCCTTCCAATCATCCATTTCGCCTGCATTTCATATCATCCTCTTCCACACTCTCATACTTGGTGCTTGGCTGACTGCCTGCTTCCAGGTCTTCACTCTGTCTGGTCCAGAGGTCCCTCTGCTCCCCGACAGGCGTCTGACCCTAGGCTGGCGTGTAAGTCCTAGGAGGTGTAAGTCCTACATAAGGGGAGGGTAATCAGGGAAAGAAGAAGTGGATGCAGAACATTACGGAAACACATAAACTACAGGTGTGTTACTTATAATATTAAAAATGTGGACCCATTTCAAAAGTACCTGCCTTGATGTATCTCTCTTGCTCTTCTCCATTTTGGTTGCTTCTACCCATCGCTCGTGGGTGTCTCTGTGCAGCATCTTAGTAAAGGACAATATACCTATTATTGTTCTTAAATCTTCATGCCTTATATTTTCTATTTAATCCTTTACCTGCTGAATTCATTTCTTTTCAGGAATTTTGAGAACTTTGTTGATTTTTTATGCCATAAGCCTCCAATTAAGATATATATTACAATAATTATATTTTTAAAAATATCATTATCCTCAATTTCTTTGTTGTTTCTATTTGGGTACATTGGTGGTTAGAATGAACATTTTGGAGAAATTTGGTTTAAGTACAGAATTTGTTTCATTTATGAAATTTTACAAAAATAAAAAAAAAAAATTAAAAAAAAAACTAATGAATTCCTGTGTATAAACTGTTTGAAACATATTTTGAAATGAAATTTAGTTATATTTGGGGTAAAATAAAACCTCACAGTGGATTTGCCAAGCACCAACAACTGTCATATTCAAACCATTTACAAAAGATTCCACCACAACTTGCAGTAAAGTATAAAAGTTACTCCGCACTATGACGGTGCCTACCACTCAAGATAATGTTGGTATCCTGTTTATCTACATTACCTTTCATGAATTATATATGTGAATGTATCAGATTTTTTATTTCAAGGAATTTTATAGCCATGCGCTCATGGCAGCCAATGACCATTTCCCCCAAATATTCATTTTCCCAACTGAAAGAACAAAAATAAATCTTTTTCTGTCTGAATTTTGATTCTTTGTTTTTCATGTTTGAAATCTAAATCTGTGTAACAACCAGCAGGAAACTGAACTATTAGCTGTTTAATGAATTATTCACAAGTTCATTTTAATTCATTGACCTGTACTATAATTTTCTCATCTAATTTCCCACATAAGTGCAGTTAAGTTAAGGGCAGTAGTATTTGTAAGCTTCATAACCATTTTTGTTGAATTTTGTTTTTATCATGAAGAATACCCTGGTTGAAATTGATTTCATATATGTTAATAATATGTTAATTTGCCGCCCCCCCCCCCACCCCCCGTTCCCCATTTCTGTCGGATATTGAGTGATTTATTATCCTTGAGTAATTTGGTGACACTTCTACACTTCATTTGGTATTCCACTGTCACTGTCTCTGAATTTGCAAATGCACCATCAATTATTTTATTTTGCTTCCAGATACTGAAGGGTTGATATCCCAGGCATTGCTAGTAGGTGATATTGACGCAGCAGTGGAACTGTGTATGAAAAATGCATGGTATGCAGATGCTATAATTTTGGCAACGGCTGGAAGTATGGAGTTGCAGGAAAGGACTCGGCTTCAGTATTTAGAAGTGAGTAGAATATCATCCTTCCAATCCTGCTGGATAAGACCTTTGTCCCTCCTACTCCATCAGTGAGGTCACAAAAATCTACACATATGTTAAAAAAAATAAATAAAATCGAGTAATATTATGAATATCTAATGGTAAAATGGTACAGAGAAAAAGATTGTATTTTCTGACTTGTTTATGAATGTCAGTTGTGATTTCTTATTGACCAAGTTAGGGTACAGCAGTTTTAGCCTGTGTGATCAACTTCTCATTTCCTTTTAACTTAGCTTCATGTACAACTCTGTTTAAAATATTGCAACAAGATTTGTAGCATATTCTGAGATGTTCCCTATTGGCTATTTTACATCAGCTTATTACTGCCTCTTTCTTTTACAAGATATTGTTTCTGCCGTTGTTATCTATTTCTGCATTTTACCATTCAGATTTGAAGAGCTAATTAGTTTTTTGATGGAGAATGCTGTATCAAAGTAATTTCTGATGGTATTTAGAAATATTGATGTTCTTTCATTAGTATCAATTTTGGATATTATGTCTGTCCATATCTCTTTTTCTAATAAATTATTAAAATAATGTACATTTTTCTCACTGAATGATCTGTTATAGCCAATGGATTTATTTGCTTTTGTTGCTATATTACCATTTATCTGCATGTATAGAACATTAGCATTATGATCCAAAATTCCTAAGTTTACATTATAAACACTAAGTGGAGGGGAATTACAGCTAATTATTATTTAATACAAGCAACTTTCAAGATGGAAGTAATGCGTGTTGGTGTATTTATAGTTCCTATTAGGTTATATGACTGAAATAATGATCAAAAATCATTTACACTACTATTGCTAGATAGGAAATTTATATTCTGATCCCCACACGAAATAAGCTGCATGTGTTTTCTTGCAAGTCCATTTAACAGGATCTCAAAATATTTGAGAAAAGTTTTTAAACAGCTACTTGATCTATAGATACGCATAACTGAAAAAGTGTAATTTGCAGCAAATGTCTGTGACTGTATGCTCAAAAGACAGTCTTACATTTAGGTAATATGTTGCCTTGTTTTTGCTGCATTTTAATTGATTTTTTGCGTAAATTGCTACACCTCCATTTTTAAGAGGTGTTCAACAGAAGGAACCAACAGTATTAAAGTTAGCAATGCGATGAGACTATTTCATCATATACTAGCCATTGTTCTCTACAGCACATGATTTCATTACTTAATAGCACTTCTAATTTTTGTTTCTAAGCCATTGGACATTTTGATGCATTAAGGTAAACTTACTGGACTGAATTTCTTTACCAGATGTCCTAGAAAGGCATAACATAGACTGCTTGGATATTTGGACTAGTCTTTAATAATTATATTAATCCTTTATTTTAATTTTTAATCTTACACTCTTATTTCATATTTCAGTGAGCAAACATTAAATTTATACATAGTGCAGTAATAGAAACAGGAAATATTTTAAATGTACTTACCTTTCAGCAAAGGAAAGGGCCATTGTCAATGCTGATTTCAGCAGTTGTGACAGAAGATTGGAGCAAAATTGTAAAGAACAATGATCTAGATAGCTGGAAGGAAGTATTAGCTGCAGCACTCACTCATTGCAAAACAGAAGATTTTCCTGTTATCTGTGGTAAGTAATCTGTGGTACTGAAGCATTTACATCTTGGCCCCTGGCCCTTTTGTCATTGGATAACCTCTAAGATTCCTTATATACATTTATATTTTGATGTGTGTCGTTTATTTCTTTTGCTAATGCTTATAACTTCCTTCAATATATCTTTTATTATTAATTTTGCCTTTTGAACCACTTTTCTCACCTTTATGCTTTCATTATTATTTTTAAACCACTCAGTTCATTTTAGATGATAAATTATTTTATGCCAACCAACTTATTAATGGTTTTTATACATACATGCTGTGTCTGTGGGCGGGGAGGGGGTAATTTATCATCTAAAGGTTATTTAATTAAAACCTGGCACATAAAGTACTTAGGATTGTAAGTCGTCCTTAGGGTACTTATCTCAGATGTGAGATACCCTAGTAGTCAACTGGGAAAATATTAATTGGCTGGGGAATTTAATGTCATGCTGGCAAGTTGCCATGGCAGCTCTGTGGTTCTGTTTCTTTTCTCAAAGACTTTGAAATAATTCCTGTCTCCCTATATCCTCCACCCTATTCCTTACCTCTTTCCAAAAACCTCTAGCTAATCGCTCCCTCTCCTCCCATTTATTCCCCATTCCAATTTCCTATAGAGCTCTCTTCAATCCCCATCCCATTAAGGGCTCTTTCCTGCATTATTAAACACTGCCTCAAAATATTTTGACCTTGCATTAATCTTATTCTGTACCAATATTTTAATATCCTTCCACAATCATTCCCTTACTACCAACTTTCACATTTCCAGCATTTCTGCACCATTTGGCACTGATATAGTTAATCTCAGTACCTGTTTACAAAATAATCTATTTATTCTATCCAGCTCATCCCATTCCTCCTTACTTCCCCAAATCTCTATCCCATAGGCCATTTTTGCTTCCACCACCGTCACATATATTCTTTCCAGCCACTTGGCTTGTATTCCTGGTATCTTTTGTAAATAGTCTTATAGTGTTCATCACTATTTTTCCCTTTGCTAAAGCATTAATCTTTTGATCATTTCATCTCCCATTACTACTCAATCTCATCCCTAGATAGTTGAATTTCCTCATCACTTGCTGCTCCTCCCCTCCCACATTCCACTTTTCCTCCCTCTTCAATGTATTTCCTCTTTTAAAAACCATTGCCTTTGACTTTTTATAATTTATTTTCAAACCCCACTTCCTCCAATTTAAATCGAACTTACCATTAAATCATCTGCAAAAAGAAAACCTGGTATTTCTCTGTTGTTCACAGTAGGCAAATACAAATTATCTTTATCTAACTCATCCAGTATATCATCTATAAATAAATTAAACAGTATAGACCTAAGTTTACATTCCTGTCTTAACCCCTTATTACTTGTAACTTTCTCTTTTACTTCATTTCCATTCAACCTAATACAAAACATATTATTCCTATATATATTTTGTATTGGTTTAATAAATTTTGTATTTAATCCTTTCAATCTCAATTTCACCCATAATGCTTCCCTATCTATAATACCAAAAGCTTTCTCTAAATCGATAAATGCCATACATACTTTCCCTCTTTTAATACTCATATATTTGTTCACAATTGATTTAATTACAAAAATAGTACCCACTGTTCTCTTTCCTTTTCTAAATCCTGCCTGAAATTCTGATATATCATCTTCGTCCTCCACCCAGCATTATAATCTTCTTGCTAAAATCCCTACATAGAATTTTCCTAATACTGACAATAAACTAATTCCCCTGTAGTTAACTAGGTCATCAATCCTCCCTTTTCCTTTATAAATCGGTACAATTATACTTGTCCTCCAACAATATGGTACCCACCCTTCTTTAAATATGCTATTCATCATCTTTACTAATATCTCCTTTCTTTATCCTCTATCCATGCTTTCCAGAATTCCCCTGGAATACCATCAAGTCCTACTGCTTTCTTATTTGTTAATCTTTTTGTTTCTTCCTACACTTTGTTTACAGTTCTCTCTTTGTCTAGACTAGCTATATAGTCTACATTTAACATCACCAAATTCAGGTTGACTATAAGAAGAGGTGGAATCAGAACTAAAAAATTTAGTGCCATAACCGGGATTTGAACCACGGATCTTCTGCTCATCCAGTGGCTGCTCTAACCACTAGGTTGATTTCTTTATTTTCTGTACCCAGACAATTTTTAAAATAACTATACCATACTTCCGGCCTTATAATATTTTGCCTGTTAACATTTCTATACATTCCTCTAGTTATTTACCATACTCTATCAGTGTCCTTTTTAGTAGCTGCTTCAAGTAAATTTTTACTTATTCTCTCCCCTCACTCCATCCTTTTTATTTCAATTAAGCATTTATAACTCCATTTCATTATTATAAAATTTTCTCTTGTCTCTTGGTTTCCTTGTATCTTCCTCCTCCTTAATTCCTGTTCCATCCTCCTCTTGGCCCCTTTACATTCATCATCGAACTACCCCTCTCTCTTACCTTGATACACATTCCTTTGTGTAATTCTATATCCTGCCTTTTTAACTATCACCTCAATTTTCTCAATTGTATCATCAGATTTCCTCATTTGTAACAATTCACTTATATCTTCCTTTATACCCCTATCTAGCAGTACATTTAGTCTTCCCAGATATAACCCTTCCTCTTCTCCACTTAAATACATTTATTATTTTTCCCCTCTCACAGGTTGATAATACTCCACCCCTCCCTTAACCTCTTGAGCGACAGCCATTTAAAAGCTCTGCAGCCCGAGAACGGATACCCAATATCCAGCGCAGGGCATTTAAATTGTTAAATGCGCTAAAAGTGCTTCCTAAATACACAGCTGTATTTTGCGTAAATTTTAAGTTATTTTAATAAAACAAAAACTGGTATAAAACTCATTATATGCAGTATACATGTACATCATCAGCAATGTTGAGTTGCATTTACAAATCGTTGAAATGGCACTATTTGTTTCACTGTGGTAAAAAGTTAACTTTGCTTTGTCGAACGCGCCTAATATAAGTTCTGTGAAAGAAACAGTAGTCGACCCATTGTATGTGTGGCCCTTGCATCAGCAAAACAAAGCGTAGTGTGAAATAAAGCACTAGTGTATGCGTGGTCTGTGAGTCATCAGAATAAAGCAGGTTTGCAATTTTTCCTTACACGTGTTTCGTAACTTGGATATAGCTTACAGGCTCCGTTTGTTTCTTTCTTGAAATGCATACGTATACTTTCCTGCTTGTAGCTGAAGTGAGAAGCTATTGAGTGTTACATCTCAGAGCTAAAACATGGCATGAACAAGCAGTGTTGCACAAAGGTTAGCGAGTGGTGGAAGTGTAAGGGCTTCTGAAATTACACACGATAATGTGGAGGACTTCTTGCTGTGTGACAGCGATTTGGATATTGATGGCGAATTTTCCGAATTTGAGGGGGTGTGGAGGATATAGGTACAAGTAGCAGTGAGGAAGAACGTGACCAACTTCCTTCAGGTGTTCGTGAAGAGTCAGCATTGTGGAGTGCTGAAAACAATTCCAATACAAACAGGCACATCTTCACGAGCACAGGGTCTGGTGTTCAATCCCAGGCTCAGCTGACTTCTGACAGCCAACCAATTGAAATTTTTACAAAATTTTTTACTACCGACTTAGTGTCTCTCATTGTTTCAGAAACAAATGTATATGCGAGTAAGGTGAAGGAAGACCTGCTCTCTAAAGGTAAATTAGGGCCTAAGAGCAGAATTCAAAGGTGGACAGAAGTAACACTCAATGAGATTTACAGGCTAATTGGTCTAATTATACTTATGGGTGTTATTTGTAAACCTGCATTATACATGTATTGGTCCACAGATGACATGCTAGCTACTCCTTTTTTTGGAAAATGCATGTCAAATAACAGGTTTACTTCAATTTTGCGGTTCCTTCATTTCACCTGCACAGAGAATGTAAATGACAAACTCCACAAAATTAGGCCTGTTTTCGATTATATTATTTCAAAATTTAAAGAAAATTATGTGCCTGGTGAAAAGGTCACTGTTGATGAAAGCCTAATGCTTTGGAAGGGCCGCTTAGGTTGGAAGCAATAAGGGCTAGATTTGGCATAAAGAGTTTTGATGTTTGTGAAAGTAAAATGGGATATCTTTACAATAGCTGCATTTACACTGGTCAAGGGACTGACAATACTGGAGACAAAGATTTGGGCTTATCTGGCTCCATAGTAATGCACCTAATGGAACCTGTGCTTGATCAGGGTAGGACTGTGTACTTAGATAACTGGTACAGCTCTCCTAAATTATTCATGGCCTTACACAAAAGAAAGACTAATGCAATTGGAACAGTACGTTCAAATCGTATTGGTTTGCCAAAAGATGTGAATACAAAGGCTCTAAGGAGAGGGGAAATGGAGGTGCATCAGCTCCCACCTTTGACCTACCTTGCCTGGCAGGACAGGAGGGTAGTTACGGCATTATCCAATTGCAGCTCTAAGATTTTGATGATTGACACTGGAAAAACAGATGCCCATACCAAAATGTGCATTTTCAAGCCTGACGTTATCCAGGAATACAATATGCACATGGGCGGTGTCGATCTAGTAGATCAGGTATTGCAAGCATATCCCTCTTTACGAAAAACAGTGAAATGGTATAAAAAGGTATTTTTGCACCAGCTGGATATAACCATATACAATTGTTTGGTAATTTGGAGAGCTCTAAACCCACACAAGACAATGACCTACCTGGACTTTCGACTATCAATAGCTCGCAGCCTAATTGAACAATACCAGGTTGAGAGGCCTCTTCATACTGGGGGTAGAAAATCCAAAACCCCTGCACCCCTCAGACTTCAAGGAAAACATTATCCTAAAAGGATACCGTCAACAGCAAAGAAGTCCCGCCCATCTCGAAGGTGTTTCGTGTGCCGCAAGAAGGGAATCCGTAAGGAAACTGGGATGATCTGTGGCGAATGTGGAGATGTGCCCTTGTGTGTTTATCCCTGTTTTGAGGCATATCACTGCAGAAGGAACATATAAAGGTAAGCCAGTAAAGCATATAGAATTTAATTAAATGTTTCATAACGGGGGAAAATTAAAATAAGTTGAGTTAGATAGTGGATAAATAAGGGTTAAATGCACAAACGCACAGGACGTGTATACACGTCCATATCGCTCGTCCGTCATTTTAAATGGACGTGATTTCACGTCCATATCCCTGAAGAGGTTAATTCTAAAAGTAGCCTTCAGTGGGAAATGATAACTAGTAAATGCACCTTGGACCATTTCAAAATCCATGAATGCATCCTCAATATCCAAAGAATAAAGTAAATAATCCACAACACTCTGCCCGTTACTATTTAGGAATGTAATTTCACCCATCTGATCCTTCCCTTTAACCCCATTAGTACGGACATGCGTAATTCACGATCACGATAATATGATTTTATTTGCAAATTTTAAGATTTTTTAATTAAAAATGCAAATTTTGACATTTTCCCATTATATTCACGAATGTTAATGTTTAGTCTTTATTAAACTGTCATTTTTATATTTTGACCCTTCCCGAGCACAATAAATTTAAATGCTGGGTGATTTTATCTGCATACAATTTTCTCATTATTTTGATGACACATAAGGTATAGTGCGGGTGACAATCGCCAGTGGCTATGGAAGAACTGTTCAGAGAAAATACAAATGGTGTTTGTTGAAGTTCAATGTTGATAGTACATAAAACACTCATTTTCCAGAGTGTGTTGCCTAGCGCGTCTGAGAATCAATTCAGTTTGTTGTTTGTTTCCTCTGCTTGTTCTTTTTATGTTTATGGCGTGCATATAGAAAGTGGTCAAAGTTGTGATACTTTAAGTGCTGTTTTTGTTGAATTGAGAAGTATTGCCATATTGCTATAAACAAAACATTTTAGACTTTTTTTTTTCTTTGGTCTTACTAAACCTCGTGGTGTAGTGCTACAATATATAACCCAAAAGGCGACCGTAAAATGACAAAAGTTGTTCATGCCAAAAGTCGCGCAAGTGAATTTAGAGCAGATGGACTTTTGCAAGTGACGTTAATACTGTATGCCATAAATAATGGAACATGACTATATCATGGGAAAGAAAAGATCTTACTGAGACACTACAACTTTACAAAAGTTTTGGCCTTCTCAACAATTTGTTTCCAGACTTTTCTATTTTGTATGCAAACAGGCCAATTTTTTATTTTTATATGCTTAATGTCATCAAGTACATTGTCTAACCATCTATTTTTGTAACGGCCCCTTAATCTTGGTTTCATTGGGGTCCATTTATATATTCTTCTAACCATTCTATCATCCAGGGTCCGATTTGTGTGTCCAAACCATTGTAATCTTAAAGCTTTTATGTGGTTAATGATATTTTCATTTTTGATTAATTTGTTTAATTTGTTATTATAACATATTCTCATTGTATTATTATTTTGTTTCACTGCTCCAAATATAGTAAGTAATATCCTTCTTTTGAACACCATTAGCTTTTGTTTATTTGTTTCGTTAAGGACCCAGGTTTCACACGCATATGTTACAATAGGTCTGACTATGGATTTGTATAATTTTATTTTTGCTGACTTAGATACTAACTTACTCCTAAATAGAAATTTGTTAGCATAGAAAGCTTTATTACCTAGAGCAATTCTTTCTTTAATTCATTCTTTATATCATTGTTATTATTGATTATAGACCCGTGATATTTAAAAGAATCCACTCCTTCTAATTTTGTATTTTCTCTTTAGTCTTTCCTTTTTTTTCAGTTCACTTTAAATGTTTAGTTTTGTCTATATTTGTCATTAGGCCATATTGCTTAGACAGTTCTACCAGTTTTTTGAATGTTTCAATCAGGATAGCTTTACTTCTCATTAATAAAACATCGTCAGCATATGCCAAACATTGTTTGGATCTTGTGCTTGTATTTCCTCTGATATCCAATTGTGAGATTATTGAGTCGATTATTATGCTAAACAAGGTGGCAGAAAGAGGATCCCGGGAAAGAAAAAATAGCTGTACAAAACACATGGAAACCAACAAGCATAAAAAAATGTATCCTAGAAGATCGCCACAGTTCGACAGGCATCGATAGCAACATCATTCTGGGCTGCCAAAAAGAAGCAAGATATGTCTCAAGAATTGGCCAGAGATACTGCAGAAGCATTCGTCAAGGCAAATATACCTTTAGAAAAGGTGGATGATCGCAACATGAGAAAATGGATGGACAAATACATGGTAGGTACAATACATAATATTTTATAAACAGTTATATTCTAGAGTATAGGTACTCTTTGGAGCGTTTTTGAATTTTCATCCATCTCTGAGCGTGACCTCAATAAGCTGATCTTCATCTGTTGGTACTGCCAACATTTACAAAATTATATTAAGTAGATTTTCCGGGCAGACAAGGAGAACGCTACGGTAGTAATGCCAAAGGAGGCATACAACACGAAAATCTCAGAACTACTGGACCCGGGTACCTACAAGAAGCTTGGGAAGGATCCAACCTCGCACATTTTAAGGACGACCAACAACCTTATAAAGAGCTCCACGATAGCAGATAACATCAAACATCAAACCTGCAAGAGCAAAGCTTTACCGCCATGGCTCTATGGACTGCCGAAAATCCACAAAGACGACGTTCCACTACGACCCATCGTTAGTGCTGTTGGATCACCCACATATAACATTTCCAAGTATCTGGCTACTCTATTGCAGAAACACATTGGCAACACCCCATCCTACATCAAAAACTCCAGGCACTTCGTAGAGAAACTGAAGACCATACAACTGGGGGCAGAGGACCGCCTTGTCAGTTTCGATGTCATTTCTTTATTCACCAAGGTTCCGATTACAGAGGCACTACAACACATTGCCGAACTTTTTCCGCCCGACATCACCAGTCTTTTTCGTCACTGCCTAACCACAAGCTACTTCCAGTGAAACAACACTTTCTATGAACAGATAGACGGCGTTGCCATGGGCAGCCCTTTAAGCCCGGTAGTTGCAAATATTTTCATGGAGAAGTTTGAGGAAGAAGCGCTAAGAAGCGCTACATATAAACCAAAAACCTGGCTTAGGTACATGGACGACACCTTCATTATCTGGAGCCACGGGGAAGAAAAACTAAAAGCCTTTTTTCATCATCTAAATAGCCAAAACCATGCCATACAGTTCACCATGGAGAAGGAAACAGACAACAGCCTTCCTTTCCTGGATGTCCTAGTGACAAGAGAAGCTGATTCACGTCTGGGTCACACAGTTTATCGCAAACCTACTCATACTGATAGATACCTCCATAAAACCTCGAACCATCATCCAAGACAAAAATTGGGCATAATCAAAACCCTTTCCGAACGGGCCAAGAAGATTTGTGAGCCACAAAAGCTGAATAAAGAAATCCGACATCTAAACAAGGCCCTCATCAGCAACGGTTATACACACAAGGAGATTACAAGAGCTCTCCATCCGAGGTACCCGACAGTCCAAGAAGACCGGAGGAAGCAAATCCTGAGTACCATCTATTTACCATACATCCATAAGGTAACAGACCGAATAGGAAGACTGCTGCAACAGTACAACATTAGGACTATTTATAGGCCTACAAAGAAAGTCAAAGATTTATTTAACTCCGTTAAGGATAAAGGACATCCACACTGCACAGCCGGTGTTTACAAAATACCATGTAGCTGTGGACAAGTATATATAGGCACCACCATGCGGAGTATCAGCACTCGACTAAAAGAACACGAAAGACATAGCCGGTTGGGGCAGACGGACAAGTCAGCGGTGGCAGAACATTCTCTATTGTTTGGCCACGATGTGAACTACAAAGACACGGAGGTACTCTCAAGGACAAGCCACTACCAGGCTCGCTTGACTCGGGAAGCGATAGAGATTTTTATGCATAAAAACTCCTACAATCGAAAAGAAGAGAGACAGCAGATAAGCAAAACTTGGCTCCCGGCTCTAATAAGAGGGAGAAGAAAACCCGAGATACGGGAAGCCTTCTCTTTTATACCAGGATCAGAGACGTCCCATTTGCCGGCATTTTGAAAATATAATTTGAGATCAATTTATTAAGAAAAGATTTGTTAGCGATGATCTCACAGTGGAATTCATGAGAACAAGCGATCATGAAAATTTTTGTTACCAAGGACACCAAAAAGAAACAAAAATGATCAGTAATACGAAAGTTTGCAGTGAATTATAGTTTACGTGCAGCCGCTAAGTTAGACCTAAATAACAGAGGTTGACCCTGAAGATGCTGGACGCAGTTTTCAGCGAAACGTCGGAGGAAGGTAATCCAACTCGACCACGGCCCAAAAGCCCGGAAAATCTACTTAATATAGTTGATAATGCCGGCCGTGAAAGCCTGAGCACTTATATTTACAAAATTATTGTGCAATATTTTAGCGTGTAATTTTAACATCCATTTAAACACAGCTTTTTGTTTAAAATATGGTATAACATTAAGCAATTGTTATTCTTCTATAATACCATGGTGGCAAAGCTCGTGTTTAATTTTACTTAAATGTCTGCAATAGTGAAATATCTGCGACTTACTGGTGTTTTGATAGAGGTCTAGTGGAACAAACCTTATTCAGAAAAACGATATAGGGTTTCGAACGTGAAAAATCTAAGTACAAAAACACTCCAAAGGGTAAAGTATCCTCTTGTCATCGAAAATTATATTTAACTTCCTGTCCCTATACTTTTTTTTTTATTTCATCCATATAGAACATATAAATGTTGGATATATCGGTTAATACATACATATACATACTCTAACACATGATTTCATTCCTAATTCTTTTTCATTCTTTTCTACAGAGGCAGGAGATTTACCACATGCCTGAACTCTTCGTGAAAAATATGTAGGGGACTTCGCAAATTTACGACTACAAGATGTGAAAGGAAAGTTGGAGGGGAAATATATCGTTTTGTGTTTAAACCAGCTATAAAATGGGGAGATGTATATTTGTTGCACTGTTCACAATTTTTACAGACCTGAGCTTTTTGTAGCTGGTGTTCAGGTTTTGGACAGTGCAAATGCCACACACTGCATTCAGGACATTCTTGAGAGTCTCATTTGTGAGTGTTTAATATCAACTGGCTTAGTTGGTATTTAGCACTTAAACATTTAGATCAATGCTATGCTTTATTTTTCGCATTTTACTTTCTAATTTTTATGCAACGCATCAACATGTAACTGACATTTGTATTTATGTTTATTAACAGGAATATATGTGAAATATATTAATAATTGCTTGCCTTTGATTTCATTCTTTAATTTGACAGTCAGTAAAATTACATTCAAGATAACACTGCTTTTGACCAAATTATAAACACACCTTTTAAATGTCCCTACCCATTAGATATATCCAGTCCATTTTCTTCACAGAAATGTATTAGCTTTCTACCTTCCTCATTTATCATTTTATCCCTACTTATTCTCCCCTCTCCTCCTTGCCCTATATCCTCATTTTCCTCTCCTCAGCTTGTGGTTGTTCGTCTCCTGTTCTTATATTAAAATCCCCTACCACAATTATTTTTATCCCCGGATGTCTATTATGTAACACCTCAAAATCTTGGTTCACTTTAAAGAATAGTTCATGATCATAAAATTCAGACGAACTTGGTGGGTTATACACAATGCCTATAGCCACCTTATCGGCTTTCTCTAAGAGATCCATTGCTATTATCCATTGTACTTTATCATTACATAACTCATCTAGCACTTTAACCTGGAAGCCACTCTTTTTCTTTATAAACACTCCTATTCCCCATAACGACCTCCCCACTGTTTTGTCTGACCATAGTAATCATAACATTCCATTTCAATGTTTACACTTTCATTAATATGAGTCTCCACCACCACGACTATATCTGCCATGTTTAAAAAATATTTAATCTCACAGCTCCTCATCTTATCCCATATACCTTCTACATTCCAGAATAACACCACCAAAGACCTTCCCTATACTGAATCTTTTCTTTCAAACCAGTATTCATCTAACTTCGACCTACCACGAGTCCATCTTTTCTCCCCTTTACTGCCCACAGCACTTTCCACCTGCGTAATACTGCCACTCTGTTGACACTACACTCAAATTGCCTTGGTGCGTAACATCCAATCCTGCTGCTGCATCGTGACGCTGATGTGATCCTGGCAATTGACGTCGTTAAACAACAAAATAATTAGTTAGTTAATTATGCTGCTGCATCCACTGCCATCTTTGTTAGTTTATCTCTCATCTGTTTTGACGGGGAAACACGCTTCTGCAGTGACATCACTGTAGATCTCAGCAGTTCCGGTCTATGTTCTTGAATTTGTCCATGCATCTCACTTCACCTCCCTTCTCTACTAATGTCATTCCTCCTGTCTGCATCATCTCTCACCATATCTCACCGAAATGACCCCCCTCTCTCCCTGCTGCCACTACAGCTTGATCTTCTCTCTATTTTCTTGCACACGTGCCTCGGGTGTGGTATTCTGCTGAACACTTTCCTACCTACTTCCATCTATACATAACGTGAGCCCTCTAATGTATGCCTTCTTTCCTTGTGCTTTAGCCAGTTTCATCTCTCTTATCAATATATTTCTAAATTCTCTTTCCATTCTGCCATAATCATTTTCAATAAAAATTTCCGTCCCTCGTAATTTTGATGCACTATTTAAAATTCTCCATTTAAATTTTTCAGTTCTGATTCTATCTCTCAAACATTGCCCACACATGGCCTGTGTGTCTAAAAACACTAGCAGTAAGTTTGTTGGCATAAATAAATAAAATTCTCCATTTAAAGTTGACTGTTGCCAGCTTTACTAACTGAGGTCTTGGGTTTGGCGCCCTTCTTCCTATTCTAAATGAGTCAACCACTTCCCATCCTACTAATTCAATCTTCAAATTCTCTCTAAAAAGATCATCTACCTGCTGCCAGCTCCTCTTTCCTCTCTCTTCCTCATATCCAAATATAATTATATTCCTCTTTCTATTCTTCTCTTCTATATTTTCTAAATATATCAATCTTCGATCCAATTTTGCCACCTTGTCATTCACCTCTCTACCAATGTTACCCATTTCCTCCTTAATTTCTTGCATATTTTTAACCAATCTCTCTTCTATTCTATTTTTCCATTTGCTTCACTTGGGCCTTATCATCTGCTATATCTCTCAACATTTTCATTATATATCTCGTCTCTGGCCCGGGACTCATCCATTTCCAAGCCAATAATATTCCTTCCCTTTTTTTCCCCATTTTTTCTCCATTTCACTCCATTAAATGTGCCAATTCGCACACGATAATTCTCAACTGTTACACCCATCATGGAGCCTGCACTTTGTACATCCACCCTCTAATTCTCTTTGTCAGCAACTCCACCAAGGACTAAGAAATCATGGTTTTACCATGTTGATAGTGCAGAATACCATAAAGTTTACATATGAAAATCCAAGAAAAACCAGCAACTAGAGTGAAGAAGCACATAAGAAATACAATATTAAAGTAAATGCACAAATTGTAATGCAAATAGTAGCTCACTATTTTTATACTAACAGATTACACCATTATACACAAAATAACACTTATAGCATGTCAAAACACCAATACATATTACAGTTAGAAACTGTATTGTGACACGATGGAGGTCCGCATGTAGGGAGACTTAGGGACGTGAAGCCTCTTCCTGTCACCTGGAAGACTTCCTCGTGTGCCTGTCGCCGCGAGGAAGTGATTTTAGCGTTTTAGTCATAGTCACCTTTTATCCTCGGATGCTGCACCGCTCTGTGCTCATTGTAATGAGACTGACGGTGCAGAATGTTTTACTTCAGTGCCAGTTTTTAGCTCACTTTCACATTTCTGTAGGTCTACCAGCTACACTTGCTGAGGTACTGGCAGACACTTTTAAGTGCTGTAGAACGTTTACTATGTTTTATCTGCCTTAGCGATATTGGCGACCATGTTTGACTTGCTGTTTTATCTAAGATAGTTTTAGTCGGTCATGTGGTTATGTCTTATGTATCCCATTGTGCGTGTTAGTATGTTTGCTCTACTGTTATAGTTTCTGGCACTGTCTTGGTGACATTTTAATGTTTTTAAACTACGGTCGTAGTCCCAATGTTTTCATTCCTTTTATTCTGTTTGGGTGCTAATAACCTTGGCAGTTGTGCATCCTAAAACACTGCTGCTGCCGCCGCCATCGCCGCAATAAGAAAATGTGAAACTGCCACAGACAAGACAAACTTAAATTTAGATGTGACATAAAAACTTGTTTAGTGGAGGCAGTTCAGAAAATATAAGAAAGAAGCCCTCTTAAATACAAATTAATGAAAGATGTCTCAAGCCTTAGTCTGTGTTGACTAATGTCCACTGTGCTTGTTCCCTATTTTTGTATGGACTGTGGACACTAAAAAATTTGAGTTGCTGGTATAGTGCAGTGTAATGTGTCACAACCGACTCTGTTCCCAATTTCTAATTTTGGATATCAACATTGCATTTACTTTGTTGTAATAATACATACGTTGTTACACATATTGTAATATATTAGTTCAAAAAATCTGATGTGTTACACTCACATGCCTTTCTCTACTTTGTACTAACTGTTCTTACAAACCCTTCTTCCTCTTATCTTCATGTTAGTCGAGATAAACATTTGTAGAAATTATCTTATTGCTAATTTTCTTGTAGTACAAGCAGAATATGGGAATACAATAGACTCTGAGTGATAGCCAAATATTTTAAAGCTAGTCCTATATGAAGACTTTGAAATTCCATTCTCTTTACATGGCTAAGAGAGCAAGTGAATTACGACCTTCCATTTGAGGAAAATATAAGTATTTGAAAATTCAGACAAATAACGAGGAATGGTTCACTCAACAAAAAAATGCATTTGAGCATAAATTGTGTGTTTAAACGAGATGTACATCTTTTGTATAGTAAGATTTGGTCTGTCTCTTACAGTTTATCAGTTACGCAAAAGTCATCAAGAGTAAACAGGACTACATAGGGTATAGCAAGAAAATTCAAAATAAACATTTCATTTGCCATAAAAATCCTACAGCATTTTGATAAGTACTTCTCAGGTTACCAGCCATGTGATGTCGATAAAGTTGCTCAAGCTTTCGGCCATCTTCACTCTGTGGACTTCTTCAGGAAAGTGATGCGTTTTCCCTGCCCAGGCATGTCAATATTCTCTGGGTGGAGGGTCAGGGCTACTTGAGGCCGTCAAATGGGGCACAGTGCTCTCTGATTGGTCTGAGAAGAGGTGTTGACAGTATATAAGCTATCTAATTATAGATTTGGATTCAGAATTATTGTACATCGTAAACCAAATGCTACAACAATAAATATATCACTTATGAAACGTAATGGTAGTGATGTTCATGGTATCCACCTACAAGATTGATGACGTCAATCAGTATTACAACTTTAGCACTTATGTTTCTCGCACTATTCATCTGAAAGTTCATCATCTTCCTCAACTGTTGCAGCATTATACAAATTTGTTGTAGAGATGAACTTTAACATCTTCTCAATGACTTGCAGATTTTCAGCCCTGCCAAATTCTTTCATAAGTTGAGACGACAGAATAAGTCCATTTACTGTATCTAGCACCAATCTGTTTCTAATAATGGTTTTTATTAAACCCAGTTAAAAAAGGGGGGAAAAAACTCTTTCACAAGAAGTGTTTCTGTGGGGGCAACGAAATCACTAATAATGCAAACTCTGTCAGTTCTTTGAAATCAGTATTTCCACCAAGGTGACATGTGTTTAACAGCACTCCAGAAATTGTCAGATTCAGGCATGTTCTTTATTTTACGTGGAATATCACTTATTCTGAGTTTTCTGCATTGATCATCAATTTTCTGAACAGTGCCTTCTTCACTGAGATTACCAGATATGGGCACACTGCCAACAAGAGGACAAGGGGTAGGAGGCTTAATAGGATATGCAATTGTTGCCTTAGAGTAGTGGCGACAGATCATAAGGGCGAAAGTGGTGTCGCTATTTACAATTAGTTTCATTTTGCTGGCATCAAACTATCATACATTCAAATTATCGTACATCCCCATAATTATCGCACGGGTCGGTAACCATGAGTACAAACATTCAAATTATCGTATGCCCCCATAATTATTGTATGGGTTGGCAACCCTGGCTCTAACTTAATTTCAATGGCTTCTTTAACGAGCTTGTCATGATGTCGGTAACTATGGTGTAAAACCATGGCCTCATCAAATAAAATCATGTGGTAATGGTCCAAGCTGTGCTGGACCACTGCTGACTTCTTTGGTTGGAGCAGTCTGAGGTTTCTTTTATGTTCTGCACATCTCTCTTCAATCGTGCGGCCTGTCTGCCCTATACATATGTCTTTCCACATTGGCATGTGATTCTATATATGCCGGGAGTTTTTAATCCCAGGTTGTCCTTAACTGGTCTCATGTATTGTCTCAGCTTCCTTGGTGGTAAAAATATGGTTTTGATATTGTCTTTTTAATATCCATACAATCTTATTGGAAACTGCTGTAGAAGGGAATAAAGGCCTTTCCTTAGGGTTTTTTATCCTCCTTTGTGTTGTGGTTTTTCATGGTGTGGTTCCTGTTGTTCATTGCTTTCCAGTATGTACAATAAATGTCTTTGTTTGCGTTCCCATTCTTCTTAAATGTGTTAATCGTGTGATTTATTTCTTAAGGTCTGTGTTCTTAATCTGCTATTTCGTAGGCTCTGTGGAACAGGGTGATGAGAATGGTTTTCTTCTGGGCCGGGTGGTGATGGCTGTGTGCATCCAAGTAGTGATCTCTATGTGTGACTTTTCTGTTCAAACTGTGACCCAATGTGCCATCCATTTTAGTTTGGAATTAAAATAATCACAGAGATTAAATAACTGAACTAGTCGTGCAGTCATGTAGTGGTAGCATTGTGACAGTGTTATTTATAAGGTCAAGAGGTGTTTAGCTAATTATTTATCATGCATTGCAGTGCCAATATCATGCACAAGGTTAATTCTGTATATAGCTGATTGAGTGTCATTGTTCGCTTTAGTTTATCATATGACATGACACATTCAACGTTCCAAGTTACTTCCAATCATAGGTTAAACAAAAATATTCACTACATTTTGTGTTACACTGATTTTTAAGTTAATAACAGATCAGTCAAATAGTTTTAAATATCCATTACTCTCACCTAGCTTTGAGCCTGCAGACGATTTGTGACAAGCAGTCCTTATAATCAGAGTAAGATTTGTGTTTGCAGTGAGATGATAAAATATTGGTATCATTAATCATTAATTTAACATTTTTGTAAACACAAACAGAAATCAAATGTATGCCATTGGTTCCATGGAGTACACATTCCTTTGGCCTTAATTCAGGGGATTTTGAAAATTGTATTTTGACATCTAGGTACATATCATTGAAGTTTTAGTAAGTTTTTTAAAATTGCCATATTTATTGATTTTGAATTCTCTTGCCACTGTCTTCAACAGAAACTACATTCTTTTTACCAAACATAACCCTATTCACATCATCAGAATTATAAAATTCATAAACCTTTTATAATATAGGTAAGCCAAAACATTTTTCAGATTTGGGTTCCAGATATGCTAAAATTCCCCCTTTCTTTTTGGCCACCTGTTTATATATATATATTTATATATTTATATCATGCAATGTAAATATACAACATTTTGGTGTAGGATCATTGCTTGACTTCTTTGGGAAGCATCTATAATTGAATGTTCCTGAGCATGAGGTGGCATTGTTATGGATACAAAAAAATAGTGTCAGAAAGGTTAAGTGTAAAAGTCTATGAAGAGAGAAAAGAGTAACAGACTAGGTTGAAAAAGGTTAACTGTAAAAGTGAATGAAAAGTTTGAGTGTAATTGTGTAAATTGGTGTATGTAAGGTCATACCAATTGTACAAATTTGTGTAAATAAAATAATCAAAAAGTTAATAGTGTTACACTGGTGTCAGAAGTGAAACGAAAGTCATAATGGAAGAAATGAAAGAACTACTAGTTAGTATGGCAGGAATGAACTCTGGAATGGAAAGATGGAGGTGAAAATCGAATCCAGGATGTAGAAGATAAAAATGGAGCTATTGGTGAAGATTGATGAGCAACTGACAGGGATGATGAAAGACATGCAAAATCTTGCTGGAAGGATGAAACACCTTGACCAACGTACAAATACCCTGGAAGATGTCGGCAAATAGCTTAGCTCCCTGGAAGGCAGAGTTGACAGCAACACCAAAGAACTGAACGCTAGAGTGGAACAAATGATTAGCGAAAAGCTAAAGGTCGAGACAACAGGACGTGATAACATCCATGCATGTCAATCTGCCTAAGTGCGATGGGATGTCAACTTTTTAAGTCTTCCGTCGGCAGTTCGCTGCCATCACCATCCATAATGGATGGTCAGCAAGAGAAGCCATTGCTCAACTGATAGCTAGTCTCCAGAGACTGGTGGCCAAGGTGCTGAATCCAATTCTGATGTTGGCGATGTCCTGAGACATTTGGAAAACCTTAGAGAACCAGTTCAGGAATCACCGTCTGGTTGCAGCCTATTGCAGCCAGCTGAAGTCGAGGCTGCAACAGCCAGGGGAGACGCTGCAGGAGTGTGCCCTGGCCATTCAGCAGCTGGTGAACAAGGCTCTCTTGAACCTCCCGACCAGATACGTGTCCCAGGAAGCTGCCTTCTCCTTTGCCGACTGGGTGCTTAACACTGAGATATGCCAGTGCCTTATGCTCAGCTAGTACAAGATCATCCATGATGCGCTGATGGCTGCGCTGGGGATGGAGACGGCCAAGGTAACAACTGCCCCAATGTTAAAGACAAGGAGCCTCCAATATGACGGGGGCAGAGGAAAAATACAAGGACAGTGCTGGAGATCTTTCAGTGGTGTGTGCTGGGGTTGTGACCAGCGAGGGCACATGATGGACTGTCCACACCTGGCCGATGAGCAAGTACAGAACGAGTAAGTGCTGGCATGATGAGGGGTATATAGAGGCTGTCATTGCCAACCCCTCGAGTGACACTGTGCACTTTGTACTAGAGGATGGACGATAGCCTCATCACGGATGGATGGGTGGAAGGGAGTGGTGCCAGATCCTGGTAGATACGGGTGCAGCTGTGACCATGATCTGACCTGATGTGGCAAAGAGCTTGCCTTTGAGGATACCAGATCAACCCTACCAGATAGTGACGGCATCTGGAAACACCAGAGAGAGGGAAGTCTGGAGCTGACCTTGGGGTGGAGCATTATAAGTCTGTGGGTGTCGTTGCGATGGGTGACCGAGGAGGTGGTCCTGGGTATGCATGCCCTTAGGAGTCACAAGGGTGACTGAGGAGGTGGTCCTGGGTATGCATGCCCTTAGGAGTCACAAACAAGGGTGACTGAGGAGGTGGTCCTGGTATGGACGCCCTTTGGAATCACGAGGTGACGATTGACATCGGCAGGAGTATCCTGCAAGTCGTGCAGGACAAGGTTACGCTCCGAAGCCCAGTGAACATGTGGAGTTCTGCAGGGTAACCTGGAGGAGGTTACTTTAGGGCCCACTAGGACCAAGGTGTTTGCAGAGGTGCGCTAGGAGAGGTCAGTGATCGTGGAAGCCCGTGGGTACAGGAAGATGAGAGGATCAGCAATGCAGTCTACCACATCCAGGGGCTGCCCCAAAAGAAGACACTGGTGGTGCTGCTCGGGGTGTGCAGTGCTGAAGAGTGGGTGGGGCAGTGTGACATTGCTTCAGACTTGTTTGGAAAGCATCCATAATTAAATGCTCCTTGGCATGAGACGACGTTGCTATGGATACAAAAAAATTACAAGAGTTAGTGTTAGAAACATTAAGTATAAAAGTCTATGAAGAGAGAAAAGACTAACAGACTAGGTTGAAAAAGGTTAACTGTAAAAGTGAATGAAAAGTTTGAGTGTAATTGTGTAAATGGGGTATGTGAGGTCATACCAATTAAACAAATTAGTGTAAATAAAATAATTGAAAAGTTAATAATTTGTTGTTCACTGCCTGTGGTAATTTCTGCAACATTTCCTCAAGGAAATGTTTTTATGATGATTTTCTTTATTGATGATTCTCCTATAGTTTCTAAACTCTTGTTCGATTTCCCTATATCTATTATGCCCATACTTACTGCATTACTAGAGGACGAAGAGGAGCTATCACTAACTGGATTTTCACATTCTTCTACTGAAGTCACACTTATACTCATAACTCACTGGTACTTCACTTTGGAAGTTTGATATTTTCATCTGACTACTATTAGACAGTTTAAAATTTCAGGACAAGTTAATGCTTTCCAATTTTATTGCCCCCAGGGGCCTACTACAGTAGCTCCGAGTTTTGGCACACCCAGGTCCCAAGCTATACTCTCGATTGGGGTGAGAGAGCATCTG
Source organism: Tenodera sinensis (assembly GCA_030765045.1). Lineage (NCBI taxonomy): Eukaryota > Metazoa > Arthropoda > Insecta > Mantodea > Mantidae > Tenodera > Tenodera sinensis. The sequence goes on from CM060964.1 coordinate 171,079,793, forward strand.
CTAAACACCCAATCAACTTTGATCCACTTTTGTGTTTGACCTCCCACCAGATACCTCCCTGAGCACAGTCTGATGGATAACTTATGCGCCGGTTGTAGGTGGGTGGGGTGACACAAGGGGTGACTGGGTAACTGCATAATTCCCAGCTCCTGGTTATCATGTAGGATCTGTATTCGTATCCGCTGATAAAGGTCAGTCCCCATTATATGATCTGATGCACTCCTGAAGGCAATTGAGTCCCTCTGTTTGTACACTAGGATGACGACCAGGACTCTCACCTAAGCCGGGGTGGCACCCAGGATGTGAGCATGCCATCGGAGACATTTTTAATGGTGGAGGATTAACTTGCCATGGTGCTTAAAAAAACACCAAACAAAAACAACAAAGTAAGTGTAAAGGAAGTAATAGCTAGAATTGAGGAAGGTAAAAACTTTATATCGGTGAGCCCCTTACCATTCAAAAGGGTTTGGATAGCATTGCTGGTCCGGTAAAGTCGTGCACTAGATCTCACAATAGCACGCTATTGGTTGAAGCACATTCATGCACCCAGGCAGCTAAAATACTGAAAGCCAATATGTTGGCAAGTTATACAATATGTGTTGGGATGCATAGGATGTTGAACTCCTCACATGGAATAATAAACACCCATGCATTAGATGATTTAACCAATGGGGAGATCCAAGAAAATCTTTTGGAACAAGGTGTTACTAAAGTTTACCGGGTTCAGCGTCAAGAAGGTGGTGAATTAAAGCCAACATGTACCCTGTTCCTGACCTTTCATCGTAGATCTCCAGCAAAGGATTAAGGCAGGGTATGAATCCATTGAAGTTAGGCGTTTCAACCCGAACCTGCTCATATGTTTCAAGTGCCAGTGCTTTGGACATACAAGTGAGTTTTGTAAAGGACTACCTACATACAATAACTGTGGAGATGAATTCAACGATGGTGCATGTACTGCAGGACTGTCATGTGTGAACTGTAAGGGTGAACATCCATCCAGTTCCCGAGATTTCCCCATTTTGTAGAGGAAAGAGCGATCCAAGAGATACAGGTTAGAGAGAAGGTACCTTTCTCAGAAGCCCAGAAACTCTTGCATTAACGCCAACCGTCTGTGCCAGGCTCCGGTACCTATAGCTCAGTTGCAGCTAAACCGGTACTGAGGCGAGAGATCGCAATGCAGACCAGCAATTTAATTGGGGCAACAATTTCAGAAAAGACACTTGTAGCCTGTAGCTCTGTTCCAAAGCCCTCAATATCAACCTGCACGTTTGTATTAACGTCTCAGAAATCTCCAAAATCTGCAGATGAAAAGAATACCACAGTTAGACAACCAACGAAAACATCAAAACTCAACACAAAAGACTAGCAAGCCTGTAATATGTAATGCCTCACTGATAAAGTTCAAGAAGAGTTACATGAAAAACTACTTCCTCAAAGAAGATAGTAAGTCTGATCTCAATACATCGAAGGGATATAAGAGTCCACAAACATCTCTGCAAAGATCCTCTTCTGGGGATTATTCCGGGGTGAACCGGCATTTTTCGTCTTCCCCGGTCCCTTTTAGCAACCGGTTCAATACACTCGAACCCAAGTTTGCTATAGGAACACATGCCCTCAGCAGAGGACATGGAGCTAGAGGAATCTGCCCACACTGGGAAAGCCTCAGTGGAAGAGAGACGGGGAAAAGCCTCAGACAAAAATGTCAGCCCAAGACAGAAGAAAAGGGCTAAATTAATTGAACAACCGCCTACTCCAAAGTAATGCAGAGTTACCTTGGAGCACTTATCCCCTACAAATTTTAGCATGGCTATCCTACAATGGAACATACATGAAATTAGAACACAATGACCAGAGCTAAAGCGCATTCCACCCTTAGAAGACAGTACACGTTAAATGGAGCGCAGTGTTGCAACATGTACTAGTTGCGAATCTTTCTCCGCGCGCGACTCGAGGTGGCCGGAGTCCTGCACTTAGTCCTTCAATTGCTGCTTGACGGACACTTTTAACTTTGGTATCCCTCCATGCCTTTGTTACTGTATGACCTAAATTTACAAATGACTCGTCTGTATAAACAACTGATTTCCCCTGGTCCCTAAACCTTTTTACGTCTTTTAGATATTTATGTCTCCATCTGATGATATCGATATCGTCTCTTTCTATTAATATGCACTTGTTACCCCTTCTTTCATATTTGAACCCCAAATCAGAGTGGCCCTTGAGAAATTTGGTAGGGTCTCATCACTGTTGAATCGTGACAAAATTATATTCAGCGTGGGTGGAATATTTGCAAACTGTAAAGAATGAACAATTCGCCGCACTCCACCTTGCACTATTCAATCATATTGCGTTAACCTAGTGTTTTGTGTAGTCCCGCCCTTTTTGCTTTCTTTTTCGATGGCGTTCTTAGAGGTCCTTTCATTATTTCCTTTTTAATCATACACACTACTGCTTCTGAAAACCCGATAGCCTTAGCTGTTTCTTTTACTGCCTTACACACATTTTGCTTCAAAAATAATCTAATACATTAATAATTATTTGGCGTTCCTTACTTCTTAATTTACCAACATATCGTCTCTTCCTAGCTTCCCCCTCCATAACTACAAATATTTACAAAAATATTAAACAAATAACGCAATAACATCTCACAGTTACACACACGGCTTCTTTCGAACTAATGTTAGTGCTGCTCCTTATACTATCTTCTGTGTCAGGCCTGACGCTGAATAGATGAATACCTTTTGTTTGCCTTACTGGATAAAAGAAAGAGGTTACTGCCTTTTGGTTTATTTTAAAAACTTTCTCCAACCTTCCTCAACATTTGTTCTCGCTGGTTCCCTGATGTAAACTCAATAACAAAAAAGTTTCACACTGCGTAACTTTTGCAGTGCACAGATATAAAATTTTCCGAAAACATTTAATTTTAAAAATTGTAACACTTAACTGGGTAAACATACAGAATTCAAAGTGGGCAGGTAGTAGCACTATGGTTTACTCTACCTAAGAAAAAAATATAGATGCATTCTAGCAGTTAGTTTGTTAGTGCGTGATGAGTATAGAAACAGCAAATATCAGACTTCTATTGAAAAAAAAAAAAGGTTTTCTGAAGAAATTTGGGCCTATAGAAATGTATAATGACTCTAAAAAGGATATAACCTGATAGAGAAAAATATTCTGCATAGGATAATGTGTTCAAATCTGAAATTTATAACAAATGAATATTTATACCATGCTATTAGGAATCTGGCAACAGCGCGAGGGTAGAAAAGGACGCGGCTAATGGCAACTTGTATGCGCTAGATAGAGACAGAGATGTCCCATTTAACTCCATACTGTCTTCTAAGAGTGGAACGCTATATAAAACTTTTGCTCAATAAGAACCAACCTTTGGTTGCATGTTTGCAAGAGACTAAGTTGCATCCACAAGATGCTTTCCATCTAAGACGATACACCCCAATACGGTATTATGTTACACCAGAAGAGGTTGTTTCTGCACATGGCGGCAATATGATGCTTGTCAGAGATGATGTATATATGGAATCTGTACCCTTACGGTCTAATATACAATCAGTTTCTGTAAGGATTCTACTGCCAAACATCCAACTCACCATTTGTAACTTATATTTGCCTCCGTCCCATGACTTCTTGCACATTTATTTAGAGGATCTAGTTTCCCAGTTACCAACGAGTCATTCCATGTCAAATTGAACAAAATATGGCAAAAAATGACCTTGATCTCTCAGATTTTCTTGAAATCTTTTTTGGTGTTTTGGAACAAAATATATTTGACCCGTGTTTCTTCGTTTTATAAAAAAAAAATTATTTTGGCAGATATTAATTTTTGAAATGTCCCAAAAATTGCGAGCTCCTCACTCTTCGATCAATCATACCTCCAATTGTAATGAAGCAAATTACTTGATCTTTGGCTCAAATTAAAGAATAATCACAGTATTTCATGAGGTATTTATTAGACAATTTTATTAATTATTATTAATATTATATTTTATACGATTAAAGTTTTAAAGTTAGATAATAACATAAACTCGACCATTTAAATATCTGGAAAAAAAAACTAAAAATACAATGAAGTTTATTCAATATTCTCAGAAAAAAATCAGAATGGAGTCTCTAATAGTTCAGTTTTAATTAACTTACTTGCAAATCAGTGCAGCAGAGTTGCGAGGCAGCATCGTCGCGGCTACAGTAACCTCGCACAATTGCCACCTTCCATTACGACAACTGTCCACTGCTTGAGGTTCCATGAACGTTACAACAGTACAGTAAGGAGAACACTGCTAGCTGGCACTATTATATGTACACTATTAGCATCTTCAAAATGTTTTTAAAATATGCTTTTTAAACTAATGCTTCCATAAAACACACAACTTTACCTCCTTCTTCGAAAGAAAATTGTTTCACTAAAGCTTCAGTTTTTGACAAAGGAATGAAGGTGTGTAATTTTACAGCACAGCTGGACCCATCGTTCTTGGCCCCTGACCTTGATTGGAAGTCCTGTTGGCGAATCCATAGCTTTTGCCTCTTTCATCAGCTCATATTGTATAATTCAGCAAATGAAACCATGCACATGGGGAGGGAGGGGGAAGGTAGTGATGTCTGCATGATCTGAGACAGTCCTTGCTAATTCACAGGTACTTTTTACTGCAGCGTGCAGTTGAAGACATAGATCTTTGCGATAAAGAGTGAATATAGTGAATTTGTGAGACATTGATCATAGCGTAAATCAATTATGCCACCTATACGTTCTAAATTAGGGACCAAAACATTACACAGTCAGAGTAGAGAAATTATTTCAAATTTACATGTAGGAAGAAGCTAAAATCAAAGAACTGCTTACACCAGAAGATTTTTTCAAAAAAATTCAAAAGTTCAAAAGCACGTATCAGATGCCACAGGAGTATCAGAAAGAAGGTACATTATGGAGACATTGCATGGACTGTACTCCCTTAGTAAGAAGAAGTTATCTGAGTAGCTTAGCTGACGCACCAATTCGCATGCTGTCTGCAGTCACCTGGCTTGTTGCTCGCTCCGTGAGCACTTGCAGGCCTCCAGAAACAAAATTGTACCAAATGCACTAATGCAAGCTCTATAGTTTTCAACATCTTCTTTTATAGATAAAATGTCAGGGAATGTGTGTGTATTTTTTTTAGATTTTTAACACATCGATTTAAATTCTATTTTTGGTTTTACAGAATATACCATAAAAAAAACTGTCCAAAATTTGTGTGTAATAATGATTGAAAGTTGTTAAAAGTGTTGTATTTAACCTTTCCAGTGTGCCAAACCCCAACTCTCAACTCTATATGGCCTTAGAGTAACAAGGGATTTTATATTACGGTGCGCGCAGAAATTGCTTAATTTCTAATAGCCATAACTAAGCAAGTAATTTAAAAATACGGAAATAAAAAAATACGGGTCTCCTTATTTGATGCCTATTATTCATAAAAAAAAATTTGAACCTCCTACGAAAAAGTCGTGTTTTACGGGTGTTCGATTTGATGTGGATTGACCCCAACACCATTTCTGTTGGTGGGAGACTTCAATGCGTACCACCTACTTTGGGGTTCAAGTCAGGCTTGTGCGAGAGGCACGCTCATTGCTGATTTCTTGGACAGTTACAACCTAGCTCTCCTCAACACTGAAGAGCCCACATTTCTTTCCGACTCTTTCAATAGTTTATCACACCTTGATCTGGCAGTTTGTTCACCTCAGTTGGCAGTCTCCTTACAATGAAATGTCATCTCTGATTTACACTGTAGTGGCCACTTTCCATGTCTTATTAGTCTCTTAAAGCAATATACAATTCCCACATGTATGCCTAGATGGCGTTTGGACCATTCCAACTGGAACCTTTACACCCAGTTGGTTGTGTTTGCATACAACGAGCATGACTCAGTGAATGATTTGGTGCAGCATCTCACTGAGAGGATTCTCTCTGCTGCTGAGCAATCTATTCTGCGGTGGACTTCCCACTCCCATCAGTTTCCCCTCCCTTGGTGAACGGATGAATGTTGGAATGCTATTCATGCTCGAAGGTGTGCTCTTAAGGCTTTCCGTCACCCTACATTCGATAGCCTAATGTAATACAAGAAAATGGATGCCAGGTCCAGACAAGTCATTAACGATAGCAAAAAGACATCATGGAGCAAATTTGTAGCTTAATTTAACCGACGTACACCTTTCTCGGTTGTATGGGATAGGTTAAGGCGTGTTGCAGCTAAATCGCCCATATATACCTAGCGGGACTGAAAACAGCCACAGGAGCTGTTCTTGATTCATTTGATGTGGCCAACAAGTTTGGCAGTGCTTTCGCTCAAGTGTCTAGCTCGGATAACTACTCCCCCTGAGTTCCTTGCAATTAAAACTCAGGTGGAATCTCAAGGCTTCGCGTTTCATTCTGGAAATGTAGAAGATTACAATTGCCTTTTCACCATGGCAGAGTTAGAACATTCTCTTTCATCTTCGCAACTATCAGCACCAGGACCATACAGTATTCATGTACAAATGTTACAACAGCTCTCTCCTGAAGGTAAGGCATTCCTGCTCGAGGTTTATAATTGTGTTTGGGTTGACAGTATAGTTCCAGAAAATTGCCAGGAGGCCACCATTATTCCCATCTTAAAGGCTGGAAAGAACCATCATCTTCCCTCCAGCTGTCACCATATTTCCCTCACCAGTTGCATTTGCAACGTGATGGAATGCATGATCAATGGACAATTGGTATGGTGGTTGGAAAGTCGTAACCTACTGACTGACATCCAGTGTGGTTTTCGATGACGCCGTTCAACTGTAGACCATTTTGTGTGAATAATGACACAGATAATGGAGGGATTTATGAAGAACTGTCAAACTGTTGGCATATTTTTCAATCTCGAGAAGGCTTATGATACGTGCGGGTCAGCAGGAATTCTACGTTCCCTGTATATGTGGAACATACTTGAACGCCCACTGCTGTTCATTCAGGAGTTTATGAAAGACCGCTTTTTCTGAGTAAGTGTCTGCTTGGTTTTTTCTAATTAATTTGTTCAGGAAGAGGAAGTACCTCAGGGTTTGGTACTGTCACCCTTTTTGCTATAGCAATTAACTCCATCTGGAAATGTGTTCCACCTGCAGTTTCGCTATGCCTGTTCGTGGACGACTTCGCCATCTATTGTACTTCTCAGCACATGGTATTCTTACAGTGGCGCCTGCAGCAATGTTTGGACAACCTTAGAGAATGGAGCTCAAAAATCGGCTTACGTTTCTTAACTGAGAAGTCAATCTGTGTTAATTCCTGGCACTGTAGGAGACAATTACCATCTTCGCTCTGTTTCAGTCCAGATTCACTTCCCTTCGCAGATGAGATGCGTTTCCGGGGATTGATCATCGCATATAGCACAGCTAAGAGCACGATGTAACCATTCCCTGAATATCATGTGAGTACTAAGTGGCAAATCGTGGGGTATGGATTGGACAATTTTGTTGCACATGTATCGCACACTGGTCCAATCCAAACTAGACTATGGGTGTATTGCTTATTTGGCAGCATGACCATGTGTGCTGAGAAGATTAGACGCGGTCCATAATAGAGGCATCTGAATGGCAATAACTTTTCCAACAAGTCCACTCGTGAGCCTTTATGCCGAGTCGCCAGAACCTCCTCTGCAATATCGGCATGAGATTCTCTTGGCAAATTATGGTTGTGCGTTTAGATGTATGCATAAGCACCCAATGTTAGCTTTTTTCACCACCACGCTAAGAGAACGGCATAGGAAAAGCACCCTTAGTTCTAAGCCAGCGGGCTTTCATTTCCAGGAGCTTCTAAGGAAGTTTGCTATTGGAATGCCTAACTTGCTTCCCAAGGGCAAGAAGCTCTACCCCTCTTGGTTACCTTGCGCAGCCTATGTAGGTATTGGTATGACGGTACACCGGAAGTCCATGATGCCTATTAGTAGTATCTGCACATTTGTAAGAATTGCAGGGTTCACTGGCCTTAACTTTTGTTAACTCTTACGATTAACCAATTTGAATTGATTGAAGGAGTAATTATAACTCAGTTACCCAAATGAGCCATGACTAAACAACCACATACAAGTCAGAACTCATTCTACCGAAAGTCAACTGTTGGCATAATAAGGGAAAGAAATCCGTGGGGAAGAGAATCCCCAGCTTTCACCTAGTGACAAGGGGAAAGCACGGAGAAACTCAAGTCAGAGTGGTCCCTCGATGGGGATCGAACCCCGGACCTCCCAAAGGCTAGTCGCACACGTTGCTGCGGAGCCACCTCAGTCAGTGTCAGAACAGTATAGAAATATCAAATAGCTATATATCATGTCCTACATTTTCTAAATTCCACTACTCTTATAATGGAATGTAAACTACAGACCTTATATTTCTTTAAATTTGCGCTCTTTACTTACTATACGTCCGAACAATAAACGTCAGTTGTGAATTAATACTTCACACATGTTCATAGCAGTCTCCTCCCCAGTCCAAGTGAATCCTCACGATGCACTGTTAGTAAGGTATTTATGAAATCACTTTTTATTTAAATATCATTCTTAAACCAAATTAGTTCAATGCACAATATTTCAAAGATTTTGAAGATTTTCTTTTTTGTATGTGTTTTTAAGTCACCCTTTGCTAATTAAGCACACATTTAAAAATATTAGCCCCTAAAGGGGGCCCGTGTTATGTTTTGACTGAACCTTAAGAATAATATGTAAGACTGCAATGTTTGTACTTAAAAATTTCACAAACATGAAAATTCTAATACATAATCTTTACTATAGCAATTTTCATATAATACAGTATGTGAACATACAGAAATGAAATATTTAATCAACAGCTAAATAATCATTTCAGACCAAAAAGAAAAAGACAGATCATTTAATATCTTGTTTAGGGACAACAAAAATAATTTAGAGAACATACTTCAACATCAAGTTTTAAAAGAGTGTGGTGTTGTATGAATGACTTGTTTAAAAAATTCAAGTCTTCAGCGCATGCTTCTGTATATGCAACTTCTCTTCTGCAAGTCTGTGTCAGATTCATTCACCAGCTCACAAAGTATCATGCTTCAAGCTGGTTTCATTTGAATCATCTCATAACCTCAAGGATGTTCAGGCATCACATGCAGTGCAAAGAATTTTATAATTGCAACATGATCCTATTATATTTGAAAGACAATTTTATGATTGCTAAGCTGTAGAAAAAAATAACATTTATCTTTTTTTTCAGAACTATTGGGTGATCGATTGGAGAAGGAGGGCGATGTATCACAAGTTTTAAATGCACAACTTTGCTACATTTGTGCGGGAAATGTCAACAAGTTTGTCGAGAGCTTGAGTAGAGCTCAGGCTGTAATTAATGCAAGTTCTCTTCAGAAGTTGGCAGAAATGGCAGTACTTTTCCGTGTAGCAGTTGAACATGCAGGAAACACGGTCAGTGTATCTGGAACAATGGCAAAATTTCTTTGCCGTTATGCAGAGCTGCTAGCCTCACAAGGAAATCTTGGAGCTGCCCTTACCTATTTGGAAGACTCAGATGTTGTAAGTCAATATTATAGAATTTTTAGTAACATTATTGTGAGTCAGTTTATTGAAACTAAATTGCTTACATATTATTAAATGGAACATGTTTTCAAGGCCTCAATTACTCCCAACATCCTGCTAAAGCATAGTGTCCTCTTGCTGGAGATTGCTACGCTTTCGCCCTTTGGTGGCTTTTTTAGGAATTTCCCATTAAGTTTGCTTGGCAGTAACTCAAAATAGAAGTCTCGATCTTTGCTTTTCAAAATGATTGTGCTCACCCAGATTGTTAGTTTTTTATTTGTAATACTTCTTAAATTATTTACTCAAGAGGTTTCATGTAAATCATTGTCATTTTGGAGCTTCCATGACGATAACGTTTGTGTTTTTGAGTTGTTTTGCAAAGTTTGTAATGTATATCAATCCCCCCTTTGAATTGTTTCTTGCTATGTTGTTTGTACCTCCCCATACTACTAAGGCATCTAAGTTTTCTTCATTTCCTTTAATTCTTTTTTGCTATTTCAGTTACTTTTCCTAAACCCACTCTGGTTCTGATATAACCACAAACTTCAGTGTCCTCCGCCATTATGTCAGATATTTTGGCTGCCCAGCGTTTTGCATGGCTGTTTCCCATTATAATTATTTTGTGTTTTTCTTTCACTTTTCATGCTTTTCACTGGAACCAATGCAGTTATTTCTTTTATCTTTTTCATTTTCTTCTGCTAAGCCTGTGTACAGTCCATTCAAATCGTCTTGGTGCTCCCCCACTCCTGTAGCATAGATACACAATAGCAGAGACCTGCCCACATGCATAAAAGGAGAGGTGGACAGTAGTATACTACTTGCTCTGACTGTGATAACTACTCTCAGAGCAACTCCGAGCTGCCCACTCAGAGTAAACTTAGTGGCAAAGTGCTACATTCTCAAAGTAGTGAAATTGTAAGTGACATATTGTAACTTTTGTGGGTTGGTTGTGAAGTAAATACGACAGATGTAGTCGAGATAAACACTTTTATTTCCGTAAACAGTAACTTTGTACACTCGTTGCAACAATAAGAAAGTCTTTTTCGATTCTCCAACAGCACGGCTCCGAACTCGTAACACAAAGAACTGTTCCTTCTCTATGGTGTGACTCCTCGACGCTTCGCATACGTCTCTTCTTTCCGTCGGCACGACTACTCAACCTTCACATACGTCTGACTGCCTCTTCTCACACTTTACCGCTATTTATATCTCCCCGGCACTGTTCTGGAAAGTTCAGTTATTGTGCTGGAGTACAAAGTAGAACATTCCAGTAGCCTCTATCCTTTTCTCTCTTTCGGCAAGCGCCCCAACAATGCGGCCATTCTCTGTCTCTTTCCTTCGGCTCCTTTGCGGTAGTGCCGACAATAATGCGATGGGTGACACTGCTGCTGTCGGCAATTAGATGCGGCGGGCGCGGTGACAATATACACATATTTAAAAATAAATGCCAAAGTAATGCCAATGTGCTACAAGACAATAATGTTGTGCAGCTAGCAGCAGAAGCTACATTTTTTTTTTAATTAATGTCCTCCAACGTAATGTGATATTGGATGGTGAATGAATGAAACGGCTGAAATGATGCTCAAATGAGCTAGAGGTCCCTGGCGCTTTAAGTTACCTGATATTCGTCTTCTCAGGATAAGGGAAAACCTTGGGAAAAAAACCACAGAAGCTACAGGTGTTTCAAAAAATAGTGTAGGGCGAGTTGTTAGGGGAAAAGAAAAACAATTGATTCTGGCACGTCCACCTCATTTTCCACCCCTCATAAGGAAAGACCAAGAAAATGAATGATATCAGCTTTGGGCAGCTTTAATAAAGCAGTAGTCTGCAGAACCATAAATGACCTTTACATAACAGAAAAGGAGAGGCCTACTTTAAGAGAAGTGCATGCAAAGTTGCAAAATTCAATCAGTTTTCAGGCATCCAAGTGAACATTGCACAAATACTGCTAAAACTAGGATATCAGTGGAGTAAAACAAAAACACAAGTGCAAAATCTTGATCGAGTGTCATGACATATGAGACATGTGTATATGTTATCTAAGGCAGATCTCTAAATTTTGCAGCAAGGGCCAACCAATTGTATACATGGACAAAACTTACATCCATTTCTCACATGCCACCCTATACTCCTGGAGCGATGACTCTTTGGAAGGTTTATTTTGCCCAGTCTCCAAAGGCCAAAGACTAATAATAGTCCATGCTGGTGGAGAGCAGGGTTTTATCCCCAATATATCCGTTTTAAGTCCCAACAGAGAACAGGAGACTACCACAGTGAAATGAACTTTGTTAACTATGAGAAGTGGCTAAAAGAGAAATTAATACCTAGTCTTCCTCCAAATTCAGGCCTAGAAATCAACATTGCTCCCTACCATAGCGTGCAATCACATAAGGCTCCTTCATCTAATTCAAAAAGAGACGCCATGAGCTCCGGGCTACAGGCTCACCTACCAGAAGAAGAATTCCTTAACACAGATTTCCCTTCCCTCCGCAAACCTGAAATATAGAATCTCGTAAAAGCTCTAAAATCTAAGCAGTAAATACAGGATGGATAGTCTGTTGGAAGAGTGCAACCTACAGTATTAAGACTTACCCTGTACCATCCAGAGCTCAATCCAGTTGAGCTTATGCGGGCTGCTGTAAAAAACTGGGTCATGGAGAAAACTGTAAGATTCAAAATTGATGATGTTGCGGAACTGACCAATGAAAAATTTGCATCTATCACTGCAGAAGAATGGCAAGACTGTTGCAGGCATATAAGGGATATTGAACAAAAGTATGTGGAAAATGAAGGACTCTTGGACTAGGGACAAGATATAATTATTGATTTGAGTGACGATAGTGATAGGAAAGTGTAAGTGGAAAATCTGGTGACGAGTTTGATTACAAAGATGAAGCCATGCAACACTCATGGAAATCATTCACGTATATTTCTGGAGTGACCCCATTCCCCTTGGATGAGGATGGTTAATGCTGAGTTCAAATGCAAAGTAAGCTTACACAATAATTGTTTACAGTACATAAACATATATCACTTGTGTATGTGACTGCCCGAGTTCTGATATCACTTGCTTGTTCCCTACCACTCCAGTCACTTCTCCTAATTTCTCCTCTCTTGCATGTAGGAGTGTCAGGACAATCTGGGCAAACTGTACCTATTACATGTTTTGATATTTTAATTTTACTCATGGTTGGGCATTTTCCTTTTACTACTTAGGTCCACTCATCTCATAATTTTAGCCTATGAATGCCACCCATGCTGATGTAACATTCTGCTTCAACTATCTTCCCATTTTGTATGATATTATTTCCCATATGGATTTTAATTCAGCGATTTCTTACTGAACTCTCCTTTTCAGTTCTGTACACAAATTACACTCGAAACTCCTTAATTCTCACCTTTTGCTGCAATTTATACAGGAACTAATACGAGGGTAATTCAAATATAAAGGGTAATTGTTGCATATCACGGAGCAAGTAGTTCAGAGTGGGGCAGTGTAGTGAAGGTTGGTGTGTTAGGGAGGGGGAACTAACTTTGTTGGCTGCTTTGCTAGGTTCTGACTTCAGTACAGCCATGAGTGAGCAAGAGGTTCCTTCGTCTGTTGCGCAACGCATTATTATCAAGTTTATAACCAACGAAGGGGCTAAACCTTCGGAGATTTTAACTCGTTTAAGGGCACAGTTTGGGGACACTACACTGTCACAGAACCCAGAGTTTACTTGGGCCAGACAATTTAAGGGTGGCCGAGAATTTGTGGAAAACGAAAGTCATGCTGGACGCCCAAGGTCAAATCTCACAGATGACAACATCCGTGCCGTTCAAGAGCTCCACTGTTGAAGAAATCGCATCAGAAGTTGGTTGATTTTCTTCATGATCGACGTACAGTGACTGCACCTTACTATTGCCAATTGTTAAGATCTGTAAAAGCTGCCTACTGAATCAAAAGACGTATGCCCATCAGAGATGTCATCCTTCTCCAAGACAATGCTACGCCTCATACCACCAATTTAACAATGGACACAATGCAAGACATGCACTGGGAAACGCTTAAACACCCTCCCTATAGTCCATACTTGTCCCCCCCCCTCTCCCCCCAGACTATTTTTTGTTTGCACCCATGAAAGAATCGCTTGGAGGGAAACATTTCGAAAGCAACGACAACGTCGAGGAGCATTTGCGCATTTGGTTGGCGACGTGCCCTCAAACTTTTTTTGAAGAAGGAATGTTCAAGCTTCCGAAACGTTGGCAGAAATGTGTATAGTGTGAAGGAAGCTATATAGAGAAATGTTGATATAGTCACTTGTGTATATATTTAATCAATAAATATTTTTAACAAAATGACCGTTTATATTTGAATCACCCTCGTAACACTCTGGCCTGAAACAGACACCATCTTGTTCTGAGTTGAAATTGATAAGTACATTTAATTGGTAGGAGGATTTAAATGGGGTATCTAGATATTAATGTATGGTGTAAGACTAATTGAGATATTCAGATTAAGATCAGTAGATAGTTTATTAAATATAGAATAGAAAAAGCACCAAGGATGGGAGATTTAGAGGGTACAGTGAATGGACTGTAGTTGATAATGAAAAGAGGTGTTGTGATAATTGTGGTAAAACAGAAAAGCCTTAAAAATCTGAATGCTAAAGGGCATGATCATACTCTCAGCAGATAAAGGAAACACTGCCTGTAGTACTTAAAAAATGTGGCTATGAACAGAAGGTTTAGAAAATACTAGATCCTGCCACTTACAAGAAGCTTTCCGAAGACCCAACAACTTACATTCTTCAAAAAAGCCAACCAATCTATTAAGGCTATAGCCATTCCGGCCAGCGATCAACTGAACCTGAAGAAGACAGACTTTATGGACCATTGAAGATTCATAAACCTGACATCCCTCTAAGGCTTATTGTCAGTGCTATTGGCTCACTTACTAAACTCTGTGGCACTACAACCCATGGAGGGTGAGGCGATATTATTTAGAAGAAGCCTCCTAATATAGTTAAAATTTGTGTTTATAGTGGTGGCAGAAAAAAAGCCCCCTAAAATTGTGAATCATTGTCCTAGTGGGCAATGATAGAGATCTTCAATTGTCTTAGCTTGAGCTTGTTCATGTATTATTGGGATTGGCGTCATGTGGAAATCGCAAAGTCCGCGAATAATTTTAAAAGTTATCGACATATAGTGTTTATTGGAAGAACATTGTGTTTTAAGAGTTAACAGGAGTAAAAATGCAGAGAACTAATATATAATTAGTAAGGCTGCATCGAAAGATAGAAGAAGATTACGAACTCGCAAGATTACGTAGTCCGTGTTCGGGTTGTGTGAACCCCGGAGGGCTTGTGATAAAGGACGCCAATCCGGAATATTTGTATTATTGTTTGTGATGTGAAGGAACAATAAATAAGTATACTAAAAGTATAAAAAGGAAATGTAATCATCCTTGTAAGACTTAGACCCGTACCACGCCCTGAGGTACATCGAGAACTTCGATGAAAAGCTTCAAGAGTCTCATCGCTTCATTCACCGGTAAATTCTTCTGATCTTGTTTGTTCCCGTCAACTTCCCCGCTTTCGCATATCTTTGAAGAAGAAGGTGGTCCGAATAAACGTACCAAATGGCGCACCAACGTGTGGCTATGAAGAAGAAGGAGGCACGAATAAACGTTCCAAATGGCGCCTCAACGCTAGGCTCGAATTGGGTCAACGCGAGGTAAAAGAAGAAGAAACGAGGAAACCCAAGGACAGCGAAGGTCGCTAGAAGAGAGGAGAAATTAGTGAAGTGACATATTTGACAAGTAAGACTGTTCTAATTATATGTAAAAATTAAAAAAAAAATTAATTAATTTTGGACAATAGTTTAAATGACACTGAGAAATAGGAAATAAGTAAAAAAAAAATGGATAATGTTAAAGAGTTAAGTGATAGTAAAAAGGGAGAGAATAGTGAAGAATCAGTGGTAAAGGTTTGTGAGACAGAATTAGGATTGAAAGAATACATGCAATTACTCTCTAAACAGATGATGGAGTTATCTCAAAAGATAGAAAATAAGATAGTGGAATTAAATAACAAATTGGACAGTAATGTGAGTAGTTTAAATAACAAGATGGATAGTAGCTTAGTTACTGTAACTGGGAGAATTGAACTGGGTAGGAAAGAGGATAAAATGAAGCATGAGATAGATGCAATAGCAGAAAATTCTAAGACAGTTCATAATGAAAATAAATTAGCTCAGGGTAATCTTGCTGTAGAAATTAGTAACCTAAGCAGTGTTGTGAAAACTATGGGTACTGAAATGCAATTACAACGTGAGGAGTTCAGTAAGTTCAGTGGGGAAGCAAAAATTAACATGCAGGAATTGCAAGATAATTTAGAAAAAGGAAAAGAAAATACTGGGAAGTTAACCCAAGCTGTAATTGCATTGCAGGCCAATAATGTTAACGAAAATCAAAATGTAAATGTAGATAGGAATGTGACTGAGATTGACTTACCTGACAATGGTAGTAACATTGTTAACCTCCATGGAAATGTTTTGACTAAAATCTATCACATAGCAAATCAAGGTCACCCTTACAATATGAATTACCTGTTACGTGGCTTAACCCAATCATCTTTTGATGAGGAAGTTAGTGACAACGAGCAATACCAACATGAGAGACTAAGGTTAGGAACTCAAAATAACAAAAATGTACGGCACTCACAAAGGAAAAATACGAGAGGCGAGGCATACAGACATAATGTTGAGGATGACCAGACAGACAGTAATTCCATTACGAGGTTACGGTATGGAAACCACAAAGTTAAAAAAAAAAAAACAATCAGATATTGTGACAATGTATATAGATGTTTGTTATGTATATGTTCATGTTTGTATTAATGTTATGATTGTTGACATGTCTGTAATTTAATTGTCGAGAGGCATTCATCAGAATGTATGTAATATAGGTACTGTTTTGTTTTGTGCTTGTTACATTTCTTTTGTGTTTGTTAGAAATTACATACATTCTGATGAGAGGCATTTGAGGTGATATTATTTAGAAGAAGCCTCCTAAAATAGTTAAAATTTGTGTTTATAGTGGTGGCAGAAAAAAAGCCCCCTAAAATTGTGAATCATTGTCCTAGTGGGCAATGATAGAGATCTTCAATTGTCTTAGCTTGTGCTTGTTCATGTATTATTGGGATTGGCATCATGTGGAAATCGCAAAGTCCGCGAATAATTTTAAAAGTTATCGACATATAGTGTTTATTGGAAGAACATTGTGTTTTAAGAGTTAACAGGAGTAAAAATGCAGAGAACTAATATATAATTAGTAAGGCTGCATCGAAAGATAGAAGAAGATTACGAACTCGCAAGATTACGTAGTCCGTGTTCGGGTTGTGTGAACCCCGGAGGGCTTGTGATAAAGGACACCAATCCGGAATGTTTGTATTATTGTTTGTGATGTGAAGGAACAATAAATAAGTATACTAAAAGTATAAAAAGGAAATGTAATCATCCTTGTAAGACTTAGACCCGTACCACGCCCTGAGGTACATCGAGAACTTCGATGAAAAGCTTCAAGAGTCTCATCGCTTCATTCACCGGTAAATTCTTCTGATCTTGTTTGTTCCCGTCAACTTCCCCGCTTTCGCATATCTTTGAAGAAGAAGGAGGCACGAATAACCGTTCCAAGGGGCAAAGGCCTACTGTCCAACCACGACATCCCCTACCTCTGCCCACAACAGATGTCATGAGTGGAATGCAGTAGTGTAGGGTGGGACATGGTTATTGCCCTGAGTCTTTGCCAGCCATTGGATATGGTCTTTTTAACCAGGAAACAAGAGTTGGTAGCAGAAAACCAGGAACAAGTGATCCATAGCCTGGTATGAGAGTGAGGAGGAAGATGATATGAAATGAAGAGAGAAATTTATGGAACTCACTTGTGTATACAATAGCCAAATGTCTCATACAAATACTGCAACCCCACATTGGTAAGATGAATACATACGTCATTTCATCCACAAACTCAAGAATATCAGCCTACGGCCCTGATATACTCATTAGTTGTAATGTCATGTCACTATTCACCATTGTCCCAGTGATAACACAACTAACCCTTTGTGAGCAAAAACCCATATATGGGCGACCTGTCCGGACCCTGACGAGCGAAAACCCATATATGGGTTTGGAGTCATAGAGCTATTGTGATCGGCTCCTCTCGCTCAAATAATTCATATATACTGCCAAACAGATGGCAGGAAATGTTCTTTCAGATGTTTGTGGTCAGTTCATCACCGATTTTCCATATTTAATAATTTCTGTCGTAGTTTTCAGTAGTGTAGGAATAAACAGTGCGGTGATTGCATCCAGTAAGCGAGAGTTTTTTTCGTTTTTTGACAGAATGGCGGGAAAGAAAGGGTTGACGGAGCAAGAAATTGTAGAATTGTTGAAAAAAGTGATTGTGAGTTATCGAATTTTGTGCTCAGTGATGATGAGAGTGATATATGCGAGAATTCGTGTGTAAGTGCAAGTGAGAGCGAGAGTGACATAAGTGACGCTGCAGACAGCTGTACTCCTAGATGGAAGAGGTGAATAATTTTGACCCTGGCCCTACATCTAGTATCCCAGTGCACAATATCCAGCAGGGACAAATACTTCCTTCTCATTTTGATGAGAATACGCTTCCAGCAGAATTTTTCGGCCTATTTTTCGATCACCAAATTTGGGAATAATTCCTGAGGAGACGTATTCGGGGAAACATAAGAAAAAAAGCAACAACAACAGGCGACACCAACGAAAAAAGCCAGAATTGCTTCTTGGAATCTCACAGAAATTGCCAATATAAAAGCACTGAGATAGTATTATCTTAATAGTATTGAGATAAACAAGTCGCTATGAAAATCATATACACATTGTAGATACACTGCCCTAGCTAGGTGTAACTGCACATTTCTATCAAAACTTTTATAATTTGTTATCATCATTACCGTTATTATTATAAATGGAAGTATTAAATATCTTAATGTGACACTGTTTAGTTCGTGAAGCACTGCTGGTTTATTTGTGAATACGTATATGTACGAACTACACTGTACAAAATGGAGAAGTGCTACTTATGCTGTTTTTGTAACAGCATTTTTATGCGGATTAACAAAACTTCACTCCTGGAGGACAATTACAATCCAATTCAACAAAAAGCAAGGTATACTATGTGTTTTAGTACATTTGAGCATTTTTATATAGTTTGAACTGTATTTAATAGATTTTCATACTTCAGCAAAATTGCCTTCCGCTCAGAGCGATAAAACACGTCCGCTCGGGAAGGGCTAAAGAAAATTTTTCTAGAAGACATGGTAGCCCTCTTCCATCTTGTTCTTGCTACTAAATAGTTCCAGTGGAATCAAGAACTCTATGAACAGACAGATGGGGTCACAATGTGAAATCCACTCAGTTCAGCAGTAGCAAATTTTTACATTGAAATCTTTTGAGGCCACAGCACTAGACTCAGCACCACGCAAGCCTTTGGTCTGATGGTACTATGTAGATGATACTTTTGTCAACTTGTACCATGGAGAAACAGCCATGGTAGAGTTTCTTAACTACCTGAACAGTACCAACCGTCACATTCAGTTTATCATGGAGAAAGAACAGGACAGAAGATTGTTTTTCGTGGGTGTCATGGTGAACAGGAAAGAGGGTGGCACGTTGGACCTTAAAGTGTACCGCAAACCCAGTCACACAGACTACTACCTACCGAAGAATTCTAACCACCATCTGAGATAAAAGCATTTTATGATCAAGATCATAATGGAACAGGCTACACAAATCTGCAAACCGCAAAATCTACACCAGGAACTGTAGTATTTAGACAAAGCAGTTCAAGGAAATGGCTACTTGGAACAAGAAATTAGAAGGGCACTGCGTTCCAAGAAAAGTTCTGGAAAAATGTCAACAATTTCAGGTGGCAAGAAATGCTAAGCATTTCTTCTGTACATCAAACCGGTCATGAACCACATTGGTAAATTATTCAAATGCTGGAACATTTATACCATGTACAAGTCAACCACACAGATCCTAAAACACTCCATTCAGCCAAAGATTTTAGAGATTCTCTGTCCACAGTGGTAGGATACAAGATAACATGTTCATGTGGTAAAGTATACAGAGGAACCATCCAAAGGAGCATAAATATGTCCATCAATGAACACAAAATAAATTGTTGTTTAAGACAAATCTGCAATTGTGGAACATACCATATTCGAGGAAGGGGAGAGTATTATCTGTTTAGAGAACACAGATGTCCTCTCATCAATGTTCCACTATCATACATGTTTATATTGTGAAGCCATTGAGGTTCATAAACATTCAAATAACATTAACAAGAAGGGAAGAGTTGTGAAACTAAACAGAATATGGCAAACAGCACTGACAAAAGCCAAAGTGAAGCATCCACCTGAGCCAAATGGGATGACAGCACAACGTAGCATTCCATCAATTCAAGTTCAGCACACTATCTGCCCAAACCAGGTCATCCTGTTTGCCGTTGATTATAAATACAGGAGCCCACTGAGCTCCAGCCACAGTCGCTATTGGGACCTCCATGAGAACACTTCAACCATGCCACTGCCACTGAAGATTTCTACCACAACAGTAGACGAAACATTGGGGAAGAAGGGCCTCAATAGACTTAAGGCCTGCAAATCGGGGAATTCATTTAAGTAGTGTTTAAAAGTATTTACAAAATTAGTAAATATATCATCCATTATAGATTCTTTGTATACCTCCCCCAACAATTTGCTTTCAAGCATGTAGCATAAATAATTTATTTCCTTGATTTTGCAAGTAACTGTCCCTGTATCTGGGATATTTGTTTTTTATTTTAGTTTCCAATTTATTGAGACAGTTGGGGTCAAATAATCTGTTAGATGAGTTTCTAATACAGTAACTTCATGATAAATAACATTATCACCAAGGACTATTTGGTCCAATACTGTTTTTGAAATTTTAGTAAGCCTTGTTGGCACATGTGTTATTTGTTTTAATCCATGTATTTTCAGCAGAGTTAGATAGTTTATATCCACTGCTGTGTTCCAAGAAATCATACTCACCTTAAAAAATGCTTTTCTTGCTTGCATTCCATTCATGTTCAAGATTTGAATGAAATATGTGGATGATGTCTTTTCTTTCAGAAGATGCCCTCAAACTGCTTAATTTACAGAACCCAGCTATAAAATTCACCCTGGAAACAAAAAGAAAGTTGGCTAACATTTCTGGACCTGAAAGTCATGAGGCACAACAACAAAATAGAATTTGGCATTTAGAGAAAACCCTCTCATACAGACAGCTACATCAAAGAGTGAGGTTGAGGTGTCATGCTAAAATATACATGGTACTTTACCTTCTGTTGAGGCTTCAACCAGAGAGGCGGTTGAGTTCTTCCTGTGTCTGACCTGATGGTCTTGAAATAGTCTAGGTAGGGATGGTAGGAGGGTTATATACACTGGGAGTATTCACACTTTACTAATAAATACCTAGATTAGTATATTGAAATTTACATATATCTTCATATTTTTTCTTTCTTTCCTTCCTTCTTTCCTTCCTTCCTTCCTTCCTTCCTTCTTCTTTCTTTCTTTCTTTCTTTCTTTCTTTCTTTCTTTCTTTCTTTCTTTCTTTCTTTCCTTTCTTTCTTTCTTTCTTTCCTTTCTTTCTTTCTTTCTTTCTTTCTTTCTTTCTTTCTTTCTTTCTTTCTTTCTTTCTTTCTTTCTCTCTTTCTTTCTCTCTCTCTCTTTCTTTGTTTTTCTTTCTTTCTCTCTCTCTTTCTCTCTCTCTTTCTCTCTCTCTTTCTTTCTCTCTTTCTCTCTCTTTCTTTTTCTTTCTTTTTTTTGGTAGGGGTGGAGATTTCTTTTATTTTGTAATTTCTTTCATTTTATTTTTACAATCTCTATTTACAATGGCTTACCCAATCTATTGTGCCACTCATGTTCTTGGGATGTGCAAGGTCATTGTACTGCTGAGATTGCCTGTTACCGCAGTCCACCCAAGGAGGAAAGTGACATTCCTTCCAGGCCTTGCAGGCAGCTACTTGGAGTGGTGTGTCTGTGGTGGGACTAAATTGTTCACGTGCTCTAGGATGGCTTTGTCATCATCTGTGCTGTGGTGGTTTAGGGGGATTGTTCATTCATACAGTAATAGTGGTCTTTTATGCTTGTCTGCAGTAATGTCATATCTTCCCAGGGGAATGACTGCTGGTTTCCAGTAGCTAAGGTGTGTTAATTCTAGCTGGTTTCCAGTTGGAACAGTTGGAGTAGCTGAGATAATTATAGGAAATATTATTAGATGTAATTATACTTATTTTATTGTGTTTTGTTTTTAGTAGGTTAAATTTTACTGTATTTTAGTATAAAATACATATTCATCCTATCACTTAGTACATATCTTCCCAGCATGCTAATGGCTGGGTTGTGGTTAATGTGGGCATGTTTGTAAATGTTGACAGCCAGTTTTTCAATGAATTCCTCAGTAGTGTGCATGTTTGTATCCTCGTGTAGTAAGTCAAGATTCTTGGTTGCCTATATTTATAGTCAGTCTAATAGGGGGAACAGCTCAATGCTCCTCTGTGATGGCTCAGGTCCCATGCAGGAGGTGTTCGGAGATCAGTGGCATCTGTTGTGGAGCCAAAGCCCATTGCACAATATATCTCTCCAATATAACCATCTGACTAAGCTTCCTGGGTGTCTGTTGAGCACTGAGTCCCAGATACTATTCACCTGCGAGTTGTGCCTGTTAGTATTATTTGATTCATGCTTGATTGCTATGACTTCTTTAATGGAGTGGTCCAAATAGTTTGCAGTTGGTGGTTAGTTGATGGTGGTGGTTTCAGTACATGTCCCTCTTCAATGCAGTGCTCTGGAACACACTACCTGTCTCATCCTTAGTTTTGGGGCATTAACTCATAATTGTGATTACATATGTTCCCCTCACGATAACCACCCTCCACTCAAAGCAGCTCTTTGCGGACTAACCATTAAATAGGAATGATTTTTTTCCAAATATGAGTAAAAGATTCACATACAAAGTTAATTCTTATTTCTCAGTTGATAGTAAAATTTCTGTTTTTGAAAAGTTATCTTAATGTTGTTGTTAGCTAATGCTGGATTTCTGACAATGAAGTCATTAAATCCTCTTGCTCTCCAATATTTTTCAATGATATTGAAGAGAGCAATAGCAGTAATAGTAACCGCTTTTTAGAGAGCACCATATTTTTATGTTTTGGCGGTCACATCGCTCTCTCACAACCCCCAGAATGTCTGGAGGACCACACCTGTCGTTGGTTTACGGGTCTCACCGACCTGACCGGGAGAGTTATCAAAATAAATTCACCGACCATATCCTCTGATTACCAATAAGAGGACATATTACATGCCATGACAGGTCAGCATGTTAGGGGTTAAGATTTTATAGAGAAATTAGAGAAATGGAGAGGTTGGAAAAATAAAGACTCCCTAGCCCTCGGGAACCCTAATAGCATTGGGGTCGGAAGAGAACAAGAGATGACCAAGGTAAGGTCAGATAGAAAAGTTACAGTGAGGAGCAAAACACCAGTAAGTGGAAGTAATTTTCTGTTCAGCTTGGGTACCTTGTGGTCGCTATTCACATATCCCCTAGACGGAGACCCCTGAGTGCCTTAACTGTGTAAGTCCCAGCAACTAGCTTGTAGGATCTGTGGTTGTATCCACTGATAAAGGTCAGTCCCGGGGAGGGGCCTTTGCATGAGCTGATGCACTCCTGAAGGCGATTGGGTCCCTCTGTCTATACATTGGTAGGTGAGACCCTAGGGTGGGCAAGGTCCAGGCCAGGACTCTCACCTAAGCAGGGGTGGCACCCAGGATGTGAGCATGCCATTGGGGACATTTGCAATGGTGGAGGATTAATGCGCCATTAATTGAGTGTTGTGGTCCTCGCTACTTGGTTATTTCTAGAACTGAGGAAGGAAAAAAGTTTTTATCAGTGAGTCCATTTGTAATCCAGAGGGGCCTGGATGAGATGGCACATTAATGCGATAATGATCTTCTGGAGAAGCTGTAGGAATGTTACTTCGATGAGCTTGCCTGGATGCCATTCGAGGAACACTAACTTCTACATCAATATTTTTAGTTAATGTAACAGTGTTCTAAAAAACAGAATGAAATGTTTGGTTATCATGACACTCTTTTAGTGTATTTTTAATTATTTCAATCATTCTGTAACACTGAATTAGGTCAAGAGTTGGATTTTGGAGTTGCCGGGAAAGAGGTAGAGTCATTCTCAATATTTCAGCTACGTTAACTTGCGAAATTATGAACTCATACTTTAGGATAGAGTTGAGTAAAATGTGTGCAGCTTTATTAAAAGATCCTGCCTCTTCTAGCAATGAGACTATTGCAGGGAAAATTTCCTTAAACTGTAAAGCAGCATCATGTTGTTCTATCCGCCTACTTTCACACAGCAATACCAGTTTAGTTTTCTTATACTGAGAGCACATTTCACTAAATTTTTGTTATTTTTGTTATCTTAATGTAAAATGTCATTAATATAAATATTTCTGTATACTCCATGTAAATACAAGAAAATGATTAAATAAAGATGTAAAGGACAAGGAGACAAAATAAAGATGTGAAGTTGAAAAAAATGCTGTAAGAATAGTAAATGACATAAAATGACCAAGAAGTGACCCAATAAATATGCATTTTCTTAACCCGAGGCCCATGAAAGGATTTATATACACATTAGGAATGTCTGTACTGCAGCAATTAAAAGGTGACATTTCATCAGAATCCAGCTGCTGATGACTGTCTTTCAGTGTTTATAGTGATGCTAACAGAGACAGTCTAAGATCTGGTTTATCCACTTAGACATTTCATCTTAAACATAGTAAATTTATTCAGCTTATTATTAATCAGTATAGTGTCTCTTTTCTTTCCAGAATAATACAAGAGGGTTGAGCCACAACAGCTTGCGTAATTTTTAATGTAGTTTTTTAATGTGCTTTTAGGAGCAGGCAGTGGAGCTACGTGACCGTATATATGTTGCAGTACAGGGACCACAGAACTTTCCCATTCAGCATAGCAAACGTGTTACTCCTCGTAGTGATGCACATTATACAGGACAGACGGTGAGTTTAAATGTCATAACGTTTTGTTGATGTGTAGGTGTCTTAAGTTTACAGTTGGGAATTTGTGTCTTAAATTTACAGTTGGTAATTTACTATAAACGTAAGTAGTAATTTATTTATTGGTATACTGAGACAAATACTATGACACTGCTAGATTCTGGCCATAGGCATTGCAGATAATTCAACACTTCTTTTGAAATCAGTTTTAACACTGATCAATACAACAGTTTGACAATCCTAAACATCTGGATTTGAAAATAATACAGCTTTGTTCATTGAAGAGTAAACATTTGTTTCATCACTTCAACTGAAAGTTATTCTTTTTAATAAAAAATACAAAATTCATGTGATCAATTAATGACAAATATTTTTAAATATTATGTTTGTTAATGATGCTGTCAATTGCCAGGATCATATCAATGCCGCTGGTGTGCCAGTTTTGTTCTGCAGTTCTTTTACATGCCAGTAAATCTACTGACATGGGACTGTTGCTTTTAAGTACTCTTAAAAACCTTTGGTCTGGCTCAAGTTTGATCCTTTGACCTTGGGATCAGAAGACTAGCACCTAACCAACTAAGTCAGCCAGATCAACCCCAGTTAATGACAGCAGTAATTAGCCCAAGTGATTAAAATTTGATCCCCCCAAAAAGTAACTGAACAGCAGTAATTGCAATGACTGCCTCTTGAATTATGTGCTCTAAGTGTATTCAAGCAGGCAATGTTTTTCAAAGCATATTTCTACAAATTTTGCAAAGATAGGAGAAAAATGCCTATAAACATTTGCATTGGAACCCCTATTTTACACTCCAAATTTATGTTTTCACACATTCTACACCATTAATTTAAAGTCCCAACTTAATGTCCTTTTAAGAAATATAAAAACTTCTTTGACTTTACATTTTACATTTGCCTCACCAATGTGTCCTGTGTAACGATCCAGCAGAAATGAACGAAGACCACTTGAAGGCCTGTGAAGCATTAAGATCAGAAGGAACTACAGTTCAAAAGTATTGGAAAGCACGAATGCTAATGGCTTCATTGCCAGATGCAAGGCACTAGAAAACAACAACAACAACATTTTCCTTGATTTGCAAGGGACTGCCCTATGGTATTGAACACCTCGATTATGTGCAGGATACGGTAGCATCACAATATAATCGATAGCAGCACTATCACCAACTGACTGCACAGTTTTACCTCCGTTTGAATTTTCATTATTGTAAGCATATGCTGGTTGTCATCATAATTGTGCTTAATCAGGTTCATTTGGCTGTCTTCATGTATATTTGCTTCTAAGTTGTGCTCATGGCAGTAAGAGGTTGTTTACATATGTGGTTACCAGCTGGTAGTTGTTCGGTGGTGTTTCCATTATACCTTTTAGTGGTTTCTTTACATTAGCAATTCAGTTCATCAGATTCTGTGATTCAGCTTTTAATAATGGTCCTAAATCCAGCTAATGGAACGTGTTTTCCTTTTCTGAGAAAATAGACATTCTTGTGCAAGTTGATATCCACATGTGTATGCACATATATTTAGCATTGCATCTTAATTTGTCTGTATCAACATTAATTACCATAGTGAAAAAGTGCAGTGAAATTGAGAAATGTTTTGCAAGCTGTGCCACTTTCTTTAAGTAAAGGAAATCATTAAAAACAGAACTAGAAACTTCTTTTTCAATGTGGTTCAAACAAGCTCGCACAGCAAACACTTCCATCGGTGGCTTGCATTTAAAAGAGAAATCCTGCTAAATTTGGGGTTGATAATTTCAAGACATCGAGCAGTTGGATAGACAGCTTTAAGAAATGGCATAATTTGGTTTACAAGTACAGTGTCAATTCGAACACTGTTGCCAAATAGACTGAAGAACTCCAGGAGCTGGTGGAAGGCTATCACTTGAAGGATATCTACAATGTAAATGAAACTGACCCTTTTTTTTTTAATCTGCTGCCAAACAAAACCTTGATCATGGTGGTATAAAATCCAAGCAGCAGTTGACTAATGCTCACTTGCAATGCAGATGGCTCTGATAAATTACCTCCACTGATTATTGGGAAATATAATAAGTCATGTGCTTTAAGGGAGCTGAAACATTGCGAACCAAATACAAGGCCAACTCAAACTCCTGGGTCATGACAGGAATATCTGAGGATTATCTGCCTCAATTGGATCATCAAATGGGTGCTAAGAACAGACAAATCCTTCTGTTTATAGACCAGTGTGCAGCACATCCTATAGATACAACTATCCTAAAGAATGTTCGAGTGATGTTCTTTTCTTCAAGCTGCACCAGCAAGCTAGAGTCTTGGACTTGGGAGTGATCAGAGCATTCAAATGCCATTACAGAAAGCAGATGGTAAGGAAAGTATTTGCTTAGATAGATAGGGAACTTCTACCAGATGCTTCCTGGCTAAGTATGAGTATCCTTTCAGCTATACATCACATTTCAAAGACCTGGCAAAGTATTAGTACTGCAGCAAAACAGAACTGCTTCGACAAAGGTGGATTTCCTATCCCACAAAGATGCAATGATGTCTTTGCTCTTACAGAACAAAAGAAGCACAAATGGGAATCCATTAAACCTACTTGTAAGGAATTAGATGAGTGACAACTAGAGCTAGGATTTTAATGTAATTAACTAATTACATATTTTTTTCCTTGCTATTTAGATTCTGGGAAAAATGATATGTTTACAAATCACTATGTTAGGGTTCATATAGCTGAATTTGATTTTACATATTTTTACATATTTGTGAGTGTATTACAAATTTTTAGTGATATAACATAAAGTTGCATATTTTAGCATTTTCTTATTCATATATCAGTGTGGGCTTGTTTTGGTTGCGTCAATAGTTGGATTAAGATAACAGATTTAATCATCACCCGCTCATTGGCCAGGGCAGTGCAACCCCCTCCCACCTAACGATAGTATATACATGGAGAGCGGATCACAGTCTTCCTCTCAGTCTTTTCATTCTGAAGAAGGCCATGGAGTCTACAATGGCCGAAAGCTCAATGTTTTTAAATCTGACACAACTGATCACCCCTGAAGCCTTGATTAATAAGGTTCTTATATGTTTGAAAATATTGTGAGTTTTGAGTATCTGGGTGCTCTAATCAACAATAACAATAAAATTAGTGAAAAAATAAATAGAAAAATCATTAATGGAAATAAAGCGTATTTTGCTAATTTGAGTTTAATCAAGTCTCAACTATTATCTTGCAAAACTAAACTAAGAATTTACAAGACTAATCAGACCTGCTGTAACATATGGCTCTGAGACATGGAATTTGACAGCTAGCAACTGTAACAGACTTAGAGTCTTCTAGAGGAGAACAATACGAAGAATCTATGGTGCTTTTATGGATAGAGCGGAGTGGAGGGTAAGGACTAACAGAGAAGTCAATGAAATTCTTGAAAATGAAGATACTGCTTGAATTTTAAAGTCTCAAAGGTTACGATGGCTGGGCCATGTTGAGAGGATGGCAGACACAAGAACACTTAAAGCCATATATGGGTCAATTCACGTCAAATCACACACCCGTAAAACATGACTTTTTCGTAGGAGGCTCAAATTTTTTTTTATGAATAATAGGCATCAAATAAGGAGACCTGTATTTTTTTTATTTCTGTATTTTTAAATTATTTGCTTAGTTATGGCTATTAGAAATGAAGCAATTTCTGCACGCACCGTAATATAAAATCACTTGTTACTCTAAGGCCATATAGAGTTGAGAGTTGGGGTTTGGCGCACTGGAAAGGGTAAATACAACACTTAAACAACTTTCGATCAATCATTATTACACGCAAATTTTGGACTGTTTTTTTTTTTATGCTATATTTTGTAAAACCAAACATAGAATTTAAATCAGTGTGTTAAAAATCTAAAAAAAATATACACATATTCCCTGACATTTTATCTATAAAGTAAGAAATTAAAAACTATGAAGTGAGCGTAAGTGCATTTGCTACAATTTTTTTCCTGGAGCCCTGCAAGCGCTTACGGATGACATGAGGTAGAGATCCGTTTGTACAGCTTGATTCGCTGTTCTTGGCCTCTGGAGGAAGTAAATGTAAAGCTTGAAAGCGAGTACTAAGCCAGGTGACTGCAGACAGCATGCGAATTGATGCATCAGCTTCATATGCTACTGAGATAATGTTCTTCTTACTAAGGCAGTACAGTCCATGTAGAAAAATGTCTCCACAGTGCACCTTCTTTCTGATACTCCTGTGGCATAATTTTTGAATATTTTTGAAAAAAATCTTCTGATGTAAGCAGTTCTTTGCGTTTAACTTCTTTCTTCATGTATGCCCATACATTTGAAACAGTTTCTCTGCTCTGACTGTGTAATGTTTTGGTCCCTAATTTAGAATGTACAGGTGACATAATTGATTTACGCTATGATCAATGTCTCACAAATTCACTATATTCACTCTCTGTCGCAAAGATTTATGTCTTCAACTGCACTCTCCACTAAAAAGCACCTGTGAATTAGCAAGAAATGTCTCAGATCATGCAGACATCACTACCTTTCCCCTCCCTCACCATGTTGTGCATGGTTTCATTTGCAGAATTATACAATATGTGCTGATGAAACAGACAAAAGCTACGGGTTCGTCTACAGGACTTCCAGTCACGGTCAGGTGCCAAGAACAATGGCCCCAGCTGTGCTTTAAAATTACACTCCTTCATTCCTTTGTCAAAAACTGAAGCTTTAGTGAAACAATTTTATTTTGAAGAAGGAGGTAGACGAATAGAAATTTAAAGTTCTGTTTTGCATGTAAACATCAGTTTAAAATGCATATTTTAAAAACAGTTTGAAGATGCTAATAGTGTACATATAATAGTGACAGCTAGCAGTGTTCTCCTTACTGTACTGTTGTAACGTTCATGGAACCTCACACAGTGAACAGTTGCTGTAATGGAGGGTGCCAATTGTGCGAGGTTACGGTAGCCGTCATCGCTGCCGCACTAGTCCTCTGCACTGATTTGTAAAGTTAATTAAAACTGAACTATTAGAGACTCCATTCTGATTTTTTCTGAGAATATTGAATAAACTTCAGTGTATTTTTAGTTTTTTTCTTCTTCAGATTTTTAAATGGTCGAGTTTATGTTATTATCTAACTTTAAAACTTTAATCATATAAAATATAATATTAATAATAATTAATAAAGTGTTGTAATAAATACCTCATGAAATACTGCAATTTATCTTTAACTTGAGCCACAAATCAATGTAATTTGGTTAATTACATTCAGAGGTATGATTGATCAAAGGGTGCGGAGCGCACGATTTTTGGGACGCTTCAAAAATTAATATCTTCCAAAATAAATTTTTTTTTTTATAAAATGAGGAAACACGGGTCAAATGTATTTTGCTCCAAAACACCAAAAAAAATTTTCAAGATAATCTGAGATATTAAGATCAATTTTTATCATATTTTGTGCGATTTGACGTGGAATGACTCATATAAGGCTAGAATGGAATGAAAACAGCGACCTGGAAGACCAAGGAGTCAATGGACAGATGAAGTTGAGGCTGATTTAAAAATTCTGAATGTGTGCCCATGGAGGTTGGCTGCCCAGGTTCGAGAAAGATGGAAAACTTGTTTTAGAGGCCAAAGGTCACCTCGAGCTGTAGCACCAGATGGTGGCGGCGGTGGTGGTGGTGAATAATCTCATTTTCAAGCTACAAAATAAACCATTGAGAAGTATGATAGGTATTTAAGAACATGAGGAACTGCAGAAAGCACTTTAACCCTTTCACTACTGTGATATTTTGCTACATATGCTGTTCTTCCTCTAATTCTTAAACCAGTTCTCATATCCCTGTCCAAGGCACTTTGGCCAAAGCAATTCGGAAAGCCATGATGGTTTAGGCAATATACCATAAACTGGTCATTCATTCAAAGCCAAACATCACGAGTTCGGATCCCAGCAACTGCAATCAAATGTGCTTGTGGTAAAGGAAGGGGAGGGCCCAAGTTAAATAATTGGTGTAATGGCACACTTGGAAGCTGATGGGGTTACGTGTGACTGCAGTTACATGGTTTTTGCTGTTTTCCTCAAAAAAAAGAAACAAAACATTACAGTTTTATTGCAAACATTTTATATTTTAATTTAATATTTTTAGAATAGGGAACAGCTGCAAATACTTGAATTCAATTTATTTAGGTTAGTACAGAAAGAAAGTGGAAACTATCTCAACAGTGAAAGGGTTAAATGCCCTTTCGTCTTTGTGATGGCAAACACAATGAAAGGGTTTAAAAATGAATAATATGACGCAGCGACCAAACAGGCAAAGGCTGAAGGTAAATCCATTCTTCATTTAATTGTGTCTTGACAAGATAGCTGGTCCTGTGAAAGCTTGTATATTTCTTAGAAATGGCTCTCTTCTTGCTTAGGTGCACACTGGCACCCAATTTGACAAGTTGCTCAAGGCATACTCCATGCATACCTTATCACTGTTGAGAAGCACCACAGCCTGAACTCCTCAAAGAATGTAATCATCCTCATCTTGTAGATAATATGCTGGAAGAAGAGAACCAGGTTACATATCTGGCCTAGGTGTAGCATCTGTTTATTGTTTATGAGCCAAATGCAGTTATGTCCAAGTACCTACCTACATCCTCCATGTATTTCACTTATTCATCATAAGGGTAATTTTCGTAATATACTCAGTGTCCTACATCTGAATATTCAGTATCTGCGCTCCAAGCTACTCCACTAAGTGCTCTATTTAAAGATGCAAATGCAGACACTTGTGTAATAACTGAACATGGCCTGAGCACCTGTAATATTGACAGCTATAAAATTGCTAATAAATATAGCAGATTTGTGCATAAAGGAGGGGGAGGAGTTATAATTTGCACCAAAAATGATGTTAATACCACCAAACTTAATTTAGAAAGCTATAGTATAGAAAAAAAATTTGAGATAATTGGGATGAAAATAAACACAAGACAAGGAATTGTACTAGTTTTTGGACTATATAGGTTACCTTCAGCTTCTGCTAAAGATTTTGTTTCTCATTTAGAAATTATGCTGCATAAATTTGTTAACAACTGTACAAAAATTATCAAAGCGGGTGACTTTAATATAAATTAAGATCTCCTTGATACCACATACTTAGCATTAAAAGAAGTGTTTAATTCTTATAATAATAGCATCTAATATACAGGAAATATCAACTAATGTAGTACATGCTCATATTTTGGATAACTGTGCTGGGCACATTTCAATATTGTATGTTGTGATAAAGTTGCAGA
The DNA here is from genome assembly GCA_030765045.1 of Tenodera sinensis. Taxonomy (NCBI): domain Eukaryota; kingdom Metazoa; phylum Arthropoda; class Insecta; order Mantodea; family Mantidae; genus Tenodera; species Tenodera sinensis. The sequence goes on from CM060964.1 coordinate 171,111,740, forward strand.
AGAGTAGAACCTGCAGAAGCATGACTGAAGAAAATATAGCTAACCTTGTAAATACCTTAACAACAGAAAACTGGGAAAGCATTTTTCAAAAAACAAATGTAAACGATAAATGGAATGAATTTTATAGTAAGTTTAGGACCCATTTTGAAGCTGTATGCCCACTGAAAACGTTAAGAGTACATAGCACTAGGAAGAAAAATATTAAATTGCCACTTGAGGTAGCTAAATCTAAAGAAAAAATGAAAGACATGTATGCCCTATATAAAAGTACACTTTCTGACCATTACAAAAATAAATACAAAGATGCGAAGTGCAAGTATTTAAAAAGTCTTCAAAATGCAAGGATAACCGCTTATAGAGAACAAATAAACCACTCAAGTAATACTAGCGAAACAGCTTGGAATTTGATTAACGAATCTAGGAAAAATAATAAACTACACCAAAACATAAATTTAAAAATAGATGGTAAACTAGTGCAAGATCCGGCAACCATATGTCAAAAATTCAGCGAGTTCTTCATAAACATAGCTTCATATAATACTTAATCCCCAAAAATATATGCACACAGTAGTGACAACATTAGTATTAAATCATCATTATTCGTTAAATCAACCTCTGAAAATGAAATATTCAAAATAATAAGCAAACTGCCTAACAAAAGAAGTAATGGGTGGGATGACATTAGTCCAATTATCTTAAAGCAATGTAAAACTGCTATTGTGAAACCCTTAACACACTTGATGAATTGCTCCATTGAAAAGGGACAATTTCCTGAAATCCTAAAACTAGGATTAATTAAACCACTATTTAAAAAAGGGGATGAACAGGACATTAATAATTACAGACCAATCACCGTAACATCTGAAATAGCTAAGGTTTTTGAAAGAATTTTATTAGAAAGATTAAGATTGAATTTTTAAATAAACATGACATACTACATGATTTTCAGCATGGGTTTAGAAAGGGTCGCTCCCCAGTCTCCATGCTGATGACCTAGAAGTTGAGCGCCCTTAAACCAAATCAAATCAAATCCCCAGTCTCCACAGTTCTACAGTATGTATATGAAATTACGAACAAATTTGAATCCAATGATAAGGTAAGCTCATTATTTTTTGACGCCTCTAAAGCATACAATTGTGTCAATCATAAAATCTTGATACATAAACAACAGAATTATGGGATAAGGGATCTTCCCCTAGATTTGTTTTCTAGCTACCTAAATGTCCTGAAGCAATACACAATAGTAAACTACAAAACAGGGAAATTAGTAAGCAAAATACAATAAAAAATAGAAACCGTAAAATATGGTGTACCTCAAGGTACAGTAATAGGACCTTTGTTTTTCGTTATATATGTCAACGATATTATCTATCCACAAGATACAGCTGTCATAACTTATGCGGTTGACACAACTGCCATTTGCTGGAGCAAGACAATAGAAGCCTTAAATGAAAACCTAAATCACGTGGCTAATACACTAGTTAAACACTTTGAATCCATCTATCTAAAGTGTAACATGTCAGAAACTAAAGTATTGTGGTCCAGTACATCAAACAAAATCTTCTCTAATATAGACTTAAAAATAAATAACACCATTGAAGAAGTAAAATCTTACATGTTTCTTGGAATAATAGTAGATAAGCAGTTATCGTGGGCTAACCATATACATCATATATGTAATACTAGCAGTAAATCCATATACTTACTCAGATATTTCCAAAGTTATAAAGACACTAGACTTCTATGGATGATCTATTTTGGATGTATATATCCACATTTTAGTCATGGAATTGAAATATGGGGGCAGCTACAAAATGTCACACGGGCAGGTTGTTAATACTACAGATGAAATGCATCAGATTGATTTACAACCTAAAAGTAAGGGAATCATGCAGGGAGACATTCAAAAAACAAAAGATGTTCACATTCTATTCTCTTAATGTGCATAGAACTATACTATTTGTAACTAATAGGCTTGCCTTGATAAGAAACAACCAAATTCACAGCTATAGTACAAGAAACAGTGCTGACTATCACAAATATAGTATTAGCAAATGTGCCCGTGAAAAGGATATTAGTGTCAGAGGGATCAAATTATACAACAAACTACCTAATGAGATTAAAATTTTGACTGATTTCTCAAAATCAAAATTTAAAAGTAAATTAAAAGAATACTTGTTGAGTAAATGTATATACAGCTTAGAAGAATTGTAAATTATTATGTAAAATGTACTACTTGTATACTTATTGTAAGATTGTACTATTTTGTATCTGTTGAAGTGATGTGTCCAAAATCAAATGTACAAATTGATAAACTGGATCAATAAATTTATCATCATCATCATCATCATCATCATCATCATCATCATCATCATCATCATCATCATCATCATCATCATCACCACCACCATATTCCACAGCCCATGCAGGGTTTTCCATGGTAACGCTTTGGCCATACTAAGATGCCCTCTAAAATTACTGCTGCTATGTTTATCAACTGTGGCTAGGATGCACATCATGAAACTTGGTCATCTGCTCCCTGCTGTGTTAAATTGTTGTGGCACCTATCTAGTGATATCCCAAAATGCCCACGTTTCTTGGTCAAGAAGAGTATTTGACTGACAGAACACTTGTCTTTAAGTGAAGCCCACAAATGCCATCTGGCTTATCAATCTACTGTATTTAAACCCATTAGCTCAATGGTGTCTACCCCAGTACCACAGCAGGATATGAGTAGCTAAACAAGCCCTTTAAGCTACACACGAACATTATTCCTAGCATTTCAAGGCCATCTTCTTCCGATACAACCAGATTTAATGTTACCTATGTTGATACCAAAATGTGGAGATACATAAGTCGGCCAAAATGCACCGTCTTCCTCAAAGAGTCTCACATTTCTATAGTTGGATAAGTTCAGTGTAAGCCTTCTCCTTCACTTCTTCAAAGACTCTGCTCCCACGAATCCATAGGTAGCAGTCATTTCAGTAGAGTTCTACCCCACCCCTCTCAACCAGAAACCACTTACCAGGGCTGTTTTCAGTTTCTGGATAGGAAGAGAATTTTCCTTCTTAGAAGTCTATGGAGCAGGATGAAAATAATTCAGTGGAATATACATGACATTTGTGCACATACAGCAGAACTGAAGTTAATTTTTAAATACAGTAACTCCGTGTTTGTGCTTGTAGGAGACCAAGGTTTGCCAACAGGACTTTCATGCTGCCTGGTTTCATTCCAGTGCATTGAACTTCCACTAGAAAAACATACTCCCACACATGGAGTTGTCCTACTCCTAATATGTGATGCTTATCAACCTCTCGCTCCTACTACTACCATGCAAGCTGTTGCAACATTGAATCACATCATATACTTACCGCCTTCTTCCTTAGCCATTACATCTGGTGTTCCAGTGTCATACCATCTGTTAGGAGTTTGCCTAGGGCATGGTAATGGGGACACAACTTGCCAACTTCTTCACACAGAACCATTTTAAACACTGATGAAACTACTTTTGTTTTGGATTCTTCCAGAATTCTCTCACACTTGGATTTACCTACCTTTTTGTTTTGTGCGCAGCTTGCACACTAGTTTCAATGGAACATCACTTCTGACATCTACTCCAGCAATCACTTCCCTTGCATCATTAGCTTGTTTTCTCACCATATCCAACTATCAAGTGTACCTAACTAGCAAATAAACAGGGCAAAATGGAATATTTTCCATTTGTTTGAAGATGTTGATCAACAGTGCCAGGCCTTATGATGTCTCCACTGTTGATCCAATAGATCTTGACAACACTTTTGGTTAACACCTTTGCAGGTATTTTGCTCTCTCAAGAACTAGGTTGAATTGCATGAACTCTCTTAGTCTTTTGATCATGAGAGTCATAATGCGTTTTTCACAGTATAGGGTTTGGAATAGGCCTTTCCCTCCTCTAGACACTCTCACTGGTGCTCATGTTTCAATGCTGCAGCATCTCCCTTCCAATGACAAACTTTCTCGCACAGGTCTATAACTGTATTTGATAAACCGTTAAGTTTCCATAAACTTAGTGCGAGGCCACAATTGTCTCAATATTAAAACCTGGAAAGAAATTGCCATCTACTTTCCAGTTGCTAGCCGATCTCCCTCACCAGTTGCACCTGCAAGGTGAAGGAGCGCATGATCAGTGGATGGTTGATATGGCTTGAATATTAGCCTGTTGTCAAATGTCTGATGCTGCTTTTGTCACTAACGCTTAAAGGTGGATCACTTAGATTTATTCATACTAGTTGCCACCACAACCATAACCATGTGTATCCTAATCTGATAATATACCAAAGTAAGGAAGTCTTATGTCTTTATTATTTTATATTCCCCTGTTTTGTATGTGAATTATAAAGAAACTAGTTTCTATTTCCATTTTGCTTGTTTAATGTGCTGCTGGTATCCATGATATCAGATATTGCAGGTAAAATTGAACCTCACTTTTATACACACTTAACGACATAATGTACTTAATGATTCACAGTAGATTATTTTTGCTGAGGGCTTCTTGTTGAAATAAAAGAGTAGCCCATGCACTCTATTAAACTGTTTTTGTAAATTAATTCAAGTTTAATGTTTGTTTAATCTAATACTCAAGACTTGTGGACCACTTGCCATCAGTCTTCTAGCTTCCCAATAGAGTAGACCATTACTTCCATTCCATAATCTCTGGAGTGCACCACACTTTCTCAGATGTTTGAAGGTCATGGGACTGTCATTATTACATAACATGCAGTTTGGCTAATTGATAATTTTCATATATGTAGGTGTTCCACCAGACAATCGTGGCCTGTTGCTATGGAAAAAGCTGTTACATTTTTACTTTTAGATGGTCCTTGTGGTGTTGGTTTATTTAAGAGTGGTGCCCATTTTTTAAGTTCTACATATCTTTCAGCCTTAAATACATTTTTAATAATCATTTTTTCTGAATGAAATGGAGTAGATACCTCTGGATTCAAAATGTTTGTCCTCTTTTTTGCCAAGAAGTCAGCCTTTTCATTCCCTTTTATTCCAACATGGGAAGGGATCCATTCGAAAACAATTTCTTTTCCTGCCTCTTTCAGCTGTCTTAGGGATACTCTAATTTCTCTAATTCTTGAGGTAACATTACATTCCAATTTCCGTATGGCTTAGATAGCCGAGATTGAGACACATAGTATGACTAGGTCAGGGGAAGACAGGTAATGCTGCTGTGACGTCAGCCCACTCAGCACACTTGCTCCCAGAGCAAGCCAGTTGAGCGTGTGACGTCACAGCGGGCAAGAGGAAATAGGATACGGGACATCGTAATCTTAATGCTGACTGTTTCAATTACGGAATAGTCACAGATTATAAATAATTACATTTCGGCTTTATGCCATACACGTAAATTCTAGTTTATGTGAACAGTCATGTTATAACGCAAATAGAACAGAAATTATAACTATTTCGTCTGAGCTAGAGGAGAGCTATACAGAACAATTAGGTGGACATTTCCCGACATTCGCCGTTTCGCTTTTCTTTAACTAGTTTGTCAATGTTAGGGCGTAATGTGCGGCTCATTTGTAACCGAAGACTGCATGTTAGATTGTGATCTGACAATATGCTTCGGGATTTTGACTTAGAAGGGTTCATAATAGAAAAGAATTGTTCGCACACATACGTAGAACCAAACATACATAATATCTGTGCAACAAGGGCATATAACCTCAGAAATCTGTTTTGAGGAACATTCTTATAACGATCAGCCAAGTCTTCCTTGTGTTTATATTTGTCCTTCAGCAAATTGTCGCAATTTATCAATTCAATTTGCAATCTGCTAGAAACATTAACATCCAATGAATATGGGGTCGCAAAGATCTGAAACGTAGTTGACAATGTTTCTACATCTCGAAGCCTGGTCTCAAACTGGTGTGAAACACGGGGAACTGAACACATGCGCCGCTGATCTAGGCAGCCTACCAATACACTGCTCTCGCCTGACGTCACACGAACGTACAAGCTGGCTCTTCGTTTAAATACGTCACACGGCCCGAAGTTGTCTTCCCCTGGACTAGGTTATGAAAGGAGTCCAGTCTAACATGTAGTTGGGAAAGGGCAGTGTTTATTGCTTCTAATTCCCCATCAAAATTGATGTTTAACTTTCCTGCTTCAGCATAAAATCAGAAAAGTTTGCAGTATATGCCGGCTCCTGTACTGCACTCTGCTTCGATTAGTGAGCCATCAGTGAAAACATGAAGCCATGTGACCTCTGGGTATAAAGTATTCATAGTTTCCATTGCTAAGCTTTTTAATATGCTTCTATCAGTTTTGCCTTTCTTTACTTTTTCAAATATCTCTAAATTGAAAGACACTTCTATGTAATGTAGCAGATTTTCTGGTTGTTCCGATTGTTCTACTTTTGTCTTTGGTACGTATTTACCTCTAATCTCATAGTGTTGTATAATCAAGTTTAATGTTGCATGTAACTTTTTATGTTCCAGAGGTCATTGCATAGTCAAGCAAACATGAGGTCAGCAACAGCAACTCCACAGTCGGTTACTGCTCTGTCAAATGGCATGCCTCAACCACAATATGATGCTGGTGCTGGAACCTTAGGTGCTGCATTACCAAAAGCTCCTCTTACCACACCAGCTTCTGTTCCACCTCCACCACATAAGTCATTTTCTCCTGAACCTAATTTGCTAAGTTCTTCCCCTAAAAGTAGTATGCTATCATCCACACCCTCTGTATTTGGTAGTGCACCTGCCTACACAGGCAAGTATCATTATTTTGTGTCCTCAACTTGATCATTTATGGATTAAACATTGTTTAATTCTAAATATTCAATGCAAAGATAGGTGTATATTGCATGAGAGGGCATAAAAGAGAGAGCAAGGAGAGAGAACACTTGGATTCCCAAGAAAATACTGCAATGCTGAACTACCCTTCGCAAGAAAAATGTTGTTTTTACTTTTTATTCTCCTGAAAATGGCTCTTAATGATTTTGATTAAAATATAATGTGTTTAAGAATGTATGTACATTATAAATTAAATTTATATCTTAAATTTTTTGGGAATAGCCGGTGAAGTACTCTTCATTCAGATTAAATTTTTAATAACAGGTAAACCATGAGAGATAATAAAAGTTTACTGTACAAAAGATGCATGTCTATTTAAAATATACAATTTATTTCAACTAACTTTTTTGTAGAAGTGCCCAATTCTGAGGTTTTCTTTTTAATGCTTCTGTCATCTTTAAAGTGCTGCTACCATTTTGCTGTTTCAATGTCGTGGAAAGAGTACTTGAATAACGTGACCCACTTTTACACATTTTACTGTACCTTCATCTTCCAGCATCCCTTTGTGTCTACAATATTAGAAACCTTGAGCGATAGGTCTGTTTTTGGGTGGTTGTTTTGACATCTGGGTGGATTTTTGTGCTGGATTCAAGTTTTTCAGCATCTAACAGAAGCGAACGAGCAAGCCCAATTGCAGTATTGTAGCTGACTGTTGCCTATGATGTCGCAGGTTCCACATGTCTTCTGCAACATATGGTTTTCAGATGAAAGCCATATTTGCCTTGATGCCAACATCAACAGACAACTCATTTTTTATGGTCTAAATGATCTGATGTCATTTAGAGAAACTGCTTCACACTGTGTAGGTTGTCATTTTTTGTGTCCTTAAAGCAGTGTTTGTTCATCAGTATGTTCAATAGTCTTCAGAAATATGAACAATATTTGGCAGCTGGTGCTGTACACCCATGGACAAAAAAAAATTATTCATGTCTGGAATGCCAAATTCGTCTGTCCTACTCAACACAGTGCCTTGCCTACACCATCCGCGATATTGTTGTGTAGCAGCAGCAAAAGGTTGTCACAAGTTCCAAATCTTAATATTACTAACCCATATGATCAATAATCATAACCAAAAACATAGCTTTAGCTTCTTGAACTACAAACTATCAATATTAACTACAAATATTAACAACACAAAACAGGTTATAGTTTGAATTGTACGGCATTACTAAACCTGCTACCTTCCACGTGTGTTCACAGTTGCACTGTGGCAAAACCTAGGCTACTCCTGTGGTGAGGGCCGCAGGTTTGCTTCTCGCATGTAGGAATTTTTTCCTTCTCTTAAGGATGTTCAAACAATGCATAGTAGCTAGTTATTTTAAATATACTTATTTCTTACACAACATTGGTTGAAGTTAATAATATGGTAGTTATTATGGTGCTTCTCTAACGGTTTATTCTAAGGAACAGCAACATGCTGCACATGAAAGCATGTGGTGTGCCGAATGGCGTGCATATGCGTCAGGCAGGTACAGTTCTCTCTCAGTGAATTGTACCATGCTTGATAGTGGCAGAATGTGCACACAAAGACATAGGCACAAGGAAGTCGCTGCTTGCAGTAGTCAAGTAGGAGGTTTCTCTGCTCATGAAGCTGCAGCTCGTATTATGGTCCCTGCATCTACAGTGCAGAGGTGGGTGAGATTATCCAGAGGAGGGGTTGAACACCATCATCATGGTTCAGGAAGAAGACCTGTGTCAACTCCAGAAGCGGATGCAGCTTTAATTGTAGAAGCAGAGAGGAACCCTTTCCAAACTGCCTCTGGAATGAAGGCAAATTCGAATTTCCCTGGATCACCTCAAGCAGCTCTGCAATGTGTAAATGACACAGGACTTAATATGTGAACGACAGCTAAAAAAACATCTGACAGGCGATCACAGATTGTTTCACCTTGCACTTACAGAGGAAAATGCCAGCCACAAGTAGAATAAGTGATATTCTCAGATAAGGTGACATTTTCTTCCACACGTAAGGAAAAGACGATTGTCTGTTGTCCAATGGGGTCCCGATACGATGCAAAATATGTAGCCTCACAATTTCATCATGGTTGCGTATTTGTGCCGTGTTGGGGCTGGATATCAAGGGACAGTCTAGGTGTGCTGTGGCAGCTTGACAATACACTGAACAGTGTGCAGTGCACAGCAATACTTGAGAATAGTTTGGTTCCCTTTGTGAGGATGGGATATCCCGATGGAATTATTAAATTTGTACGGGATGATCATCCTGTTCACCCAGCTTTGTTCTCATAGAGGCAGGATATCAGGGTGGTAGACTGGCCTCCCCATTCACCGGATTTGAACCCTTTTGAGAATGTTTGAGCTGAGGTGAAATGGGAGCTGTGCTCCAATTTCCCTGTAGCTGAGCGAAGAACAAAGTATGGCCTCTGGGCACAAATTCAAGAAGCCTAGGACATTGTAGCTTCTCATCCACATTACTGCTGGCATTTAATATTGTCTATACCTGGAAGTTTGAGGTCAGTTATATGTGCTGAGGGTTCATACACCTGATATTAATTTTTTTAAGATAGTTTATTTACATATATTTTATTTATTTAACAGGAGTGTTAGTAGAATAATTAACATTTTTGTGTGTATAGATAAGCCCATAACTTCAAAGTTATATTAGTGTTATATTAAGTTATATTAATGCAATATTATGTTCTACATATCCAGTCATAAAATTAACAAACATAAAAAAAAAATGACAAGTGACACAGGATTTGAACCTAGGAATTTATGAGTGGAAGCAATGCTTTCTTAACCTCCCGGCTACCGTAACATTATTGTGTATTTTGTTTTCAGTACTCATAAGTGAAGATACACAAAGCTCTACAATCCACCCTTAGAATCTGGACATGATGCATTTTTTTTGTCCATGGGAGTATATTTTGGACACATTCTATCCAACACATTAACTAACACTTCAGTATTGTGTGTTTTACTGCATACTGTAAAATAAATCTGAAATGTATGAACTGAAACTGGTGTACCTGTGTGATACAGTCAAAATACTTGGATTCCAGTGGACCTTACTAAGACAAAGGAATGAATATAAAGTGGAACTTAAGATAACTGCTCTTGGAAGGAACTGTCTGAACCTACTTATGCAATAAACTTCAAGTAACAGTTGACAATTTGTTTACCACAATCCCCTTGTTACTGCCTATGAGGAAGCAATGCAGAACAATTATTGGGACACTTTATGCTTCATGTGTACATTTATTTGGAATTGTTTTAGCATAAGTGTTTCACATTTCTTCATTGTTTTTATAACACAATTTCCCATTAAGTGTAATACCACGCAACATTTAACACCTGGGAAGTGACTTAATCAAGTTATGTTGCTTCAAAACAACAGTGATAGTCTTCCCTTTGTTGATGATTTAGCTTGGGACACTTCACAGAAATAAACCAGTAGAACCTAACAAACTCCTGGAAACAAAAGGTCAACCAGTTAGCTCATCAAATTTTCTACATGATTCTCATAACACACTGCAACTGGTTTTCTGGTTGAGGTGACAAAAAATAGTTTTTTCTTGTGGCAACAATGTATCATACATCTACAATTCTCCCCTACTACCTACTACAGTAGGTACGGGTCTTGGCACATCTAGGTTCCTGATCCATTCACCATTATTTCATCCCTTTCATATCCATCAACTGTGCGACATTGTAGCTGCTTTTGTTACTACTCTTCATCACCCTCTTCCTCTTCTAGGCTTATTATGATTATTAGTTTGTAAGGTCTTGGGTTTATTAACTCCTGTCTCACCAGCAGGGATCTTTCCTATCTCTACGGTCCTTTCCCATGGTTTCAGCATGGCTCCCGACATGTTTGCTCTCCAGAGGTCTCAGGCTACACATGGTGGCAGTGTGAAGGGTCTGCCTGACCTTTGCACCCTAGATGCTGAGCCCATCCACACTGTCATTGTACACCCATGTAGCTCTTTAAGGGCCTGGCCTGTGTTAATTCCCCGATGGCCGTGTGCTGTTGGTTTAGTATCACTGACCGGACATGTTACCACTGACGGAACCCCGGTGTTATCAACGACAAGTCCCCTGAATCCAGTCTGTCTCTTGCACACAGGCACAGCCTAAAGTGGAGAGCTACAGGTGGTTATTCCTGTGGCAGGCGCATAAAGCCGGGGTGTTTGTGGTGAACTTTTACCCGAGCAGTGGAGCTCAGAAGGTAGCTCCTCTGATGTATGCTTTGAGGTCGGCCATTGGAGGGGTCTCCATGACGGCACAGACCATGGAGATTTGGTGTATATTATCTTTAACCCCAGATGGCAGGCAGATGCCAACGGTTCCAGAAGGGGGTCCTCTCCAAAATGCATCCACGCAAAGCCTCTCCATTCAATTCTTTCTTAGTTTTTATCTTGGCCTGTAATGGTTAAAGACCTCAGCCCACTTTATATCAAAGACGAGGTAGACAGGATATTTGACCAGTTAAAAACGCGACACAACTTCAAGATGGTACGCTGTTGATTGAGACGAACACTGCAGACCAGTCTCAGAAACTGTTGAAAATGGGTTTGTTGGGATCCCACCCCATCCGGGTAGCCCCACAAAAATCACTTAACTCATGCAGGGGAGTTATCACCAGCTCCAGTTTTTATTTTTTTTTTATTTTTTTTATTAACGTCCTTCAACATTGTGTCATATTGGACGAACCACCAGCTCCAGTCTAGACGGTCTTACTACCAAGGAGATAGTCACCTGCCTATCACATCAGCAGTTATGTCAATCATACTGAAGCAGGATAATAAAGAGTACCCTTTGTAGGTGGCGTTTCTCACCTTCAAGGGTACTTAATTGCCAGAGTACATATTTTGTGGCTATGAGCGAGCTGCCGTATGACAGTGTGTTCCAGTGGCATAGCGTGGTGCGTGGACTTGGGTATGCACTTAGAACTCGTGTTAAGTGTACATAGGTGAAATTTCTAAATTCTACAATTTTTAGTGGATTTTGTTCAAACTCATATGAGACTTAATACATAGAAGGAATAATGTACATGCAAATTTTCATTGTAATATCATCAGCACCTTTAAATTTGTTATCTTTTCTGGCTATTGTTTTGGCAGCATACCTAAAATGCTCCACACGATGAAGATTTCAAAATGTTGATAATTTTAAATATTATTCTGTTATAGATAAGTACTCTCAAAATAATGTTGCAAACAGAAAATGTTAGGTTTATTAAATAAAAATTATTAACTTTGAAAAAATAATTTGTTTGCAACTTTTATAATTATAACTATAATTCAACTGGTAAATATTAAAGTTACAGAACAATCACTCCCACTGTTTTTTCTGCATTCTCAGCTGATTACAAGTGCACTGATTCCATATTCAGAGCAGTAGGTTTCCAGGAAACGCAGCATTCTCTCTACAACACGTGCTTTCCTCGTAGTGAACCATGCAGAAGCACATAGACAGTGTGCATATCCTGTCTTCAGTTTCCTGGCATATTTTTCTGTTACATGTTTAGATGCATTACTGTTCAAAGTGCAGCTTGTTGTACTCTGATATATGCAGAAGGAGTTAAAAATATGAAATTAACCTTCACTGCCAAACAAAATGCTGTAAAACTTAGCGTTAAACCTCATTAACATTAACAAGCAAGATGCACTTTTATATGTTGCATCCACTGCATGTGCACATCATTTGACATGACTGGCATGAAGCAAGCACAACACCAGCTGCTCTGTTTCAATACTACGCTAACAATTCTAATTCATAGCTGATTGTTGTTTGAAACATACTCCTCAGCAAGCATTACCCCGATTGGATTAGTATATAGACGATAGAAAAAGTTAACTAAGGAAAGCTTGCAGGTTATGCAACACATCCACATCCATTGATGCTATACCCCTGGTATGCTCCTATGCGCTGCTTTCAGTGCCAGAAGTTTGGACACACTAAAACTTCATACAGCCATCCTGCTATCTGTGAGCATTGTGTCTTATCAGCACATGTAGGCACGGCATTTACCTGTGAACCTCTCTGTGTTAACTGTGGAGGGCGTCATCCATCTAGCTCACATCAGTGTCCAAAGTTTCTGGATGAGAAATGTATACAGGAGCTGCACGTCAAAGAACACCTTATGTTTCCAGAAACATGTTGCCGCTTTGAGCAGCTCAAACCTGCAACCACCACCGGTTATGCTTCAGCTGCCCAGTGCACTCTTGTCACCACTGTAGCCATATAGCACAGTCCAGTCACAGATGCTTCCACCCAGACAGACCTACCAGCAAGTATCTCTTCACTGTCTCATGCCACACCTGCACCAGCAACTACATCTTCCGCTGTGCAGACACCAGCTCACAGACATCCACAACTAGTAGCCAACTGGTCGACAGACATCGCTCCAGGCATACTCTTCATGCAAGCAGCTGCACGTCCTCAACGAAGTCTTGCTCCTGCTCTGCGAGCCACAGAGGATCATCAGACTCCCTGACATCAGAGGAGTTGCCAGAGGAGGGCGAATTTCACATCATCGGTCCCAAATCGGCCAAGTTGAAGACGAAAAAGTTAAAGAACACATACTAATCTCATCATGGAAATAATCCAGTGGAATGTTAATGGGTTCCAGACATACAGCACTTAATTTTTCAACGTTCTCCATCAATTGTCTGTCTACAAGAAAGCCACTTGCACCTTAATCATACTTTACATGTTGTGGTTTTTCGGCATTTAGGCATGTGTCTGCAGCTGATCGGCAAACAAGCAGAAATGTTGCCACTCTGGTAGCGCATAACATCTCTGCCACCAACATCCTGCTTAACACACCGCTACAAGCTGTAGCAGTGTGTGTACAACTGCAGGGTCGGTGCTTGTCTCCTTGCAGTGCCTATCTGCCACTGATCAGTGTCGTTCAAGAGCTTTGGGCTCTTTTGGCACAGGTTCCACCCCTGCTCCTCATTCTTGGCAATCTGAATGCCAAAAACACTTTACAGGGCTCCGACACAGACGATGCTCATGCAGATTGCATTGTAGCTGGCATTTGCGATATGTCCAAATTGTTTCTGTTCAACACTGATACCCCTGCTTCTTATCTGCCTACAGTACACACTTAGCCATCGACATTTCTTTCTACAGCCCATCACTAGTACCGCTTCTCGATTGGTCAGTGCTTTCCAACCTATTTGGCAGCGATCATTATCCTATTAGCATTCATCTATCCAGTCACCATCCCATGCCAACGACATCCTCTCTGGATGATTTCCAAGGCTGACTGGGGAAATTTCATTCCCTCATTCAGTTCACCGATGATTTCCCCACCATTGATGAAATGGTGGAATATTTCACATGTTCTATCCTACTTGCAGCGGATTCCAGCATTCCTTGAGGTACATCGACACCACGACATGTTCCTGTACCTTGATGGTCCGAGAAATGCTGTTTGGCTATTAAAGAATGTAAGTGTGCTCTGTGTCTTTCATTTACATCCTACTGAGGATAACTTTGCTTTTAAACGTTCTCATGCAACGGCGCGTTTTGTGCTTCACAGTGCAAAACGTAGATCCTGGGAATCCTATGTCTCTTCCCTTTCCCATTGCAGTTCTGCACAACAGGTGTGGACTGCTGTTTGGCATGTGTACAGCAAGTGTCGTCAGATGATAATTTCCGGTGTTGCTATACGGGCTACACCTACACTGGCAAACAGGATATCACCGATGCCCTTGCTACTTCGTTCACTGCTACTAGCCAAATAGCTAATTATGACAGAGCGTTTATACCTATCAAGGAATCTGCGGAGCAGGTAGTTCTCAATTTTACCAGTGACTGTAGTGAACTGTACAATGCACCTTTTACCGAAGTGGAGCTGGTACATTCTTTGTCTCTTGCAAAGGACTCTTCTCCTAGTCCTTATGACATGCACCGACAAATGCTGCTTCATCTTTCGCCTGTGGCTCTCTCCTTCCTGCTCTGCACCTACAACCGAATCTGGCCTCAGCAGGCTTTCCTGCCTTCCTGGCGAGAGGGTATTGTCATCAGTATCCCTCGACCTGGGAAAGACCGGATGCTTCCCTCTAGCTGCTGCACTATTTGCCTAACGAGTGTCATTTGCAAGACACTATGACTGTATAACTGTATGATTAACACTTGCTTATTATGTTGGTTAGAGACAAATAACACCAGTCTGCAAATTTAAACTTTTTTCTGGGGCACGGATTTAATCAGCTCTCTATACCTAATTTTGGTATGGTGAATTCAAATCTGCTTCCATTTTTTTGTACCACGTACAGTTTTCTTGCCATGCAGGAAGGAAATATGTAATATTAGAGTTTGCTTCTACTTTTTAAGTGCCATTTAAAATGTACAAAGACAAAGAAACAATCTCAATTCCATAGATGCAACGCTGTACACTGAACTTGAAAGTTTCAAACATAGCTTATGACAACTAGTTGGTGATGGAACAGAAGCTTCAGGTCCATGGGGCACAGGCTCAATTGCTGATGATAAGTTTGAATATATAATGCCCACCTTGATTTTCCTATCGAATCCAGATATACTATTGCACAGATAAAAATAACAGTCACTAATGTGATTTTGTTGTTCATGCCATACCATAGGAACACCAAAGGCATAGATGAATGAACTCCATTGTACCATTGTCTCATATTTTCTACACAACTTTTATGCACAATATGAGAAGTAAAATTCTTGTCTTGATCTCCTAATGTCATTTTAAAATAGGCCAGATACAAACTCTTGATAAATGCGGTAATGTTTCTTTTCTGTTGCTTTATCACATAACAATCACAGACATAACAGAAATTGTTAGTATTGTTCACACAGCCACTCTTAGGTATAACACTCCAGCTTGCCATTTTTTTTGCATATAACATTCACAACACGTATTGGAAAGCACGAATGCTAATGGCTTCATTGCCAGATGCAAGGCACTAGAAAACAACAACAACATTCACAACACAACTCGGCTTCGAAAAAAGACCAACTGTGAAGTTTAAAACTGGACTGCGGATTCCAAGATAGGTTCCTATTTATATATTACGCAATACATGTTTATGAGATTGGTCCAACATTACTTGTAAACAGAGATAAACGTTGGTAGAGTATCACATCATATGATTTAAGTAAGTTGAATATGCAATGATGTTAATACTGCCGTACTGAACTTTCAATTTTGTGCTGAATCAGAACTGTTCAAAATCTGCACATGATGTGCAAAAACTATTATTATTTTTTAAATCAGAGCATCCAAATTGACCATTATGATGTAAAATATTCCATGCCTCAAAATGTTCGCAAGCCGGTATAACCTGCTGAGCAATGTTCAGTGTAGTTTTCGATGCCATCGTTCCACTGTCAACAATCTGACACGCATGGAGGCTTATATTCAAAATGCCTTTCTGCTGAAGCAGCATTTTTGGGTGTCTTCTTTGATATGGAAAAATTAAATTATTTTGTTGTTTAATGACGCTGTCAATTGCCAGGATCACATCAGCGTCGCCGGTGTGCCGGAATTTCGTCCCGCAGGAGTTCTTTTACATGCCAGTAAATCTACTGACATGGAGCTGTCGTTTTTAAGCACACTTAAAAACCATCGGCCTGGGCCGGGTTTGAACCCGCGACCTTGGGATCAGTAGGCCAGCGTCTAACCAACTGAGCCATCCAGACCGACTTTTGATATGGAGAAGGCCTACAACACCACATGGTGCTATGGCATCCTCCATACTCTGAATGGACATGGTTTGTGAGATCATTTGGCAACCTTTCTTTTTAACTTTTTAGCACTTCGCTACTTTCATGTCCACATTGGAAACACACTCACAAGAGTGGATCCGGGAGAGTGGTGTACTATCCTAGGGGTCGATTCTCAGTGTAAGATTGTTTGGCGTTGCCATTAACAGCATTGCTAGTGTTATTCATAGTGGAATACCAATGTCACTGTATGTTGACGACTTTGATATATACTACTGCTCTTATAATCTTGAGTACATCGAACGTCAGCTGCAGCTGACCATAACAACCATCGCTGAGTGGGCGCTTTGTACCAGCTTTCAGTTCTCCCCTATGAAAACACAGTGCCTCCACTTTCATTGACTTTGTGGTGTACATCCTCCTCCTGATCTTCATTTTCATGGCACACATCTGCCATTTGTTCCACACCTTAAGTTCTTGGGCCTTCACTTTGACAGCACACTCAAAAGGGAACATCATATTTATCATGCTTCCTGCAATCGTTCGCTTCAAGTACACAGGATTTTATCTGGGGCATCTTGTGGCAGTGATCGCACTGTAATGTTGAGGCTGTGTCGCTCATTGGTCCGGTCCAAACTAGACCGTGGCTGTTTTATCTATGGCATGGTTTCTGCCTCTAAACTTCGCCTTTTAAATACTTCTCATTATACTGGTATCGATCTTGCCACTGGAGCTTTCCAAACTAGTCGAGTCAAGCGTCTTTGTGCTGATTCTGGTGAACCTCCACTGTCTGTCCGACACTCATTGCTGCTCTGTTCCTATATGGCCCGCTTGGCAGCTCACCAAGGCCATCCTTCATTTCAATCTGCATTGCGTCCAGACCTCGCACACCATTACATGTGAAACACCACTATATCCCATACAAGTGGTATAAGGTTTCAAGAACTGCTTGCCGCACATGCCTTCCAACTGCCTGCGGTAGAGCTGTATCCTCTTTGCCACTATCCTCCCTGGCAGCTCCAGTGTGTACACTTCGACCTGGAGCTTTCAGGCTGTGCGAAGGTAGCTACTCCTCATTCAGTGCTTTGCCAAACTCCTGGGCTGTTACCAAAATTACACTCTGGTATTTATCAATGGATCCCAGGTGGGGAGTGCTACAGGATGCAGTTTTGTGTATAACGGTGAGGCTCACCAGTGCCGTCATCCGGACTAAAGTTCCGCTTTTACTGCCGAGCTGTTTGCCATATTTTATATTTTACTTTTTGGTTCCAATTCAGCTCCTGGACATTTTGTTATCTGTTGCGGCTCTCTAAGCGCTATTCAGGTGCTGCAACAGCTTGTTGGCAACTTGGCATTGATTCTTAAAATACACTCGTATCTCAGATGCTCTCTCGTGGATACCAGTTTGTTTTTACCTGTACCCCCCTGGAAGATAAGGGCAGACGGTACAATCTAGTAATCATGGGAATTAACCTCTCGAGCAATGGCCATTTAAAACGTCCGCGAGCCAAGAACTGCTACCCAATATCCAGCGCAGGGCATTTAAAGTGTGTTGTATATACACAGCTGTATTTTGTGTAAATATTAAGATATTTTAATGAAACAAAAACTGGTATAAAACTCGTTATTTGCAGTATAAATGTACGTCATCAGCAAAGTTGAGTTGTATTTACAAAACGTTGAAATGGCACAATTTTGTTTCACTGTGGTGAAAAGTCAACTTTGCTCTGTCGAACGCATCTAATATAAGTTCTCGGAAAGAAACAGTAAAGAAACACCCATTGTATGTGTGGCTTATGCGTCAGCATACTGTGTAATAAAGCCCTACTGTATGCGTGGTCTCTTGAGTCATCAGAATAGAGCAACATTGCAACTTTTGCTTACGCGAGTTTCGTAACTTAGTAGAGTCCGTGTCTTTCTTTGTTGAAATACATACGTATACTATCCTGCTTGTAGCTGAAGGGAGAAGTGGTATAAAAAGGTGTTTTTGCACCAACTGGGTATAACCATATACAATTGTTTGGTGATTTGGACAGCTCTCTAAACCCACACAGGACAATGACCGACCTTGACTTCCGACTATAAATAGCTCGCAGCCTAATTGAACAATACCACGTTGGGGGTTGAAAATCCAAAACCCCTGCACCCCTCAGGCTTCAAGGAAAACATTATCCTAAAAGGATACCACCAACAGCAAAGAAGTCCCGCCCATCTCGAAAGTGTTTCGTGTGTCGCAAGAAGGGAATTCGCGAATGTGGAGATGTACCTACCCTTATGTGTTTATCCCTGTTTTGAGGTAAATCACTGCAGAAAGAACATATTAAGGTAAGCCAATAAAGTATATAGACTTTACTAAAATGTTTCATAAAGGGAAAATTAAAATAAGTTGAGTTGGATAAGGGATAAATAAGGGTTAAATGCTTAAACGCACAGGACGTGTATACACGCCCATATCGCTCCTCCGTCATTTTAAATGGACGTGATTTCACGTCCATATCCCTCAAGAGGTTAAAGAAAGAACAGGAAGGGATGCAAGAAGAGAGATACAGGAACTATTAGGAAGAAGATTAAAGATGGAAGTAAGATGCTACAAAATTTGTGAAGCTTTTAGATTCGGCAACAGAAGAGGAGGAAGAAATATCTTAGTAAAATTTATTAGCATGCAATTGGCCTTGGATATAATAAAACAAGCCAAAAAACTGAGAGGGACGCCATTACATCAACTTACAAGCCAAGAGAACTACTGAGAAGCTTAATAGAACTAAGAAGATCGGCACATAAGTGAGGAAAAATGGCATACATTAGAAATTTGCAGCTATGGATCAATGAAAAAATGACAGAAGGGACATCAGAGCAAAAAAATGATGAGGTGAACAAAAAGAAGACAATGAGCCAAGAAAACATAATTGACACAAAGAGCTTGGATCAATAGGATACTACACCAACTGTGTAGGTGAATGACCAAGAAATGTTAACTCTTCAAAATATGCAAGCAACATGTGTGTTGGGCAGTGCAGCACGGAGGGAGAAATGACCTTGAGTAAAATTCCACCTGAGACAGGAAGGGATGGAAAGGAGGAGGAGGAAGAAGAAGAAGAAGAAGAAGAAGAAGAAGAAGAGGGGGAGGAGGAGGAAGATGAAAGAAGAGGAGGAAGGAAGAAAGGAATGAGTTAATAAGTGAATTTATTGGAGTAATGAATAGTGAGTGCAAGGGGGCAATTCCAAAGAAAATTAGAAAGAATACGAGTCAAAAAGATGACATAGCAGTTGATGTGTGCAAGTGGGAAGACAAAGAAACAGGTATTAAATATAGTTGTGAAAAGGAAGGAGACAAGAAAGGTAGCTATCATGTGTGGAAAGATAGGAACAAGCCAGCAACTGATACACTTTGCCGTGTGACGAGACAGAGCAAATGGTTTTGAAAAAAAAATTAAAAATTATTTTCTTGTTTAATGATGCTGTCAATTGCCAGGATCACATCAGCGTCGCCGGTGTGCCGGAATTTCGTCCCGCAGGAGTTCTTTTACATGCCAGTAAATCTACTGACATGGAGCTGTCGTTTTTAAGCACACTTAAAAACCATCGGCCTGGGCCGGGTTTGAACCCGCGACCTTGGGATCAGTAGGCCAGCGTCTAACCAACTGAGCCACCCAGGCCGACATTAGGCTACACCAGAGATAGGTTAGTATAGGCTGACCTAGGCTACACCAGAGATAGGCTAGTATAGGCTGACATAGGTTACACCAGAGATAGGCTAGTATAGGCTTACATAGGATGCACCAGAACTGGGCTAGTATAAGCTGACATAGGCTACACCACTGATAGGCTAATATAGGCAGCTTGTAGTTAAGAGTAGCAGAGGGAGAGAAGTCAGATTAACTATGCATTCGTAAAAGTGAAACCAAGGAAGTGTACATGAAATAGGATACAGGGGGAGAAAGAAAGAAAAGGAGAAAAATGTTAATAGTGAGTGATCATAGAAAATATTAGGCAACAAAAAAGAGAGGGATGAAAATTATAAAGTAAGGGGGCATAGGCAGATAAATAATAAATTTAATACAAATAGAAATGAAAGAGAAAGACTATAAATAAAAAACAGTAACATGAGAATGTTTCAAACACATCCAGTGACGAATGCAATTGTATAAAATGTATCGCAGAGAGCTGTTCATGACAGGTTCAAGGATAGCTCAAAACGTATAAGATTAGAACCTGGGCCCCAGGCCATATGGGTATTCCCTGCAACGAGGAAGTGGATGTGGCTGCTAGGTATGCATGTCGCAGAAGTGTGGTGGCACTTCTGTCATCATCTATTAGCTGTATGGCAGCAATCGTGGGAAGTGTTGGCTGGCACTCAATTGCGGACAATTAAGGATGGTGTTCTACCCTGACTGACCTGCTGCAGTGATTCCAGGCAGGCTGAAGTTATTGTACTCCGCCTGAGGATAGGTCTCATGGAAGCCACTCAGCTACCTTCTGCGTAATGACCCAACACCTGTCTGTCTGACATGTGGTGTTCCACTCTCCATTGCACATGTCCTAATAGATTGTCCACAATACAGTCATGAGCACCAGTACATTGCTCTGGGATCTACACTAGCCTCCATTTTGGGTGACAAGCCAGTGTCTGTAGCCAATACTCTGGAGTTCATCACCAATATTGGCTTCGATAAACAAGTCTGACATGTACTATTATTGTAGCTGGTTTTTAGATTTTTAAGGTATTATTTTACGGTATTTTAACCTATTGATTTTTTAGAAGTCAGCCTTGTTTTTTAGTTTTAGGTGGTTTTAAGATCTTTGAGGTTCTTTTTATGGTATTTTAAGCTTTTTATCCTATATATTTTGCTGTTTTAATTGTTTAGTGCTTTAACATTCTCTTTTGATCTCCCTTATTTTAACCCTGTGAGTGTGTTTTGGCTTTTATTGTTTGACTATGGGCCTAAATGACCTCTTTGTTGACAGACCTTTAGGCTCCACACACTCACTCACTCTACAATTGTGAAAAGCGATAGTCCTGGTCATCTGTTATTATGAGACTGAATGTGGAATCGTTTGTTTTGAGAAAATGTGCGAAGACTGGTTTTGCTGTAGACCACCAGAAAATAGTAATTAGTTATATTTTATGATCTTCTCAATGCTGCAAGAATCAGTGCATTTATCTGTTCTTTCTTATGCAAAGCAGTAAAAGGAAAATAGATGCCAGCATGCATGTCATTCGTTAGGATTAACTAGCAACATCTGGCTATAAAGACACTTCAGAGTTAGACAAAAATATAAAGCTCTTTTGAGTGAATATAACAGTAATCCTGGACCTTCAAACCCACAAGATCCTAGGTCCAAATATGTGCAAGAAGAAAATGACAAAAAATTGTCCTTGAAGTGTTACTTTTCCTTGAGCTTTGAATGGATCATCGTACTATTGTTTTCCAAAATTGTGTCCAATAGGATTTTTGAGGCATTTTTGCGGCTCTGATGTACTTAGCATATGGCAACTCCCTTTCTATTTCTATTTACAAACAAAACAACATTGTTGGCTTTCATATATTACAGTTTCAATCAGATATATTAACAAAACTTGATAAAAAAATATGTGCAAAAATCAGCAGGTGAACATTCATTCAGTGTAGCATTTGTGAGAATGCAAGTAAATGTAACTTTTAAAGGTTATGTTTAACATCCGTCATTAGTGGGAAACGACAACTACTACAATAGGAATTTAAAAGTTTGAAATTATATACAATTCAGCTAATATTTATTTGCCATCTGTTATACCAGCCACTTTTTTCAACAGTCATTCTTTATATTTATTCTCTCGTTACTTTGTATGTAAATTGACAAGTGCATTTAGTTCACCAAAGTCAAGAAATTTTTCATTTTTTCTGTTTACAGCTTTAATTTTATTGTGCCTTAATCTCTGTTTTAAGCAACATGCCATTCTACATTCTCTCCCTGAGAGAAGGGCATCCTTCCTCATTATGACAATACCTCTGCCTAGCAGCAAATATTACACTACATGTTACTAAGAAGCACCCTATGCAGTACTAAACCCCTTTCCTTGCAGTCCTCGTATGATATGCCTATTTTCTGATATGAAGACGAAAGTAACTTTCAAGTGCTAAAGGTGTTGCTTCAGCCTGTTTAAAGGAGCTTAGTATCCCAGAAGAAAAAGAATACTACCATTCCTCCCAGGTTTGGTATTTATAAAAGCTGAGGGGAAGTACTTTGTGAATATATCATGGAAGGTTGCATGCTAAAGCATTACCCAGGCAGTAATCAGAAACTTGGAGAGACTCTAAAAAGGGTGTAGAAGAAGAAAGCATTAAACAGAATCCAATGGTGGTCTAGGGGGATAGAAACGTGTATAGAAGCTGAGGGGAAGTTCTTTGGGAAGATGTGAATGTATGTTGCATATTTAACTGTTTCTCTAACAGTATCTCAGAAAATGACCGGTTTTCTCTCAAGATAGAAAACTGAAGTATTTAATTGAATTCTATGAATACAGACTTCTGTGGCCATAAAGGTTGTTGAATGATGAGGGTTGTGTCAGCATCATTGCTGTCACTCAAGCACTTCCTATCATTAATTACATATACTCTTAAAGCACCCAGTTTTAGATTTTGAAAATCAGTCTTTTCTTATCATTTACACCAATTTCTTCTCTTTGCCGAGGTTAGTAATGCTTTGAAGCTCCCACCTGTAAAAAAAATGACCATGCATTCATTGCTTAGCCTTCATGTAGTGAATGACAGCATTGCTACTCTGTACTGCTGCCTAAGAGTATATACATTTTGGGGATGTTATATCCTGAAATAGTATATATAGACATTTAAAGCGTGTCTCAACCTTAGAAGACAGTACATGTTAAACAGGGCACAACGTTGCAACATGTATTGTATGTATGCCTTCTTTCATATTGGAACCCCAAATCATGTAAGAACCGACTCAGAGTGGCCCTTGAGAAATTTGGTAGGCTATCATCACGGTGGTGATACTGTGACAAAATTATATTCAGCATGGGTGGTATATTTTCAAACACTAAAGAATGAACAATTCGCCACACTCCACTTTGCACTATTCCATCATACTGCATTAACCTAGCGTTTTTTTGTTGTCCTGCCCTTTTTGCTTTCTTTTTCGTGGCGTTCTTAGAGGTCCTTTCATTAGTTTCTTTTTAATCCTATGTACTACTGCTTCTGAATACCCAATAGCCTTAGCTGTTACTTTTACTGCTTTATTAATACTCACATGACTTGAAAAATTAACCTAACATACTCATAATTATTTGGCGTTCCTTACTTCTTAATTTACCAATATATCGTCTCTTTCTTGCTCCCCCTCTCCATAACTACAAATATTTACAGAAAATTTTAAATAAATAATGTAATAACATTTCACAGGTTCCACACAGTATAAACACACACACTTCTTTACGAACTGATGTTAACTTTTACTGCTGCCTTCTGTGTCATGTTTGACGCCTTTTATCTGAATAGGTCAATATCTTTTGTTTGCTTACACAATAAAGGCAAGAGGTTACAGGCTTCTGGTTTATTTTAAAAACTGTCTCTAACCCTCCTCAACATTTGCTCTCGATGTAAATCAATAATCAAAAGGTTTCCCACTGCGTAACTTTTGCAGTGCACGGATATAAAATTTTCAGAAAACATTTAATTTAAAAAATTGTAACACATAACTGAGTAAACATAAGAATTCAAAGTAGGCAGGTGGCAACACCATAGTTTACTCTAGCTGAGAAAAAAATTTAAACATAGTCTAGCAGTTAGTTCATTAGTTAGTGCGTGATGAGTATAGAAACAGCAAGAATCAGACTTTTACTGAAAAAAGCACTTTCTGTAAAAATTTGCACCTGTAGAAATGTATAATGACTAAAAAGTATATAATATGATAGAGAAAAAATTCTACATAGGATAATGTGTTCAAACCTGAAATTTATAACAACTGAATATTTACACCATGCCATTAGGAACCTGGCAACATCGCGAGAGTAGAAAAGGACGAAGGTAACAGCAACTTGTATGCGCTGGATAGAGACAGATATATCCCATTTAACTCCATACTGTCATCTAAGGGTGTGACAAGCTATGGATAAAGGTATATGGAGTAAAAGCAGAGATATGAGCAATAGACTGTTTTTGATCTGCCTGAAAATTATTGAAATTCTTATACAGTATAACAGTATGAGTTCATTGGGGCTAATGACGTGTATTACAGGTGAAAGAAGTGCATCGACCTATCGAAAGCCATATGTAATAGATCCATCAGTGCAGACAAGTTCATATAGTGGAGGTGTGATGTATCCCTCTGCAGGCAGTGGCTGTGCACCTGTTAACAAATATCCTGTTGGTTTAGTGCCTTCTTATCATGCAAGTCAGCCCAGTGCCATTTATGGTCCCACAGAGCCTCAGCAACTCTGGCAACCCACAGAGCCAGCAGTGGAACCACCACCTAAACCAGCCCCAACAAGTGCTGCTGCCGGATGGAATGATCCACCTCTATTGAAAAATGGAACTCGCAACCAGGTGAGAATTCTTTACTCTTTCAGGTAAATTAAGAAACTAGCATATAAATAAGTAACATATGAATGAACAGAACTGATTACAATTCAACAAGGAATATTGGAAGTCAATGGCTAGTAATGTCATTACATATTTAGGGTCATGAATCCACTCTTTACCAGTAATTCTTGAACGTATCATCTGTATGATGATGAGTATCAAAGATAATGCAATAAAACATTGACCTTGGGGACAGATAAAGAAAATAACAATCATAGAAAAACAGTATAAGAAACTGTTCATATGATTATATGATCATAGAAGATTGATCACAAGCACAAAATTGATTTTTGTATTCATATTAATTTTTTCATTGTATTTAACCCTTCAGCTGATATATGTCAGGAGTTAGAACAGAGTACTGCATTGTATACAGTGTACGCAAGTATAAGAACAAGCATAATGTTTAACTGTTCTGTGGCCTCAGCAGAGGAAATTAGAACATAGTAATTGATGCAATGCATTCATTGCTTTCTATCTGCATTGACATTCATTAAAATGTCTATAAAATTTATATTACCTGCTTATATAATAGTGGTAATTTACAATTTGCCTGTTTTCAAAATCCCTCTGCTCATTTATATTACTCTTCTCAGCTGCCCAAGATCTGTGTGAGATGAAACTTGGAGAGTTGCACTGTATCATGTGTGTGTGTGTGCAGAGAATCCAAATCATTTTCAAGGCAACATGAACAAAAATGTAAACATGTTATTGCTGTAATGCTAGGTGTATCGCTTCAATAACATAAGATCAGTTAGCTATTGGAAACAGAAGCACTGCAAATAGTGAAGTTTCCTTCATGTTGAATTTGGAATGAATTGCATTATCTTAACACATACCTTCACTTACCATAGAATCCTGATAACTTGACCTAATGTGGACTGTGAGCGTGTTGGGTTACCAAAATGTCTAGTTTTACGGAATAAGGGGTCTGTTATTCACAACTTGTAACATGATACTGCAAATTACATAAATGCACAATATAGGAAACAAAAGATAAAGATATCCTAAAATACTAGAAATCTTGACAAGTTACATCTATCTTTTACAAGGTTAGAGAAAGTTAAAGAAAGTTATTTAATCACCTACAGTAAGTTGCCTTTATACATGAGAGAACTAAATATAGCAGTTCAAGACCAAAATAAAAAAACTGGTTATTTGACAATGTATTTTATAATATTGATGAGTTCTTTGATACTGACATTATTATGTAATAAGTAACATTTTGACCATGCCTATTGTACCTGTATACCTAATGGCAAAAACAATAAAAAAAATGTGTTGTATTAATGTGTTCCCCTTTGTCCGGTCTCTTCAATGCATCAAATTTAATTTCCATTGTCATGTTAACTTGTGTTTTCTTTCTCGTTTGCATTTTCACTGGCACAAACATAGCAGAACACTAGCAGTAAGCCTGAAATCTGACATTATACTGGCAAGCTTTTGATTTTGTGACAATGGTTTGCCGGTTGCTTATGTTCTGACTGGATATTGAAGAACAATAGGCAGTCAGTCTTTTTGTTATTGTAAGGGAGAATGCAGTAGGTTGTATATGTACACTATAGCTGTCTTAAAATTTAATGGCGGCTGGCTCAACACACAATCCAATCATAGGCTTGCCACTCCTTGCAGTATTGTATGGTTAAACATGTGGTGAAATCACACTGTATAGCTGGTGATATATCATTTACACCCACAAAATTTATTTATACAACAGGAAAAAGAACAGTAATAGTCAACTGTCAGCCGCCTTTAAATTTTGCATCTACCATAATTCAAATTTACCTATACTGTTTACACTGCATAGTGGATAATAGAAATTGTTAATTACATTTAATGATAAAAAAATAAAAATATTAAAATAAAAAAGTTGTCAAATTATGAGCAATGTCGAGTTACTGGGGTTCTACTGTACTAAGTCTTTAAAATACAAATGTTTTTGACAGCATTCCTCCTTATCAGCAATTAGGTGACTGAAGCATGCTCTTACTTCTGTCCTCTTCTTCCTCTTCCTCTTCCTCTTCAAATCCTCTTCTGGGATTTCAAAATGTTATGATACTATCTGTATTCTTGACAATTAATATTTTTTCTCAAATAGTCAGTTCTAGTGAGAAAGAAATTGGTTTTAACAATTTTATGGTTTTGAATTTCTCACAATATTTGCAGTTGATCTGGTGCATTCCTGATTTAAGTGCATCTGTGACTGTGTTTTTGAGTGACTTGTTCAGCAAATAGTTCAGGCTGTATCTGCTTTGAGGAGATAATCAGATGCCAAACTTATTTAAGATACACTCATGGACGTTTCCTGTTTGTCACTGTCTCAAGAGTAGTTTTTGTCTGGGCTATTTCTTTGAGTCAAGCACTCTAAATATCTTAATCTTGAGCGCTGGCCATTTAAAGCCTCCGCAGGCCGAGAACTGCTAACCAATATCCAGCACAGGGCATTTAAATTGTTAAATGTGCTTCGTAAATACACAGCTGTATTTTGCGTAAATATTAAGTTATTTTAATGAAACAAAAACTGGTATAAAACTCGTTATATGCAGTATACATGTATGTCATCAGCAAAGTAGAGCTGCATTTACAAAACGTTGAAAAGGCACTATTTTGTTTCACTGTGGTGAAAAGTTAACTTTGCTCTGATGAACGCATCCAATATAAGTTTTCTGAAAGAAACAGTAGTCGACCCATTGTATGTGTGGCCTGTGCATCAGCAAAACAAACCATAGTGTGAAATAAAGCACTAGTGTATGCGTTGTCTGTGAGTCATCAGAATAAAGCATGTTTACAACTTTTCCTTACGCGTGTTTCGTAACTTAGTAGGCTCCGTTTCTTTCTTTGTTGAAATACATATACTTTCCTGCTTGTAGCTGAAGTGAGAAGTGGTATAAAAAGGCATTTTTGCACCAACTGGATATAAACATATACAATTGTTTGGTAATTTGGAGAGCTCTAAACCCACACAAGACAATGACCTACCTGGACTTCCAACTATCAATAGCTCGTAGCCTAATTGAACAATACCACGTTGAGAGGCGTCTTCATACTGGGGGTAGAAAATCCAGAACCCCTGAACCCCTCAGACTTCAAGGAAAACATTATCCTAAAAGGATACCGCCAGCAGCAAAGAAATCCCGCCCATCTCGAAAGTGTTTCATGTGCCGCAAGAAGGGAATTCACGAATGTGGAAATGTGCCCTTGTGTGTTTACACCTGTTTTGAGGCATATCACTGCAGAAGGAACATATAAAGGTAAGCCAGTAAAGTATATAGAATTTACTTAAATGTTTCATAAAGGGAAAATTAAAATAAGTTGAGTTAGATAAGGGATAAATAAGGGTAAAATGCACAAACACACAGGACGTGTATTCACGCCCATAGCGCTTATCCACCATTTTAAATGGATGTGATCGTAGGTCCATAGCGCTCAAGAGGTTAAATATTGAACCTAGGTTGAAGCCATTTACCACTGGTGTCAAGCATTCTTCTTGCTTATAGGGAGGTTGTTTAACCCATTTGCATCATTTGATGACCAGGGCTCGCATGCATCTTTTTGGCATATGAATTGTTTGTCGAGCTCAGCTCGCTATGCTGCATTGCTCCATATAATTCCACATAGTTTAGGTTCCTTCTCATTGATGTCATTTGTATACGTCTAGAATGAAATGCTAACATGTGGGGTTTGTAAGTCTGATCAGTATGGCATAACCATCTGTGTTTCATTCATGGCAATAAAAAAAAAGTTTGCACCAATGATGAGAAGGGTTAGAGAAAACTGATACAAAGTGTATTAGAGAGTGAAAGTGGTGATTTTTCTGAATATGAAACAGAGCCTGAAGAAGATTCTGGTGAAAGTGATAATGAATCTAGTGCGGAAAGCAGTGAAGAAAATAATTATTAAGCCAATGATGACACGCCAGGCCCTTTGAAACAAGTTCACATCATGACGCAGAAAAACCGGTGTAACTGGCATTGGACTACTCTTGACAACCTCATTCTCTACCCTTTTACTACAAATAGTGGTATTTGTAAATACTTACTAAATAAGCATGTGTCACAGATGCCATCTGCACTTTCAGTTTTTTTCAGAATACATGGAGCCTTTGGTTGACAAAATATGTGATAACACATATGCTTATGCAATGTGGCAGTTGAACAATCCCGACAATGTGTTGAAAGACAATGAAAAATGAAATCAGGGCCAATATTGCTTTAGTTATTTTGATGTCTCAAGTGCAAAAATTGCTATTCAATTATACTGGGGCAAAACTAATGCCTTGACACCCCAATTTTTCGAGGGAGGGTAAGGAGAAATTCAAACTGATTTCCCATTTCTTTCACACAACAGCAGTATTGGTGAGTTTATGCGTTTAATACTGTGCACCCAAATTTTTAACAAAAAATAGTTAATGCCTGATTTTAAATGATTTTTTTCAACATTAAGCCATTACCGCCCTCACAACTAGGCGATTTAAATCTGATTTCTTGGTTAGTTGCCAAGGCATTTAAATGTGACACGATTAGGTTAATCTATGGATCATACTTTTGAAATCTGGAAGCTGGTGTGAGTTTGAGTAATTATCCACCAGCTGCAAATTACTGTCCCCTCCACTTGTCCAACTGTAAAAGATCCACCATTCTTCCAGTACTGCTAATCCCATCGTATCATGTTTTATTCGTGTATTCATTTTGATGCTGTAAGTTGAACTAGTCCCATAAATGCTACAAAAAGTGTGCCATGGTTATGTTGCAGAACAATAAACAGCTTACTAAGGAGTTCTCCATTTACCTACATTAATTAAAGGCATTATAGCAAAGAAATTTGTAATTGCTTTTGTAATCAATTACTTCAATTCTTGTTATGTGTTTGATTGCCATACTTATTGAATGACACATTTTAAACTGAAAGCTACTTTGAGCAACATGGAAACAGATTTAATATCAACATTTGGTTAATCTTTTCAATATTCTAAACAAAATCATAGCATCATAGAGTAACTTGGAATTGAAATTAATATTTTTGAGCTTTACTAACTTTTACTTACGTATTACATATGTTTTGCAGATGTCTGCATCATCAGCTACTACAATTGCCTGAGTGATATGAAGCATTTGCTCTGGAGCCTTGAGGCTATCCTTCTGAGCTTTTGATGAACTTTTGGAGTGGGTTGTCCTCAGCAGAAATTTCAAAATACATTAGCATTGGCACATTTTTTCAAGAATATCATCTTCTCCCAAGTTTCAAGTTGAATTGGTTTTTTTCAGTGGTTTTAAAAGATGGACACCGGTTTTAATGCCGTGGTTGGAGTTCCAAAAATTGTATGCTACCGCTGATTGTTCTGTATGTTTATACTTTGTGTATCTG
The DNA here is from genome assembly GCA_030765045.1 of Tenodera sinensis. Taxonomy (NCBI): domain Eukaryota; kingdom Metazoa; phylum Arthropoda; class Insecta; order Mantodea; family Mantidae; genus Tenodera; species Tenodera sinensis. Next base: position 171,142,194 of record CM060964.1, read on the forward strand.
AGGTGTTCTTGAGATGGATTTCTATTTTCCTTTTAGTTTTGTCTATTCACAATCTACATAGCTCATTTTGTAAATTGCTGGCTTCTTTGAAGGATGTGTTATCTTAGTTTTAGTTTAGTGAATGGGGGAGGGTCATAACTTCCCTATGCACTGCGAACCATTTCTGACCTATTATGCTTCCCCACGCTTAGTTTCCAAGAATACCAGAATCCTTGATAAAAGATGCCAGTTCCTTGGGGGAGACCATTGACAGTTCATGCTTAGACATGAACCAGTGGTTAAAATATTTAAACCTGGGTGCTGCCAATGATTCACATCAGTTAACAAAGTGCTAATTCATGTGCTTTATGGCATCTTCTGCAGGTTGGATCAACTAGTTGTCCAATCTTATAGAGATGTCTTAACAGCTGGTAGTGTCCAGTTATTAGACCTACTGTGCGACTGAATATGGTTCTATCCATTTTGAGCAGTTCTTTAGTCTTGCTTTTGATGATATTCTTCAAGATCATCTTTGAATACTTTGCTATCAAGTGCGATGCTACCCAGGCATAAAGCTGGATGAGCTACGAGGAAAAGTGGAAAAAATGAATTTGAAGGACGAAAATCCCGAAATAGTCCTGATACATGCAGGAACAAATGATATATGACCGGGGATAAGAGCAGAATATATAATGGGGGAAACTTTAGATCTTGTAAGTAGCATCAGAACTCAAGTGCCTGACGCGAAAATTATAATCAGTGGTGTACTTAGAAGACGTGACGTGAACATAAAGAGGATTATGAAAATTAACCAAGAACTGGACTGGATGTGTGCTGTGAAAAACTGCCTAATGGTTGACGGAAATTACTGGATATATAATAGTGATTTTGCTAAGGACGGAGTGCATTTAAACAGGAAGGGATCATTTAACTTTGGTAACTTATTGAATAATGCAATATATTCAGTGATAAAGGAAAACTAGTAAGTAAGGAGGTGGATGCTGTTTCACTTGTTACAGGTAATAAACATTGTAATTACTCCAATGATCATGAGAAACAAATAAATTATGTGGAAATAGGGTCATTAGGTACTCATAAATTAGTTGGGGAAAGAAATTTTAAACATGGTACAAGTGTAGTGAATAATAACTATGTAAATCTTTTTAATAGCAGTAATGATGGTGAACACACAATGCATAAGGCTGTAAACCAGTATGATGCAAACACTCTTCAAGTATTTCACTTGAACATACAATACTTAAGTAATAAAACAGCTGCTTTTGAACAGCTGCTAAATGAAGTAAAGCCAGAGCTAGCTGTTGTAACAGAGCATGGGTTAAACAAAGAGCAGATCAATTTATGTAAAATAAATGGTTACAAAATTGTTAGTAGCTTCACTAGGACTACATATAAGGGTGGAGGGGTTTTAATCTTGGCCACAAATGAAATAGATATATCAGAGGTTGTTGTAAATACATATCAGTTGGAAATGCACTTCGAAGTGGCAGCTGCAAAAATAAATACAAAACAGAAATCTATTTTATTACTGGGGATATACAGATCACCAAGTACTCCTTCGGAGCGCTTTGTTGATTATCTTGAAGAACTTTTAGCTCAAGTTTGCACTAAATATAATCAGGTAATTCTGATGGGTGATTTTAACATAAATTTAGACCATACAAAAGGGGACTATAAGAAACTTTACGAGTTATTTAACACTTATGGAATAAGGGATTTGATACACGAGCCTACAAGGGTAACACATTCATCATCATCTGTTATTGATCATATTGCTACAAACCTGAATTTTGAGGTGGTAAAAGCATGCAATATAAACACACACATTTCTGACCATTATGCTCAGTATGTGAAATTTAAGGGGTTAAATTACAGTAAAGAAAGCAATTATGAAAACAAAACTTTTCGTGATCTGAATGCGAAATGTATTGGTCATTTGGTAGAATCCTTAACAGACGAAAATTGGGACACAGTATATAATGCCAAAACTGTAGATGAAAAATGGAACCAGTTTTATAATGTATTTAGCACTCACCTTAATGCATGCTGTCCTATGAAAACCAAAAAGGTATATAAGAATAGTTATGGCCATGTCAAACTCACCACAGAAATAATAAAACTAAAAAATGAAATGAAGCATTTGTATGAATTGCATAAATCTAGTGGTAGTGCTACTTATAAATCAAAGTACAATATCATAAAAAAGAAATATCTCAAAAGCTTGGAAGATTTAAAAGTTAATGACTATAAAGAAAAGTTAAGTAAATCAGGGAATATTAGTAAAACTGCATGGGGCTTTGTAAATGTAGCTAGATCGGAAACAAAAGCACACAAAAATTTAGAACTCCTTATTGGTGATGAAACTGTAAAAGAACCAAACCTTGTATGTAATTTAATAAACAATTATTTTCTTAGCGTAGGAGAGAATTCTGCTGGCAGGAATACACAACAGTCATTTAAAAACACTGTAAAGTCATCATTTTTTATTTATCCAGTATCTACAACAGAGATTCTAAATACAATAACTAAACTACCAAAAAAAGCCACAAGTGGATGGGATGAAATCAGTGTGATCCTCTTAAAATATTGTAAATATGTTCTGGCCAGTCCCCTCGAACATTTAATAAACTTCTCTATTTTATGTGGTAAATTTCCAGAGTGTCTGAAACAGAGCTTAGTACGCCCACTACATAAAAAAGGAAATGAGAATGACATAAATAACTACAGACCAATCAGCCTAACATCAGAAATAGCAAAGCTCTTTGAAAGGCTTATATTAGGACGGTTATTAGATTTTCTAGACAAAAACAATATTATTGTAAATTTTCAGCATGGATTTAGGAAAGGCCGATCAACAGCTACTGCAATTAGTGAACTTATACATTTAGTAATTGAAAACCTTGAAAAAAATGATAAAGTAGGGTCTTTATTCTTTGATCTTTCTAAAGCTTTCGATTGCGTTGATCATGGGATACTATTACAAAAACTGGAAGCATATGGAGTAAGAGGCTTGGCGAGAGATTTGATCAGCTCATATTTGGTAGACAGAAGACAATCAACACTATTGTACGATAAACGGGGCAAATCAGTGAGAAAAGTGCAATCAAAATTTAAACGTGTTATGCATGGCGTACCACAAGGATCAGTGTTGGGACCACTATTATTTATTTTATATGTAAATGACATACCAATTTCAAAAAATACAAATATAATAGCTTATGCAGATGATACAACTGCTGTATGTCAAGGGGCAAATGTCGATATATTAAAGGAGAACTTACTGCAATCCATTGACTCAGTTATTAACTACTTTAAACAAAATCACCTCACATGCAACATGACAAAAACAACCTTAATTCATTTCTCACAGAGTAACATAAACACCACAAATTTCTCCTTACCGGTAAATAATAGCAATATTCATGATGTAAGCGAACATAAATTTTTAGGAATAATTCTTGATAGAAAATTAACATGGGCTGGGCATATAAATCATATTTGTGACAAAATTAGTAAATCTGTGTATCTGCTACGTCATTTTCAAAATATCTTAGATGAGAAGGGGCTCAAAATGATTTATTATGGAGTTATATACCCATATTTACTGTATGCGATAGAAATTTGGGGATGTGCTGCTGCAACCCATATGGAAAGGTTATTTAGATTACAAAAACGGGCAGTCAGATTGATTTTCAATATGAGCTCTCGTGAATCATGTAGGGGAATATTTAAAGATAATCAGATATTAACATTGTATTCTCTGTATGTCTATAAAGTTGTAACCTATGCAGTTCAGAAACAAAACCTAAAAAATAGCAATATCCATAGTCATTACACCCGACACAATGATGATTATTTTCGGCAGGGGTTTAACAAAAATATTTCAAAAAAGGATCCAAATGTCATGGGTTTATTGCTTCATGCAAAACTACCTGCATATTTAAAAAGTTCTAAAGGTAAACAATTTGAGAGTGCTCTGAAGAAGTATTTGATCACAAAGACATTGTATAGTATCAATGAACTATAATAATGTCCATATTGAAATTACAGAGTGTAAATTACAACTGATATGTAGTTATAGTAATATGTGTAACCATGTAAGTCATTCATCTTTGTAATGTTTATTAACTAATACATATTTTAAGTGTAGACTACTCTAGACAAATGTAACATTGTAAATACAAATTGTAAATATGATTTTTGTGACAATGTCAGAAACTGTATTGCAGTCTATTGACAATAAAGGTATTATTATTATTATTATTATTACTTGTGTCCTGTTACAGACAACCAGTTTTCATCATGTTTCCTATCAGTTCGTTCCCGGATTGCCCCTCTGACGTAGCCATAGGACAACTCTAGGCAGGGTTCAGGACCCACAAAAGGCCTGATGGATCCCTGTTTGGCCAAGTCATCTGCCCTCTCATTGTCATGGATTCCCATATGTCCTTGCAGCCACATCAGTCTAACTGAATTGTGTTCAGCCAGTTTCATAAGGGCTTCCTGACATTTGAGTACCAGTTTTGATCTGACCTTCCTAGCTTCGAGTGCCTTCAAGGCAGCTTGACTATCTGAAAGTATAGTGATGTGTCTGTTCAGATATCTCTTACTAATATTTTGCCAGTATAGCATATACTTAAGCTTGAAAGACAGTCGCATGCAGTCCTAGGCTATATGATAGCCTTCTTCCACACTAGAACAGTCCTTCCCCAGTACCTTGATTGGTTTTGGATCCATCAGTAAACCATATGGGTTCACCCCAAATCTTGGGACTCATTCCATTTATCCATTCAATGCGTTCTGGAAAGGATACAGTGAACTTCCCTTCTTGTAATCTCCGAGGTATCAATTTATCTGTCCTCATGAGTGTAAAAGAGTCCAGATGCTTGGCCCTAGGTAGATTTAAGTGACCATAGCATTGTGATACCAAGTTCTCAATGCCATTACATCTGAGTCTGTATAGATCAGCCCTCGCCTCTGACTCCAACCAGATGTGGAGTGGGGGTAAGTCCAACAGAGCCTCCAAAGAAGCTGTAGGAGTAGTCCTGAAAACCCCTGTGATAGACATGCAAGCCATTCTCTGTCATTTTGAGAGCTGTTCCTTGCATGACCTCAGTTTTACTCTAGGCCACCAGACAAGTTGGCATAGGAAATAATGGGTCTGACCATTGTGATTTACATCCAGTATACCACCTTGGGTTTCAGTCCCCATTTCTTGCCATGTAGATTTCCGCATGTCCAAAAGACTCTATAGGCCCTATTGATACATGCATCTGCTTGTTTTTTCCAGGTTAATCCCTTGTCTAAAATTACCCCAAGGTATTTAACTTCATTGGAAAATTGTAAAATTTCACCTCTGAATCTGGGTTTCCTCAGATTCCCCAGATCTCGAAATCTGGTGAAAGGTACAATTTTTATTTTGCTGGTGTAACAGATAAGCCATATCTGCTACACCAACATTCTACTTTTCCTAAGGTTACTTATAGCAATTCAGAAACGGTTCTGGGGAATTTCCCCTTTACCAATATGGCTATGTCATCAGCATATCCTATCGTGAGATATCTGTTGTCGTTTAAGTCTCTAATCAAGTCATCCACTGCAAGGTTCCACAGAAGTGGCGATAAAACGCCTCCCTGCGGACAGCTCCTTGATGTGGAAACGTGAATAGTCTCCCCACATAATGTCGATGAGATGCGCCTATCTTCCACCATGGAAAATATCCATCTGCAGATAGTGCTTGGGACATTGTGTTCAGCAGCAAATGTGATAATAGCTGTGGTTAAGGTTCTATCAAAAGCACCCTTGATGTCAAGAAATGCTCCTGAAGTGTGATTTCTTTGTAGTGTAAAGACTTTTCTATGTTAGTTACAACATAGTGCAAAGCAGTCTCTATAGATTTCCCAGATTGATAGGCACACCTGATATCCATGTAGAGGTTGATTTGCCAATACACAGTCCCTTATGTACCTGTCAACTAGCTTCTCCATTGTCTTCAGCAAAAAAGATGAAAGACATATGGGTCGATAAGCCTTAGCATCCTGATAGCTGGAATGTCCAGGCTTAGGAATTTAAGCTACTCTGACTTGCCTCCAGGCTGTAGGAATATGCCCAAGTGCAAGACTAGCTCTAAAATATGGCACAACATGGACACCAAAATTTTAATCCCTTGTTGTAACAAAGCAGGTATCAGTCCATTCGGCCCAGCCACTTTGTATGGTTCAAGTGTGTTGATAGCCCATTTGATCTCAGTTTGGTTGATTATTGCCTTAGCCAGGTGCCAATCTTCCTTGTCTGTCCGAGAATTTAACTCCGATTGCCCCTCTCCATCATGCAATTCATCAATCTCTTCAGATCCTGGAAAGTGCACTGCAAACATATTGTGACTTTTGGTTGTGTTGGTGTGAAGTAAAGAAGACAGATGTAGTCGAGATAAAGAAACACTTTTATTTCCGTAAACAGTAACTTTGTACACTCGTTGCAACAACAAGAAAGTCTTTTCCGATTTCTCCAACAGCACGGCTCCGAACTCGTAACACAAACTAACTCTTCTCCGTCGGCACAACTCTTCACATCGTCTGTCCGTCTCCGTCGGCACGACTACTCAACCTTCACATACGTCTGACTGACTCTTCTCACACTTTACCGCTATTTATATCTCCCAGGCACTATTCTGGAAGCTTCAGGAACGTTCACTTATTGCGGCGAGATACAAAGCAGAGAAGATTCTCGAAGTGTCTATCCTTTTCTCTCTTTCGGCAAGCGCCCAACAATGCGGCCATTCTCTGTCTCTTTCCTTCGACTCCTTTGCGGTAGCGCCGACAATAATGCAATGGGTGACACTGCTGTTGCCGGCAATTAGATGCGGCGGGCGCAGTGACAATATGTTTTAGAGTAAAATATGATTTGAAGCTTTCCTGGCGACGAACATATTCAAGATGCTCTCGGGCTTCGAGCCAGGTGTAGTGATGAAGAAACATCGACGTTTCGGGAGTGTACATCTCTCCCATCTTCAGGAATTGATCCTGATTGATCAATTGATCAATTCCTGAAGATGGGAGAGATGTACACTCCCGAAACGTTGATGTTTCTTCATCACTACATCTGGCTTGAAGCCCGAGAGCATCTTGAATATGTTTTAGAGTGTCTTTTCCAGTCATTGTATAGTCCCCATTAGGCAACTTAAATGTGCCAAGCTTGTTGGCGACACATTTAGCTAGAGCCTTCACGAGTCTAGCACCACTGGGAACATCTTCGATGCTCCCACAGTACTCCCTCCATGAGGCTCCCTTAGCCTTCCTTATCTCTCCATTGTGAATTCAGCTCTATGAGAATCCCAATTACCAGTCTGTTTAGCCCGATTAAACAGTCTCCTGCAATTACATCTTAGTTCGCTTAACCTTTTAGACCACCAAGGCACATTCCTTAGTGTGGAAGCAACCTTAGCCTTACAATTGACAGTGTAGGCCAAGAGAATAGACTGTTGCAACTGGTCAACAGCTAACTCCAAAACCAACACTGTGTTTATCTCCTTAGATATACCCTGTATAAATCCTGAAAGGTCTTTACGATATGAAGCCCAATCAATGTCCTTGGGTTTCTGTATATCACTTGCTCAAAGTCCTGTGATCCTAACTGAAGGCAAATGTATGTGTGATCTGATAAAGATATATCTGGTGATACATGCCAGTTTTTAACTAGGTTCTCAATAATAGTCTAGTGTAAGATCTGTGATCTCTTTCCTTTGTACAGTGACAAAGGTTGGTTCATTGCCTTTGTTTAGAATATTAAGGTTTGTGCTTACCAAGTATTCCAGTAAGAGCTCCCCTCTTCTGTTGATGCCAGTGCTCCCCCAAATTGTGTGGTGTGCATTGGCATCGCATCCAATGACAAGCTCCTTCCCGGACATCTGTCCGTAATTAATGAGGTCCCTCACCATACAAGATAGTGGGTCCTCTTCCTCATAGGGGAGATAGACAGAGGTCAGTAAAACTGCCTTTCTCTGTCTATTCACCCTCATAATTGTTTCCACAGTTGTCACGTCCCTTGAACAAATCTTATTATTGGAATTGCTTTCACCCAGTTCCTTATATAAATACAGGTCCTAGGATGATCCAGATCAACAGGGCTTATTATACTGCCTCTGTTGCTGTTAAGACCTCTTATTTTGCCCTTGTAAATCCAAGGTTCTTGAATGAGAGCTATATCAATATCTTCAACTGCCAGCTTTCTACAGAGAGTAGCAGTTGCACCCTTACAATGGTGAAGATTTATCTGAATTATTGACAATTCTCCCATGATAATGTAAAAAAAAAAGAGCTAACCTTTATCAGTCTCAGCCCCCTGAGGCTCCATGGTCTTCTGTGTAGTCACAGTGGCCTCAGGCTCCCCAGGTGCCTCGTCCTCTTTGGCTGCTTGGGCCTCATCTTGTTTTGTTGGGTCAACTAGGATTTTAAATTGACCCCTGTGTCTATCCCAGTATAGGCTGCCATGTTGGCATCCTTTATGGCTTTGGCAGACTCCTGGTCTATAAGAAGTCCCTGGAGTCTGCTTGCCGGTCCAATGCTTTCCTGTACTCAGTTTTAAGTGTAGGATTAAATACCATTAACCTGCACAGTAGAACCTTCGGGTCCCCAGTCATAAAGTCCCAGGTCCTAAAGGCCATCTTGACTGATTTGGGGTGATCTTTGGCTTCAATTATCCTGAGTATCAAGTCCTCTTTGAGTTTTACCCCATTGAGGTTTGTCCTCAACCATTCAGCACTTTTCTCATCCTCACAGTAGTAAATTAGAGCACCATCCTGCATAGTACAAGAACTCCTCATATAGGTCCTAAGCAATGGTAAGTATTCACCTTCTTTGACCCCATCTACCTTACTGAGTTAACTCCTAAAATACCTTGACTTCCTCTTCCATGAGTTTTACTTTTCCTTTATGATAGCCATTTTAAAAGCTGCCAAAGCCTCCCTGAAAGTTACACCAGGTTCCGTTGGATCCCTGGGTCTGTTCTGGTATGGCTTGACACTAGGTGGCCCGCCTCGGTGGCGTGATGGTTAGCATGTCTGCCTCACATCCAAGAGGTCGCAAGTTACCTGGGTAAGGTTTTTTCCGAGGTTTTCCCTTATCCTGAGAAGAGGAATGTCGGGTAACTTAAAGCTCCATGGACTTTGGGCTCATTTGAGTATCATTTCACCCGTTTTATTCATTCATCGTTCGATATGACATTACATTGGAGGACGTTAATTTAAAAAAAAAAATTGGCATTAGGTGGCATATCAGGTGTAGATCTGGTTCTTTTCACAGCCCCAGTCATGGTTGCCAACCTGTACGATAATTATGGCATATGCAATAATTTGAGTGTATGTATTCGTGGTTGTCAACCCATACAATAATTATGGGGTTGTATGATAATTTTGATACCGGTGAAATATCATTTTCACTGGTTTGTCACACCAGCAAAATGAAATTAATTACAAATAGTGATGCTACTTTAGCCCTCGTGAACGGTCTCCACCTCTCTAAGGCAACCATTTCATATGCTACTAATCCTCCTACCCTTTATATTCTTATTGCCAGTGTACCCAGATCTGGTAATCTCAACCAAGAAGGTACTGCTTAGAAAATTGATGATCAATTGAGAAAACTTGGAATATGTGATATTCCGTGTGAAATAAAGAACATGCTGGAACCTGGCAGTTTCTGGAGTACTGTTAAACACATGTCACCTTGGTGGAAATACTGATTTCAAAGAACTGGCAGAGGTTGCATTATCAGTGATTTCATTGCCCCACAGAAACACTTCTTGTGAAAGAGTTTTTTCCAAACTAGGTTTAATAAAAACCAAAATTAGAAACAGATTGGCGCTAGATACAGTAAATGGACTTATTCGGTCATCTCAGCTTCTGAAAGAATGTGGTGGGTTTGAAAATCTGCAAGCAAGATGTTAAAGTTTATCTCAACAACAAATTTGTACAATGCTGCAACAGTTGAGGAAGATGATGAACTTTCAGATGAATAATGCAAAAAACATAAGTGCTAATGTTGTAATACTGATTGAGGTCATCAATCTTGTAAGTGGATACCATAAACATCAATAACATTACATTTTCATAAGTGTTATGCTGATACATTTATTGTTGTAGCATTTGGTTTATGATGTACGATAATTTTGAATCCAAATCTATAATTTTGAGTGGACGGTACGATAATTTTACTTTTAAACATTGGCAACCCTGGCCCCAGTTCTTTGAGGTGTCAGGTAAGACTGTCCCTGTCCCCGTTGCTTAGAGCTCCCAGTATCAGGTTGAGCAGTCGTTCTCAACTTTTTTAGTTTCTTTCTGGCTGCCCCAGAGAGAGATTTCTTCCCTAGGTGCACCCAATTTATACTTGAGGCCATCTGGCCCATAAATTTATCCTCTGGTTAGCTGGAACTGCCAGCTCCCTGAGTTGCATCTTTTGAGTCAGGTTCTGTTTCAAGTCCCTGTCCTCTCTGTTTTTTGTAATGGTTTCCATAAGAATCCCACGAGTACTGGGGAAATTAGGTCAACACGTGCAGAGCCCCAATACACATGCAAGGCTAAATACAATAGGGTGTCACCCGGTATCCTGAGGGGATCATTAGCAACACTGTATTATATCCCAGTGCCACTAAGCATGATGCTTCACGCCTTAGCTTGGATAACCAGAGCCCTTAAAAAACCTGATACTCCAACTGGGAGTATTTGGGATGGATTTTAAGATGTTAAAGGATAAGCCACTTCTTTGTCTGGTACCTCACCTGTGACTTCCCTAGCATGAGTGACTCTACCAGTGACATGCATCGCCAGTACAGCTCACAGGGTCGCAGGTACACACAAGCCTCTCCACCTGCAAGAAGGTCATGTGGCTTCTAGGGGAGGATGTGTTATTTTGGTTGTGTTTGATTTAATTAAGATTCTTATACTGTGTCTGATTTGTAAGCCTAACTTATGTTGTAATTATGGAAGATATTTTGTAATTTCTCATGAACTTAGGATGGTAAGCAAATTTTTTGAACTTTTTCTGCTGTTAGATTGGTTATGTCTGATATCTGTTTCTTCTTTTTTTAATTTCTGTAGTTTTTAACCTCTTGAGCGCTATGGACGTAAAATCACGTCCATTTAAAATGGCGGATAAGTGCTTTGGGCGTGTATACACGTCCTGTGCATTTGTGCATTTTACCCTTATTTATCCCTTATCTAACTCAACTTATTTTAATTTTCCCTTTATCAAACATTTAAGTAAATTCTATATACTTCACTGGCTTACCTTTATATGTTCCTTCTGCAGTGATATGCCTCAAAACAGGGATAAATACACAAGGGCACATCTTCATATTCGCAAATTCCCTTCTTGCAGCACACGAAACACTTTAGAGATGGCCAGGACTTCTTTGCTGTTGGCGGCATTCTTTTAGGATAATGTTTTCCTTGAAGTCTGAGGGGTTTAGGGGTTCTGGATTTTCTACCCCCAGTATGAAGAGGCCTCTCAACATGGTATTATTAAATTAGGCTACGAGCTATTGATAGTCGGAAGTCCATGTAGGTCATTGTCTTGTGTGGATTTAGAGCTCTCCAAATTACCAAACAATTGTATATGGTTTATCCAGCTGGTGCAAAAATAACTTTTTATACCACTTCTCACTTCAGCTACAAGCAGGAAAGTATATGTATTTCAACAAAGAAAGAAACGGAGCCTACTAAGTTATGAAACACGTGTAAGGAAAAGTTGTAAACATGCTTTATTCTGATGACTCACAGAGCACGCATACACTAGTGCTTTATTTCACACTATGGTTTGTTTTGCTGATGCACAGGACACACATACAATGGGTCAACTACTGTTTCTTTCAGAGAACTTATATTAGATGCGTTCAACAGAGCAAGGTTAACTTTTCACCACAGTGAAACAAAATAGTGCCTTTTCAACGTTTTGTAAATGCAGCTCTACTTTACTGATGACATACATGTATACTGCATATTACGAGTTTTATACCAGCTTTTGTTTCATTAAAATAACTTAATATTCACGCAAAATACAGCTGTGTATTTACGAAGCACTTTTAGCGCATTTAACAATTTAAATGCCCTGTGCTGGACATTGGGTAGCAGTTCTCGGCCCGCGGGCATTTTAAATGGCCAGCGCTCAAAGGTTAATGCCTAATGACCTGTTAAAAGCATTTTTCTTTGCAATTGCTTCTATTTGTTTTTATTCTTTCCTGTACTCTTAATTCATTTAATGGGATGTTGAGTAGTCTGTGTGCATGATGGCATGCTTGTGGTTGATAGGGTTGAAACTGTTCGCTTTTATGTGGTTGTCTGTATGCATATCTTTTCTGTATATACTAAATTCGATTTATATTGTTTCGATAATTCTTAGGCCTAGGAAGGGAAGTGTTCCATCTGCTTGTTTTTCCATTGTGAATTTTATTTCTGGAATCTATAAATTGAAAAGTAAATTTAGTCTTTAATTTAACTTTAATCTTAAATTAAAAATGTACTGAAAGAATATTGAGAGTACGCTTTACAGTGGTGATTACATCATCCCTTGTTTCCTCCTCATTTTTAAGGTATGGTTCCAGTACATTGATGATATCCTTTCAGCTAGCGATGTCCAATCCTGTCTCTTAGGATATGCTTATGTAATTAGCGGCCACAACCCCACCTCTGTTCTTCTGTCAGAGGGGGCGGGGGGAGTCAGTGCCTTTGACATGTAGAATCACAACCAGACAGTCAGATCCAGTGACAGACACAAACAGGCAATTTCATGGCATCTTTATATTTTGGTGTGCCTTAGTCCAGTTTTGCACTTACTAAAATGTATTGCTTGACGTTCTTAAAGAGAAGAATGCGCAAAATTGAGAGCAACAGTGCTTTAAGGGACAGAACGTACTCCTCGCTAAAGTACACCTCAAAAACATACGACTCGTTTACTGAGAGCGAATTCCGATTTCCAGCCGATTTTACAAACTTTTTATTAGAGTATACATAGCAACGTAATTCAGTAAACGCCTCGGAAAAAATGGACCTATCATATGAGTACACTAATGTCAGCTAAAAATAAAATGGTGGGTTCTTGTACTTAGAGCAGGGATTGGCTGCCAAAAATTAGGAAAAATTTAGACACGCCTCATCCATCATGGACCCGTACAGTCAAAACGGACATATTATTAAATAACAGTTTATTTGCATTTTTGCGTGAACTACGCCTCGTGCATCTCAATTAATATGCATAACAGCTTTTGCCATTTAAGTAATAATATTAAAACGCCCAGTAAATGATTAAACTGTCTTAAAAGGCTAAATCGAGCACGCAAACTTGCGAGGTGGCAATGGCATAGCGCCAGGCATACAAGTCCTACTATTGGACGTGGTACGTGCTTTCAGGAAGTCTCAAAATAGCTGAATAGGATTGTGACGGGTCCTCTGCGCTTAACCCCCAATAACACAGGTTCGAGTCTCAGCATTGTAATTTTTTTTTTTTTTTTTTTTTTTTTATGTTTATCAAAACTTGGAAACCGAATTCACAATAATCTAATTATTAAGTCCCCGAGGGTTTAGGACATTATAATTTAAATCGTTTTTGGTTGTCTGCATTTTTAATAGCACAATAATCCATTGTGTGCAAAATTGAGTTTAACTTCCATGTTAAACTCTGACAATGTAATTCCCTTGCTTTCTGTGTTCAAATGTGTATGAATGATCCTTATTTCAATTGCACCTACCTATAGGTGTGTTTAAACAACTACATAATTGTAGTTCACCAATAAAGAAACATCAAACAATGTCATAAAACATAAATAGAACAAGAAAAATAAATATAACAGTTTTCAGAATAATAATTTGTAAATTGTGAGGATTTCATGGTAAAAAAAATTAGTATATGCAGGTGATTCGAACCACCTTCACAGCAGACAGATTATTTCGGAGTGTTGCGCTCGTTCCAACTGAGCTACCTAGCAACATGTGAGATAAACATTCCGTTTAAGATGTAATATTTGCTGGTTCCAGTGAACATTTGCAGAAGTGCAAACGTCAGCTGTCTAATTACGAATATATTAAAAAGCGATGTGATAACATCCATATTAGTACTAATTTCATCGAGTGTTTAACATCCATGTTAAATACGCGAGTAGAACCTGGTAATGGGATCGATGTTTTCATGTTGGACTAAAAAATGCGGATTGCATAAAACTCAAGAATAAGGGGCAGCTGACTCACCTGGTATAACCAAACCACCACTGCAACACAATGCATGTCTGAATGTTAAAGAGTGGCACAGTCTGTGGAAGGCGGTAAATCCAGCCTCCCCTCTTTCGAAAACATTGTACATCGCTTTTCTTAACAGTAAATGAAAAGCTAGTAAAAGATGCTCCAAAACTCTAGTCTCTTCTCCAAACAGCAGCTACTCATTGAGAGACCATTCTTATTACATCTCACTAGTAGTGCATTAGGCTTTCAAGAAATTTTAAGCTAATGTATCATGCATTGAAAATCCAGCATGAGGCTACTCTACATTTTATAAGGACTGTCATCATAGGAATAGGCCTAACAGTCTTTGAATTTGTTGGGCTGAAATTTGTGTAAACCATTTACTGCTTTAAAGCTAAGCCTTATGAGTCAGGTTATTATCACTAATATTATAAATTTTAAATTGCTAATATAGCGCTGTAATTTTGATTGTGTGAACAAGAACCTGTTCCTATTGGCAATACACAAGTTTAGTGGTTTTTCTTCTTGGCTTTAGTTGAGTGGCTAAAGTTAGGTGCAACAAATGGCCAGCTGGGCATTGAAATACAGATCCTCAGTCTTTGTTGGTTAGATGCTACATGAATGGTTGAAGTGCTAATTACATCCTGTATTATTACATTTCACTACTGGTGTTGTAGATATATAGGTATATCTTCTTTGAGGCCAGTCAGTTACCCCACACCACTACACAGCTGTGCAATATGCCACAATAGGCAGCTTAAAACAGACACCGTTGTATGCATTTTCTGAAAGCATGAACGTGCAGGTACTGTTAACACTGCTGTGAGTTGCAAGGTCACAAATTCTGAATTCTGTTTCAGTTTTAGAGGAAATAAAGTAACATAAAAACTAACTGGACTTGTCAGCAGTTGTGACGTGAATGTCGCGATGGAAATGATGAAACAATTACTAGCCAAGATGGGCAAAATGGGAAATGAAATAAAGACAATGAACTCCGGAGATGGAGACAAAAATGAAAGCCAAATTGAAAAATGCAAACTCCAAAAAGGAGAAGATGGGAAGTGAAGTAACAGCCGTGAATTCTGCAATGGAAGAAATGAAGACAGAAGTGAATTACAGAATGGAGAAGATGGAGGCAAAGATCGAATCTGGAATGGAGAAGATAAAGACAGAGCTATTGGCAGTAACTGATGAATAACTGACCGGGGTGAAGAAAGGCATGCAGGAACTTGGCAGATAGATGGAAGACTTTGATCAACATGTTAATGCCCTGGAGGACTTAAGGGAACAACTTGACCTCGGGTACAGCTTAGCATCTTAAAAGGCAGAGTCTACAGCAGTGCCAAGCAATAGGGTTACAGGGTGGAACAAATGACTGTAAAAAACACCAGGACCCGACACAACATCCGCACGCATCAAGTCACCCAAACAGGACATCAACTCTTAAAGTTTTCTGCCAGCAATGTACTGCTGCCACACTTCACAACCGATGGTTGCCAGAGGAAGAAACCATACAGTTGATACCTAGCCTCCAGGGACAGGTGGCAGAAATACTGAACGATTCCGATGTTGGCAGTGTCCAGAGACATCTAGGAGGCTCTCGGAAACCATATTCTGGTCACAGCCTATTGCAGCCAGCTCAGGTGAAGGCTGCAATACTCAAGGGAGACACTGCAGTAGTTCACCCTGGTCAGAACTGGTCAACCTCCCGGCCAGACACGTGTCCCAGAAAACTGCCTAGTTCATTGTCAACAGGGTGCGCAACGCCAAGATATGTCAGCATCTAATGCTCAGTGACTACAAAACCACCCATGATGCACTGATGGCCGTGCTGAAGATGGAGGCAGTCAAGTAACAAGTGCACCAACCTCAAAGACCAAGATAATGCAATATGTTGGGGACAGAGGTACAACATAAGGATGACGACAGAAATCTTCCAGTGATGTGTGTTGAGGGTATGGTCAGCCAGGACATCTGATGAGGGACTATTCACATCCACCAGCTGATGAGCAGGCAGAAAACAAATAAATGCTCATGACAAGAGGCATTTTGGGGCTGCTATCGCTATCACCTCGAACAATGCCTTGGACCTTGTGTCAGAGGATGGACAACAGCCTCATCGCGGACAGATGGGTACCATGGAAGTTATACTGGATACTGGTGGACAGAGGCACATCTGTGACCATGATCTGATCTGAGGTGATGGAAGGCTTGCCATCAAGGAAACCAGATCGGCCCTGTCATAGTGACAGCATCGGATGACACCTTGCATTGAAGGAGGCCTGGCTGGAGTTGATTGTGGTATGGAGCGTTATAACTCTGTAGGTGTCTGTCGCATTTATCTAGACATTAACAGTCAATATTCAGCCAAGGGCATGGCAATTATGATCGCACCAATAAGTACTGCACCACGTCGACCTATCTGGCAACCACCAAGACGTGTTCCTCAGGTAACAAGCTGCAAGACAGGAGACCTAAGGGGCTCATCGAAGAGTCTGACAGCACTTTATGCTCCCCTGTAGTTCTGGTGAGAGAAGCACCAGAGCGACTCTGAGTACACAAAATGTGCATGACGCCTCTCCACCCACAATCAGATGGCATGGTTGAGCGGTACATCCACCCACAATCAGATGGCATGGTTGAGCAGTACATTAACACCCTTGAAGAACATGTCGTGGCCAACCACCAGAGGAACTGGGTTTGGTCTTCGGCAGAGAGTTGCGTCTTCTGTGTAACCGGATGTTTGGGGGAGTCCCTCCTGGGCCAGGACAGCTAACAGTCGACTGTATGGAGGACTTCATGGACCTCTTCACAATGCACCTGAGATGAGCCATCAGCGTGACCAGATGAAGACCCAGTATGACCGGTCAACAACATAGGGTTCCAGCAAGGTGCTTTGGTGTGGCTGTATCACCCTACTTGGACCAAGGGTTCTGCCCCAAGCTGCAACAACCATGCTAGGGTCCATACCACATGGCAAAGAGGATCAGCAACATAGTTTAGAGGCTACCCCAAGGGAAGATACTTTTGGCCAGATTGTCTGGCCCACTATGGCGGTGCTGGTCGTGCACTGCAAAAAACACCCAAGCTACCTCACATCACTATGCAGCTATGCAACATGTGAAAATAGGCAAACTTAAAGCAAACCCCATTACACGCATTTTCTGGAAGCTTTCAATATGCACAGACTTTACAAGAAGCTTCCAGAAAAGTTGCTAGTAATTTTTTACTATTTAAGAGAGTTGGCACGGAGCAAGTAGTTGGTAGTTAATTGTCCGGGTGAATTGTGTACAGTTGAGCAGTATCTGTGTCAATGTTGCAATGCAACATAGCAGCTGTGAATTGTAAGGTCAAGAATTATGAATTGTCATTCACTTTTAGAGGAAATAAAAATAATTGAACTTGTCATTTGTCATAATATAATATGCAAAATCCATGTTTGTGTGATAATGATAATTATTAATCCATTATTATCTTTATCAGTTGTACAGTCGGCTTCAAATGTTTTCCGAGTCACATGCTCCTAGCCATTGGGGGAAGCCAGGATGGCTTATCTAGTAGTTATGCCAGGAGGCCTCAAAGATCGACTTGCCAGCTCATAGCAGTCTACCTTGTCTACAAGGTGAGGGTTGTAATGTGTTTGTAGGTCCAAAGAGAATATCATTCCAACATTTCTCTTACACTTGGTTGTAAGAAAGTAATCTCAGTGTAAGGAAAACAACATTAACATTATAAATCCAGAACGAACTCACAGCGAGGATGGAAACTAAATATTCAGCATTAGAAGCATCATATCACATAAAATTAAATTAAATTTAAAAGATTTAAATAATTTTAACATACCAAGTTTTGTTTTATTTTTTTTTTTAAGCTATTCATGGAGACACATGCATGTGCGCTGTAAAATTTGCAAATTGGTTTTATTCAGCGAACATGAAATTGTTTTTTACCTGAAATTCCACATCAAAGTTTAAAAAATTGAATGGCTGTTTGTCGGAAATAGCAGGAAAACAGAACTTCAAAGGGAAATGAAAGTTAAGCATAACACAAGTTATAGAACTACTGCAAATTGCAAAAGAGCATGTTTCATAAAACTGAGGCATCAACCTCTATAGGTTGCAACGTAGCTTCTCCCCCTTAGCTTTCTTGCCGGTCATCATCATCATCATCATTATCATCACCACCGCCGCTGCCATTATTGAGGAATATATCATATGCGTTATCTTTGTTTAAGGAATTGTTTAACTTATTTTGTAAATGCTGTTAATGCTACCACAAAAAGCAATATTACTTATTTAAATACATGCAGAAAAGAATGGGCTGCTTTTTTTGTTTGGATAGAATAAAATTGATTATTTAGCTTCTTGTTTACTTCCCGCTGACCACATCTCAGAGGAACACACACAAAAGTAAGTAACTTTGGAGAAGTCATTGGTGGGCTGAGCAGACCAGGTACAAGTAATTCATAAGAAAATTTTTTGTCTCATTCCCTTACACCCTCTCATCCATTGGAAAACATTTTAAGCCAGCTGTACTCCAACAGGTAATCTGTACATGGGCAGTTGTAGAAAGGAAGTTTAAGTTGGAACATATTGAATTCAATTTCATATACATTAACTTGATTACATTATTGACAGTTTTGTTAACTGTTAAATGTTGGAGTTAAATATTTTGCAATGTGACGAAGTTTCATTGTACATATAAATATAAGTGCAGTGTCGAAGACCAGACTTATATTAATCTTAATAGTGTGATTAACTACAAGGTGCATCCAGAAGGTAAGTTCCTATCGCATCCATAGATGGTACCACCAGTTGGATAGGAATGCGCATGTGCAGGAGAAGGGAGGAAGTATGTGGGAATAATGCAGTAAAGTTTCAGTCTTGTGATGGCAATGGTTGCTGTGCTGTGCTAGGAGAAAATGGCTGCTCTGATATTGTTTCCTGCCAACTGTGAGATTTGTGCTGTCACCCGATTTTTGCATGCTCAAAAGCGATCTCCAGCAGAGATCCATCAGCAATTGTGTCATGTATGGACAAGACATTATGTGCAACAGTATGGTAAGATGATGGTGCAGGCAATTCACTGAAGGATGAACCAATATTCATAATGAAGACCATAATGGCCAACCATCCCTGGTGATGCCAAAAGTGTTGGAAAGTGTACAGCAAGCAATTGTGCAGAAGCGGCGCTTCACAATTTCAGAACTCTCTTGTCAATTCCCTCAGATGTCTTGCTTGCTTTTGCACAAAATGGTCTCTGGCTGGAAAACATTTCTACAATGGCGCTGAGGTGCAGAATGAAGTGACTTCATGGCTCCAGACATTGGCAACACTCCTATGACTTGGGCATACAATTGATGGTGTACCATTAAGACAAATGCCCCAGTAATGGTGTTGACTATGTTGAAAAGTAGCCAATGAAACTGTGTAATTATTCCAATAAGTATTTCTCACTTAGTGACATTTATGTTCTCTTTATCGGTCATCGGGTTACCTACTGGATGCACCTCATAGGAGCCTAAAAATCAAACATACCTGCAGCATTGTCCCCTCCCCACTTATTTCTTCAGGGGTGAAGAAAAGCAATGAACCGTCTTTGAAGTTGAAGTTCCAGCGTTGGTGATATTAATTGTACTTTGTGAACCTGAATACCAAATAGTGATGTTTCTCCTTCAGTGCATTTCCAATAAAATTTCAATTAGCAGCACGGCTCGTGCCTGACGAAGTAGGTGAAGTTCACTTAAACATGCTGAAAATAGAATTTAAGACTACCATAAAATAAGCATGCACGACTTATCTGTTATCTTCCTATTTTTTTAGAGCAGCAAATCTGATTTAGCAAAAGCACACTCTCATCATGACCTCTGAATGCAAGCTCTTGTTTACCTAAATGCAATGTTGCTTTAATAATCAACTGCAGGAAAAGCCTATTTAATTTCACATTTTCATTGAAACACACATGAAAAAGTCTGCTGGTATCTTAAAGAGCATCAGCTATTGTTTTTCTCAAAAGTGTTAAATTGTAATTTACATTTTAAATATTCCGCCAAATCATTGTGCTTGTGAAGGGAATGGATTATATTAATGACGTCTGTGAATCCCTCTTTGTTCTACATGTTATCTTTGTTGCTAAAAAGTAAACAAGGCCAAGAGAATAGCGATTGCAAACTACGGTTACTACATTACCAAGAAAAGTTAGCGAACCAAGAGCTTTTGAATTTAATGTTGAAAGACTTCCCTATTTTCTTATCCTCTCTTTTAATGGGTATATCAATGATATCAGTGGGCCGCCCAAAGTTTAAAACATCTTTATCTTTATCTTGTCACCTGGAAAATGGAGTTTCTAACAAACTGCAAACTATATCTTTCACTGGCTCAAGTTCCAAACAAAAGGAAGGTTGGTCATTGACTGTATTACAGGCTGCTAGCAGTAGAAATTTGTGACTAAACTTCTAGAATGGCAGTAATAATGCCAATATTAAAAAAAGTAGAATACTGCTATAGTTAGGTGAGAACGTCTTCACCTGCTTCACTTGAATAGCCGCTACTGATTAGTAGGAAAACAAACATCATAGTTAACATATTTCCTACTGAATTATGCTATTTGTAACTATAGGGACCTCAATATCACAGATACCTCGATACTCTCAATACAGGGTGGTAGCTAAGTACATATGTCTAATACTTTGCGATAAACCTTTGATACTTTTCAGTAGTTCTACATTTTCAGGCTTTGCATTATTGAATTGCTATACTATAGTGTTTGATAAACAATGACTACATTTCCTGTGGGTGAATGAATGCAACATTCCATACACTCTTGTGTCCAAATGAAAACTTGCAAAACAATGGGACAAGTAGAGGTACTCATGTAACATGTAGCATTAACTGTTGTTAGTGAAGCTGAGTTAGATGATACACTAAATCACATTTTTGCAATAGCCTGGCTTAGTAGTTGTTATAGTGTTTAACGCCCGCTTTAACTACTACGGCACCACAGGCGGTGACACTGATGACACAAGGAATGAAGATGGAGCACCGGTGGAATGAGATGGCGGGGGAAACCGGAGCACCCGGAGAAAACCCGCCCTGACACTGCTTCGTCCACCACGAATACCACATGCGGGTCCCTGGGATCGAACCCAGGCCACCTAGGTGGTAGGCGAGCGCGCTATCCGCTCGGCCACGGCGCCGCCGCCTGGCTTAGTGACTCACTGTGGATCATTACTAGGGCTAGGAAGTTCATGCATTTGCATGTTTTTTCATAGGGGTTAAAAATGTATGCTCTTACATTATGTCCACAAATTATGGAATTTTCAGTTATTTGGACATGATTTTATGGTGCATATAACTGCATATTTGCTTGATTTTGATAAATGCATAATATTTCAATATTATAGCCCCTATATTGCATATTTTAATGATTTTTTTTTTTTTTTTTTTTTTTTTTTTTTTTTTTTTTTTTTTTTTTTTTTGCATCTGGTTAATATTTTTTTTCATATTGGTAGTGTTGCACATGATGAAGCAACTCATGAAGATATCAATATTATTATAGCCCCTATATTGCATATTTTTATGGTTTTTTATTATTTTTTCCATCTGTATATTTTTCATATTGGTAGTATTGCACATTATGATGCAACTCGCAAGGTGAGTCATGTTGTCATGCAGTGAATCCCCTGTTTCCATCCTTTCATTATATGAATGTGCATAGAGAATAATCAGTGCGTTATCTGAGAGGTTTATATTTACAAAGTGCAAGTCAACGTTTTGAGCAGCACGATTATAGCAACGCTTGCCTGCCCACCAGTAGTTGTGTCGTGGTCTTCAAACATAACAGTGTTGTGAACTGGTTCCCACCAAATTAAGTTAGGCATATAAAATGTTAAAAAGTTCTTCAAATGCCGAAAAAAACCAACTTCAAGTGCTAGATTAATTATAATTTACAGAAAGAGTTTTCGAGTGATTTAATATCTACAGATAATAGGGTACTGTTTTGTGGAGCGTATGAGAAAAATGTAGGGAGTGAGAAAAGATTTCAAATAGTTCAGCACATAAACACAGCAAAACATGAGGAGAATTTAATCAGAAAACTTGCAAACAAAGAACCTGTTGAAAAACAGCTGGTAGAGTGTTTAGGAAGTAGGGTTACTGAATTTTCCTATGACTTGTGCCAAGCATTTTTAGCTGCTGATATTCCCTTGTTCAAAATTAATAATCTGACATTTAAAAACTTTCTTGCCAAGTACACTTGACAACATGTGCCTGAAGAAAGTACACTGTGTAAGACTTGTGTAGGACATTGTTACAATGACGTATTGTCAAATATACAAAATGAATTAGCGGATCAGTTTGTGTGGTTGTCTGTTGATGAAACCCCTGATTCTGAGCGCCATTCTATTGCTACTATAATCGTGGGTGCTTTAAATAATGAACAAAAGACCACACCTTATCTTCTTAATGTGTGCGAATTGTTGGCCACTGACAATGTAATTGCGACCCAGTTTGTGATGGACTCTTCGAAATTACTATGGCCATGTGGAATCAAATATGACCGGTTACCTTTATTTGTTAATGATGCAGGTCCTTATATGGTAAAATCAGGACAAACTCTGAAAGGTATTTTTCCTAACTTAATTCATATATCTTGTTTGGCACACTCTCTTCATCGCATTTCTGAGACAATACGTGATTCTTTCCCATTGGTAGATAGATTTGTGTCCAGTACAAAGAGAATTTTTGTTAAATCTCCTAAAAGAGTTAAATTGTTTAGATCAACAAAACCTAATATCAGACTTCCTCCTGCACCAATGTTAACTTGATGGGGAACATGGGTCGATGCAGCTTTATATTATGCTGAACACATAGAAATAGTTGAAGAGGTTGTTAATCCATTGTACTCGAAAGATGCTTCATCAATAGAAACTGCAAAATATTCTGTCAGGCACTGGGTTAAAAGAGGATCTTAGTTTCATATCTGCCCATTTTTCTTTCTTACCAACAGCCATAACAGCATTGGAAGCTGTAAGATCTCCTTTGCATGAATCACTTACTGTCTTTGAAAAGCAATATGTGATCTAGGTTCGGTTTCTAGTAGCATAGGACAAAAAGTGAAAGAGAAAGTGAATTATGTAATTTCAAAAAATTCTGGTTATAAACAGATGTGGGATATTTGAGACATCCTCGAAAGAAAACCATCTGTCACACCAAGAGACTTGACTCTCTCTATGAAGCAGTTAACATCATTTAAATAAGCCCCGATAACATTTTGTGACGTGGAGAGAAGTTTTTCACGTTACAAAAGTGTTTTACGAAACAACAGACAATGTTTTACAGTTGAAAATGGGTGCAAACTGTTAGTTGTGAACTGCAATTTAGCAGTAAATACTAGCAGCGGGACCACTTCTGCTTCAACCTCTAAGGAATAAGGTAACTTTATTATTTATACTAACTCGTCTTGTCTACTGCAAAGGGACATTAATTGTTTTAATGAAATAGTGCATATTTCTTGGCATATTTTCAAGTTTTTAAGAGCATATTTGCATGCATATTTCAGTGTTTTTTAGGGCATGAACTTCAGAGCCGTAATCATTACATTTACCTACTCTGGTGATCAAAACTTTGAATCCAGCAGAAACAAACCAGGACTTAGACATGAGATAATACAGCTAATGGAAATCTTAGCTGTTTCCTTCCATCCATTATACTACAGTTCAGGCTACTTGCGATACAAACCGGAAGTAGCATGTAGGATAAGGGGATGGTGCAGGTGAGAGGGGAGCAGGTTGCATCATTGCCAGGTTTAGCCATAAAAGTTAATGTTTCAGTTCTTTTTTTAAAATTTCAACAAATCAATTACTAAACAAAATGATTAAGTGTACAAGCAGTTTTATATGTAACACTAGAAACAAAAGCATCACTTATATTTTGCCATTTTCACTATACTTTCAATTGGTTTTCGTCTGCTAAAGCTTAACGTGGCAACTGCATACAGAGCACATGGTTGCTGCCCCTCTTATGTTCCGCCATGTGCTCTTGTTTGTGTTCAGTTGGAGGTTAAAGTATGACATTGCGTTAACTGTTGATTATTGTTTCACATTAGTGTGTCGTGATCAGCGAAAATGGGACATCTCCTGAATGCTACAATGTGAAAAGATTCATAGACCATTAAATTCAGGTGAACAATGCATTGTTCTGAATGTGTATAAATATTTCAGAAGCAAACGCACATACAACAGAATACTACCGGTACAAGACGCATTAGCTGAAATTTCGGCGGCCACAGGAATTGTTATGACTACATTAGCTAGTATAAAAAAGGAATTCAGACAAAGTGAAAACATCACTTCACCAAGGAAAAGAAGGCCAAATGGCCACAGAAAAACTTGCCTGGCCACTTATGACACATTTACGTAGGCAACCATAAGAAGACATATATAACCTCTACAGAGAAAATGATCTACCAACTTTGGTTAAAGTAAAACACTTCATGGATCAAGTTGAGCTGTTTCCTAACATACCAAAGTCTACATTCCATAGACTACTACTGGAAATGGGATTCAAGTTTATGAAACGCAAATGTAATGCTTTAATTATTGACTGCAATGACATTATTGCATGGAGGCATGCATATTTGTGACAGATAGGAAAATGCTGAGAGGAGGAGAGGAACATAATATGCTCCGATGAAACATGGGCAAATGCTGGATCGATACCACTATTAGGACTCCCAGACAGGCCTGGAGTCAGGAACTAACAACAGGAAGAAGCGTCCAACAGGTAAAGGTGAAAGGGTTATTCTTGCACATGCTGTCTCTGAAGAAGGTTTTGTACCTTATGCCATGCTTTTGTTTGACGGGAAGAAACAAGAAGATTACCACAAAGAAATGTTGTTGTTGTTAGCTAATGCTGGATTTCTGACAATGAAGTCATTAATCCTCTTGCTCTCCAATATTTGTCACTGATGGATGGGGCACTAGAAGTGGCCGAGCATATTTGAAGGTGGTCTCGATCCATTTCCTCTTGCAGATCACATAGAGGACAGAGTGGTGAAGAGTATATCCCAATTCTGTTTAAATGTTTTTCCAGACAATCATGTCCTGTAATCAACCTGAAGGTTGCAACTGCTGTTTTTCGAGGATACTCAGGAATTACTGTTTGAAAGATTACCACAAAGAAATGGACACACCCATGTATGAAAAGTATTTTGCAATGCAGATTCTGCCAAATGTTCCAACAGAATCTGTAATTGTTATGGATAATGCAAGTTACCATTTTGCCAACTGTGAGAAGGTGCCAACGAAAAGTACGAAGAGTCTCATAATGACCTGGTTAAACAGCAAAAAGATACCATTTAGAGAGGACAGCAATAGGTTTGGATTAGTAAAACTATTATACAGTGTTCACGATTGATATTGCAAGCAATATCATATCGAAAAATTAGCAACAGCAGCTGGGATCACAATTTTGCGCCTTCCTCCTTATCACCCGGAACTTAATCCCACCGACAGTGTTTGGAGCCAGGTTAAGAGATACACAGTTACCAGGAACAAGGATTTCAAATTAGCAATGGTTAAAGAGCCAATGAAATAAGGCATGTTAAATGTTACAGTGGACAGTTAGGAAAACTATGTGAATCACATATTACAGTGTAAGAAAAATATGTGGAATGCAGACAACATGATTGAAATAATTCATGACACTGTTGTGATAAATTTAGAATCTGACAGCAGCTCTGAAAGCGGTTCAGAAACAGATGATGTTGATGATTTCGATTCCAATTTGGGTGTTCAGCTACTGTAGGAATAGTTTTTTCAAAGGCAATCCTTTTATTTCTTTTTCTTTCTTGTAATTTTATGGATGTTGATTTCATAGATGTCTCACATGTCTGATGTACTTCTCACTTGCAAATCATGCTTCAATAGTGCAAATGCACCATTTGTAAAGCCTGCCATGATGTTGCAAAGCTGTATGCTGAGACACATGATGCAAGGTACATCCGGTTTGCATCGCTCGCAACCTGAACTTTACTATGCAAATGAAACTCAGGTCATCAGCATACCTCACAGGTATGCCAATTTCCATATATATTTTGTTATACCAATGTACTATAGTGATATTGAATAAAACATACGTGAAATGTGGAACTATTTTAAAGTAGACAGTACTAATAATAACATAGCAGCGTATGAAATATGCAGAAAAATTTTTAATGTGGTAGTAAGTCACACAATACAACAAATTTAAAGAAGCTTGTTACACTCATACACTGAGTGAAGTTTACCAAAGCTCTATTGAAAAAGCAATGTACGAGTTTCCTGTTGCTGCCAGAACATGATGCCCTAACATCTGAAAATGAGAGCAAAAATAAAATTGGTTACATTCATTTATACAAAGAATACTACTAATAAGAATATAATTCAGTGAACAAGCTATTGCCTTTAGCTTTTTATAAAGTGGGTATCGAGAATCAATGCCCCAAACTCATTATTGGTATCGAGTATTGAGAAATGTGGTATCGTCCAATCTCTAAAAGTAACAATAACGGGTAGACTATCATAAACAGAAAGTTGTCCTCTCTAGGTATGAAAGTTATTGCGACGCTGATGTGATCCTAGCAAATGACTGTCGTTAAACAACTATATACATATATAGTTTAACAAAAAGGTATGTCAAAAATTTGTGAAAATGTTTCTTGCAGATAGTGGTTAAAAAAAAATGATATATGTACATGGATCCAGAAATTGTAAGATTTAAAGCTTTCACGGTGCACGTTATTTATTACAGCTTCACGAGTGATCAGCCATGTGAGGTTTAAAAACATTGAGCTTTTGGCCATTGTAAACTCTATGGCCTTCGTCAGAATGAAAAATGGCCGTTAGCTCCAGAGGCAGTTCGAGTCGAGCGGGGATGCTGATTTCCCCGCCCGAGTGTCTTTACCGCAGTACCTAGCCGTCATACGGCTTAACCTGCGCGATGGTTTCGAAAGTGTCTCTACAGGGATTTTTGTCATACTAGGAGTCAAATTTCTAGGATCAGGGGATTTTATAGGGGCGGGAGGGGTGGTTGGCAGGGATTGGTCCGCGAGCGGGCTGTGCGCGGCTTCTGATTGGCCGTTTCCAGCCAGTCAGGTGACGCGCTAATCCCCACCAGGGTTCTGGCCGAGTCACTCACTGAGAGGTGAACTGAAACAAGTGTTTCTCTCTGTTTTGAATACAGATTGTATTTTCGCCTTTCCCATCTTCAAAATTAAACCGCCGGACTTAAGATGTCCTTTGGTAATTTTTTGGATGGTAGTCGGCGCGGCTGTCTCTGGTCGTATTGTCCCAGAGTATTCACCAATGGGTTAGGGTGGTTCTGGAGTTTGTTGTACATTGTTCGAGCGCGAGTTTTAATCACGTCGACAATGTACGGGATACCGGAACGTTCATGTAGGATATGGGCAGGAAATCTCCAGCCAGTATCATAGATCATCCTTAATGCCCGGTTCTGCAACGTCTGGAGTCTGATGAAGGTGGACTTTGCCACCACTCCCCAGATCTCGCATCCATACAGGACCAGAGGCGGGATGATCGCTCGATACAGATGGAGCTTCAGGCGTAAGGACATGGTTTGGGAACTGAGTATAGGGTATAGCTGCCGGAGAGCAGCGTGGCCTTGCAGTACTTTGCCCCTGACGTGATGTCTATACGTCAGCCGCCGGTCCAGCGTGACCCCGAGATACTTCGCCGTAGTGACCCAAGGGATCCGACGGCGCCGAAGCACGAGGTCTCGCGGGAGCCGGTTTGCCAACGTGTTCGCCGGGAGAATCGCAGAGCTTTTCTCCGGGTTAATAGACATACGCCAGTTCTCGCACCATCTACTGATGGCACAGAGATGGGCTTGTACTTGACGGTAGCTGTAGCGCGGGTTCTTGTTAGTAGCGAAGATCATGAGATCGTCCGCATACTGACAGATGTGTGTGTTTGGGTGCGTGGGGAGATCGGCCATGTAAGCTGCAAAAAGTGCCGGTGACAGTACACTGCCCTCGGGGACTCCTGCGCCAATGGGCCTTTCTCTAGAGAGGGATCCCTCCACTTTCACTCGGAAGCTTCGTTCCTGTAAGAAACTAGCCACCAAGTAAATGTATGCGGGGGGGGGGGGGAGGATTTCGTGCTGTATGAGCTTGTAGACAAGCCCCTCATGCCAAGTAGAAAATGCCTTTTCCACGTCAAGCAACACTGCCACCGTTGTAGCCCTCTCCTGGTAAGCCAGGGAAGCTTTCTCGGCTACACGCAGTAGTTGCTCAGTCGTGGAGTGGCCAGAACGAAAACCAAACTGGTGTTCCGGTAGGAGACCTTTTTCCTCCAATAGAGGTCCGAGGCGGGACAGGAGCAGTTTCTCGAATGCTTTCAGATAACTGGTAGGAGACTGATGGATCGGTAACTAGATGGAAAAACCGGATTTTTGCCCTGTTTTAGAACGCACACCACACGTGCCTGTTTCCAGACAACTGGAAAATGACGCATGCTGAGGCATGCGTTGTAAATTCGGGTCAAGTGAATCACGGCTCTAAGGGGAAGGTGCTGGAGCATTTCCGCTGTTACACGGTCCTGTCCAGGGGATTTTCGGGCTTTTAGGGATTTGATGGTGTTAGTTACCTCGCGAGGGGTAACTATCGGGATGTGGAACTCCTCGTGGCCCGCGGGTCCGACTTCCAGGAAGTCTTCTACCGCCTGTTCCACGAGGTCAGTGTGGTCATCGCTCTGTGGATCTTCCCTGGGCTGGAATTGAGTTTCCAGATAGTCTGCTAGCGCCTCTGCTTTTTCCCTCGGTTGAAAGACAAGTCTTCCCCGAGGGCTATGCACAGGATGCTGGTGTACAGATTTATCTTTCCGCAAGCCTCGGACGATGCACCACGGTTTGCTCTCCTGGAGGTTTACGTGACCAGCGTGTTATCCCAAGCTGCTTGCCTATGTTTTCTTAGGAGTCGTCTCACCAGGGATTTGAGCCTCTGGTGTATTACTCCTATCCTAGGATGTCGGAATCTCTGCCATAGCCTTCTGACAGCATTCTTTGCTTGAATAAGGCGTTTCAGTGGGACAGGGATAGATGGCGGGTTTGGTGCATCGGTAGGAATGCGGTGTGTGTGAGCAGGCACCGCATTTAGGACAAAGGTGGAAAACCCCGCGGCTGCCTCCTCGAGAGCCTCTATCGAGTCTATTCGTGGACGTGCTTCCACGGAGTTTTGAAGGGCAAGGACGGCTGCGTCCCAGTCGACTTCTTCCACCCAGTCCGGCATCCCAGCGCAGTGAGATTAACGTCTGAGTCGACCACAACAGGGTTGTGATAAGAGTCCAGAGCGTTAATCACGGAGAGGTCCAAGTGAAATGGAATTGACCGTTAGCTTTCCGCTCCCCATATATATGTCTTCAAAGTTCTGGATCATACGGATAAATACTGGGACAGGGCCATTAAGGAAGCCATCCAAATCAAACTACATCCAAAATATTACAGCACGGACCGCGGACTTCAGTTAAGCCTTGCCTGGACAATAGCCATGATTTTTTTTTTGGGGGGGGGGAGGCCGACATGCTGAGGTCAACAGTGTGAGGGTCCCTGCGCCCTGAAGGGGGAGGGTTACTCACTAAAAAAAACCTCCACGTGTTAGTTCGTGCAATGCTAATGTTATCGTTCATCATCGTGCGTTAGTCGGGTCCCGCATAGCACCCCGGTTAGTAATTGAAAGCTTTAAGCTGGCATGTAGTACATGCGAGCGAGTCAGATGTTGCTTTTTGGTAATTCCCATGAAACCTGGACAGGACCAAGAGCATTACATGCGTTGTTAACTTGGTGTTAATATGAGACGCTATTTGTGGTTACTTATGATTAAAGTTGCACAGACATAGACCTGTTAGTCATTATGGTACGTGCTAATGTTAGTGTTAGCGTAGCATGGTGTTATTCGTGCAATATTTAAGCTTACATCTAGCGTTGCACAGGTGTAGACCTGCAAATCGTTATGGTATTACCTAACGTTAGTGTTAGCGTAATATGATATTATTCGTGCGATCCTTTAGCTTATATCTAGTGTTGCACAGGTATTTACCTGCAAGTCGTTATGATATTTGCTAATGTTAGTGTTAGCGTAAACTGATGTTATTCGTGCAATATTTGGGCTTATATCTAGCGGTGCACAGGTGTAGACCTGCAAATCGTTATGATATGAGCTAACGTTGATGTTAGGGTACAAAAGATATGTTTTTCGTGCAACATTTAAGCTTATGTCTAGTGTTGCACAGGTATGTACCTGCAAGTCGTTAGTATCAGCTATTGGTTAATGATTTTTACTCGTGCTTGATGAACGCTATCGTGCTCGATTTCTACTTCGTCTGCCCGAGAGGATTTGTCGTATCTGTGTTAATCCTGGATTCGCCGGGTCGTCGGAGTGTCCTACTCCATCATACGGTGGCCCGCTTTCACCGCGCACGTAGGACACTGGTGGGAGGCCCTAGTTCTCCCGGTCCGCCTTGGCAGTCGCCGAGGGCTTGTAGGGCTCTGTGGCAGGCTGCGGGAAAAGGAAGGTTTAGCTGTGTGAGAGAGAAGGGAACAGTCCTGTGTCAATGTCTGATTTAGTCGTGTAGTAGATTGTTCAAGAATTCCTCTACTTCCGTGTTATTTGGAGTTAGATTTCTGTCGAAAAGCGCTAGCGGTCTAGCGTGTTTATAAATTTCCATAGTATATTTGCCTAGGTTCGTTACTAAAGGGTTGTGGTGTTTATGCAAGTGTTTATACGTATCGTGTGAGAGCTTTTTAATGAATTGCTCTATCGTGTGCATTTTTAATTCGTCGTGTAATAAGTCCGCTGGTGCAGTGTAAGGCACTTTTGCTACCAGTCGCAGTATTTTGTTTTGTAGTCTTTGTAGGCGCATAATGTGTGTTTTTGCGGCATAACCCCAGACCGGAGCAGCGTATGTGAGTATAGGGCGGATAAGCGTGTTGTATAATGTTAGTCCCATTTTGAGTTTTAGTTGCGAGTTCATGTTTGTAAGGGGATAGAGTTTGCCTAATTGGGCGTTCGCTTTTCCCCTTATTTGGAATATATGCTGCTTCCATGTGAGTCCCTGGTCCATTTGAAGCCCTAACCAGGTGACTGCGCTTTTCCACTCAATGTTCTCTCCAAATATGGTGAGTGGTGGAAGCTGGTGTTTACCTAGTCTATGGTTGATTCTTTTGGTGAATATGATAGCCTGCATTTTCTTGGCATTCACCTTAATTCGCCATTTGGTGAACCAATCCTGTAGCTCGTTAAGGTCGTTTTGTAACCTCCTGTGAATGAACTCGGTTTTCCCCGATTGCGCTACAATTGCCGTGTCATCTGCGTAGATGAATAAGTTCGTGTTGTGTGTTTTCGGGATATCGTTCATTGTTATATTAAAGATATTCGGCCCCAATATACTTCCTTGTGGGACTCCCGCTTTTATAGGGTGGGGGGAAGAGAGATGGTTGTTTACTCTGGACTGGAATGTCCGATTGTGTAGGTAGTTTGCGATTAGTTTTATTAGAGAGTCGTGTATATTAAGTGTTTTCAGTTTCTTGAGCAGGCTCACGTGCCAAACTCTGTCGAAAGCGCGTTCTACATCAAGTAGGAGTGCGCCTGTCGATTTTCGGAAGTTAAACCCTTGCGTGATGTGTTCTGTGACTCTCAGAAGTAGCAGGGTTGTGGAGTGGCGTGCGCGGAATCCGAATTGTTCGGGTATAGTTATGTTCTGTTTGATTAACTGTGCATTTAGGCGTTTTAGTATTACTTTTTCAAGTAGTTTTCCCAGAACGCTTAGTAGACTAATTGGTCTGTAGTTCTGTGGGTTCGAGAGATCTTTGCCCTTCTTGGGAAAGTGTGCGACTATTGCTGACTTCCATCTGTCAGGGTAGTACCCTTTCTCTAGCACATAGTGGAATATTTTGGATAGTAGTTTGATAGCATCTTCGGGTAGGTTAGCTAAGGCTACCGCCGGAATGCTGTCTGGCCCAGGGGCCTTTCGTTTCGGTAGATGTTTAATGAGCCATTTGATTTCACTGGGACATGCTTTTCTGATTTTATTGTGAGTTATTTGGTCTTTATATTCGCGCGTTTCTTCCTCGGTTTCGGCGGTGAATTGTGGACAAGAGGGAGTGATGTTTGGAGTTAATGTTTCTTGTAGCGCGAACGCGAGCGCATTTGCTTTTTCTTTATCGGTGGTGGCTATTATTCGATTATTATGGAGTGGAGGGATTTGTACTTTATCTCGTGTTAGGCAGCGAGCTACTTTCCACATGGAGTCTCGTTCATAATCGAGATTCTCCAGTGTGTTCTGCCATTGCCTCGAGACGTGATTTGAGATCCTTTCGCTTATTAGGTTATTTAGGTATTTAACGTACTCGAGGTCTGTTAAATGCCGCTTTTTTTTGCCATTTGCGTCTGGCTCTGTTTCTTTCGGCTGTTAGGTTATGTCTTGTGGGAGTTTAGTTTGGTGTTGCCTAGGCTGGCTCATAGGCACAGAGGCTGCCGTTGCTATTTTTATGGCCTTTTCCAATTGGATGACCGCTTCGTTGGTGCTTTCGTTAGTGTTTAGTGGGACAGTGGGCAAGTTTTTGCTTACAGTATCTGCAAATTTAGCCCAGTTCGCTCTGTTATAATTTGGGCGTGTAATTGGCGGGATTAGAGCTGCATTGCCCTCTAGGGTGATTATGAGGGGCAGATGGTCAGATGACAGCTCATTCTTAACTTTAAGATGTGTTCTGCGTGTTAAGTTTTTGGACAGGGCTAGATCTAGCACGTCAGATCTGTGTGTCCTGCAATAAGGAATGTAAGTATGTCCCTCAGGAGTGTGGATTAAGAAGTCCGAGTTGTTTTCGAGGTGTAATAATGCTCGTCCCTCTTTATTTGTCTCGTTGCATCCCCAAATTTGGTGTTTAGCATTGAGATCACCCGCAATTAGGGCCCTATTGTGCTGCTGCGTTAAGTCCGTTATATCGGATGTGATTAAAGTACCGAGCCATGAATTTTTTTTTTTTTTTTTTTTTTTTTTTTTTTTTTTTTTTTTTTTTTTTTTTTACCGTGGAGGGGAAAAACCCGTTACAGGCGGAGGCCGACATGCTGAGGCCAACAGTGTGAGGGTCCCTGCGCCCTGAAGGGGGAGGGTTACTCACTACCGAGCCATGAAACACATCCACTTTTTTTTTTTTTTTTTTTTTTTTTTTTTTTTGGAAAGGGGAGACAGAAGTAGAGTTGGAAGGATAAAGACTTGGCTTATCTCGCCGGGTAGGGAATATAGGGGACGGGAAAAACCTAAACTAAGGAGGATAAATGTAGCTATCCTTGAAAGGTGAGTATGGATGATGGTTGCCGAGTACCGCAGTAAGCACCTCGGTTATTTATTGTAATGTGAGAAATCCACGGCTATCTTGTGGATATGGCGTTGACTTGCCCGGGTGACAACCATGACCAGGGCCCTGGCTGCCACACACGGTGTATTGGTGTGGGGATAGTGTGTTACTGGTAGTTGCTGTTTCTTCGTAGGTTAATACATGTTGCGTGTGTACAGGTGGCTGAGTCGTGCAGTCTGTCCAAATAGGCATGTTGTGGTGTTCGTCTTCTCCGTGTTCTGTCTGGTGGCTCGTAGTTGATGGGTGGATGTTTCTGCTGTAGTGTTGGAAGAGTGAATGGAGTTGAAGTTGCCGCTGGAATCTTCTGTGTTGGTTGTTCTGGTTGGAGTGTGTCTGTGTAGTGATACTGTGTTGAAGCGTCTGTTGATGTTGACATGATGGTAGTCTCTAGCCGATACAGCTTACGCTGTATGGAGTTGAGAACATCACTATTGTCGAGTTCGATAGTTGCTGCTCGTAGTTGATGGAGAAGTCTGGCTGCGGCGTTGAAACCTGTCGTGTGGTGAGTTAGTTGGCGGGCTATCGCTGCGTGGCGCTGGCGGCTTGTCCGTATCTGCTTGTTGATCTTGGCGTTAAGTGATGATATGGAGTGAGTGAGAGCTGGGACGCTCTCTGCGGCGATATGTCGAACCTCTTCTATTGCAGTTGTGGTGTCTTGTAGTTCGTTGGTCACGGGTTGTGGTTGAGTGGTGACTGCTGTAGTTAATGTGGAGACGGCGTTTGTGAGTTGTTTGCAAGCGTCTTCGATGCATCGAAGACGGTGATCGAGGCCAGAGACCATAGAGTGAAGTTTCTGGGCCTCGGTGCTGTGAAGCTCTCCATGTGTTGCTGCTACGGCGTAGGATGTTATTCCACGTGGTGTGGATGCGTCGGCGGAGATGGGTTGTTGTATCTGTCTAGCTGCGCTGGCTGGTGTTGACTGCCTGGGGTAAAGTGGGCACTGCGCCTGTCCTGTAAAATGACCATGTCCATTACATGTGGCGCAGTACCGGCGTCGGCGGCGGAGGTCGTGGTTGGTGCACTGCAATGTGAGGCATGAGGCTCCACAGTAATGGCACCTTGGTGCAGCGGTGCAGGCAGTGGCGTCGTGCCCATAGCGGCAGCATCTGCGGCATGGCACTCGGCGAGTAGTTCGGCTGGGCTCAGCAGGCAGTCGCCGCCCAAGTAAGGGCAAGCCCGTCCTCAAGGCGGCTTCCTGGTCTGCAGTGTCGGCGAAGATTATCCTCATGAGACTTGTGGGTCCGCGTGAGGTGACTATACGAGTGGCTCTCAAAGCTGACGGCCACTCGTGTTGTGCTGCTGTCAGTATGTGCCTCGCTGGAAAATCGCGAGGCACTCCTCGGAAGATGACACTAATCCCCGAAATGGGGCCAGTGTGTGCAGGCGGCGCTGGAGTGATGGCCGGGTGATGCTTCGTAGACGGCGGTGGAGGGGCCGGCAACTCCGGGATAGGCACTGCCACTGCCGCTCCCAGGGAGCTAGCCTCCTGCCTGGCTAGCAGCGGTCGCTCGACTGTCTGGTGCGCACGCCGCGGCGAGGTTCTAGCATCGCTAGTGACAAACATAGCCCGAAACAGCAGGCCCAATCACAAATCGTCACCCGCTCATTGGCCAGGGCAACGCAACCCCCTCCCACCTAACATGGGGAGCGGAGAGCTAACGGCCATTTTTCATTCCGACGAAGGCCATAGAGTTTACAATGGCCGAAAGCTCAATGTTTTTAAACCTCACACGGCTGATCACTCGTGAAGCTGTAATAGATCCAGAAATTGTTTATTTCCTTCTTAGATCACTTTTTCTGCAGCTGAATCCCATGCAAGAATATTCGATAGAACTATGGAGAAACAGGAAATCACAGCACATGTTCAAAATGGTGTCCATTAGCTCCAATGCAGCCGTCAACCCGCCGTTGCAAGGACTCCCCAAAGTGCTGAATTAGGCCTGGAGAATTTTGTATTGTTTGGCAGCCTTCCACAATAAGAGCACGAAGAGCCTCTAATTGGCAACTGGAGTTGCATAAACAAGAGATTTCAAATGTTCTCACAAATAAAAATTTAGTGGGTTTAAGTCAGGTGAATGCGGAGGCCACGGAATTGGTCCACCTCTTCCTATCCATCTACCAGGAAACCTGCTATTCAGAACTCCACAGACAGAAAGACTGAAATGAGGAGGAACTCCATCATGCATGAAGTACATGCCTCGTCTTATTGGTAATGGAGTGTCTTGCAACAAGACAGTACTGTACTGCAGCACAATGACTACATTACCTCTATCTGATTAACTAGAACATGTACTGCTGTGCAATTAAACAACTATTCTGGCCACAGGACAGCTACGTATTACACATCTCACCATATAAGCAGATTTGTAGAGAAAGAGCTCTACCATGAAAATAAACAATTTTCAGACCTATATTCATATAACATTTTTTTTTTATCCTCTATATGCAAGAAATGTATTCCCAAAGTTTTGACACACCTTTTGTTACATTCTGTGTGTGCGTGTGCGTGCGCGTGCGCGTGTGCGTGTGTGCGCGTGTGTGTGTATATAAAGTAGATTGAAGAAGTAAAAGCCATCAAACATTGAAGAAAACTAAAGAATTAAGAAGAAATTCACATATTTGAAGAAAATTAAAACAAAAGAAGAAATTAGTATAAGTTGCATAAGTTGGGAATGAAATCTAGGACCTGTGTTCTGTTTCTCTATTTTAAACCATATTAATTACTTCCTTCCCATAGAATTTTTGATGAAGCTTGCCTTCCTGGATCTAACATGTTTGGTTTTTTCTTATGTAAAAATATTCTATGCCATTATTGTTCAATTTAGACTTCAGGAACCACAGCATTTTTGTTCTGTCTTATGGAGTATGCTTGTGCCAGAATGCATATAACTGTGGAAATAAACTTCAGCTTAAATAAACATACTTTCAGAAAATTAATATCACATAAAATGTTTGATGCATTTGGATCATTCTAAAGGTATCAGCTTTCATTTTTAAAAGTCAATAGATATTTTAAATAGTTAATTGTACTTTTACTGGTGCACAAAATTAAATGGAATATGCTGTACACAATTTTCAACTTTAATATGCAGCATAGCAGTAATAGATTAAGCACAGCAGCATACATATTCAAAACTGGTTATGGTATTACAATCAATACATTTCTGAATTTATGTATTTTGAACATCATTCAGAGTGATCATCTAATCTTATTTTATACTCGTACTTTAATAAAAAGTAGGGTTAAGGCTATCATGTAAGCACTTGTAACAGTTATCTAAAAGGAGTTAATATATAATAGTCAAATACATTTTATAGTTATAATACATTGACCTTTTTCTTTCCTTATTGTTTACAAGCTTCCGTATCTTGATTACTCTTTTGTAAGTATTCAAATATTTTATTTATTAATTAGTCTTTATGTGATTTAATGTAGCTTTTTTCCTTTCTTTATGTATTGATGTTCATGAGAACAGATACTGAACAGTGAACCAACGATACGAATCTCAGCAGAACATGCAGGTGTCAGAAAATGGAAAAGCATGTTAAATCGTAAGGTATTAGCATGTACCCTCATTGTCTTCTTTGTGAGTTTAAATATGTTTTCTAATCCATACAATTTGGAATACACAGTGAGATGATTCCATTAACGTTTTAGATGTGGCCACATATTGTAGTTGCATTCAAAAAAAAAAAAAAAAAACACATTGTAGTTAAATGAGGTGTTTACTTCAGAACTAGTTCCTGGGAATGTCCTCATGAGCTATTGATATTCTCATCATAGTTTTTCATGCAGATAACCTATTTAAGCTCAGCAACTTGGGTCTCCATGACTTCTGTTGTAGTCTGTTGTCATGGTCATCTCATCCACTCAGGCCTTTACATGTTTCTTGGGAAGCACAGGGATCTTAAAAAGACCCTTGTGCAGTCCTGTGTAGGCTGCCATATTAGCCTTGTTAAGAGTATAAGATCATTTGACCCACAGCACTTGCCTGCCTATTCAGTACTTTCCTGTTCTCTGTGTTTAGTGCTAGATTTAGCAGCTTCATTCACTAAGAAAGTACCTTAAGATCCCCAGTGATGTTGTCCCTGGTACTAAAGGCCACTTTCACAGGTTATGGTAGGCCTTAAAAATCATTCCCTCTTTGTGTTGAAGCCAGTTAAGGTTTCCTCAGCAGTGGTAGTACTTTTCCTTCAAGTATCCCATCTAACCTGCTCATTATTTATTTTAAAATATCATTGGCTACCTCTTTAGTAAGTTTAGTTTCAGTATATTTCTTTTTAGTTATTGCCATTTTAAAAGATGCCAGTCTCCCTGAATGTCATACCAGGTTCCTGTTGGCAGCTGGGCTTCAAATGTGGTCTGACAGAAGGTGGTGTTCCTGATGATGGTCTGGTTGTTTTGAAAGTCACAAATTTGAAGTAGCCAATTTACATTAGAAGACATACGGCCCATTTCCTTGTTTTCAGCAGCGCTGGAA
This sequence comes from Tenodera sinensis, assembly GCA_030765045.1. NCBI lineage: Eukaryota > Metazoa > Arthropoda > Insecta > Mantodea > Mantidae > Tenodera > Tenodera sinensis. The sequence goes on from CM060964.1 coordinate 171,180,302, forward strand.
TTGCCAGCTTCCTCAGCAAGAGACAAATGTCTTTATTTGGGGTCCCTGATCCTGTGTTTGTTTCATTTTTTCCATTTCTGGTTTTGTTTTTGTATTCATTCTTGTCCCATGGATACTGGGAACTGTAAGTTGACATGAATAGACCCCCATAGGCATTGTGCAAGCTATATAGGTCAAGGTTTCGCCTGTTGCCCAAGGGGATCATTGGTAACACTGTTTTATCCCCCAATGCCATTCAGCTTATCAGTATGATGCCTCACACCTTAGATTGGGATATACCATACTTCAGCATGTCAAGTCATCCTCCTGGGAGTCCTTGGGTTCTCCAAGTGGGAGCCCCTTCTAGGTTGGATTTTATGTTCGTAAGCCGCTTCTTAGTATGGTATTGCTCCTGTGGTACTCTGTGAATCACAGAGACATGGCTGCCCCCACTAGCTTCAGGCCATGTGGATTCTAGGGAGGCAGGGGGGGGGGATCAAAGGCTAACCAAAATATATAAACTAAGCTCTCCCAAAAATTTGGGGTTTACAGGATAAATTGCATGGACTGTGAAAGTATTGCTATAAGCCAAATGAAACCAGGCATGAACTGCACTTCAGAAACATCAGCAGTAGTGGTGTACTTTTTGGCAAAAGGACATGAAATTGTCAGTTAACTAACTATTGCATAGAAGTCCACCAAACTTAATATTTAGGAAAAATATACCTAGGTTATAGATCCAAGTTGACCAAACTCTCATCACAAAATTCTTATCACACCACCAACAGAGGGACAGGTAGTAAGTTGTCATCAAGGCCAGGCTATCCAGTTGTAGTCAGCTGACAATGAGGAAGACATTCCTTGAAAGTAGTTCTTAGGTAAATAATTAATTTAGTGAAATTTGTATATGTGCAACCACATCTAAAACTTCTGTTTTCTAATGTTCATTTATATTAGCATGTTCTCCGGAAGTCATGACATTTTCATTGATTAGAATTCTATGCAGAGCTTGTTTAACAATGTGAGAGTTAAGTCTAACACATTAACAAAATTGCTGATTAATATTACCTCTGTTGTCCTATGAAAAGAAATGGGAACTGTTGTTTTCATTTTCTGCATGTTGCCTATGTTTATGCTATATAAATTGATATGTGTAAGCGCTTCAGTACATGATTCCTAGTTTTGAGAATACTAACATAAAGACAGTCTATCCATTATCGTCAGTTCAACATCTGAGAAAAAAGTTTTAAAGTACACTGAGCGTATCTGTTAGCTTATCTGTTTTTGTGACTGAAGCTCTTTCTGCATGGACATCTAAGACCTATTAAATGGGCAGAGAAAGCATATTGAAATACAGTAGAATCTCACATTAACCAAACTAAAGGTCAGAGCTATTTTGGATAATGCATTTATTCAATTAATCAATAATAGTGATTTTAAGCAGCAAACGTAAGAAAATAATGATTATATTCCTAATGTGTTCAGTAATGTTTAATAAAAGGCGCTACTGTTTATAGCATTAAATATGCATTACTGTATTTACAGGACTATTTGTTCAGAAGCTTGTAAGTAGCTATATTATGCCACCATTTGGTAAGCATTATATGTTAGTGTTGATTCACTGTTTTGTTCTACACATCACAAGGCAACTTAAAATTAAAAAGTTTTATTGTTACTGCTCTAATTCAATATTGGCCATTAAGATTTGAATACAAGTTCTAGTCTTCCTTACTTCTAATGCTTTGTATGCCTTATCTGTGTTGACTTTGTCGCTGTTCTATGTTATTACAACATGCTTTGTTTTTGCCAACATCTTGAAGACAAATAAACCTTACTAACCAACTCCAATATATGAATAACAGTGGGCCCCTGCATAAAACGTGTGTGCAGCAGTTAATGCTTATTATAATGGTACAATATTTCTTGGAATGTGGGTTAGATGATGAGGATTAACTGCATAAAATATAAAGTACCAGTGCTGGAATTTAGGGTTGGGGTGAAAGAATATTGCCAGTTGCAAAAACTTTGTTAGTATTAATTTGAGCATCTTATATGTTTTTGTTAATTCTTTCTAACTTTTCCCCTCTGCTGTTACAGTTCAGTGGAGCTTTACATATATGATTTGCTTGTTGGTCTGCATGCTTTAAGAGGAAAAAAGCAGTCAATAAGAAAATTGCTGTAATTGTTATAGCAGGCTGTATTTTTGGGAAAACATAATAATTGAATAAACTTGGTTTCACACCCAAGCTTTCAGGAAGAATGTACCTGATATAAAATGCCTGTACAAATTCATAAAGAAATTGTAAATAAAAAGCGCAACTTTATGTTTAACCAGAAAATTCATGCTAAAAATGAATCAGTGTTTCATCATTCAGCTAATGATTTAATGATAGGCCAAAAGAAAGAAAGAGAAAACAGAAAAGCTATAATAACATTGCACAAATCAAAGTTCACTGTCTGTGCATATTGCAACAGGAAAGAGAGAGGGGGAGGGAAAAGGGAGAGAAATATTTTTCCTTTCTGTTGGTATACATTTGCAGAAAGCTTAATCGTTGTTTGCCCGTTTGATGAACCTATGCCTGAAAATTATAGATTTCATATGTTTGATTATACAATATTAGGAGAAAGAGGCTTTCAGGTGGCTGTGACTTTGCTCTCTTGTATTTAAGTGTTACATCATTGAAAAGGGGCTAGGTTGCCTCAGGGATAACACATGTAAGTATTTCTTCTATAGTTCTTATTTATTTAATACCTTAAGTTATTTTTGTGTGTGTGTTGCTCAACTTCCAAGTTTAGATATCATGTAGCTATTGCAAGAGATACTAAGCAATGCCAAGAAACAAAGTAGAATAGTAATACTAATTATTGGGTAAATTATATACCTTCATGAAGTTGCACCTGAGGGAATGCCTAATGTAATAAATGGATTGAATAATACATATTCTCCAGGCATTGATGACATACCAGATTTAATTATAAGAAGATGCAGTGAGCACATAATCGGACCACTTGTCCATCCATATAATGCATCCATTACTAGTGGAATATTTCCAGACATATTAAAAATATCTAAGGTTATACCCCTGCATAAAAGAGGGAAGAAGACTGAGGTAGCTATCATCCTATTTCCATACCTTCCATATTTTCAAAGATGTTGGAAAACATAATGTATAAGAGACCTCTATCATTTATTGAAAAGAATAATATAATTACTAATTTACAGCATGGATTTCGACAAAAAGGATCAACAGAAACTGCGATATACTCTTTCTTAAATAGTGTTATAACTACTTTAGATAATGAAGATAGTCGTTGACATATTCCTAGATTTAAGTAAAGTTTTTGATACTGTTAACCATGAAATTTTGCTAACAAAATTATTTAACTTTGACATAAGAGGACCAACATATTCTTGGTTTGAATCTTACCTCACAAACCGAAAGCAAATAACCAAGATTATAGATGTAAACCCAAACACTATACGCTTATGGCAGTTAGATCTAACATACTTGATATATCTTACAGAGTTCCACAAGACTCTATTCTAGGACCATTTTTATTTATCTTGTTATATAAATGACTTAACGAGTAACATTCAAGCTCATGACGTTTCACTATTTGCAGATGATACTAATTTACTAATAACGGAAAACAGTAATGAAATGTTAAATAATTCAGTAAGCCAAGCGAGTAAAGATTTGTTGTATTGGATGGATAACAACAACCTGGTTTTAAACACTGACAAAACAGTTTGTTTTCTAAAACCTGTAATATTACCATGTAATGGAACATGCTGTTATACAATAAATTTTTAAAAAATGTCATATTACTGACAGTGCAAACCATGATAATATCCTGGAGTAAAATTAAAAAATAAATTGATCTCATACAAAAATGAAACAAACTTTTTAGGCTTGTTGATACAGAATAATTTAAAATGGAAAACTCATATAAAACATTTAATAACAAAATTAAGCAGGAATATATGCCTTAAGAATTTTAAGACAAAATGTCAGCTTCATGTACTATTAGTAGCCTATTATGCACACATATACTCGATAATTAAATATGGAATCATATTTTGGGGAAATTCTCCAGAAGCTAAGGATATATTTATCAAACAAAAACAAGCCATTCGAATTATATGTGGTGAAAAAATGTTATGCTCTTTTAAGCCACTATTCAAAAAGCTTGGCATACTTACTTTGGCATGTATTTACATATTAGAGACAGTTTTATTTGTAAAAAAGAATAGATTTAGTTTTCAAAACAATGAAAATGTCCATAATCATTACACTAGACATAATAAGGATATACACTTAACCTCAATGAGAACTACAATGCATAAGAATGGAATGCTGTACTCCAGCACAATAATTTATAATTGTCTTCCTAATGACATCAAAAGTATTAATAACTATAATGTGTTTCAGGCTAGAACTGACATATTTTAATCTATGATGTATAATAAGTTGAACACAGATTATAAATGTATATTTAACTTTATTGTAATGTAAATATATAAATTTAATTGTTGATGTATCCTGTATCAAAATACTATGTGAATTGATTTAAAGGATTAAATAAATAAATACTTTTCACCATTTCTCACAAACAAGTTTGCAGTTCTTTCTGAGCATAAAGAAGAAAGCATGTCAATTGATATAAGTACCAATGCTGCTTTTTGATGAAATACTTGTTAAAAGTGAGAAAACATATCCCTCCACCCGCATTTATTCATATAACTTGGTAAGTATCAATAGCTCATTATTAATTTGAAAGAAATTAATGTTGGCCCCTTTAAAGATTACACTATAGGCAACAGTGAAGTGAAAGTGAACTTAGAAAATACAGATAGCTACAGGGCTACAATTAAGTATCTGGAATCTCATAATGAACAATTTTATACATACCAAATGAAAACTGTTAGACCCTTTTTAGTTGTGGTTAGATATTTGCACCAAACATGATGAAGGAAGAACTTACTGAACAAGGATTTGAACCCATGTATAAGTGATTCCTGTGGACCATCCCATAACCAAATCACCATCCCCATTGTTTTTTCTTGATCTTATTATTAATGTGAATAATAATAATAATAATAATAATAATAATAATAATAATAATAATAATAATAATAATAATAATAATAATAATAATAATAATAATAATAATAATAATAATAATAATAATAATAATAGTGATGATAATAATAATAATAATAATAATAATAATAATAATAATAATAATAATAATAATAATAATAATAGTGATGATGATGATGATAATAATAATAATAATAATAATAATAATAATAATAATAATAATAATAATAATAATAATAATAATAAAGAGATATGAATGACTCGCCTGTATGGAGCAGTAGTCAAAATCTAACCACCCACACTTAAAGTCTCTGAATTAGATATCTCTTCTTTTTATGTCCTCCAAAATAATGTTATATCGGACAATGAATGGATGAAATTAGTGAAATGGTGCTCAAATGAGCCTCAGGTCCATAGAGCTTAAAGTCGCCTGATATTGGTCTGCTCAGGATAAGGGAAAACTGAAGACGAAGAAGAAGAAGAGGAAGAGGAGGAAGAAGGTGACGATGACTATAACTTGAAGAACTTATCCAGATAATACACAATAACCGAGATTCAAACTTGGGACCTCTTGAATATGAGGTAGACATGCTACCACCACTCCACAGAGCCCGCCTCGGTAGCATGATGGTTAGCGTGTCTGCCTCACGTTCAAGAGGTCGCGAGTCCAAATCTTGCTTAGGGTAAGTTATCCGGGTAAGGTTTTTTCCGAGGTTTTCCCTACCCTGAGAAGACGAATGTCGGGTAACTTAAAGCTCCATGGACCTCGGGCTCATTTGAGCATCATTTCACTCATTTCATTCATTCGTCCGACATGACACAATGTTGGAGGATGTTAATGTTAATTAAAACAAAAACCACTCCACAGAAGCGGGCATCTTATTCAGTGCATAATGCATCAGGAATATGCTCATTCAAAAGACAACTGCCTTAAATCATCTTGCTATGTAAAATATGAGCAATAGCATGAAACTTAACAAATACAACAAAGAACCCAAAATTCTGCCAATGTATCAGCTGTAAGGGCTAACATACTGTTAATTATGGGGCTGCACAATGCACAAAAATCGGCCAATCTTCATGTGCACTAAGAATGAATGACCCTCATTCAGATGGTGGAATGAGTAGTCTCAAACCAGATCAGAAGAATTGAAATTCAGTACTGACTCTTATGACCACACCAGAAGCAATTTACATCATAGTTTTAAAATCTGCTTCAAATAGCAAGGATAGCTTTATTTGCAAAGTAATGGACTAAACACACACATTTGTATCCCTATTCATGCCTCTAATGAACATGTTGAAGCAATTATCATGTCTTATTACCAAAAAATGAATTTCAAATTTTCTGTGAGAAACATTAACATTCATACTTGGAATTCCAAAGGAATTATAGGAAATATTCTGAACCAAAAGATTTTATTATGCTTCATTAGTGACAAGAGACAAAACTTGCACTGTGTATTAGTTTCATAATGCCAGGGTATAAAATGTGCAGAACTGATCATCAAACACAAAAGGTGGTTAAAAAGTATCATAAGGAGGGCCTGGATGTTGACATCAGTGAATATACAGTTAGACTAACTGGGGGGAAGGGGAAGCTTTCGTAGTAGAATTAGTAAACTAACCATATTAGGTCAAAAGTGAAGGAACAGCAGTTGTCAGCTAACACTGTTTCATACTTGGAGAAAGACCCACAGATGTAATAGGGCTTATTTGAGAAACACTATCACTGGCTGTTAAATACTCTTCGCAAATGTCAATTCTGAGGTCTTCTCACATAATACTGGCTGTTTAACACTGTCTGATATTCTTTATTTTTATTGAATACAAGTTTAATTTTCTGTCTTTGTCCCCTAAAATCACCTTACAGTTTGTATAGTCTTGAGCATTCTTGTTTGATACTCTTGATCTGTCGAATGCCATGCCTCTTTGTGCTAGGCAGGTTATGGTTTCTGACAAAAATACAAAATTTAATTTAATTCAAGCCAATTTTCCATCCATTTGAGGATTAGAAAACAGGTCCTGTGCCCTTAAAACTGCCTTCGCATCTGCCTATCTGAGCTGCTCACTACTTCTCTTGTTATCGGAATATTGTCACAGTGGTATGTGCAAGCAATCAACCATGTTCCCTGGTGTGATAAAACTTGTTCTGGGAGCAAAGCTATAATAGGGGCTGTGTTCCTGAAATACTTAGTCTGGGACAGTAATTTCACAAATTTAGTGTGCGGACCAATCTATCTAATTCCGAAAATTTTGATCTGACTTCTTCCATGTTTGGTGAAAAACTTGGTCAGGACAAGTTAATGCACGTCTTACTGCAAAATTGTTCGACAGATTTTCCTGCTGCATCTATCAGGAGTAGCATATTCTCATGTTTTATTCCAGTAGGGCATTAAACACATGGATTTATTGAAAAGTTTGCAAATCTGAGTGTCATTAATTGTCTCCAAAACCTAAGGTCAGAAGAAATGCTTCTCTGGGAACGGTCTCTATCACTACATTAGCTACATAACACCTGTGTCTTTTTGACATTTTAAGAGGCAGTCTTTACCCAGTGTTGATGTGACTGAAATAGTATGACCAGTATGACATTCAAGGAAATCACATAATTTAGGAATGTTTAGTTTCCCTAGCAGAATAGCTGCATGAATACTTTACTTAATTCTTTATAAAAGGAAGATGACTTGTTACTGATGAAAAAGCAGTGTTCTTTTCAATAGTACTTGGGACACTTTTCTTTTTTGCACATTTTCAAGAGATCAGAAATATTGTTTGTACAAAGCATGTTTTGTATAGTGAGTCATTTATCTGCAGTGACTAATCTTGTACATATTATAGAACAATACAGTTCCATCAGTTAAAAATAAGTTTTCTCTGAATTCTGACACATACTGTTCTGAACAACTTGCAGTTGACTATTTTTGTTTGGGCATTTCAACTACACTACACAAAAAAGCATCATTCACCTAATAAATGTGTCTACACTGCAACAATTCTATCTTGAGACTGACGCAGTCCACATCTGCACATGAAGAAATTGGTGATTGCCAGTTTGCCCAAATGCATCAAGGTCAGATAAGTGCTGAGTAGATAAGATACAGCTAATGAAAACAGATGAACAGTGAAGTACTATCTGGGTTAATTGAAGAATGCTTATGCTGACATGTGTTTTATAGCTTAGAGTAACAGTTCACTACCTCACCTGCAAAAATTACTTAAAAGTGAAAAGTGATTTAATGAAGACCGGTGTATAAAAGTATGAAAATTCAAGAAAATTACCTAAAATGAACCTAAATGGTAAAAAATTACGTCATTCTGGAAAATGTTGAAAAAATGCATTTTAATTACTTTTAAAAAATTCATGTACCTGTCTATTGCAGAATACAGTTAATTGCCAGTAAGCAATGTCTCCGACTACTCAGAACAAAGATTACTTTTCATAAAATCCAGGCCTTAATCATAAGAAATGTATTTCATGACCAACTTGAGTACCAATTAACTTGAATAAAACTACACACTACTAATTTAACATTACTTGTTGGATAATTCTACTCTACTCCATCCAATAAAATAATAGCAACAACATTCTGGGAAATTACTTATATACTGAGTGCTCGCTTGTAGTAGGAGATGGCTTCAGCTATAATACTCAGTTCAAGGTTCAAATGTGACCAATCCTAGAAGTAAAGTAATTCATAAGGCAGTATTCCAATTCTCCTTAGAGGTCATACATTCAAACGAGCTTGTTTATTATCCACTCTGAAGCGATGATTGCCGCTAGATGAGAATCAGTCATTTTTAGGCAGTAGTGAAGTGTTCCCTAACAATCCATTCTCTCAAGGAATGCAGTATTGCAGTGACCATGCTCGAGGTCAGCTACCTTATACTACCAAGGAATGCCTACTTTCTTCACAGTGACATTATACCAGTGGTTTCCAGAACAAGGGATTGGGAGCACAGACAACTTACTAAGATGAAAATTAAATTAAGGTTTATTTATGGATGCTCTTTAACTGCTGCAGTTCTCAGCATCCCATTCTACATTGGGCATGAAAGACCACTTAATTTTGCTCAGAGGCCTTTTTATCAGGCTTGAGATTCTTTTACGTATCACAGGACCACCGGCTTTACTTCCCTTATGAAAGAAGCCATGCTAAGGATTTATACACCCAATAAAATCCATCACCCTCCACTGTGTTTGAGCCTCTAACCTCAGGAACTAGAAGCTAGCATGTTGCCCCATAGACTATGGAGGACAACTTACTGAGACAAAAAAAAAAGAAACATACTACCCATAATAAATTTGATTTTATAGTGCTGTTAATGTACAAATCACTTTTAATTACTCTAGGAATGCATATTAATGTAAATCAGATATGAATTCATCCAGTGAATGCACAGAATTGTTTATATATACACACTTTTAAGTGTTTCTTAAAAATACTGCCTTATTTAATCATTATGTCTGTTGATAAGTTAAGGGATTAGAAGTGACCCCAAAACTAAAGGATTCAGATTAATGACGGTGCTAAAGGTTTGAATATGGAAAAAATATTTACTCTTTGTGTTATAAGCATGAATTTTCATTATTGCTTCCTTATACGAGAATAACTTAACTACAGGTCAGTCGCTGTAAAGGAAAACATCCATCCATCCATCCATTCCATCCCGTCCCATCATCATCATCATCATCATCATCATCATCATCATCATCATCATCATCATCATCATCATCATCACCACCACCACCACCACCACCACCGCCACTGCCACCGTCCTCGATATTGTGTATCCTGGTGAGCTCCACCACATGATTAAAACAAGAAATTACTGCTAAGAGTGAAAAGAGATCTTACTGCACATTTAAAATAACATTTTTTATAATGTGTTCAAGTAAATGAGTTTTATTGGAATAATTCATTCATTCTAGTTAAATGTCTATGTAACATTTTCTTTGAAGTAATATTGGATTTGAAGTAACAACTTGGTGCTGAGATTTGTTAACATAGTTTTGTATGTTTCAATTTAAATGCTTTTATTGGTTACTGATCCTGTAGTATTTAATGGTTGCTGTCCATTGAATTTGAAAACTTTATGATTGTTTCACATTGTCAGCTATAGGTCATTCTGAGAAAAAATATACTTGCAGAAGTCATGGGAGGACATGAAGATAGAACAGCTTAGAGAGAGGGGTGCCAGTTGGGAAAATTTAGAAACCACTGCATTGTAGCTTAAGATTAGTGGACAAATTGGTTAAATTCATCTAAGCTTAATCTGTAATCAGTGCATGGCTTGTTTGTCCCATCCTGCAGTCACAGAAAGGCAATAGTAGCAATGTTAGCATTAAAAGATGCAAACATAAAGAGGCAAGAATTCTTTGTTGTATATTTAGAATGCAACAATAAGCAGGATAGTATTGCTTATATCAATCAAGCAAAAGAATAATATATAAATTCTGAAAGTATAAAACAAAAAATGCATCTCGTATAAAGATTAAAGATATGTATGTGATAAATCTCATGCTATTTAATGCTTACCAAATATGAATTGGGTTCTCTATCTTGAGATGGAGAATAAAGGAGGGTTCATTGAGTATGGGCATGTCAGCAGCTTAGCTAGAAACCCCATTTTTCACATATAAGAAATAAGAGAAATATTACACCATACATGGAATATTTGATTCATTACTGAAATATCTTATACAAAATGTGAAAATGCAACTCGGTTCTTTCTTTTGATAAAAAATAATAAATCTTTACCTGGCTAAAAACATACAAATTTATCTGCCAGCTCTACAGTAATTACAAAATAATAAAATAGAAACTGGTACATTGCAAGAGTAATATTCTGTAAAACTTTCTATCATAATATAATTTTTTCCAGCCAAAGACAGACTATGTGCAAGCAGATCCAATTACTCATCCCATATATGGTGTAGTACCACAAGAAGCAGGTCCGATGAGTGCAGCAAATGTAAGTATAGTTTTCACCTGAAAATTGCCCAGTCAGTTTCATAAATACTGTTGGGATTATTCAGATTAAGCCTCCACCTCTTGATAAACCATGTTGATGAAAAAACAAGTAGTATCAGAAGATTAATAGAAAGCATTGTTGGAAATCATGATTCTTAAGTCTTCCAGTGCTTCAGAAAGTTGATAATTTAGTTCAAATTAATTTGGTCAAAAGGTTATTCTGTTATAAAATATTAGTAATACTGTTTTGTAGGGTAATTGGCATATGCTATTAGTAAACATTGTCATAATGCAAACAATATTCCTCCCTTCCCCTCCAAAAGATCATGCATATCTGTTCTAAATCCATCGAAGAAATAACTGCAATTTTCTAAGAGAACGCACATGTCCTTTTTTTTTTAAAAAATTCTTGGTGGGAGTAACACAAATAATACATCCCTTTGGTCTTTCTCTTATAATGAATTTACATCAGTTGGTGGTACTTGCATCACAGGCAAGGGTTTTGATCGGTGGCATATTGGGGATTAAATTTTAAAAAATTACAACATTCACCACCATCGAAAACCTGTGCTCCTACCTTCAAGAGCAAGATTATTTATGGCATAAACAGCCCCTCTTAGGCAGACCAAAAGAAAGAGAGCAAAAAAAAAAAAGTGAAGGTATCTTTCCAGATGTTTTTACATGTGAGAAAATACCATTCATATTTACCTAATAGGGCAGTTTCCTCGTGATTATATTGTTATAATATGGTACGGGTTTTAAGGTTAAAAGATCAGCAATTAGCAAAATGTAATTTCTCTCCCATGCACATCTAGTGAAGATAATGTAGAATGGAATTGAATTTATTCACCTTAAGAAATACAATGAATTCATAGTTTTGTCAAAAATAAAATAATACATATTGTAATAGTTGATTAAATTTTTTGTATACACTATATTTTACAAAGTGATCAATGAAAAAGGGAAACTGGGTACAAATGACACTTATCTTGGTGTTGAAGGCAGTGATCAGGCTTACAGATGAACAGGATTTATGGAACAAACAAATTCACAAGTGCAGTATCTTCAAAATGTTTTTTAATGCTATAAATTTAACTTAATGTGATGGTTCATGCATTAATTTATAGATAAGTAGATGGATGGCTTATTTACTGAATTATACTTTGTTCAGAGTCTTTTGAGACCGTGGGAGGGGCAGGTAGGCAGCAAGTTGCTTGTGCAGTAGGTCAGGCGTGCTAGCACACTGGGTAGCAAAATGCACTGTTGCAACATTTACGTCCCTTTCAGACTTCTGTTACATTGTTTACATGTTTATCCTTTATTTATTTGTTTATTTATTCCTTAATTGTGGTTGCTTTAACAGCTTATTCTCACGCTGTGACGATAAATACATTTAATACCAAAGAAACTACAGTACAAGATCGTATTTGCTTGGACTACATTACCTTTATTCCTTTCTCATAATTATATAAATATACATCAACACAGTTGGCACTACATATGATCACCACAAAAAGAACGAAAGAGTGAATAAGTTAGTGGGGTTTAAGGGCCCGTTGACAGCTAGGTCATTTGGGCCCGAAGAACGAAAGAATGAAATACAAGCACAACAACAAAACATTTACATTGACATAGGTATGTACAATGGCATTTACTCAATCTTAGGATCGTACAGTTTCTTCTTCTTCCTCATCCTCTAAACACGACGAACAAGCCATCAACCTTATAAAATTCACCAACGGTTTTGTTGTCATCACATTTCGTTTTTGTTGGAGTTGTATAGTTCTGAATGATTATCTAGTTTAATGGTTCTTATTATTGTACTTAGGGGGACACCAGTTACAGCCACAGTATATGCAATAGGCAGTGACACACTTTTCATTCCCTCCTTTAAAGTAATTGTACACATTTTGAATGTGTGCCATCTGCCTGTGTACTGGTTTTCCATTTCCTATAGGCGAGGAATTTGCTTTATAAGTAACAGATGCATTACCTGTTTCCCACAGCTGCCACATATTTATACAGGTTTAAGAGTTTTATGCAATCTCTGTTGTACGCCACTAATCATGTCAGAATGACTGCATAAAGTTCATAAACCTTGCAACCCTGTCTGGTTTGTTTGGGCTCCTATACACATGTCGGTCACACAATGTCCTCATCTCCCCCTTCTACTGTCTTAAAAGACTCTGAGTTCAAAGTATAGTTAATAATTTACATGATTTGAATACTGAATTTTATATTCATATAACCATTTACAGTGAATGGTAAAATTTATTAAAAGAATATTTTTCACAGTTGTCTTAAATTTTTGTGCTGACAGACTTTAACATTATTTTGAAGATGGTTGCATGAATTAATACCTTGATGCAATACAGATTTAAGACATCTGGTAAGCCTATGAGTGTTAAGATGTGTGCTATTACATGTTCTTGTATTGTGATAATGCAAGGCTGAGTTTCTTGTAAAGAGATCAACATTTTGGTGTACAAAGAGGATTGATTGACACTAGTATGTATATACAGGGTGGAAGGTACTCCTTTGGCCAGAATAATCTGGCTTATAGATGCAGGTGTAAGAAACATAAAATGCTAAGTTTCATTTTGATAGGATTAATAGTTTTGTAAAAATTTAAGTTTTTCAGTAGTGTGAATGGCAATGCTGTGCTGTGCTTGCACATGCCAATGACCAGCATGTGCTTCCAGGCCAGTACTGCCTCAGATGTAAACAAAACAGCTGACTGGCGTGTACCTCTCGGCCAACACTGCCTCAGTTATAAACAAAACACCCGACCAGCGTGTGCAAGCACTGCACTAAGACATCAACAAAATACTGACCCAGTGCATAGGATCAGTCCTCTCTCACCCCGACGACTTGTGTTGAATCCGACCAGCTTGTGCCATCAGATATAAACAAAACACTCGTTTACGTACCAGTGAAGCAGTCACAATCTCGAATGAATCAGTAAGCCTGAAAGGTGTGAATATAACTGAAATGATGCGTTTGGTCAACTAATAATGAAGATACCGTTTTCCATAGTTAAGACCGCAAAAGAATGAATCCATCAAAACCACATATTTTAGGGTAAACAATGCTGACATAAAGGGATAAAGATTTTCCTAATGGTGGACATTATTATTATTATTATTATTATTATTATTATTATTATTATTATTATTATTATTATTATTATTATTATTATTATTATTATTATTATTATTATTATTATTATTATTATTATTATTATTATTATTATTATTATGATCATCATCATCATTATCATTATCATCATCATCATCCTTAAAAGACAGTATACATAATATGGAGTTTCTCTATACTTAAGACTAGGGTTAAGATGTTTATGACATGTCATACTTTTGTACTTACACCCATTCTCACTGCAAACACAAATTAAGCACGAATTTCACATTTTTAATCCTAATTAGACAGTTTTTATTTTGCATATTGTCATATTTTTGTCATTTTTATGGTTTTGGTCATATATGTCCTATTTTGCCTATGAATTCGATCATTTGTATGGTTTTGATCATATTTTGATCATGTCATATTTCGTCATATCTCGCTTATGAATTCGAAAAGAATACAATTATGCAATAAATGCACTGAATGGTCAAGTTAACATTTTTTGGGAAAAGAGTCACTAATAATTTGGTTTGACTGTAACTGGAATTTCACGAAGAGACAATAACAGTGCAGGTACTAAGATCACAATGCCGGCTTATCCTTTCCCGTCTCTTCTTGTTTTTAAAACATTTTCAGTTCAGTTCACATTTGAAGTCGATCTGGAAGTATTAACATGCCGAAAGTGTAAAACTAAAAAGTTTTGTTACAGAGTTTGGAGAAAAAAACATTTCAGCACTGATGGGAAAATTCTTTTCTGCAAAGCGTGTGAAGTGAAAGTGGCATCTGCAAATCGATTAAATGTTCAGCAGTATTGTGACACAGTCAAACATGTGAACAGCATACACAAATAATCAGTTCATGAAACGAGACAGAGACTTTTGTACGATGCAACAGCCCCTTCGACATCAAGGAAAGTGTCAGATTTCTCGAAGGACCTGTATGAGATGATGGTGTCTGCCAACATCCCTCTAAATAAGGTTAAAAATGGACAGTTGATAAAATTTGTGGAAAAATAAACAAGTCATACAGTTCCAAACAAATCTACACTGAGAAAAAATTGTGTACCTGCGTGTTATGACAGTACGGTGCAAAAAATCAGAAACATTGTAGGCAACAATAGGATTTGGGTTTCAATAGATGAAACTACAGACGCTTGCGGGAGATATGTTGCTAATGTTATTGTTGGCACACTATGGGAGAAGTTGACGAGCAGTGACCTCACAAGACTTGAGAACGTGAAGGCAAGATTCCTGAAGAGGCTCCTAGGAGTCGGGAAGTATTCACCCTCAAGGATGGTGTATGCGTTGACCAGAGAAACTTTCTTCATAGAGGACCTCAGGCTGGAATTAGTGCTGCCATCTGCTGGCCCTTATCAAGCATACCTAGAGTCACGACATAGGAAGCAAAACGACATCGACCCAGACTTCTATGGCACAAGCGCAATGACGGACCGGAATTGGACAGAGACATGCCAAGATCAAAGATATGTGGTAACCAGACTCGCTATCCATGGCTTCCATCACAAGATATAGAGAACGCAAAGATTCCACCAACTGGACACTGACTGCATGTGTTCATTGTGCGACCAAAAGTATGAATGCATTTCATACAATATAATATAATATTGTGTCGGATCTCCGGGTGGGGACATCTTTAGGCAAATTTCATCATTGTTCCAATACTTTAAGAATTCTACAATGGAATGCAGGAGGCATGTCCCAGCCTAAAAAAACAAGAGCTAATGAAAATATTAAAAGACCAAGATATAGATGTCTTCACAGTACAAGAAGCCAATATATCACAAGAACAGGAAATATACTTTGAAATGGATCAGTACACTACACATATACTTCCAAAGGCTCGTCAAATAGCAAGTGGTATTCTTACAGGGATTAAAAGAAATATGAAAGCTACTATCCAAATCCAAAAAACAATGGAAGAACAAGATAAATCAGAAATAGTTAAAATTGAAGTATGGAAAAGTAACTACCACTATAGAATTTACAGTATCTACAATCCTCCAGACAATACACTAGATCTAAATTCTATTCCCATAGAACCCAAAAGTATTTTAATAGGTGATTTTAATGCACACTCCCCTAGGTGGGGCTACAGAGATATAAATTCAGCAGGAAGAGTCATAGAAGACCTATTAAACTCGTCAACAATGGAATTAATATTTAATCCAAATGATCCACCCACTTACCTTCATTATAATGGTTCGGGTACAAATCCTGACCTTCTGATGGTGTCATCTGACATAATTGACAATACAAAAAGAGAAATAATAGAAGACCCAGGTTCAGGCCACAGAATCACCATAAACTCCATAAGAGGTCTAATAAATAAAAGTAACAAACCAAAAGTTAAAACTTCTTGGAATTTTAAAAAAGCAGATTGGTCCAGTTTCCAAAATGAGATAGAAGGGAAGTGTAATATACTGTTAGAATCAGAGTTCAAGTCAACAGATGAAATGAATAAAAAAATTTGTGAAATATTATTGACAGCAGCCAAAACACATATCCCCAAAGGAAACTTAAAGAAATATAGCTACTTTTGGTCTCCATCTTTATCTAAGTTAAAACACGAAAGAAATATAGCAAGAGTCAAAGCCGAAAGAACCAAGTGTCCAGAAGATGTACAAAACTGGAGAAGAAAAGCAGCCATTTTTAAGAAAGAATTAATTACAGCAAAAAGGGCCAGTTTCACAAATTTTGTAGAACATATGGACTATAGGAAAGATGGAAATAAAATATACAAATTCCTTAATAAAACAAAATTATCAAAAAATACAACTGAACCATTAAAATATAATAACAAAAGCTTAACTACAGATAGGGAAATAGCAGAATCCCTTAACAAGTTTTATGCTCAGTCACAAAGAGTACCCCAAGCGTATAAAAAACAAGATAAAGCTATCCAAAAAACTATCAGAGAAACTAGTAAGCCAAAAGGTATACGAAATGATATTTTTATTCAGGATTTTAATGAAACAGAACTGGATTTAGCAATAGAACAATTACAGAACAAAAAATCTCCTGGACCTGACAAGATCCATCCAGAGTTTATTAAACACCTTGGCAGGAAAGGAAAAGAAATCCTACTTAAACTGTATAACACGTGTTGGAGAATGACTGTACCTTCCGACTGGAAAAAAGCCATTATCATCCCGATTTTAAAGAAAAACAAACCCTCAAACAATATTAATAGTTTCAGACCAATATCTTTGACCAGTGTTATTGCAAAAGTGATGGAAAGAATGGTGGCATCTAGACTTAACTGGTTCCTAGAATATTACAACTTAATTAATAGTTCACAGACCGGCTTCAGACAGAATCATAGTACAAGTGAAAATGTACTCCTACTAAGCCAAGACATCAAGGAAGCTTTCAATAGAAAGGAGGATACCTTGGCAGTATTCATTGATTTTAAATCAGCATATGACTCAGTCTGGAGAAATAAATTAGTTGAGAAGTTGCAATCAATAGGTGTGAAAAGTAACATGCTTAAGTGGATAACTCAGTTTATTTCACAAAGATTTTGTGCCACAAAATATAATACATACATTTCCAAATATAAACAAACACACCGAGGACTTCCACAAGGTGCTGTTCTGAGCACAACACTCTTTAACGTATATATAAATGACCTTCCATCAATAATAAAAACTTTAGAAATCAAAATTGCTCTATTTGCTGACGATGTAGTCATTTGGACTTCAGGCTCTTCAAAAAAACCTGAATTAATTAAAGACAGAATAGAAACAGCCCTAAACAAAGTACATGAATGGAGCTCCAAAAACCTCATGACTATCAATGTGGAAAAAACAAATTATGAATTATTTACACTAAAATACAAACCGGTTAATATTAGCATAAATTATAATGGTAAATCACTCAAAGCAGTTGATGATGCCAAATACTTAGGCATCACTTTCGACAGAAAGCTAAGTTGGAAAAAACATATAACAAACATCTCAGAAAAGGTTGAAAAGAAATTGCAAATCCTGAAAAGGTTAGCTGGTGCTAAATGGGGCTGCTCAAGGAGAGTCCTTAACACAACATACAAAATGTATATTAAACCAAACCTCTTGTACTGTTCTGAAGCTTTAATAACAGCAGCAAATGCTAACATCAATAAACTTGAACAAATACAAAATCAGGCTCTTCGCCTAATCACTGGAGCAGTTAAATCCACACCTATTGATGCCATGCTTGCCTTAACACGGACCCCATCAATAACAACAAAAATAGAAGAACAAGCATTGCTCCAACACGAGAAAATGTTACGACTGCCAAACTCTAAATGGACAGAAGAGAACCTCCCCCCTTCAATCCTTAAAACTCATAGTAGTTTCCTAGAAAAGGTAACACAGATTAAATCCAAATTGAACATTCCTAACACCAGAGAAAATCTACTTATTAGAGAAAATCCATTGGAATTATTGCAACCTACCTTCAATTTGGAATTAATAGAGGAAATAAGTAAATCAGACACACCAAAAGAAATACAAAAACTTCTAGCTCTGGAAACAATCAATACTAGGTATCCCACAGAAGAATGGCTGCATATATATATACTGATGGATCCTCGAAGGAAAACCTTACTGGAGCTGGAGTTACATGTTCACATTTTTCCTTTTATCATTCTGTTGGCAGAGACACAACAAATTATGATGGAGAAATAGAGGCTATATACATTGCTCTCCGACAATTATTAAATCTTCCCTTAAATAAATTTAACAAGGCAGTAATTCTTTCGGATTCTAAAGCTGCAATTCAGGGAATATGTTCAAATACTACAAAGAAGTCAACAAAAATTAGAGAATGCTACAAAATGTTAACACAACTCCAAAAAGTTAATAAGACTGTTCATCTCCAATGGATTCCAGCACACTGTGGAGTCATGGGGAACGAAGCTGCAGACTCACTTGCAAAGAAAGGCACAACAATAACACAAAAGTCTAAATTCAATTTCTCATATTCCTCAATAAAACGCTTGATCATTAAAAATTTTTGTCATTCATACCTACAAGAAATAGAAACAAATGCCAAAGATAAAAAATGGATTACACTACTTTCCAATCCAGATATAATCCCCCAGAGACCAAGGAAAACAGCTGTTGCAGCCTTCCGACTATTGACAAATCATGACTGCTTGGCAAGTCATCTCTACAGAATAGGTATCTCAGCCTCACCGATATGTGTCCTGTGTAACGATCCAGCAGAAATGAATGAAGAACACTTGAAGACCTGTGAAGCATTAAGATCAGAAGAAACTACAGTTCAAAAGTATTGGAAAGCACGAATGCTAATGGCTTCATTGCCAGATGCAAGGCACTGGAAAACAACAACAACAACATATAATATTGTGTGGAAAAATAACAAAATCCATGAAAGACTATAGTGACTAAAGCAACATACTTAATGCTCTTTTGAGTGCTCCTTATGTATATTATTATTGTTGGCACACTATTTCCTGATCGCCCTGGTGATATATTTTTGCTTGACTGTGAAGCACTTGAAGCAGCAAACCATTCTACAATTGCTGTACTTATTGACAATGCTATGAAGCTGCTGTGGAATGGTGAAGTAAAATGGGAACAAGTTTTACTGTTTGTCACTGATGCTGCGCCATACATGGTGAAAGCTGGCAAAGGCCTTAAAATGCTCTGTCCAAAAATGGTGCATTTAACATGCCTTGCTCATGGTTTGCATAGAGTTGCAGAGGAAGTAAGAGTGCATTTTCATGATGTGGATAAATTGGTATCAAATGTGAAAAAATATTTCTAAAATCTCCAAAGACACTGACAAAATTTCAACAATACAGACCTTCACTTCCACTTCCTCCCCAGCCAATGCTGACAAGATGGGGTACATGACTTAGTGCAACTGGATATTGCTGCGAAAATTATGAAGCTATTGAACTTATCCATGAATTTGACAACAATCGTGAGGCATCTTCCATTAAAATTGTGCAGGAATTGTTCTCCAGCAGCTTGAAGGGAAATTTGGCATACATCAAGTCAAATTATGGAGCCATCACAAGAGCAATTTCTCGTCTAGAGACAGTTGGTTTGGAACTGTATGAAAGAGGTAAAAGCTGTAGAAAGTGAGCTAGCACAAGGAAGAGGAAGTGTTGGGGTTGCTGTGAAGAACAAACTTTGTAACGTGTTGAATGGAAATGTGGGATACATAACACTGTGCAAAATTAAAGATATTCTAAGTGGCAGTGATGCTGTTCTGGAAGAAGATGAACCAAAGCTAAATTGCAATGACTTGATCTTTTTTAAATATGCACCTGTGATGTCGAAAGGAGCTTCTCAAGGTTTAAGACAATCTTAAGTGACAACAGGAGAATCTCTGTTCAAAATTAGACCGACAAACTTTTAAATGAGAGAAATGGTCGGTGTCTTTGTGAGAGTATGGCAGAATAGGGGCATGCCGATGTACTCTTTGTGTTAATCACAATGGGCATGCGTTTCAACATTTAGTTTGGATAGTAAAGCTGTGATTAACTGTAAACAATGAGGTGTTTGTGTTTTGTTTGTGTGTTCTGTGTTTGTTTCTTGGATTAAGATTGTGTGCCTTATTAAATACTAATTTGCATTGTTGATTTTGCCGTAAATACTTAAACTGGGTAGGAGGCAGTAATCTATGTCATTAACTCATCTAGCATTTAAACGAAGCATAGCAGTAATAAACTTTCCTTAACAAAAAGTGTTTAAAATAATGTTATCTATCAGCTCCTAAAGTTTGTTGGTCTAATTTAGGGACACACTGTATATATGCATGATAGGAGTAATGCTGATAGGTCTTTAAAAACGTTCTTACTATGTCAATATATTGTTGCTTGTATTATTATATTTATAATCCTTTGCAGTTTGAACAGCTAGCATGCTTTTAGAAGAAGACCCCCATGCTATTATGCCATAAGCAAGCAGCAAATGGATATATCCAAAGTATATTGTCTTTAGGCCTTCCAAGAGTAGTATTTTTGTAAGAATTGAAAACACATAGCATAAACCCCTTAGTTTTTACTTAAATTGTTTATATGAACTTCCATAGATTTACATCTACCCACACTCCTAAAAATTTTGTGGATTGCACTTCAGCAATTTGTATATTGTTAACACTAGAACCCTGGCACTCGCTAGCTACCATTAACTACAGTAGTCATTTTTTAACGTTTGCCTTTTCTTTGCCTTTTCCGTGTACATTTTACAACTTATTTCTTACCAGTGTGATATTATTAGTATTAGTATTATTAGTATCATCATCATCATCATTATTATTAGGCAACTAAGCCCAATATATTATCACTGTGTATGTATAAATTATTGGAAAATTGCCTTCAAATTTTCTAAGTTAAATATTTTCTCAAATAATCTTGTGGTAATGGAATTAGGGGAAAAAAATTGTTTAATTTAGTAGTATATAAAAAACATCCTGCACGATGAACGTGTATTCTTTATTTATCTCTATTTTTCAACGGTATGTTTATTCAAATAAAAATAGCTCAAATTCTCAGAAAGGCAGAATATACTGTATATGGTACAACTAAGAATATTTGTGATTATGAACATGAGAAGTCAACTTTGTGTATAATAGAACAAGTAATATTCTAACACACATCTTTATATTAGTAAACCCATTACAGTATGACAACTATGTTAGTACTTACACAGAAAGTTCCTTTCATTGTTATGAACATTCACTTATGCTTTGCAGTTTACACACGTAAGAACTTTTCTAACTGCTGTGCATTTTCCACATACTGGTTTAATTGCTTGCTCTGTTCTGTCTGGAGTTATGACCTATTTGACACTGTGGTCGGCGATTAGGGATTGGATGTTCTTCGGTTGGTTTAGTCTGTATACAACATTGTTTAGTTCCCAAGTAGGCTTCTCTTAGCTCATCAGCGAGTGGAAGGATGAATTTGCGGCGTGAAAGTGCCTTCCCAGTTATTTCTCGAAACAGTATCCAAGTGTAGATGTCAGCTAGGTCCAATATGTTGTAAAAAACATGCATCGGCCATCTGCTAGTACTGGCACGAACTGAATACAATCGTGCTATCTGATCAATCACATCCACTCCATATTTAGTCTTGTAAAACTCAACCGTTTCAGGAAGTTTCTTAGAGGCTGCAGATATTGCACATGAGTTGTGAAGTGTACTCATTACATTCTTCTGTGGCTTTCCTTGGTAGCCGGTTAGCAAAATACCATCGTTTCATGAGAATGGTATCATAAAGAGGAGCTCAGGAATTTCTTAGATGATCAGGAACTTCTCGTCTTGATCTGTTCACAGTTCCTATGATACTAGTGCCTGACTCCTGTAGTCTTTTAGCTAGTGATAGTGAAGTTAAAGTAGTTGTCGGTGGTGACGTTTCGTCCCTTTTTTAGAAAAGGATTTGTTAGAGACATCACAACATGTTCTGGAACAGATTCGTTCTGAGGCAGCTGATTATCCTTCCCCAGGTATGGGATAGCGTTGCAGAGATACTTTGAGTCCACATCTCCAAGCATCTAGTATTTTGTTCCAAATTTATCAGGCTTATTGGCCATGTATTGAATGAATGGACAGCAACATTTTGTAGGATAAAATTGTTCATCTACTGTAAAGAATGTACCTGGTATGTAGCATGTAGTATGTACAGTTTTCAATAAATTTGTTTCCAAATAGTTGAAACCAGTGCAAACCTATCCATCTTTAGCCTTTCAGAACGGGATGACCTGACATCAAATTGTAATCATCAGTTCCACGAATCTGTCCCTTGCCATGGTATCAGAAAATATAGGTGGCCCCCACTTTTTGGACCAGAGTTCAGCTAGTTCATGGCTTCTGCACCCAAGTGCACCCCGCAAGTAAGTTACGCTGATGAAAGCGTCCGGCTCATCCAAGGAAACAGTCCATTTCTCATCATTTTTCTTCTCTCTTGTTTCAGTCTCTGTACATTTTTTGATACGTCGAAGAATTGGCTCATCAATGAATAACTTCCAAGCAGATGCATGGCTGCTGTGCCTTACATGTCTCTTAACATAAGCAGTAAGGCCTCCTTTTTCTTTCACAACACTATGTTGCTCTGTTCTACCAGGATTGTGACCTGGATCGTTGATCTGCCACTCAGTACCCTTATCTCTACTAAGAATTTTTGTTAGTGCAGGAAGTTTTTCCTCTTCATGTTGCCTTTTTCTGCCTCTTCTTATTATTGGTTGTGTTGAAGTGGTTGCATTACCTGAAGCTGTAGTATTATTAGTAGGCATTCTATTTTCACTTGCCGCTTGTGACGTAGTCAAATTGGATGGAGCTACACAGTGCTACAAGTCATGTTCAAATGATGGTTGTATTGAGCTATGGCCATACCTTCTTACCTCCCTTGCAGCAGGAAATGTTATCCTGAATTTGATTTTCTAAAAATAAATAAACAAATAAATAAATACCTAAGCATAGAAAATATATATATTTATACCATGTACAAAAAAGGAAATTAATAACATAAATGCACCCACTAGGAATAGTTACATGTTATGCAATATCTAAAGCAAGCAGAATAAAACTTACCATTCAAACCATCTTCACCACTACCACGTTCTCCAAAAAGATCACCTTCTGATACATGGTCTGGTATATCATGAAATATAGCTAGGATTTCATCTGGTTTCAAAACACGAGATATCTGACAGGCATAGATTCAGAACATACACTACTATAATGAACAGCTGGCATGAAGACCGACAAAGCAGATTAGTGACATTGAGAAATCCAATGACAATGCGAGCGAAAGCCTAACAAAATTGTAACGGTCAAAAATGACCGTCTCCGGGTTTCATGGTCAAACATGAAAAAACATCCACATAAATTATGACATGCTGAAAATTATTATGCTATTTAAAACTAGAGGTTATATCAGGAAAAGTCATGAAAGGCCATTCGTTTTAAAAAACGGTGGAGCTAAACTTATTTAAATATCAAGAACAGTCAAAATGACTGCTACCAGGGTTCTAGTGTTAAACATTTGCATCAGATGTTGTGTACCTTGATAAAATTCCATACATATAGTATTGCCCATGCCTTAACAGCCTTCCTTGTCTTACTGCCTTTTAAAGTGCCAACTGGTCGCATGGACAGTGTTGTCACATCTTTTATTTTGGTCGCTCTGAGGTGTAACTCTACAAGCAGAATCTTTAACAACACGGGCCCTAATGACCTAGTTGTCGACGGGCCCTTAAACCCAACTCACTCACTCAGTCGGCGGCACCGTGGCCGAGCGGTTAGCGCGCTCGCCTACCACCTAGGCGGCCCGGGTTCGATCCCAGGGACCCGCATGTGGTATTCGTGGTGGACGAAGCGGCGTCAGGGCGGGTTTTCTCCGGGTGCTCCGGTTTCCCCCGCCATTTCATTCCACCGGTGCTCCATCTTCATTCCATGTATCATCAGTGTCACCGCCTGCGGTGCCGTAGTAGTAAAAGCGGGCGTTAAACACAACACACACACACACTCACTCACTCACTCACTCACTCACTCACTCACTCACTCACTCACTCACTCACTCACTCACTCACTCACTCACTCTTTAACAACACTCCGAATGCACAATTGTAACCAATTAAGCAACAGCAGATTCTTTTACTAAGAGTGTATTAAGAGGACCTTCTCTGTTGTGTTCATGTCATTAGCAGCAGAAGAAAAGTGAGGGACAGGTTTGCAACTTCTTGGAATGTAGTAGTTAAGGAATGGGCACCACTATATGACTTTTTCAATATTAAGCTTGAGCTTATTACTCAGTAGCCAATTTTCTATTTATAAGACTTAAAACTTTCCCAGGGAATGTTACTAATAATAGCTTCTCAGGTAAAGGTGTTATTCATTTTCTATTGTTTTAATACCTTGCTGGCTTTTTCTTGCAATTTATTTTTTTCAGGGTCATTAACCATAATATTTGTGTCGTCAGCAAATAAAACACTCTTTACTTGGGTTATGTTTGAAGGCAGATCATTTATATAAATAAGGAAAAGTAGTGGTCCTAAGCATGAGCATCGGCAGACATTTTTCCGGGGGGGGGGGGGGGGGGCACATGTTTAAATTTGCAATCAGATAATATTAATTCATTATTTTATTGTCAAAATTTATAATGTTTGTTGCATATAACCATATTAATTTGTGCTAAATAAAAATTGATCTTTTAAAATAGTAGTTTAATAGTCAGTAATTGATTGCACATTAACTTGACCAACTCCCAGGGCGGGGCCGCGGCCCCCCCCCCCCCCTTTGCGACGCCCATGGTCCTAAGTTTGATCCTTGTGGGACTCCATGTTTTATGATGGTAGTACTGGATTTTATTGAACTGATTTTGACAGATTGCTTTCAGTTACTCAAATATGGGATAAACCAGCTTTCAGTTAGTCCTCTCACTCAACATTTGTTTAGTTCATAGATCACTATTCTATGATTTACCATGTCAAAAGTTTTGCTGAAAACAAGAAAAGTCCATACAGTTATTTTTTGTCATCTAGTGCTCTAAATATTGAATCTGTAAATGAGTGTTTCCAGGTCAAGAAGACTGCATAACTGGCTGGGAGGGCTTGGGGTGCTGACCACGTCCCACCCTCCAGTACTGCACCTCATCAATGATGCCTGTAGTGGGCAGAGGTGGGGGACGCAGCGGCTGGGGTAGGCCTTGGCCCTTCATAGGCTGTAGCGCGGGGTTTAGTTTTAGTTTAGTTTTAAATGAGTGTTTAGCATTACTAAAATTTTTCCATGTATGAAAACCAAGTTAATATCTGCTTAGAACCTGGCATGCTTCCAGGAATGACAATTGGTAGAAACAGCAATGCAGTCTGTTTGAATTATTGCAGGTGCCTTTCAGTGCTCCACAAGTGGATCCAATGATGGGTCAATCATATCAGCAGCAACAGGTTCATCCATCATATCATGTACAGGAGCAAAAAATGGCTGTGGCTAAGGCAGCTGAACCTCCTAAACCAAAAGATCCTATTCCAGAAGAGCATATGCACCTCCAGACAGTACTGGATGAACTCCGAAATAGATGCACCTGTGCAGCTGCAAATCCAGTAAGTGTTGACAACCATAAAATGTAAATTTCATTTTTGTATTCTTGTACACTCAGATACCAATTACCTGGATTAATCATATTCAGTAAAATCCACAAGAATACAAGCTTTTATTCTTCAGAATATAGTGATTTAAGCCCTGCTATGGTTGCTACCTGAAATGGCAGTAAAACTTAAAAGTGTAGAGCAGACAGCAAAATATATATAATAAATATTTTGTATATACACACAGAATTATAATATACATTGTTAACATTCACATCTACCTGCATAACAATTAGATTTTTGATGACTAGTATGTTTTCAGCCTCACTGATTCAATCATTGTTCAGGTTTTTATTACTTGTCGGTGCTATACATGAAGCCATGTTGCATTCTATCAGATAACTCAGGAGTGCTCAAATAAAATTAATATTATTCCCTAGAAGTGTAGCATATATTTTGAATGCCCTTCATAGCCATAGTGCACACCAAATCACACATTGCACAATTATTATATGTTAAGAACAGTTGTGAGGAATGCTTCAAAGAAATTAATATGCACATTAAAATAACGAATATAAATAATAACCTTTTTCAAGCAGGAATAATGTTCTAACACTTACCCACTTTGTTCAGATTTGAACCCATAGAAAATGTGTAGGCTGGAGCACAAGAATAGTTGCATCTGAGTTTCTGTGCAGAAGCACAAAGAACAAAGTAGCTAAAGGGGACAAGATCAAGATATATAGGATATTTTAACCCCTCACCCATGTTACTGTTGGAATTTTATTTCATCAGTGCCAGTAAAGGGCAATTATATCTGCTGAGATTCGCATATCTGAAATTAATTATTCATTTATTTCTGTGTGTTTCATTATAGAAGATAATATCTTATCGTCATTTTTATGCCAACCACCTTACTGCTGGTTATTTTGAAAACACAAGCCGTGTGTGGGCAACGTTTGAGAGGTAGAATCAGGACTGAAAAATTCAGTGCCATAGCCAGGATTTGAACCTGCTGTATCTTCTGCTTCTCATGCGGCTGCTCCTTATTTATTTGTGTTGCAATTTGAATGCATGAGTTTACAAATAACAGTAATATCCTCTAAACCACTCAGCATAGCCCAGGGCTTTCTTTTCAGTTACTTATGCATGATTGTTGCATTCACTAGCAAAGAAACTACAACAATCCCTAAATGTACATTACATGAGTATAGCTATTCTGAGCACTCACAAAGGTATACCATCATACCACAAACTCTTTTTATTTCGCCAGGGATGCACTTAGGGTATAGTAATTTTAACTCTCAAATCTAGAAAGTATGCTATTAACGTGTTAAGCTATACATTCAGTGAAAACAAAGAAATGTAAATCAGGCATTTTATTTAGCAATTTATAGAACTAAAATAAGCATTTTCAAGTATTAAGTATTTTTTATAGTTCCAACAATGCAGATCTAACATAACAAGCCATATATTTAAAAAAACAAAAGAAAATCTAGCAATACTGTGCCAAGACACTTCCATGGTTGAACCTCCAGGTTGTATGTTTTATAAAGAACCTCTATAATACTTCATCATAGTCACAACTGTGTATGTTCTCATGTACCTTACTTTTGCTTGAAAAGTGGCCTCCTTATTAACCGTTTCACAGCATTTGCCATCACATAGACGATGAGGCATTTAACCCTTTCACTGTTGAGATATTTTCCACTTTATTGTTATGCTAACCGAAATAAATTTCATTCAAGTATTTGCAGCCATTTCCTGTTGTAAAAATATTAAATTAAAATATTAAATTTTTGCAATATGTAGTTTTTTTTTTTGTGCGTGCGTGCGTGTATCCATGCAACTGCAGTCAAATGTAACCCTGTCAGCTTTTAAGCGTGCCATTATACCAATTATTTTACTTGGGCCCTCTCCTTCCTTTACCACAGGCACATTTGACTGCAGTTGCTGGGATTCGAACTCGCAACATATGGCTTTGAATGAATGGCCAATTCGTTGCGTATTGCTTTAACCATCATGGCTATCCAAATCGCTTTGGGCAAGGTGCCTCGGAAAGGGATATGAAAACCAATCTAGGAATTAGAGGAAGAACGGCATATGTGGCAAAAATATCTCAGCAATGATAGGGTTAATGTTTCCTACCCTCATGCCTGCCAATTTTAACTGCTACTGCATCTTTTGGTAACTTATCCCATTTTGTTTTATGAATATGCATCAACACAAACCTCTTCCAATTTGATCACAGTTACCTATATATTTCTCCATCGCCAGGTTGATGATGATTTTTTTTTTTTTTTTAAATTAACGTCCTCCAACATTGTGTCATATCAGACGAATTAATGAAATGAAATGGGTGAAATGATGCTCAAATGAGCCCGAGGTCCATGGAGCTTTAAGTTACCCGACATTCGTCTTCTCAGGGTAGGGAAAACCTCGGAAAAAACCTTACCCGGATAACTTACCCTAAGCGAGATTCGAACTCGCAACCTCTTATTGATGACGATGACGATGACGATGATGACAATGATGATGAAATCCAGTTTATCATATATATGATTTTGGATGTCAGATAGAATTATATATTTACAAATTGGATTTGTTTCTCAGATTTCCTTCAAATTGTATAAACATTTACTTATCAGATACATACTCAAATTCTTTTCAAATTGCTGTTTAGAAACATCAGCTACAGATTTAATTTCTTGCAGTAGTTTGTTATAAAACATGATTCCGGAAATATATATATATATATATATATATATATCCATGTTTCCTCTTGTATAGTGTTTATGAATGTGGTTGTTTGTAATTGGTTTGAAGTTATTCGTAATACATATTATTGCTCTGAGTGCATAGAAAGAGTAGATGGTAAGCAGTTTATTATGAATAAAAGTTTCCTTATGTAATTCCCTTGCTTTTAGGTTAAACATGATTCTGATACATTTCTTTTGATATATAAGCAATTTATCCATATACATTTTTGCAGCAGCACCTTAGATTCAGTCCCATAAAGTATGTGTGGATAGAAGCATCCATAGTATATTAGTTTCAATACGTTACCATCACTATAACTGCTGAAGTATCTAAATAGACTGTTTTACTAATTTTCCCACATATATGTTCAATATGCTGAGCCCATGTTAGCTTATTGTCAACAATAAGACCTCAAAATTTGTGTTTTTACTTCAAGAATACTATTATTATCTACTTTTAGTGATATATTACTACCATTTTTATTGAATTGCATCATTTTAGTCTTTTGCATGTTGTAGCATAAATTTATTGATTTAAAGTAATTTAACAGCCAAGAGATGGCATTATTTAAAACTCCAATCGATTTATTCCAACAGCTGTGGTATCGTCTGCATAAGTTACCACTGAAGTATGTGGGGGAGTTTTAATATCATTAATATAAATAATAAACAGTAACGCCCCCTACACTGATCCTTGCAGTACACCATACTTCACAGTTTCCAAATTTGATTTGATTTTTTGTACAATATTTCAGTGAACTGTTTTCTTCCAACCAGATAACTACAAATTAAATCTAAGGTTAATCCTCTTATGCCATAGTTTTCCAATTTACTAATTAAGATATTATGATTGACACAGTCAAATGCCTTAGATAAATCAAAAAAAATGCACTGACCTCATTATTTTCTAGATTTCCAATTATTTCCTGTATAGATCGATTAATAGCTGAAATAGTGGATCTCCTTTTTCTAAATCAATGTTGCAAGTTCCGTAATATATTATATTTACTCAAGTAGTTATCTAATCTGAGCAACAAAATCCTTTCGAACAATTTGGCTATTTCAGATGTTAAAGCTAAGTGTAATTATTAGGGCTAGGAAGTTCATGCATTTGCATGTTTTTTAATAGGGGTTAAAAATGTATGCTTTTACATTATGTGCACGAATTGTGGAATTTTCAATTATTTGGACATGATTTTATGGTACATATAACTGCATATTTTCTTTGATTTTGATAAATGCATAATATTTCAATATTATAGCCCCTATATTGCATATTTTAATGATTTTTTGTTATTTTTTCCATCTGTATAATATTTTTCATATGGGTAGTATTGCACATGGTGATGCAACTCGTGAGGTGACGAGAACTAATGCTGAGTCATTCTGTCATGCAGTGAATCCCCTGTTTCCATCCTTTCATTATATGTATGTGCGTAGAGAATAATCAGTGCGTTATCTGAGAAGTTTATATTAACAAAGATAAAGTGCAGGTCAACCTTTTGAGCAGCACGATTATAGCAATGCTTCTCTGCCCACCAGTAGTTGTGTCGTGATCTTCAAACGTAACAGTGTTGTGAACAGGTTCCCACCAAATTAAATTATACGTATAAAATGTTAAAAAGCTCGTCAAATGTGGAAAATAGAACCAACTTCGAGTGCTAGATTAATTAATTTTGAGAAAGAGTTTTCGGGTGATTTAATATCTACAGATAATAGGGTACTGTTTTGTGGAGTGTCTGAGAAAAATGTAGGGAGTGAGAAAAGATTTCAAATTAGTTCAGCACATAAACACAGCAAAACATAAGGAGAATTTAATAGAAAACTCGCAAACAAAGAACCTGTTCAAAAACAGCTGGTAGAGTGTTAAGGAAGTAGGGTTACTGAATTTTCCTATGACTTGTGCCAAGCATTTTTAGCTGCTGATATTCCCTTGTTCAAGATTAATAATCCGACATTTAAAAACTTTCTTGCCGAGTACACTCGATAACATGTGCCTGAAGAAACTACACTGCATAAGACTTATGTAGGACATTGTTACAATAACGGCTGGTGGGGCAAGGTGAAAAGTGGAGAAATTTATCAAATTCTAAATCTAGCGGATGTGATAGGTGTGGTGGAAACTTGGTTGTTAAGAGATAATAATATGGATTTAAGTGATTTTGACTTTTATGTGGCACTAAACAGAAAGACAAAGGTAGAGGTTCAGGAGGTGTAAATTTATTAGTGAAAAAGGCCTTAAAAATTAAGGTGAAAATTTTGAAGGAACTAGGTGAATAATCAGTTTTGTGGTGTATTCTAAGTGGAATATGGGAGAGGGAAAGTGTATATGTGGCAATAGTGCATAACCTGCCAAATACCCCAGAATTTTATGACCCACAGCTATTTGTTAAGATAAGACAAAACATGGAAGAAATATCTAACAGGGGCATACATAAAGGATTTGTTATAATGGGTGACTTCAATGTAAGAGTGGGGGAAAATCAATTGCAATTAATGGATTTTGAAGGGGAATTAAATGATTCAAGAAAAGAGGTGCAGGAAAGAAGGAGCAATGATAAATGTATTAATAACGAAGGTAAGAGGCTAATAGAATTTTGTGAGGAGAATAATATGATAATGTGCAATGGGGTGAAAGGAAATGACAGTTTAGGAGAGTATACTTTAATGAATAAAAATGGTCAAAGTGTAATAGATTATATTCTATATTCAGCAGATCTAGATGAATACTGTGTAGACTGTGAGGTCCTAAATATAGTTAGTTCTAGTAACCATTTTCCCTTAAGGGCAGTATTCAGAGATATAGATAAAGAAAATGAATTATGCTCTGAGCAGAATGGAATAAAAATTCATAAATATAAATGGAAAGAAGAGGAAGTAGAAGTATTTATGGAGGAAAACTAGGTTGCTTAGGGGGAGGATAGGTAAAAAAGATTGGACAAGGCTACCAAATGAAATTCAAGCAATGAAGTTAATGAGTGTAAAAACTAGGGAATAGTTAATTGAAATTGGGAACTTTTTGGGCAAAATAAGAGCCAAATGGTTAAGGAAGATAAGTAAATATGGCGAAAATGAAGATGTATTGTAGATAAGATGTAAATGGGGACCCATTAGCTCCACAACCTCAGTGTTTAAGCTTAATGGGCCCAAGGGCAATCAGCAACTCATTGTAGTAACAAGTATGTAAAGATATAATAATTTGTAAATGAAATGGAAATAAAGATTGCATTACATTACATTACATTACATTACATTACATTACATTACAATAACATATTGTCAAATATACAAAATGAATTAGCGGTTCAATTTGTGTGGTTGTCTGTTGATGAAATCCCTGATTCTGAGCGCTGTTCTATTGCTAATATAATCATGGGTGTCTTAAATAATGAACAAAAGACTACACCTTATCTTCTTAATGTGTGCGAATTGTCGGCCACTGACATTGTAACTGTGACCCAGTTTGTAATGGAATCTTTAAAATTACTATGGCCATGTGGAATCAAATATGACCGGTTACTTTTATTTGTTACTGATGCAGGTCCTTATATGGTAAAATCAGGACAAACTCTGAAAGGTATTTTTCATTCATATAACTTGTTTGGCACATGCTCATCACATTTCTGAGACAATACTGATTCTTTCCCATTGCGAGATAGATTTGTGTTCAGTACAAAGAGAATTTTTGTTAAATCTCCTAAAAGAGTTAAGTTGTTTAGATCAACAGCACCTAATATCCGACTTCCTCCTGCACCAGTGTTTTTTTTTGTTTGTTTGTTTTTTTTTTTTTTAAATTAACGTCCTCCAACATTGCGTCATATCGGACGGACTCCTGCACCAGTGTTAACCCAATGGTGTTAACCCGATGGGGAACATGGGTTGATGCAGTTTTATATCATGCTGAGCACATAGAAATAGTCAAAGAGGTTGTTAATTCATTGGACTCGAAAGATGTTTCATCAATAGAAACTGTGCAAAATATTCTGTCAGGCACTGGGTTAAAAGAGGATCATAGTTTCATATCTGCCCATTTTTCTTTCTTACCAACAACCATAACGGCATTGGAAACTACAGGATCTTCTTTGCATGAATTACTTACTGTCTTGAAAAAAAAATTTGTGATCTAAGTTTCGTTCCTAGTAGCATAGGACAAAAAGTGAAAGAGAAAGTGAATTATGTAATTTCAAAAATTCTGGTTATAAATAGATGTGCGATATTTGAGACATCCTCGAAAGAAAACCATCTGTCACACCAAGAGACTTAACTGTCTCTGTGAAGCAGTTAACATCATTTAAATATGCCACAATAACATCTTGTGACGTAGAGAGAAGTTTTTCATGTTACAAAAGTGTTTTGCGAGGCAACAGATGATGTTTTACAGTTGAAAATTTGTGCAAAGTGTTGGTTGTAAACTCCAAATTAGCAGCTAATACTAGCAGCAGGACCACTTCTGCTTCAACTTCTAAGGAATAAGGTAACTTGATTTATTATTTATACTAACTTGACTTGTCTACTGCAAAGGAACATTAATTGTTTTAATTAAATAGTGCATATTTCTTGGTATATTTTCAGGTTTTTAAGAGCATATTTGCATGCATATTTCAATGTTTTTTAGGCCATGAACTTCTGAGCCCTAGTAATTATCAGTACTTAGTTCATCTCCTTTTTTAAATATCGGCCTAATTATTCCTAATTTCAACATTTCTGGAAACTGTCCCTGTTCTATGGAGAAATTAATTAGATAAGTTAATGGTTTTGCAATGATACATTTACATCTTTTTTAATAAAACTTAGCTAATTCCATCCCATCCCATCCCATCCCATCCCATCCCATCCCATCCCATCCCATCCCATCCCATCCCATCCCATCCCATCCCATCCCATCCCATCCCATCCCATCCCATCCCATCCCATCCCATCCCATCCCATCCCATCCCATCCCATCCCATCCCATCCCATCCCATCCCATCCCATCCCATCCCATCCCATCCCATCCCATCCCATCCCATCCCATCCCATCCCATCCCATCCCATCCCATCCCATCCCATCCCATCCCATCCCATCCCATCCCATCCCATCCCATCCCATCCCATCCCATCCCATCCCATCCCATCCCATCCCATCCCATCCCATCCCATCCCATCCCATCCCATCCCATCCCATCCCATCCCATCCCATCCCATCCCATCCCATCCCATCCCATCCCATCCCATCCCATCCCATCCCATCCCATCCCATCCCATCCCATCCCATCCCATCCCATCCCATCCCATCCCATCCCATCCCATCCCATCCCATCCCATCCCATCCCATCCCATCCCATCCCATCCCATCCCATCCCATCCCATCCCATCCCATCCCATCCCATCCCATCCCATCCCATCCCATCCCATCCCATCCCATCCCATCCCATCCCATCCCATCCCATCCCATCCCATCCCATCCCATCCCATCCCATCCCATCCCATCCCATCCCATCCCATCCCATCCCATCCCATCCCATCCCATCCCATCCCATCCCATCCCATCCCATCCCATCCCATCCCATCCCATCCCATCCCATCCCATCCCATCCCATCCCATCCCATCCCATCCCATCCCATCCCATCCCATCCCATCCCATCCCATCCCATCCCATCCCATCCCATCCCATCCCATCCCATCCCATCCCATCCCATCCCATCCCATCCCATCCCATCCCATCCCATCCCATCCCATCCCATCCCATCCCATCCCATCCCATCCCATCCCATCCCATCCCATCCCATCCCATCCCATCCCATCCCATCCCATCCCATCCCATCCCATCCCATCCCATCCCATCCCATCCCATCCCATCCCATCCCATCCCATCCCATCCCATCCCATCCCATCCCATCCCATCCCATCCCATCCCATCCCATCCCATCCCATCCCATCCCATCCCATCCCATCCCATCCCATCCCATCCCATCCCATCCCATCCCATCCCATCCCATCCCATCCCATCCCATCCCATCCCATCCCATCCCATCCCATCCCATCCCATCCCATCCCATCCCATCCCATCCCATCCCATCCCATCCCATCCCATCCCATCCCATCCCATCCCATCCCATCCCATCCCATCCCATCCCATCCCATCCCATCCCATCCCATCCCATCCCATCCCATCCCATCCCATCCCATCCCATCCCATCCCATCCCATCCCATCCCATCCCATCCCATCCCATCCCATCCCATCCCCACCCCACTTATTTGGTGAGTTGTTGATTATGTTAGTGGTTTCATCTTCTGAAAATGGTTTGAGAAAAAAGGAGAAATTACATGTATCAACATTTACAGAATTTCCCCCTATAGCTATCCCTGTGGGTGTACTTATGGAATAATCGTTAAGTGTTTGCCTTATAGTAACAGGATCATCGGCCACATTCCCATTTATGTTTAATTTTATACTTTTATGTAAATCAGCTTACCTTCTAGCTTCATTTATTAAACCCCAAACTGTTTTGCTGATATTTTTTGACTTCCCCATCTTCTCTCTGTATGCATTTATTTTAACAGCTTTTAAATTTTTAAGATACTCACATCTCACCATTTTATATCTATTTTTATCACATTCAAGTGATGAACTTTTATACAAAACATACATATCTTTCATTTTTTCTTTTAGTTTCATCATTGTTAAAGGTAATTTTAGTCTTTTCCTTCCAATGATGTTTACACCCACATTTATTTTTGGACTTGTAGCATCAAAATTCAGTTTAAATAAATTATAAAACTGACTCCATTTATCATTTACATTACCACACAGACATAATGCACTTTCCCAATTATTATTAAATTTTCATTACTTAAATCTTTTATTACTCATTATGAAAAACTGAAGCTGTTAATAGTGAAGCCAATCAATTCTACGGTATTAACAAATATCTTAGGCTATAAGCTTTACTTATCTTAAGATGATAACATTAACTCCTTCTCCTCTACCTTCTTCTCCTCTACCTTCTTCTCCTCCTCCTTCTCCTTCTTCTGCTCCTCCTCCTTCTCCTCCTTCTGCTCTTCCTTCTGATCCTTCTCCTCATTCTGCTCCTTCCCCTCCTCCCTCTCCTCCTTCTGCTGCCGCCCCTTTTGGGCCTTGGCCTCCTTCAGCAGGTGCCTCCATTCCTCTCTTTCTCCAGCTATCCTTCTCCATCCTCATATTGCCAGTATCTGTTGAGCATCTCTCTGTATGGCATCCTCCCATCTCATTCCGGGTCTTTCTACTGCTCTTGTGTTATAAAATTTGCCATTAAGAACCCTGTTTGGTATTCTTTCTACTTCCATTCTTGTTATATGACCTGCCCATCTCATTCTCTTAATTGTAATATCTTGGACAATATTTATATCTTTATATAAACTATACAGTTCTTCATTCCATCTTATGCGCCAGTGCCCTCCTTCCTGTATTGGTCCATATATTCTTCTAAGAATTTTTCTTTCAAAAGTTTATAGAGCATCTTCCAAGTTGTGTGTCAATGTCCATGTTTCTGTAACACAGTACTGACTTTATCAGTGTTTTGTATAACCTAATTTTGTTATTTCTGTGAAATTGTTTATATCTAAATATGGTATGGAGTGAATAGTAAACTTTATTGGTCATTGAAATTCTTGTTTTTATTTCTTCTGGTTCATCATTATTGTTTTATTGTTCCCAGATATTTAAAGTTCCTTACTATATCTATGTTATGTCGATCCACTACCAGTATTCCTGTATAGTTCCTTCTCCCGCTTTGTATCATTGCGTTTGTTTTGGATGTATTAATTTCTTCTCTTAATTCTCTATATGCTTCAGATACTGCTGTCCTCATTCTTCCCATTACATTAATGTCATCTGCATACCCTATTAATTGTACTGACTTGTAGAAGATTGTTGAGTTTGTCTGTATGTGCATTTGTCTAATTATGTATTTCAATGCTATATTAAAAGGGATTGGTGCCAGCCCATCTTCCTGTTTCAATTCACAATGCACTTCAAACCCATCTGTCATACTTGCTCCTATTTTTATGTGGTATTTGAGCTCTGCTAGTCTAATAAGATTTTTTGGTATTCCAAAAATTCTCATTATTGAGAGTAAGTTTACTCTTTTGATACTGTCAGATGCTTTATGAAAATCTATAAATATTTTATATATTTCTATGTTATGCTCCCATGCTTTTTCTAGTAGGTTTTTAACTGTAAATATCTGGTCAATGTTTGATCTTCCAGACCTGAAGCCTGCCTGATACTTCCCAATTATACTTTCTGTGCATTTTTGAAGTCTAGTATTAATATTTTATAGCCTGTACACAACAATGAGATTCCCCTATAGTTTTGGCACTGTAGTTTATCTCCTTTTATATATTGGTACTATTAAATTTTTCTTCCAGTTTGTAGGTATTCTTTCTTCTATCCACATTTTTACAATTAGTTTATGCATTATTTTAATAATGTCTGTCATTTTGATTGGGATGCCATCTATACCGGGTGATTTATTGTTTTTCATCTTCTGAATGGCTATTGCCACATCTAATTGGTCCGGTGGTTCATCTTCCATCTGCAGTTGTTTTTGCTGTCATATTCCTGTCCTAGTGTTAAATCCATGTTTTTTTTTTTTTTTCCCTCTGTTGAGGTGTTCAGAAGCTTCTGGAAATATTGTTTCCATCTATTTCTTTTTCATTTGATACTATTTCATTATTGTCTCCTCTTATTAGACTTGTTCGTGGTTTGAATTCTTTTTTAATTGTTCCCACTTCTCTGTATGATTTTTTAATTTGCTTGGCCTTAATTTTTCCTTCAATTTCTACTATCTGTTTATCTAGATAAATTCTTTTCTTTTGTCTGCATATCTTATCTGCTGTTTTCCTCAGCTTTTCATATTCTCCTCTTTTTTGTCTTGTTGGTCTTTCTATTCATTTTTCTCATTTATTACTTTTTTACATTCTTCATCCAACCATTGTGTATGACCTTGTTTTGGTTCATATCCAACTGTCTGTTCTTCTCCTTTCCAAATAACTTCCTTTTTTTTGTTCTATTGTACTTGATTCATCCATACTTTTAAATTCTTCCTTTATGTGTTGTTGGTACTTTTTTATTATTTTTTTATTCTGAAGTTCCTGTATATTAAGTTTCCTTGGAATTTCAATTCCTTCAGTTTTCTTATAGGAAATTTTGCTTCTAAATTTAGTCTTGGCTAGAAAATGATCATTATCACAGTTTGCTCCTCTGCATGATTCCACATCCAGTGTATTGCTTGCATTTCTTTTGACAATCAAAATGTGATCTATCTGATTGTTTGTTAATCCATCCAGTGATTTCCATTTGTGCTTATGTGTCTCTTTATGTGGGTAACATGTGGAGGCAATGAACATATTCTTCCCAGCTGCTGAATTCACTAATCTCTGTCATCATTTGATATTTGGTGTAAGCTGTTGTTCCTCTGTGTCCACTTTTGCATGTAGGTCACCCATTATTATTCTTATGTCATTCATTGGGCATTCATCATATATTTCCTCCAATTTCTGGTAGAAAATTTCCTTTTCTACTTCTGTTTTCTCTTCTGTGGGGGCATGAGCGTTTATAAAACTTCTATTAAAAAACTTTGTTTTTATTAACGTACATATTCTTTTGTTAATGGGCTTGAATTCCAATATATTCCTTTTGATTTTACTAAGTACTACAAAAGCCATCCCAAATTCCCATGCTCCTTCCTCGTTACCACTATAGAAAAGTGTGTGGGATCTTATGTCCATTATATCCTTTCTATGCCATCTTGTCTCTTGTAATGCAGTGACATTAAGTCTGTATTGTTGTAGCTGGGATATTAATGCTGCCAGTGCTCCTCTTTTAGAAAGTGTCCTGACATTTCATGTGCCAAAATTCAAGTCCAATTTCTTAGGCAGTTGTTTCCTGTTACTCCAACCGATACGAGGCTCCTCAGTTGGCTTCTCAACATGATTTTTTTATGGTGTAAGGTCATTAGCCCCAAGTCCAACCCCCAACCTGGAGGACCAGGTCCCACATTTATATCCCCTGGGACTGGGTGGCCCAGTTACACCCCCAGGCACCAGATGCCCATTTTAGTCACCTTTTATGACATGCATGAGCTACATTGGGGCTATTCTTTTCACCCGGTTACCACAGGGGTGCAACCACTTCACTATGTGATATAAATATAATCAATAAGTATGGTGATCTTTAGCATTTTGAAATCAGAAATTTAACATTTTGAGAGGTATTTTTAGCATTTGTTTTGTGCTTTTGTGCATTTTGTAATTCAGTATTTTATAGCATTTTAAAGAAAAATGTGTAATTTAAGCTAGTTTGAATACTCAAGTAATAGGACGAGATGAGATGCTTTTTTGTCACATACACAGAACAGTTTGTGACCAAGACTCTGTAAATAAGCAACACGTCAAAATACTATAATAGTTGCATCATACAATAATGGTCACATGGAAGCAAGAATTACTATGTACAGTATGATATATACAGGTATTATTGTTATTATTATTATTGTTGTTGTTGTTATTATTATTATTATTGTTGTTGTTGTTAATCACCTTGAAAAGCATGATACATACCAATTGCAAAATAAGAAAAGGTTATTTGAATTCATATTCTGATTAGTTACTTAGTATTTTGCAACTGAATACTATTAATAACATTTGTTACTATCTTGTTAAAATATTTCAATTTTGATTGCTGTGAATTTGATTGGTAATTTACTGTAGACTTTTATCCCTGCAGTGGACTTTTCTCATATAGTGTCAATCAGTGCAAGAGTAGTTTCAGCTTATTTTCATTTCTTGTTTCGTGTCTGTGATGAGTTTGTGAGTTATATAGAATTTCAAAGTTTCGATGGATGTATTTATTTAATTTATATAAAACCTGAGATGGTAAAGTTAGTATTTTCAAGTTTTTACATGGTTCTTTCAGTCTGGTTTGTGAATTATATAAATTGTTTGTTGTGGGAGGGGGGGGGGGGGGGTCTTTTAAATATTGTTTCTCAACTGTTGAGTTCCACCATAGTTAGGGCTTGGAATGAGTTGAAAGCATAGAAATTGGCATATACAAAAGTAAAAATTGGTACCTTCAAATTTGAAAATTGGTGGCTGAAATAAAGGTTTAGGGCAAATGTAGGAAACATTGATAGCATTATGCATCAACCGACTAAGCACCAATTTTTAAAATATTGATATTTTTATGTCAACTATTGTATACAATCATAAACTATTTCTGTACAAAATTTTGGCTCCCATTGTGTAATGATCTAGCTGCTTGTTATCTGCTTTGGCACAAGACATCCAAATTGCCTTTAATACAGCCATTGCTAAGTCTGAGTTGGTTAGGGTCATCTCTACCAACAGTGGTACTATTGTTTTGTTTTCCACTCAGATTGTTTTTCAGTAAGCACTGGAGTTCTAAGTAAGCCTTTGCAATTTCACACTCTTGTAAATCAGTGAAAAAGGATCACATGGAAATTAAATTAGTTGCTGCATGTGAACATCGTGATTTTACTGTTTTGGGTACCAGCAGCAGCAAGCTGCAGACTCTGCTCAGTGCACCGCAAGTGGTCATCTAGCACATGTACTGTTGGATATGACTAGCCCTCAAAATATTTGATTAAATCTATGCTCGGTTAACATCCTCGTAAAAAGAGCTACAGCCTAAGCAGCAAGCAGCTCATTCTTCTCCATAGGATACATAACATTAACCCGGCATTGTTGACCCCCAAACATCTTCCCTTTTCAAGAAGGCTGCTACATCCTTTAGAACAGGGCTGACAAACATTACTCTGTATGTGTGAAGAGAGGAGTCCCCGCTCCACAACTACAGTAGCACTTTTTAGCTAGAACCAGTTTTGAACTTTGTTTTCCCCCTTTTCTGCATTCGTGATCATGAAGAGAGGGGAAGTAGGGGAATGTGTTCACATATACTGAGTAACGTTCGTCAACCCTGCTTTAGATAATCTCACAGTAGACCACCAACTAAACCAAGATGACCATCTTGTTAATACAGGCATTGGGAATTGGAGCACATTCTGTCCAGGGTACATTTTATCTAAAATGTTCCTGGATAGATGTTTCCTCTTCCTCATTCAGAACCTTGAAGACAGCAGTTTGTAATTCAGTGAAGGACTTACTTATTACAGTCAACACTAAATTGAATTTGTGAGCCCTGCACTGAATAATTAATGTGGCTGTCTCCCATGAGTGGTTTTAGCATGTCAAAAACTTCAGCATATACCTTGCCAAATCAGATACTAGAGCAGCAACATTGTTGTTGGATATTTAGCTAGTTCATTGTATCCAATATTGCCCTTGAACATGTTCTGCTGCTCATGGATTCAAGAGGGTGAACATCAACTGTCAATTGCATCTCTAACCTTGATGATTTGAACAGTATAATAAATATACACTTCACCCATTTGTTGTTTCATCAAAAAATATGGCTACAACGTTATCATTTAATTTTGTTTACATCCGAGTCACATTCTGTCTCATTGTTAGATACTTCTCTCCCAGTTCTTTTGTGCACAGAAAGTCTCCAGATCCTATAACATTCAACAAACCAAATCAAAATTAACATAATACTATTATATCAAAGGTATAAATCAGTTTACTGCTTAGTGTAGAAAAATAAATAAAAATTATTCAACCTAGCCTTAACAAACTTAATAAGTGACTTCACATGCTCATTTTCCAGTTTATGGAGTGGGATATTAGCTTTCACAGAGATCTCTGCTAGAATCTTCTTACTCTCTCTCTCTCCCCTCTATCTTTCCCTCTCCCACCCCACCTTCTCTCTCTCAGAAGAAGAATTTCTGTTAAATAGAGCAATTTGGAATATTAAGTTGCCTGTGAGATCTCCAGATCTCATTCCTTCGCATTTTTATATATGAGGACATTTGTAGAGCTGAGTGTGTGATGATGAGGGTAACTTATCAAAGATCTTTGTGCACATTTGAATGATGCAGCTCTGAAAATTGGACAGAATGTGGAAGCAGTAAACTGGTGTGTGTGTGTGTGTGTGTGTGTGTGTGTGTGTGTGTGTGTGTGTGTGTGTGTGTGTGTGTGTGTGTGTGTGTGTGTGTGTGTGTGCGCGCGCACGCGGGGGTGGGGGTGGGTGTGGGTGCATGCACATATTTTAAACATGTGCTCTAAATGAAGAAACATCACAGTATTTACATTGCACCAGAATAAGGAATTTATAGTTATTAATTTCTGGAACAGCAGGAATAATGATTTTGTATAAAATATGCACAATACTATGAACAAGCTATTTGTAAAATTCATATTCAAGTAGTAATCATCATTTATGTTGAGACCAAATTTTGCTTCTGTTTGTTGCCTATTTCACATCATCCCCTCCTGCTGTAAGCCAGTCTTAGGTTTTCGCAACAGGAGGTTGTCATTTCAGTAAATAATACATTTGGCTCTTTAGTCTTACTCTGTTGCCATACTGTGCAGATAATTTATTTCATAATGTTTAGTTATCTTCTTTACCATAGAAGGTAGCTGAATTTTACATTTTTATTTATCATATTTGAATTTATCACTACATACACTTTTTATAATAAGCATCACTTGTTGAATACAAAAATTAGAATGTCTTAAAAGCCATCTGTCTGTAAAAATTCAATAGTAATTTTTCTTAATTATCTCTGTTGCAGCAACTTCGGCGAAAGCTGGATGATGTAGCCAGGAAACTGGAGTGTTTGTATGATTCATTGCGTGAGAGAAAGGTAAAATATAAATATATAACTTTCATGCTATACACGTATAACGAATAGACAGAATAACCTGGTAGTTGATCTTTTAAAATCATGCAATATATTTAGCAGTGGGGTCTTATCAGCTCAAATTTGGCTGTGCTAATTTTTTAATGGTAAAAGTAATTTGCTTAATCTTATAAGTCACTCATAAAGAAGAGAACAGTTTATCATCGTATTGTAAGCTATAACATTGTACGCGATATAGAATTGTCATTATTGAAGTTGAGTTTTACAAAATGCTTATTTAAATAGAATGGAGCTCTCCTATGGTTCTCATCAAACGTTATCACTTTTTCACTAAAGTTTTCTATGTTAGCAATGTGTTCTTTCTCTATTGAAAGCTTTGCTAAGGCATTGAGTCTTCCTTGTCCCATAGTATCTCTTAAGCAGCTTTTAACATGTTTTAGTCTGGTGAAACTTCTTTTCAGATTCAGCTGTTGCCACTGGTGTTGTTAGAACTACATTTGACAATTTTACTGTTTTTGAAAACGTGTCCTCTTAATTTGTTTTTAATGGAAAAAGAGTACAGTTCACTAACACAATTTATAGTAGCTAAAAAATGAATGAACATGGGCTTAACCAATAAAGTGCTGTTGCTCTCTCAGTTTTGCAATTGCCCAGCAACCGGGCAACAAGGATGGAAGATTTGTCTGTCTTTGTCACACCAAAACCCCCTTGCGCGTAAAACTGGCAACACCTAGAGAGCAACATCACTATTGGCTAGGCCCATGTTCGTTCTTGTTTTGTAGCTACTATAGGTTCTTAATCTCTTCACTAGAACAAAGTAAACAAAGTTCGTTCTTTAGTTTTCCCTCTTCTATGCAAGGGAAGTACTTGACACAGTTGGACAGTATCAGGAATCTTGAACTATAAGTCATTAAATTGGCAGGATCAACAAGATTGAAGCACTCTGTCTTCAGTTGCATCAAATCTTTCTTCAGCTTTCAGAATAATTATACTGTAGCATTCAATAGTACAAAATGTTTTATTGACAGTTCTTGTTCTTTTCCTGAAGATTTTACATATCAGAACCATCATCTGGTCTGTTTGCTAGTTCATTCTTGATTCTTTGATGGTAACTACACATTTAAATGAAAGGCATTACTCTATAAAAAAGATCCAAGAAGAAAATGAATTTCTCATTCTTCAAGAAAATATATTAGTTTAGTTGCTTCCCGTATTGACAGAGAGTCCCATGAGCCATCTTTCTGAATAACTTCAAAACACACTGTCAGCAGTTCCTGGCACTGATAAACTGAGGATACTACTCTACCCTGGAAATTCCATCTTGTTTGACATGTCTGTGTTAGTCTTCAATGCCATACCTCCTATGTAAATCTGTCTTTTTGATAGATGGAGAAAAAAAATAAAAAAATGATAAGTTGGCAAAAAAAAAAATCCTGATGGCTGTGACTGTAGAGCATACTTGTTGCATAGTGAAACTAAGCTAGGATGTGCATAGCAATGCACAAAATAAGCACATAGATACATCCCTTACAAGCTTCTGGATTACATGTACTCCTTCTGAATGCAAATCCACCATCATATTTGAGAGGTAGAATCGGAACTGAAAAATTCAATGCCACAGCCAAGATTTGAACCATAGATCTTCCGCTTTATGTGCGACTGTGTTAAATAACCTTTAATTAATTAA
Source organism: Tenodera sinensis (assembly GCA_030765045.1). NCBI lineage: Eukaryota > Metazoa > Arthropoda > Insecta > Mantodea > Mantidae > Tenodera > Tenodera sinensis. The sequence continues at coordinate 171,224,750 of CM060964.1, forward strand.
TTAATCAATCTAATTAATCCCAGGATATAGAGTACTTACGATTGTAAGTCACCCTAAGTCGCCCTTGGGGTATTAATCTCTGATGTGAGATTCCCTTTGTGGTCTACCAGGAAAAATATGAATCAGTTGGAGAATTCAATGTCATACTGGCAGGTTGTCACAGTTAATGGTTAGAGCAGCCACATGTAAAGCGAAAGGTCTGTGGTTCAAATCTCAGCTGTAGCATTGAATTTTTCAGTTCCGATTCTACCTCTTAAACATTGCCCACACACGGCTTGTGTGTTTAAAAACACCAGCAGTAAGTTTGTTGGCATAAATAAACAATAATTACCACTATCATATGTTTGAGACAATAGCTTATCTTTCATTCTGTACAGCTCCAATGTTTCTAATATACTTTGAGCTATTCCTAATGCAGATCTTTCAGTAAGGCATATGAAGCCATGAAAATGTGTCATTGCTTGTGATCCCTGAGTGATCTCTGAGTCTAAGTTTGGAAATTGAGCATAACAGCAAAAGAAAAGTAAGCGCTTGTATCTTATATGTGTCTGTAGGTCTTAAGTTTGGTTTTACTCTTCTTAAATTTTGTTTTGGTTGCTTCTTGCTTTACAGGGTCCATGTTATAATCTCTTGGCTTATGCTGTCATCAAATAACGTTGACCAAATATCAGTCTTGGGATTTGTCCTAGACTTTGTATGTCACCAGTCAATCCTAGCATTCCTGTTACTATGTTTTCCCAAAGTACGCATCAAGTCATGAGTGGTCCTTTTGTATTCCATGTAAAATAATTTTGCTTTACATGGGGTCACTGTTGCTACTTCAGAGTACATTGACATTTGAACTCATATCCTCCTTGAATGAACTTTCACTAATTTCACTAACTGTTGTGTTGTTGCTCATACTGGAATAGAAAAAGCCAATTATTACTACTGCCACCTCCACCACATGAGATTTTATAATGTATTTTGGCAAAACTCTACAAAAGTGTAAATGGTAGCTGTTTCTCTTATTCAATCACCACTACCATCACAGCCACCAGAACCACAACCTCTGATGCCCACATCATCCTAAATGCCACCACTGTAGGAAGTGGTGGATCTCATTTCAAGAGGAAGAATTATACCCAGATTTCCCATTCCTTTTCCTATTTTATTTGTTTATTTATAAACATGGTTTGATTTTTTAATAGTGGCAACAATACTATAACAATACCGCGAAACAGAGCCAGGCAATATAATTTATACCAGAGGTAGGTTAGTTGCCCACCCTCCATCAGAGCAAATGAACTCCCCCACTCCATGCACGCGTGCAGCAACAATAGTAATAATGCAATTTTGAACAAGCACTCGTGAAGTACAGCCACAATGATTTCGAAGCAAGATCAAAGGAGCTGGTTTAAAATGTAATGTGAATACCTTACTGCACAATAGTTAAAGGGGTCAAAGCCTTCAAAGAAGGACGTCAAAATGTGACATGCCTTGTCCTGATCATCCTGCAATAAGGGAAGAAGATGTCCAGAACATGAACACATTAGTGCTGGCAAATTGGAAACGATTCGTGCATTGGCCAACAATGCCGGATTAGTGTCTTTGACCGTGCTGTTATCATAAAACATACCATTCCCCAAAGATGAACCATTACTGTGGGGTACTACTGTACATTTTTGAAAAATTTACAAGCAGTTCTAAAAACAAAATGATGGCACTTTCTGAATAACCCATTGAGACGGGAACTTCTATGTATATATATTTGTAATTTTAGAATCAGAATGTAAATATAAGACTTTTAGGTATAAGTATAATGTTGTATTATTAATTGTGTAAAGAAGCTGCCTCTTGAAAGTATGTTGACCTGAGCACATTTCTGAAGGCCAGAGGACAAAAATCTTTTGTCATCTCGCGCCGAGGGGCGTTTTGCCTAAAGTCCAAGGACACAGCTGGGGAAAATACACCCCTCCCCCATAACGGGACTAGAGAGAAAGTGCAGGGGTGAGATACATAAATAGAAAAAATTGGAAGGGAACGGGACTGACGGTCTGTTTGTTGCGAGGTCGCTATGAGGGTGGACCTGTATCGCGAATATGTATAGTTTCACGCCAAAAACGTAGACGTGGTGAAAGGCGACAGTGATTAGCGTAAGGTGAAGTAAATAGCAATCGTACAACGAAATACCAGAAACTCGCTCAGGTCGGCACTTCGAGGCAATGACGTGGTGGAGAATAAAATCAGAAAAGGTCTGTGCTGTATATGTCATCTAACCTCGCGCCTGAGAAATATCCTACTCATGCCTACCTAATCCCAAACAAGATCAACGCAGCGGCACACAGCGGAGAGGCAGCTACTGCACCGGATGAGCTACCGAGTATTTCATGTGACAGGAAAGAGACTGTCAGAAAAGTGGCACCCAATGTACACTGTAACCACAGTGACTGTTAGGAGTGGCCTCCCAACCCCGTTACAAAATGGCGTCCCAACGTGGCGGCTCGACAAAGGATGACAACCAGAGGATCGCCGATGGAAGCAGGTGACTCGGCGAGAATATAATCGACGCGTAGGAAGAGAGTGAACTTCAACTCAGGGACAGCAGTAGACGCCGGGGACGTGAAAAGGGGATGGCGACCGCAAGGAACATCACGAGCACCAAGAAACAGCCTCAAGATCTAGGAGGAAAGGCGCATAAGGTGCTGTTTCAACAAGCAAGACAATCAACATCAGAGGACGACTACATCAACCCAGCAACGCAGGTCGCCGAAAGGTCAGAGTTTAAAAAAAAAAACATATGTAAAAACGATATATATAATAGTTATAATTGTAGATGCATGAAAATAAATGTATGCAGGAATGAGAGGGTATTATATACTGTATGACTGAGTGGGGAAGATAGAATAGGGTAATTTTAAATAGATGCTCCTTCGTAGCGGGAAGTTAAGTAGAAATACCAAAATGGAGTTGTTAGAACAGAATAAAGAAAACAGTGCTGGGAGCAGCGACGCGGTAGGGAATATTTCGGGAGATTACTTTAAGATGCTCTTGGAAAAATTAAACGAAATGGGTGATAGGTTGGAGAGTAAAATTAGTGGTCAGGCTAAAGAACTAAATGAAATGGGTGGTAGATTAGAGAATATGGGTGATAGGTTGGAGAGTAAAATTAGTGGTCAGGCTAAAGAACTAAACGAAATGGGTAGTAGATTAGAGAAAATGGGTGATAGGTTGGAGAGTAAAATTAGTGGTCAGGTTAAAGAACTCATAGACGAAGGATTTAGGACCCAAGAATCAAAGTTGAAAGAACATTTAGATCACAAGCACCAGGAATTTGAGGGGAGAATGAGGGAACAATTAAATACACAGCAGGTGAGCATTTCCGAAATCCAGGAAGGGTTAAATTCCTTTAAAGTTAACGTGGACGAAAATTTGGAACATATGAAAGAGACGTGTGAAAGAAAAAATGTTGTTGTTGTTAGCTAATGCTGGATTCTGACAATGAAGTCATTAATCCTCTTGCTCTCCAATATTTTTCACAATGATATTGAAGAGAGCAAAAGCAGTAATAGTAACCGTTTTTTTAGAGAGCACCATATTTTTATGTTTTGGCGGTCACATCACTCTCTCACAACCCCCAGAATGTCTGGAGGACCACACCTGTCGTTGGTTTAGGGTCTCACCGACCTGACCGGGAGAATTATCAAAATAAATTCACCGACCATATCCTCTGATTACCAATCAGAGGACATATTACATGCCATGACAGGTCAGCATGTTAGGGGTTACGGTTTTATAGAAAAATTAGAGAAATGGAGAGGTTGGAAAAATAAAGACTCCCTAGCCCTCGGGAACCCTAATAGCATCGGGGTCGGAAGAGAACAAGAGATGACCAAGGTAAGGTCAGATAGAAAAGTTACAGTGAGGAGCAAAACACCAGTAAGTGGAAGTAATGTTCTGCTCAGCTTGGGTACCTTGTGGTCGCTATTCACATATCCCCTAGACGGAGACCCCTGAGGCAAAAACTAAAACCTCAACAAAACTGTTTTCAACATTGTTCTTAAATATTTATTAAGAACCAAAATAAAAATTGTATTCCTTTAGTCTTTTCATCTTACAGACTATTTTTATTTACCATTAAACATAATTCATTAACAATTAGCAACCTAAAAATTGAAGATATAGCAATTAGCATTTGTATAGTTGCTAATGGTTTGGTATGTTACTTGCATTATAAATCTCAAAAGCGTATGTTCGTACATTAGAATTAAAACATTTGGAGCAGCGAACTTGAAGCTGTTTATTATATTTATTCTAATATTATAAAGAGAAGCATTTTTATGTAGAGTAATCTCAAAAATCACTCAACAGATTTTGATATTTTTTTCACAATTTAAAAGTCCTATTATATCTGACGGACATGGACTATAAAGCCCTCTAATTTCAATTTATAAATTACGAAGGACTTACAAAGCCTATGTCCAGTGGAGTTATAAACGAATATGCAAACACTACTTTTTGCCATGGAGGTCGAGATAGTCGTTACTCCACAGAAAATTGGCGCGTTTTTAAAGAAGTTGTGGGGCATTTATAGCCATTTTTATAGTTTATACATTTTCTTTGTTGGATGTTCGTTTTGTAGATAAGTTGGGAAGTTGTGAACTGTTTACCTTTTCCTCGGCTACGGCATGCCTCGGTGGCGAAGGAACTCCCAATTCCGCAGGGCGATAACGACTGACGGAAACTGCGGCGATTTGCAGCAAAATAACATTCACTAATACCGAAAAACACGTTAAAATGTTATTTTACTTCAATTTCACAATATTGCGTGCACTATTTACATAGGAATACATTAATTCTGGTTACGCATAGTTAAACATACGTTAAGCATAGCATTTCGCGTCTTCATGCAGCTCAAAGGTGTTTTCACAGGCTCTATAGCAGGGCTGACGAATGTTACTCCGAAGGTGTGAAAAGAGGAGTCGTCCCTCCATAACTACAGTAACAGGTTTTAGCTAGAACCGGATTTCGCTTTGTTTTCCCCGCTTTTATGGTCACGAAGAGAGGGGAAGCAGGGGAATATGTTCACACTTCCTGAGTAATGTTCGTCAACCCTTCTCTATAGCAATGTGAATTTTCAGGATCACTAACAGATCTCTTCTTAATGTCATTTTACAAATAATTAAACTTATAGTTTTCAAATTAATTTATTTAACTGGTAATTATATTTTAAACAACAAAATGGCATGACGTTTTGCTTTTTTCCTTCCCTTGAGTTAACAAAAATAAAAAAAAATAACAAGAAACTAAGCAAAAATTCGCTTAAAGACTTAAAAATAAACGTTAGTTTCAAAATGTATGTCCATGTTAAATGAGATGAAAGTCTCAGGTATTTTATTCCAAGCAACAGATGGTCACAATTTTGTAATTAAGATGCAACGAAACGAAATATAATCCAATCTGCTTATAACATACAATGTGCATTCCCAAGCATTTTAAGGTGAGTGCCTACACAATCCTACTAAGAGATGCTTGCATTTCAAAACTTAGTCAACTAACTCCCATTATTATTTTGGAAACAGTTATAACACCGGCTTTGCACAAGGGCCATTGCACCCTGACCTGCAGCTGTTAAGGAACAAATCCTCATGTAAGAATGTTTCGATTTATTTTCTTTGTATGTTATAGTAAAGTTCGTCAGAAAGATAGGCTAAATAATTGCACAAAGAAAGGAAATTGTGTTTACAAATACTAGAAATTAGTCAACCGATACTTCATTAACAATCGAGAACATTTAGTCTTAAACGGTCGCAAACTAATTTTTTTTCAAAGGAGCTTGGAATGGAGAAACTTTCACCGGCTTCACATATATTTCATTATAGACTTTAAGGTTTTCTGTGCCATATGAAAACTGTAGGTTCTATGTTATTAAATAACACAGCTCTACAAATTTTTAAAAATGTTGAGGAACTGACCTGAAAGTACCTGATTTATAGTAAGTTGGCCATACTGATTTCGAATGTCATCTGTTTTTTTTCATCATCCTCACTTCTAATGTTATGATACCCTTTCTTGTTCAGGGATGTCGCTAACCCATATCTCACTAATGCAGATATAATTAGGCTTATGTTCATACAATTCAAATAATACAGTGATTGTGTGACATTTATTTTATTGACTTTTCTGTCGTACATAATATATTTTTTATTTTATTCTCGTATATTCTGAAATGTGGCTTATTAGTGAGATAGGACTTGATGAATTTCCTAATTTTGTTACCTCACGGATTTGGTTGGATACACCTGACAGAATTTCGACAAATTTCGGAAATTTGAAGTTCCTATTCATCTTAAAAAAATACATGCAGAATTTACTAGTACACTACTTTAAACTCCATATCCTGAAGCAGTTGGGGAGGATTTTCTTTTAGTTGAAGGTGGATCTCCCTGCTGAAGAAATCAATAATATTTACTTATCATGGAGGGATCTTATCTACCTTGATATCTACGTTTCATTTGAAAAATGTTCCCCTCACTAATCGCTAACTGCAGCCGAATTCTCAGGAAACAAGTCTTAAGTACGAACGTAGAAAATGTTTTTCAATATATCCTAAATCCTAAGTTTCTGTAGTTATTTAAAAGATAATTCGTAAGTATTTTTTGTATTTTTTTGTTACTCAGAAACCATTTACTACTTCTTTGAACGATAACAGCGTAGCAAGTTCATTGGGAATCATGTTAGCATCAAGTTGTGAATTCTTAAGCAATTGTCTTATCTGTGGACCAATGAAAATTCCTTCTTTTTCCTTTGGCTACACTTATACAGGGAAACAAACGTGTCAGGTGTGTCAATCCTTCCCCTGTTTTGTCCATTCCGTTCACAAATTTTTCATGAGCCCCAGTTTTGTATGTAAAGACGGAAGATACACATTTAAAAGATCACTAATAGCTTGTGTTTTTTATTCTGCCTCCCTGGTTCGAATTCTTCTCTCTTGGGTCACTTTTTCACTACGTAGTGTTGTCCAGCTTGACCATCCCACAGGCACAGGAAAAAAACAGAATTTTGTGAACACACTCTGCAATACTAGGAGAAGTACCACCACAAATATGCCAATTACGCTCCTTGTATTTATGACTTACAGAATCAGTAACATACTTTCGTGTGCTTCTTTCATACCAAGTGCATAGGCCACGTGCAGTTCATTGCCGCTATAACGTAGTAAAGCCTTCAAACTAATTTTGACAGAATCTGTAAACAAATGCTAATCTTCAATATTGTGTCCAATGTTTAGTTTTGACATCAAGCCAATTACACCACAACAAACACACGGTGAACTATCTTTCCTAAAATATGCTAATACGTCTTGATTCCTATTTGGAGAACAGTTCTATAAAGACAACTGCAGTCACCCACTTCACATAAGCTCAGCAGTTCTATTCAGATAAGCTTACACAAGAACGTATGCGTACAGATGGAGATTGCCATGCAGTGAAAAACAAACAGCAATAACTTTTTTCCCTTGACGTGATAGAATTGCTGTTTTCAGCAATGTAATCACCACATTATTTATGATAAAATCCACTACTTCCCTTTCCAGTTCCCAAAACCTTGTTGAGTTGTGCAGTTAGAGTCCAAGGAGAAGGTACAGAGGTTTAAAATTGCACATATTATGTAGAAACCATGAAAATGCTGACGGATGAGCTAATAGCTATTAAAAATGCAGTGCATGGGGAGGTAAATGAAACTTTACAAGCAGTACACGCTGAATTAGAAGCTGAGGGACTAGAAATTAGTGAACTTAAGGAAAAGAATGTGAGACAGCTATCAGCTCATCTAGAGGTAGATAACCATTCAAAACAGAATGAGAAAAGCATAGTGGAGCTTCAGGGATCTTTTGAGAGAATGGAGATACAATTAAGAAGTATAAATGATGGTAATGCGACTAGCGCAGTTGATAGTAATGGGAATGATAACTCAATTGTAAATAGTGTACAGCATGAGGCTGCCGCTGTGGCGAATGTAACACCTAGTTCCTTCCACGTGAACCCGTCTAATACAGGAAATAGTCTGTCAATATGGGCAATTGCTGAATGAATTGTCTGTTCCCATTTTTGACAAGTCTAATGCCATAAATCCGAAGCAATTCCTTATCACTTTATACCACTATTTCGAGATAAAGGATATACCGGAACAGCTCAAAATGTTTGTTGTACGGAAGGGACTGAGAAACAGATCTCTGACGTGGATAAGGCTTGTTTTGGGAGAAAATTGCTTTCACGAGTATTCCAAGCAAATGTTCATTAACATGTACTGGGATGCGACTACACAAAGCAAAATAAGATTAATGTTTAGAAAATTGGCTGCGGAACGAGTGAGAAAGAAAGCTGACAAGTTCAAAGACAAACCTAAGTCCAGAAAGAAAAAGAAAGGGGAAATCCATATTGATACACGAAACCAACAGTCATTTGTGAAACACGTAGCAAAGATCGTTGTGAAAGATAAAGGCGGATAGCCACGGTCCTCATTGTGACCACACCAAGGCAAAAGGGACGAAGGACGACCGAACCAGCTGTATTTACGGTCAATGAACCAAGTTACAGGATTGAAAACAGTAGAGTGTACCGAGGAAAGATTTATTTACCTAATAACTTAACTAATAACTTAAAAACTAATAACTTAAAAACAATTGACTTAAGTACCCGGCGTGAAAAGAGGCTGAAAAAAAAAAAAATAAAGTGGACTGTGGAATAGCTGAAACAAAAGGGGATTCGAACCGATAGAATAGTGGAGATCAAATTCATTAACACAGTGGGCGCGAACTTACAAAAGAACAATTGATGTAGAAGCTGTCGAAAAGTAAGCTGAGATGCGCGAACTTATGAAAGAATAATTCATTTAGACACTGCCGAAAAGTATGTTGAGATAAAAATGATAAAGTTGACCGTGAAAATAAATAAATAAATAAAAACAAAAGTAGACAAATGCAAAGCAACGCACAAGGCGAGAAAGTTAGAAAAATGCTAAAACCGCATCAGAGTCCTAATTGCTTGAACTTTATAACTTGTTTAGTATTTATTAAATCAAAAGTTGAAGGAAATTATAGTTTGATTATGGCTGTGATAGAAATAACAGAAATGATATTAAAAGTGTAAACTGCATCATACAGTAATTGTAAATTTGATCTATTTACTTGTCAGAAGGGAGACCGAAGTATGCGGGAAACAGTAATAAGCAACAATTGAAATAAAAATAATGGTTTTAAATTACGCGTGAAGCGGTATATGAGTTTAAAAAGACAGATGAAGGAACAATGGTAAACTTGGAAGGATATAGGTGAAATAGGTAGAAATCAGTGTAAAATCAGTAGCTTGTAAGTGTGATTAGATTGGCAGTACGAAATGTCATTATGTGAAACATACCTGTTAAGAATTGAGGGACCCTGGAAGACATTGAACCCTTGTGTTTACGTTGGCCAGGTAGACAAGAAGAACCTGTGTCAGTGACCTATATGTGTGATAGTGTAAGGGAAGAAAGTGAAAGTCCAAGACAGGTAGCTACTTGAAAGTAAAGGGATGCTACGAGGAAGTGGAAATTCTCATGTGTAAGTTAAGCTGAAGTCAGGACTTAGGAGAAAAAAGAACTTGGTATCAATAAAAAAAGGAGAAATCTCTCAAAGTTCTTCCTGTTTTTCTTGTTACAAAGTCCGGCGCATTTGAGACGGGAACTTCTATGTATATATATTTGTAATTTTAGAATCAGAATGTAAATATAAGATTTTTAGGTATAAGTATAATGTTGTATTATAAATTGTGAAGTTGAAAGTATGTTGACCTGAGCACATTTCTGAAGGCCAGAGGACAAAAATCTTTTGTCATCTCACGCTGAGGGGCGTTTTGCCTAAAGTCCAAGGACACAGCTGGGGAAAATACACCCCTCCCCCATAACGGGACTAGAGAGAAAGTGCAGGGGTGAGATACATAAATAGAAAAAATTGGAAGGGAACGGGACTGATGGTCTGTTTGTTGCGAGGTCGCTACGAGGGTGAACCTGTATCACGAATATGTATAGTTTCGCGCCAAAAACGTCGACGTGGTGAAAGGCGACAGTGATTAGCGTAAGGTGAAGTAAATAGCAATCGTACAACGAAATACCAGAAACTCGCTCAGGTCGGCACTTCGAGGCAATGACGTGGTGGAGAATAAAATCAGAAAAGGTCTGTGCTGTATATGTCATCTAACCTCGCGCCTGAGAAATATCCTACTCATGCCTACCTAATCCCAAACAAGATCAATGCAGCGGCGCACAGCTGAGAGGCAGCTACTGCACCGGATAAGCTACCGAGTATTTCATGTGACAGGAAAGAGACTGTCAGAAAAGTGGCACCCAACGTACACTGTAACAAATAGCTTCACAACCCCGTTACACCATCCATCGTTCGGCATGGCAATGCAAGGGTGCATGTAGCAGCGGCTGTGATTGGTTTGTTCAGTCGTTGGGGCTGGGAAGTGTTTGACCACCCCCGTTATTCTCCAGGTCTAAGCCCCTGTGACCATGATCTCTTCCCTAAAATGAAAGAACCACTTAGTAGGATCTGCTTCCTCACAGTGGATGACGTTCTTCAGGCAACCGACAGCTCCTTTCACAAGATCCATAGATTAGGCAGTGCCAACAGCATCCAATGGGTTCCAAATCTCTGGGAACGTGTGATACACAGCGATGATAATTACATCAAAGTCCTGCAGTACTTAAAACGTTGCATGTATGCTGTGTATCTAAATACAAATAGTTGCCACTATTAAAAAATTAACCCATGTATTTATTTGTTTATTCATGTTTTCCCCTCTACTGTAAGAAATTTTACAACCTATTTTGGCAGACCTCTACAAAAGCATAAATTTTGGAGAGTCTGACCTAAGAGAAGCTTCACAAAATGTACAGCTTGTCTAAAACATTGTGACACTCCATATGCACAAGTGAGGAGAAATGCAGAGAAGTGGTGAGAGTGGTGGTGAAGCAAGTAACTAGAAGATTATCAGAACTTGGAGGCAGTCACATGAACCTATCACTCTCATGGCAACTGGAAGACTGAACCTCCACTTCTCTTTCATGCAAGTGGACTACTCAGTGCTATCACGCACCTTTCATTCTGGAGTGGGGCAATGTCAGGACGTTTTAGACAAGCTGTATACATGCGCCTTAATGTCACAAGCTTTGGATTTTTCCCTGGCATAACATTATTGAAATTTGTGTGTACCTACATTTGGATTCCTTATGCAAAGACAGATTGCATCACTGTTACAATTGCAAATTGCCATTTGGGAGTGCAGTGATGTAGTGGTTGCAGTACATACAAAATAAGAAGGCATGTGAGTTCCTCCAATCTGTAATTAATTATGGTGTGCTATTGCTGAAGCTCATCGTTATTGCAAAAGGAAAGAGGAGTACTATCTAAAAGGAATTCATTCTCATGACCCTTTTTTGCTTCTTAACTGATACATCTTTATCAGTGGTCTGTACTTAATTTATGCTTTTTACTCAGTTTAGGATGAGCATATGACATCTCAACTGCTCTTATTTTGGCTTCTTTCATTTGTTTCACTAGCACATTTATTCTTACATTTGCTACTTTCAGTGAATTTGTCTCTCAGTACTGTGCCATTGTGATCCTATCTCTTCTTTTCTTAGTTGCAGAGAAATTAATTTTTCACTGTTTGATAATTTTTGTACAATGGAAGCACCTTTTATAAATGATATTTAGAAATATCACTGAATTCCTTAGAGGAGTATCTTGTTCTAGTAGTTTACACAGAATTGTTTCATTTGTGTTACATATAATTATTTGTTTATTCTGTGACAGCTGTCATCAAGCACACTGCATGGTCTTCATGACATGGTACAGATGATACAGATAGGAGACTACCCAGGAGGACTAAGTCTCCATACACAGCTTGTGTCAGGCCCTGATTTCTCACAAATAGCCAGTTTCATGCCAGGCTTGAAAGTGCTTTTGCAGTTGGCCTTGCAGTTGGGAGTTTATCTGCAATAAAGCAAAGTCATGTTTGTTTCGGGTAAAAGCCTTTTTCCCGTGTAAACAGTAAAATTGTTAACTTTTTTGAAGCTTTGTAACAGTGAAAGCAAGTTCTGATATACATATGAATATTATGTAGTCGAATATAGCTCTTGCTTCTTACAGTGTAAGTTAAGCAAATGTGCTCCAAAATTCAATTACGTAATATTTATGAATCAGTAAAATTGTTGTTTAGGGTCAGGTAATATTATTTATTACTATTTCCATATACTGTGTAAACATTTATTTCAAAAGAAATAAACAGTTTTCTATATATCAAAATAAGAAAAGTATTCTGCTGGTGCATTAATGAGTGAAATAAATATGTTTTTATATAATACTAATAGATAAGTGGTTGAGAATGTGAGTATGTGCTAACACCAGCAAATCTAATTTTGTGGTTGTTGAATTTTAAAGTTGAGTAGCTCCGTATAATTCTTAATGCTACACAGTTTCTTTCTGGTTATTTAATAATGGTTGTTGCAATATAACTTAGCTTGCACTGAAGTATCTTAAAGTAAGAATTTAAATTTGTTTACACTTACAAAGATGTGCAGAAGAAATGGATATAACACACTTTACCCGCACACAACCTGCCAACTGCAAAAGAAGTGCATATAACTTTTCACACAGTTTTTATATCTGTGATTCAGGTAGAAGTGAGACGAAATTATACATAATTTTGATAGAAATTCAAGTACTTCCAACTGCTTCAGCATTCATGCTTTGTTGCTGCTTTCATTCAATTTTAGCTATGATCATTTTGAAGCAAATATTTTGATATGAAGCTATTTTCTATTTATTTTTGAGATTGAGATTCACAAGTAACTGTTTGCCTTACATTGTGAGTTAATTTAGAAACAGATACAACTGCCTAACATAGATTTAAGTTTATCCTTGTTTTGCATGGCATGTTTTTCTTAAGCATACATCTTTATAACATTAACTTTAACCAAATGCTCATTTAAGACATCTGAGTTCACTTCACTTAACTACATTGCTCAGTGAGATGATTCCATGGTAAGGCGTGAGATTCACATTGAGGAGGTCCGTGGTTCAAATCTTACCAAGACTAATCTACACAGCCCGGATTTCTAAGTCAAAACATCTTGTTTTTCCTAAGAAGTACATTCCTAAAACAAAGTTTACTGTCCCAATTGACAGTCCACAGGTATAAATTCAAAATCTTATTTCACGTAAAAACCCATATTTAAAAAAAAAAAAAAAAAAAAAAAAACCCTATCTAAATAAATATTTCCAAAATTGTTGTACTAAATCCATATTTTGTACACTTTTCTGTAACTTTAAATATTTCTGCTCTTTTTGTAATAAATACATATTTTATTAATTCTTTCACAATCAAGAAAGGAATGATGCAAAAACTGCATTAGCACATAAATGTTGCAACATCTGCTGCAATATTATCGTCTCAAAACACTCCACACCCGGCCTTATGACTTATCTTTTGCATGGTAAAAGGAGCAGGGAACGACCTTGATAAACTCTGAATCCCCAATGTGCAGTCGTAAGTTCGTAACTGCATATCTATTTCTGTTTGTCTGGATCAGTGGCAGCTCATGACTTGTCACAGTGGGTGTGCAGTATATTACATTCTGTCCACCTTTAATCTCTTTCTCTCTCTGGCACACCCACACAGTTCTAATTCGCAATTCATATGGGCAATTAAGGTCTCACATTTTCCTACTTTTTTTTTTTTTAATGATCAATATCACATCAATCATTATTTGTCCAGATGTCATTTTTCTCACTCGCAAACAATAAGCATGGAAAGCAGCTTCTCTTATGCTATTCATTTCCACACTTAAATTCAAATTTTCCACTATGAGCAGACAGCTGCATACAATTTGCTGCCAGAAACACAAACAAAACAAACAATAATAAACAGTCATAAAATAACTATTCCAAACTGAAGTATTGGCCTTAGTAAATTACGACATAAAGAGTAATTATATGCACTTTAAATCGTTTAATAAAAATATTTGCAATTGTGTTAATGGTATAAACATAACTGTCATTTTAATATAGAAAATGGCTACATTATATTTAGAAATGTCAAGTTGGCTAACTGCCTAGCAGGTTGATTGCAACTTCTGCTAAACGAGAGGAAGGGAAATGCTCATAGCAAGGAAAACGGAGAAGACTTGTACGAGAACGTAGTGCACTTGCGCATTAACAATCGCATCTGTTGGCCTTGTCGACTATGCTTATTTAACTCGCTGCACTCCTAAATGCAAGCTTTGCACCGTTCCCCGCGAGCCCTCACCTAAAAGCTTCCTTTGCCGGTCACAAAATCGGGTTTATGTGTCTCTACAGCTTGTCGACTGAATGCGTTGTCATTTGGTTAAGAGGGTATGGGAGAATAAACGAGCAAGTTCATAGAGAAGAAAGTTTGACATACGACTTTCTCATATGCATGTCTATAGAGATAAATACACATTCACATACAGGAAAAAATTAGTGGGTTGGAGTTGCAAGTATGCGATTACCCAGGAACTGCCTCTGGTCTGGATCCAGTTTAAGTAGTAAATGTTTATGATCTTAGATGGGTGAATTATTTTTATTTAACATGCTGAAAGTGAAATCAAGTGTGCGTGAACATTTGCAGAACTACATATTGGAGTTTGAAGACATTGTTACAACTAACGGTAGGGTGTTATTTTGCCAACCTTGTGGGATATGTGTAAGTGCAGATCAATAATTATGGACAATACAACATTTATCTGAAAATAAACACATCGCAGCTTCCTCCCATGTTTCCTTGGGGCAAGTTCTTATAGGAGAACCTACTCCATCCTCATCTAACGTTCAAAGAAATTCACAGTATTAGATTTATGTGAAGCATTTGTTTTGACAGATATACCCCTTTATAAGGTAAACAATACCAAATTCAAAAAGTGTATTGCCAGATATGCAGATATAAGCACTCTTGATGAATCAACTCTTTGGAAAAACTATCTCCTGAAGTGTGCTATGGTGAAACATTAAAATGCATCAGGTCAGTATGTGAAAAAAAGACCTGGGTGAGCATTGATGAAACTAGTGATTCTGCTGGTGTTAGAAAAGTGGGAAGTGTTGTAGTAGGTGTGTTGGAAAATTATGAAAAAATTTCCAAACGACACTTCTCACTAGCTTCTAAACAATTTTCAGTTACAAATCACATGTCAATTGCCAGGCTGTTCAATGAAGCTTTGTAGATATGGGCAAATGGTGTGAGGTACAACAATGTTTTGGTTTTCATAACCGATGGTGCGCCATATATGAATCAATCAATCAATTTATTCATCCTTTGATCAAATACATGATATTGGATATATCAGTTGTGTAAAACACCATGATCACAGTAATGCTACACATAAAGTATGCATATTAATGTTAATCTAATATTCAAAACAGTACATGAAAGAATCACATAATTTCTAAGGTATGGACATTACACTCCATATATTCTTCTACAGAGTAAAAGGCTGTTTGTTTAAACCATTTTTAGGTTTGAAGAAGGCTGGTGAAGCTCTTTGTGCATGTTATCCTAAAATGATTCATGTGATATGTATCATACATGCGTAGTGACAAAATCCAAACCCTTTATCTGGAAATGGACAAATGGGAAAAAAGTTTTGTAAAAGCACCAACTAGAGTTAATCTTTTCAAAGAAATAAATCCTAATCTCCCGCTGCCTCTTAAACACATAACCATGTGTTCCACACTTGGCTAAGTGCATTAATGTATTATTCAGACAATTTTGAAGCATTTGTATCTGTAGTAAGTGAACTGAACCCAGACGATGCTTCTTCAGTTGATGTTCAAAATTTAGTGAAAGACAGCACTTCAAAATGTGACCTGGCTTTCATATGTGCCAATTTCAGGTTCTTGACTCATTCTATAATGAAACTAGAGACTTTGGGGGATTTATTGAGTAATGCAGTTAAACAAATAGTGCATTGCAAGACAACTGGATGCTCTCTGCAATTCAAAAGCCAAACTCTTAAAGAAAAAGTTTAAGGATTTGTTTGATAAAAATACAGGTTACAAAACTCTTAGCAAAGTAGCAATAGTTCTGGAAGGCCAAGAAACAAGTGAAGTTGATGGTGTGGATGTTAGTGATATGCCTTGTTTCAAATATGCGAGGTTAACATTGTGCAACGTGGAATGATCATTTTCTCAATATAAGGCATCATTTTGTGACAACAGGCATGGATTTCTAACAGAAAATTTGTGGAAGCCGTTAGTCATTCACAGCAATTCCAATCAGTGTTCCACATCTGATGATTAGGAGCAGTTGGTGAATTAACTTCTTTATGATAGGTATTAAATTTTTTGTCACATAAAAAATACATATTTTAAAGTTTTTTAGCACATAAAAATCTGGGTCCTGCTGACATATCTGACTGAGGTTTTTTCCATCCTTTTCCTCAATCCAAATAACTGGTAATTGCCGGGAAGATACCCTAAACTTAGGCCTGGGAAGTTTCCTACCCAAAATTCCTTTCTCTGATATCATTTTATTGCGTGTATTATCAGTGTTTACTCCTATGGTAGCAAGCTTAGTTAAACACTGGCAGAGAAATCTGCAATGATTGGTGTACAAAGGGATCATATTTTTTTTTTTTTTCTCCTACATTTCTGCTTATTTTTTCTATTTCCTCACACACATACTTAGACATTTACAAGTACCCATGCCTGAGATGAGAGTTGAACTAGGAATTCCATGCACCATGAAGCATCAAAGCTAGGCACTTCAGCGTGCATAGCCATGGGAACTATCATATTATTAGTATATGAGAAGTAACAACATGAAAAGCCTCTGGAACCTCGCTCATGAAATAAGCTATTATCAATTGCAAGGTCATTTCTTTCCCTCCTTCAGTAAAGCTATGTCAAAATATAGGTTTCTATTTTTAGCTTTAAAAAATTCTGTTTGTGGAATTTGAAGCATTGACTTCAGGTACAATTTTACTTTTAAATTACATTTAAATTTTCCAACATACATACAAAAGCTTTCTTGAAATACTTGGAAGCTCACTTTTAGTCTGCTTAGACAAAACATATTCTGATAACTATTTTGGTAATACATCATGGACATGGTCCTTAAAATTTTTACACAAACATACACATACGTGTGCATGCATATGTGCATGTGTGAGCGTGGGCATGTACATGGGCTGATTCACCTTTCTACTCATCTATTTGCTTGTTCTGGTTATATTTGAAAGCAAGGATAGCAAAACAAATGCTTTCTAAAGCTGACAGAAACACCCTTGTAACATTACACATACGTTAAAGAATTATTTTATGTACTGATATGATTAGTATTAAATCTAGATGCTCTAAATCTATTAAATCTGAATTTATTCACAACTTTAAAAGTTTTCACAGTAAAAATGTTCATTTAAAATTATATATTCTGGAAAATAGCCTTTAATTGGAGCTTTTAAAATTGGAAATAGAACTTATGTTAAGTTTTTGGATTTCACTATTGGAAAGGGAGTTACTATTTTGACAAATTCTTTATTTTTGGTTTATATTACATTACTGTTGTTAAAAGTTTGTATCTTGGTGTAATTTGTTTTGAAACTTTGAATCTTTTTGTATGTTAATGATTGCATTTAGCAGGAAAATTATCAGATACTAAAAGTATCTATTAATGTTGCAAAATCAAATAAAAGTAAAACTGCCCACACCTTTATTACAAGTCTATCTTAAGATACTTAAATTCCTTAAATTCAGATGTACTCAGGCATACTGTACTGCTGTTCCCGATTCCGTTGTCTCCAGAGTCTCTTCAGAGTGCAGTAATGCGTTGGCATGTGGTCCAGCTACTTAGTTTACTTTTCCATCAAGTAGCTGCTCAGTTAGCTCACAAAGACTTCACTTGGTTTAGTGCAGTCAATGCCAAACTTCCCAGCAGGGAAAAATCCTCATAACATCGCCAGGAATCAAACCCAGGTACCTGATCCACTCAAACAGCCCACAGCACCATGGGATGACCATCTTCAAGCACTGTTTACAGTTTTAAGTTACAACAGTCAGAACAGTCGATCATGTGTTGAAAAGTATAAAAGGATGCAGTATTAGCAACATTCATTGCTTGCTTATCCATGATATAAATAATAAAGAAAAGAAAAGAATTGGGTAACATAAGATGCTTTATTTGCCCTTTAAATATACAAGATATCAAGGCATGTCAAAATTTCAGTTTATAATTGGTGCAACAGATGTAGGCATGTGAAAATTATGACAACTACGAAGTGCATTACTTACCAGATGAGCAGGCCAGCTACATGCTAGATCAGCGTGTGAGCTGTCAAATATCCATATGTGGGTTATACGCTGCACCATATTCATACATTTCTACCTCCTGCTTCATGAAGTTGGGGGACATTGGTGATTAATTCCCTGCTCACCAAATACCTTACCATTTAACTTTGAAAATATGGAAGCCATAGTTATAAATATTGCAAATATCATTTAAACACTATTTCCAGATGCAGAACACTTTTGATGCAGACTGTATATATTGGGTGCTGTAAATAAGTAAAGGTATCATATTGCTTACTCCAAGTAAGCTAAACATTGAACAATTCCTAAGCTCAGCAGTTGAGTTGCCAGTCAGGGTCAGAATTCCAGAAGTTTTTTACCCACTATAAATACAGACACTCTGAGCCATCTTTTCCTTCAGGAGTAATGAAGGAACATTCAAATATAATATCATAAATAATAAATGTATGCACCTGTACTATTATCCAATATAAGAATATTCAATATCTTCAGCAGTTATAATAATAACATTCAGTTATAATAATGAAAATGCATTTCAGTATACCTATATGCAAACATATTAATATATTGTTTAGTACTCAAGCTTATTACACATGTCTGTTTATTATTAAATAAGGCAACTCTTAATAACTGAATATAATAACCTACCCTTGTGAGTTGCTGACTACTCTGTTACGCCTGGTAAGCTTTAAATCTGTAATTATCTTGCTGTCAGGGCACTTTACAGAAATATGTACCTACACTCAACTTCATCTTCCTTGATTAACTTTTTACCATTTTTGAATAGCTATCTTCTGTTGGTAAATTAGCCCATTTTGCTAACCTTAATTTTCCCCTCGTTACTGTACATAGTTTCTTCACATTCAAGAACTCCTTGCCAATAATTATGCTGCACAATGGACATTCACCTAAATCTCTTCTGCCTCTTAACCTTTCAATTTACTGCCCCTATTCTAGCCCACACAATTCCTTCCATAGCAGCTTTATCTCCTTTTCACAAAATGTTTCCTTCCCATTTTTCCTACTTTAACTCACTATAAACTTTCGCTAATTTTGGTTTTTAAAACTACCAAGTATTTCCTGAATTTCAATAACCTTAATTGTTAATTTAATTTCCTTCCAAAAGCCTCTTACTTTTAACACTCTTATCCCTTGTCAATTTTTCCCAAACAAATTTTAATGCAGTTTCTCCTGGGAACTCATTGTTTCAAATTATTATTTTCTTAGACTCTGTAACCTAACCCAATAGTTAAAATTCTCGCCATTATTTCTATTGTTCCTTGCACTTCCCAATTCTATCTGTGCAACCCCATTAGGTAAGGTTTTATGTAGTCTCGGAATTTACTTACAGAAGCTTATGTGAGTTAAATCCACATTCCTGCAGCCCTTTTCTATACCAGATATTTCTACCGTATAGCATTTTAGTTTTGACTTCTGCTGTGTATGCTCTCTCCAACTACCTCTTGTATACACACTCCTTGTCTGCAAGCAATAATAGCTTTCAGTACCATCCTTCCCTTTGCTATTACCTTTTTCTTTTGTTCACTCCAAGTTGCATTGCTATTGAATCTTAGTCCCTAAACAAAAAAGTTCTCTTAATCACTTCAGTTTAGTTCTTTCCCAAAGCCATTTTTTGTTTTTTGCAACTTACTACCTTTCTTTAATACCATAATTTTCAATTTGTGAATATTTATTCTTACAAGGGAAATACGTCGACTGGAAAGGTGTTTAAAATATGTTGTACCTGTTCAAATAGCTATCATCATTGATCCGTAAAACTATGTGTGCGGCCGCTAGCGTCATCTGAAGGTCAGCGTACTAGCCTTGCTGCACCGTAGCTGTACAGATAGTAAGAGCATGACTATTACAGTGTTCAGTAGCAAAGTGCATGTACTGGTGTCAAACATGAGTGGGCTGGAGCCAATTAATCCTCTGAACATTGTTAACTTGTTGTGTGGAGAGGTACATCAAACTTACACACCGGATAATGAGTATGTAATTGGAGTGGATGACGAGCCATTTGCATGCATGTTATGGAAGATCATAATGTAAAAATACTATGGAGTTTTAACAGAAAAATATACTGACACATTGCATAGGAATAGTGATTGTGAGTCTGATGGTGGATTTTTTTTTCTTTCAGTTTATATATAAAATATATCTTTTTCCGTAATGTCCTCCAATGTAATGTTATATTGGACAGTGAATGACTGAAATGGGTGAAGTGATGCTCAAATGGGCCCGAAGTCCATAGAGCTTTAAGTTACCTGACGTTCGTCTTCTCAGGATAAGGGAAAACATCGGAAAAAAACCTTATTTGGATTACTTACCCTAAGCGAGATTCGAACTTGCGTCCTTTTGAACGTGAGGCAGACACACTAACCATCACGCTACAGAGGCGGGCCTGATGGTGGAGAAGAAACCTGCACGTGTCTATGAGAGTTCCAACAGTTCTGAAATGTTCTCTCGAGCAAATGAAGGAACTGCAAGTCAAAGTAAATAGGCACCTTCACCCCAAAAATATCACGGGCCAATATGCTACAGTGTATTGATGACCAAACATTGGAGTATTTATGAGGATTACTTTAGTCATGGTTCCCAATCTTACAGAAAACTTATGAACTGTAATAGCTGCATTCATTCAAACTCCAACTGCAAGATAATTTTAGATGTGTCAAACTGTGTTCTTACAGATTCTTTTACAGCCTTCAATTTTGATACTTTATTTCCCTTGAAGTGGCCTGGGTCTTGTCTTTTGCACATTACATAATCTAAAATTATCTTGCTGTTGGGTTTTGAACAAATGCAACTATAACAGTTGGTAAATTTTCTGTAAGAATGTAACCACAATTAAAATAATCCTCATAAATATGTCCAATGTGGGTATCAATAAACTAAAGCACATTGGGTCATGATACTTTTGGGGTGAAGGTGCCTATTCACTTTGACTTGCAGTTCCTTCATTTGCTGGAGGGAACATTCCAGAACTCTCATACACATGTGCAGTTTCTTCTCTACCATCAGACACGCAATCACTGTTCCTATCCAATGTGTCAGTATACATGTCTGTTAAATCCCCATAACATGCATGATCTCTCATAACATGCCTGTAAAAGGCTCATGGTCCACTCCAATTACTCTGTGCGACAGGTTAACTATGATCAGAAGATTAATTTGTTTAGCCTACTCATGTATGAGGTCAGTATGTGCACTTTGCTATCGAACAGGTACTACATTATATTTTAAACATGTTTCCAATCGGTTCTGGCAGTTCAAGCTGAGGTACTTCCCTTGTTAGATCCTGTCGTTCATAAAGTTGGATATTGCTTTAGTTGATTTCAGTAGTTCAACATTTTTTGTTGACCCAATTATTAATTCATCTGCATATAATAAGCATGGAATATGCCTATTTGCATTACTGATTACCATGATTGATCAATAGACAGATGAAATAATATAGGACTAATACAACATGCTTGTCTAAGACCTGCTATGTTTGGCCTGTTTGAGATTATCTTATCCTGAGAAACCTTAAAGCAATATTTATTACCAGTGTAAGTTTCTGTAGTGCCTTTTACAGATTTATTACCTACTCCTTTTCTACTCAACTTAGTCAATAATGCTTTATGATTAACTGTATCAAATGCTTTTTCAAAATTCACAAATAATGTGTATAACCTTTCTCCTTTTTGGCCTAAATATTTAACAATCATTGTACTTGCCATGAAAATATTATCCACACTCCTAATTTTTACTAAAACCTGGTTAAAATTCTGGTAGTTTGTCTTCTTTTTCTGTCCATTTTTTAAGCCTTCCAGCCAATATTTCAATATAAATTTTGCACAGATAATAAACTAATTCATCTATAGCTTACTGGATTGTTTATATAGCTATTTCCCTTTAATATTGGCCCTAAGTTGCTCTTCTCCATCTTTTAGGAGCATCTTATTAAATATCTGAACCAACAGAATCATACTACTTTTCTTAAGGCACCAGTCATCCTAGAATTTCCTTGATAAATTATCACTGCTACTAGCTTTATTTCTTTTTAACCTTTTAATGTGCTCTTTTATTTTGTTACGGTCGATTTGTCTCAACTATTCCAAATTTAATGGATTTTGCATTGGCCACATGTTTTGATTAAAAACCCCTAAAGTACCGCATTAGCCCCAAAATAAGTGCATCTGCATTGAGGCAAGAAAAATGAGTATAAATGTTTTATTTTCTTGTACTTGGTGTATGTAAAAATATTTCCTATCATATGGTACACCAAATTGGCACCTAACACTAGAGGTCTGCTTGGACTCAGGCCTAGGTCCAGCCAAGCTTACAGGCTGGCTTTGAGCCTAATTTGAAAAATGTTTGTTGGTCCCGGACTCAGGCTGGGCCGGGGCTTGAAAACAGGGTTAAAAATAATCTATCTTATGTTTTGGTCACCAATGTTGAAATGCCTGATAATAGCGCAGTATCACAGCATTTGTTTACTAGAAACTCTATTTGATTATTTTGCTGGCACATTTTAAATGCTGCTACTATTGCTAGTCAAAGCACAGAATGAGAAAAGTGGGCAGCCATATTTATTTCTCACTAGTCAGCTGAATTCAATTACATACATATAAAAAAAATATATATATTATATAATGTCATTGTTCTGACTTCTATACCATTCATATTTTCTTCCTTCCAAGTACTTAGCTCATAAAGTGTGTTTCTTCAACTCAGTGCTATGGGAGTTTATCCGATTGTGCACACATACACAAAGCCAGAAATGTTACATTATTCCATCATTATTAACCAGTGCACATTAAGAACACTGAAGAAATTAGGGTTATATTGCAATGGGGGAGTATATCCTAGTGGAAAATACATGTGGTAAAAGTGACTTTGGAAGAAGTTTCGAGAAGTACAAAAATGTGATAGTAATGAAAAAGTTAGTGTGGTACAGTGTATTAAGTGCCATGCGATCTATAGCTACTGTGCTTCAAAAATAGGAGGTTCTCATTTAAACAGACATTCATGTAAAACTTCCAAGAGAGGAAAATTCAGGTCTTTTTCGTGTACTGCCAGTCTGGACTTCCTCAAATGACTAAACATGAAGTAACTAAAGCATGTGTTTCTCTTTGTTGTGAAGACTTATGAACTTTCAATATTTTAAAAGGTGCAGGATTCCTGGAATACATGAATACCTTTGATTAAATTGGGTGCTGGGTACAATACAATCCCATCCTGCTACAGTATCTTGCAGTGCAGTGAAAGAAAATAATAATAAGTCAATAACTGCAAAATAATTTTGTTTAAAACAAAATTACAAAATAGGGCTTGGGCTTGGTTGAGGCCAGGTCGGGCTGAACCTAAGAAATTGCTTTATTTTGGGTTACTCACAGTCATAACTACCAGTATTTACTTCACCCCTCTCACTCTCACCACAGTCTTCATTCTCCTCCCACTATACATCACCTTTGTGACGTCCAATGCATTTGATAGAAGCTAACAAAACAACAAAAAAGTATTTAATGAGTAAACATGAAGTCTCTAAGTCAGACAAAATATGCTAATCAAGTTATAAGGAACTATGACATAGAAGCTACAAGATCAGTGAGCACTCTGATATGTCCTCAAGGTAAACCACAAGAAAAGGGATAGAATGAGAAAGCAGAGAGTAAGTAAGAAGTGAAAAGAAACAGATAAAGATGGAAGACAATTAGAGAAAGAACATCAAACGACAGTGAAACTTCCTTATTGTGAAACAATGCAAAGTTTACTATGCTTCCCTAGTGACCTAGCTGTCGATGGGCCCTTAAACCCAACTCTACTGTACTTAGCCTACAAGACCCACCCAAACATGGGCCATGCAGTGAACTTTGAAAGCAGAGCACTACCTTAACAAGATGTGGTCAATATCAAGAGAACTCTCAGATATATGAACTGCAATAAGAATTTGGGAATCCATTACTCTTGTGAAAGTGAAGAAGATGAAAATAAAATAGAGGCATACTGTGATTCAACTTTTTCTAGTTACATGAGAGACAGAAAAAGTACAGCTGGTTTCGTTGTCGCAATTGGAGGAGTACCAGTAATATGGAGTTCAAGAAAACAAAACATTGTGGCACAATTGTCCACAGAGGCAGACTATGTTGCTGCAGCTCATTGCTGCAGGCAATTAAAGTTTTTTAAAATCTCATTAGAGAACTCACCAATGTGAAAGCTAAAATTATGTGTGTGGATAATCTCAGCTGCATTAAAATAATTAAATTTGGACAAGAAATGGTTTAGTTTAAAATGTCCAACTGATCAACAGATTGCCGACATTCTAATAAAATTGTTGCAATATACAGGATTTAAGGAACTGTCAAACAATTTTGTAACTCATTTGTGATTATATATTATATTAAAAGTTGTATTTTGACAAGTATTTGTTTATGCTGTTATCTAATTTAGTGTTTTATAAAAATGTTATAAACATTTCATATCAAAATATTTTGTTCTTGAGTGAGTGTTATATTGTATTCTCTTGTGTGAAAAAGTATTTTCTTGATACAAAATAGCTCTGTTAAGGGAGTGGGATGTTAAGATAACTTACGACATCACATTGGCACAGTGTAAATGTTAAGTATGTTGGCATTATTTGAAATAGCAAAAGAGAGGTAAAAATGGCTGTACACTAAATGAATGAATATCAGAATAAAAGCCAGAAAAGGAAACAGTTTTCGTAGTGTTTTTCTTTAAAAACCATCCTGAAACAATACCAGGTATAACATAAAATAAGAATACTAACAGGTTTAAGTCCAGAACTCTCAAATCCTTCATGGTAGAATACTATCCCAATGACTACAGACACTGGAAGTCCACAAGCTAGAAAACTAATCATAGATAGGGCCATAACCTTTGATGAAAATGAATTTGTAAATACAGAAAGATCCAAATACATGGAAACCGCTGGCTGCACTGTGCAGACGTAAACACAGTAACAGCAGCTGATATACACAAGGTCACGAGCATGACTTTTTTTTTTCCTGCTCTGCTCACAATCAGTATTGAGCTGACGCGATATCGTGCGGCTGCATTGTTACCAGTGTGCTTTATTTAGTCCTGTACTTAGTCACAAAGTGTATTATGGCTCATCTACTGCACAGCGTGTATTTATTTATCAATAATATGTGTTAACTCAGTCAGCTCGCCAGGTGCAAGTGTGTTTTGCAGAAAGATTTCCAAGTGTAAAAGTTCCAGGCCGTACAACAATCCATAAACTTTACAATAAATTTCAAGCCACAGGAAGTGTTCAGGCTCAGAAATCTAAAAGACGGTGTACGGTTCTTACCGAAGAAACCGATGACATCGGTCATCGTTTGGAGAATTCCCCCCAAAAATCGCTTAGGCGTCTTTCACAACAGGCCCTTTCTTGTGGCTCTTTGCAAAGAGCTACTAAATTGCTGAAGTTAAAACCATATAAAATAACTGTTGCACATGCTCTTCAACCAGGTGATCCTGTAATTAGGTGCACATTTTGTGAGTGGACTCTCAGTAGTGTATACAATGGTAAAATTGACCCACATTTAATATTGTTCACGGGCGAGGTTTGGTTCCACCTTGATGGATATGCGTGTACACAAAATAATCGTTATTGGAGCTCTGAGAAGCCTAATATTGTTCATGAAATACCCCTTCATGACGAAACAATTGGTGTATGGTACGCCATTAGTGGAGAAGGAGTTATAGGCCCAATTTTTTTCGAGTCAGTTGACACCCGTGCCTAGGCGATTTTGCCCCCTTTTTTTAGAGAATTAGCTGATAGGGAGCGTGATTTTGCTTTCTTTCAACAAGACTGCAACAGCTCATACAGTCACTCCTTCGATGAGAACAATTGAAAGTGCTCCACAAATAACACAAAATAATTAGACTCACACTTCACTTCAATAAATGGAGTTAAACTCAATATTTCTCACAACGATCGTTTCGATACGCTCCCGTATCATCTTCAGGCGAACTGACCTTATGCAATAGCTACGAAAAACCGTTACAAGTTCGTGATGACGTCATTCCTCCCCTTCTCTCAATACGAATTTTGTAACATAATCAGTAAAAGGTATTTCAAAATTCATAACATGGTCCCTATTTTTCAAAATAAATATTTTTTTCCCAAAGCATCAATAATTGAAAGGGTGTTTCAGGACAGAATTATTAGTAGAAATTTGTGGCTCCCCGGTCCCCCAACCTAACTCCCTTCGATTTCTATCTCTGGGGACACTTAAATCCTAAAGTATACAAGACAAACCCACACACGCCCCTGGAAGAATTAAAACAAAATATCCATCAGAAAATTGCCAGCATTTCTCAACGTAAACTACGGCGAGTGACGGATAGTTTCGTAAAGAGGTGCCAAAATGTATGCACAACGACGATGGCCAGTTTCAGCATCTGCTTTAATAACATTGGTAAGTAAAGCCTTTAAAAGTAGTTTTAAAATGTTGTATAGTTTTATCCGCGCTGTTCTATGATAGCGGCAGTCGGCGACGAGCGCCGAGGATGCTTACAGACAAAACACAGCGCAGCCGGTTCGGAGTCTTTTGGATCACCCGTTATTTGACAATTATTAATAGACTGGGAAGATTGTGAAACAGAAAATAATTATAAAGAATGTCAAACAGAACTTAAAATAGATAAAACTTGTAATTTAAATTCAGAAGTTACATGTGCCCAAGAATCAGGTTCAGAACCGCTTACTAAAACCAGAAAATATCTTATGTGTTGCACTCACATGATTTTCTCTACTCTTGTACTAATCATTCTTACAAACTCTTATTGCTTATTTCCTTTTAGGTGCAAGGCGAATGTGGGACAGTCAAATCTTTTAAAGCTTTGATATAAAAATAAATAACAACCTTCCATTTGATGAAGGTTTAAGTTTTCCAAAACTCACACAAATAACAAGGAATATCTCCGAAGTGGTTCATTCTACAAAAAAAAAAAAAAAATAAATAAATAAATAAATATTTGGACATAAATTGTGTGCTTTAGCAAGATCTACATTTTTGTGTAGTAAGATTTGCTCTATTTCTTACAATTTACCAGTTATGCAAAAATCATCCAGAGTAAACAGGACTACATAGCTATAGCCAGAAAATTCAAAATATACACTTCATTTGCCATAAAAATATCTAAAACTTATGGCATTTTAAAAAGAACTATTTTCGAGAAAATCAGTTTTCGGAAAATTTAACGTACACAGCATGTTCCTATATGAAAGCCTGTTTTTCTCAAAACTACATTTCTGCATATTCCAAAAGAAGGTCGCGCCTGAGTTTTGCTTCAAATTCAATGAAAATTTCTAAAAGTATTCATAAATAGCAGCGTAACAAAACTATGATTCAATATTGATGTTATCATTAACATGAATTCCAAAACATTTTTTGTATGAAAAAATCAATAATTTTTAAGATTACATTTTCTTTGTTATTAAAAAAATATGTACAGCATAATCAGCAAACGTATTCGAAAAATATCTTCATATAGGGTAAAGGTGGGGCAAATGGACAGGCTAAGCACATTTTTCATAATGAAGGTCATACTATTTACTGTATAGTCAAAAATATTATTTTAACAGAAGCACTGAACCTTAATTTGACAAAACTGAAAATTATATAGTCTGGAATAAGATACATGAACAGAAAAATATTAATTAGTTTAAGGATGTTACAATGTCCGTTTGCCCCAACCACAGGGGTAAAAGGACACTCTGTTGGGGGCAAACGGACACCAACAATTTTAGTCACTGTCATCACATATACAATTGTGGCACATGAAATATGAATCATTTCCAGCCTCTACACACTTAACGTGGTACCAGTTTGCACCAGTTGAGGCACTGAACCCAATTCTCACCTTCCTTGTAGCAATTTCGGCATTTCTTCCAGATATCTTCTGCTTCATAGACAAGATTCTTCTTAGCTCCAGTGTTCCGGGCTTTCGCTGCTACCGCCTTTTCCTTTTTAGCACAGACAGTCTTCATCTTTTTCAGATCATTTATAAATTATGGGCTTGTAATAACTTCAGACTTTCTCGAGTTTCTTTTAGTTCCTGGTTTGCTTTTAATTTCCAGAGTAGTTATTGGATGAGGACTTATCGAGTCGAGCTTGTCGAGGGTGTAGAAACTTGAGTCAGGCCTGCTTGTGTTGGTGAACTGCGAACTTCGCAATTGTTCCCATTCTCTGGGATTACATCTTGAAGAATGTCCAACGGTGCCTGATTCTTAGCTTCAAGGATCTCATTTTCAATATCAGGTTCTGCATTTTCATGTTGTTTATTCTGTAAATGAACTTGTCCTGGCAAAATACATGGTCTGTAAGACTGTTGGGATTGAAAGGATAAATTCTGCAGCTCCTGAATCCACTGACACAGTTCTACTAGGTTTCACGGAAATAAAGTGCTAAAGAAATTCTCTAAATTGTTCCCACTTCATGTAGCCACTTTCTGATAGAACAATTTTAGATCCTGGAGGCACACAATCTCAAAATTCTCATTGTATCGCTGACCTTTCATTACTATAAAGGGGGGCACATATTGCCCCCTTGCTGAGACACATGCCATCACACTAATGGTTTCACCCTTTTCACAGCTTGCCTGGCTCACTATATCTTTCTTACTGCGCTGTGATATCACTTTTTGTTTTTGGTTTTAAATCAGCTGCAGCCCTGTTTCATCACAGTTAAAAATGTTACCAAGTTTATTCCACAAAGGCATTCCATTGTCTCTTACAGTTTTCACAGCACCTGACATGCATTCTTTGCTCCATGTACAGCGATTTAAAGTTCTTTGCCGGTTCCGAACAATAACTACAACTCATAAACAACCTATTTTAGTTAGCGAATACTTTGGAAAACATTTTTATGTGGATCACAATTATATCTGTCTCTCAGAAAGCTTCGATAAGAGCGTGTCCGTATGCCCCCACAGCAAGCTGTCCATTTGCCCCCTTCTACACGCCCTTAATATACAGCTTCCCTGAGAGAGGGCAGCAGCTCCTTGGTTCCAGTAAGCATAACAACATACCAAGGTACTCCCTATGATGACTGTAACACGTAGCAGAAGTTTCTAGAAGCCCTCATAATCCGCATAATCCTTGCAAACTCAGCGCATTTTCTTACAGTTTCAGAAATTTATAGACGTATATTTTTACCTGCAGAGCTTTGACGCTGGATTCCAACAATTCTGGAAGGTCTACACAGGAAATATTTATACAGCTGATCAACAGAAGCCAGATGAACACTCTGCGTCACAGCATACACTGTTACCAACCTCGGAAGCCAAAATACGCTAAAATTTCTTAGAAGCTGTCCGTTTGCCCCGCCTTTACCCTAATTGTTACCCATGTTTTAGAGTACCAGTTCTGCTAATATAAACCAATTTTGAAAAGTCAATAGACGCGAGTCACATTTTGAAAATGTGCCTATTAAATTCATAAAATAATTTATATATCATAAACGAATTATCCAACTTTAATGAAATTTGGTGTACATCCTATTCTCATATAAATAGAAACACAGTACAAATTTCAGAAAAATCTATCAAGAATTGTGGAACTTTCAAATTTCACTCCCAGTGTCCCTTAAATACCAACTTTGGTTTTCAACCGACTTTTCGGTTTTGAGTTATGCTGTCCACACACAGACACACACGGACCTTTTTCTAAAAATGTTTTTTTTTTTTTTTTTTTTTTTTTTTTTTTTTTTTTTTTAATTCAGGGTGTGTAGTAGAGAAAATAAAAGTACTAGGCTAAGAAAAGTACCTAAAACGGTTTCAGCTATCATGAAACGTATGCCCCAGGAGCCAGAATAGCTATTACTTGCAGA
Source organism: Tenodera sinensis (assembly GCA_030765045.1). NCBI lineage: Eukaryota > Metazoa > Arthropoda > Insecta > Mantodea > Mantidae > Tenodera > Tenodera sinensis. Next base: position 171,254,939 of record CM060964.1, read on the forward strand.
GCGACGAGGCGTATTGACCTAGGCTGTTGAGTGCTACGATCGCTTCTTATCTTGTTTATTAGAACAGTGAAATAACAGTAACGGGGTATAGTAAGTAATAAAGCATAAATAGATGATCTCTCGCGCCTGCCGATATACGAGACGTCCTGAGGATATTGCATCTGAACAGAGTGTACATTCACTGTCTCGCCGTGTTTGTGCAATAAGCTTGCGTAAACAGCTGTTCTGCTGCACATTCTTTCCGACACGCCTCATGGCTTTGCGAGATAGTACATTCAAAATATTAATGTCTAATAAATGCAAAGCAGTGGATCACTTAGCAATTAGGTGTGAGAAATGAGTTCTTACATGGTGCAGTAGGTGAAGAAATTTACACAAAGCAACCAAAAGGTTTGTCAGATGGTTTCATCATTAGTTTGTACACTAAACAAGGTTCTACATGGTTTAAAGCAAGCACCTAAAGCTTGAAAAAGTAAGTGTGATCTATTTCCAAAAGACCTAGACTTTCCACACTAACATTGTAATTAATGTTTTTCCACACTAGCCGTGTGTAGGAAAGGGTAGAGTGAGACTGAAAAGTTTAATGCCATGACCGGAATTTCAACCAGGGCAGAGTTACCAACATTTAAAAGTAAAATTATCGTACCAGCCACTCAAAATTATAGATTTGGATTCAAAATTATCGTACATTATAAAACAAACGCTACAACAATAAAAATATCAGTATAATACTTATGAAAATATAAGAGCAATGATGTTTATTATATCCACTTACAAGATTGATGACCTCAACAAATATTGCAACTTTAGCACTTATGTTTTTCGCACTATTCATCTGAAAGTTCAGCTTCCTCAACCGTTGCGCAGCATTGTACAAATTTGTTGTTGAGATAAACCTTAACATCTTCCCGGTGACTTGCAGATTTTAAGATCTACCACGTTCTTTCATAAGTTGAGAGGACAAAATGAGTTCATTTACCGTATCTAGTGCTAATCTGTTTCTAACTTTGGTTTTTATTAAACCCAGTTTAGAAAAAAAAAAAAAAAAAAAAAAAAAAACTCTCACAAGAAGTGCTTCTGCGGGGCAAGGAAACCACTGATAATGCAAAAGCCGCTAGTTCTTTGAAATCAGTATTTCCACCAAGGTGACATGCGTTTAATAGCATTCCAAATACTCTCAGGTTCAGGCGTGTTCTTTATTTCACACGGAATAGCATGTATTTCGAGTTTTCTACATTGTTCATCAATTTTGTGAACAGTGCCTTCTTCATTGAGATTATCAGATCTGGCCACACTGGCAATAAGAGGATAAAGGGTAGCAGGCTTAGTAGGGTTGGAAATGGTTGCTATGGGGTGGAGACAGACAATGAGGACAAAGTGGTGTTATTTGTAATTAGTTTCATTTCGCTGGAGTGACAAACCAGTAAAAATGATATTTCGCCGATATCGAACTATCATACATTCAAATTATTGTACACCCCATAATTATCGTACGGATTGGCAATCACTGTACAAACATTAAAATTATCGTATGCTCCCATAATTATCGTACGAGTTGGCAACCCTGAACCACGGATCTACCGAACACCGTCCGGGTGCTCTAACCACTAAGCTATCATGGCCAACGTGCCGATATGACATTAAATTCTCTAACTCACTCGCATTATTCCCGGTAAACCACACAAGTAGATCCCAATTTTACTCCGAGATAACATACCTTAATAGAATAATCATTGTTTATATGCAGGATGGAAGCAAAATAATCGACCAGACTTTAACAGCAAATTTCTCTTGTGAATAACAAGAAAGTCTAATATCAAAAAGCTGAAAACTTTACAGTTTTCTAGAAAAAAGTAATTTTATCAAAAAATGTTTTCACTTGGCGAATTATTATTGATTGAATCTTAATTTATGGCTATATTCATATAAAACTGAATAAACGACAACCTTTGCCTTTGACGTATTTCATTAGAATCAACGGTTTTTTGTTGAAATTACATTTTAAAAATCCACAAGTTTTTGCCTGCCTAATTCTGTTAGAACTGGCAATATTGCTTCAGCTGTGCTGACTTTCTTCCAATATCGGTGTAGAGTGCCGCTATGTTTACTTTTCGCGTGCAATTCTTTTGTCAAAGTCGCAAAAGGCGAAGCCTGTCTACAAGTTTTGAATACTTCCTCAAAGCTCTTATTCCAAATTAATCCCAATGTTGCTGCATACATATTAATGCTAATATATGTTACTGATTAAAAGTACGACCATATTTTGTTTCTAAAGCTCTGCGTGTCGTGGTTATCTGTGACTTTGGAATTCATTAGGCACATACGCACACAAATCTTGTCAGAAATGTTAGTGTTGCAAATTTCACTAACTTGAGCCCTTCTGTGCCTATAAGCTACTTGTTAAATCATGTTGGAGTAACCGTCGGTGAAAGTGCTTCGTAAACTTCTGCATCGTGTTCTGCAAATACATTTATCAGTGGCGGCTATTCAGATGAAACTAGTGAAGCTCCACTTCGCCAGTTTTAGTTGTATTAAATATGATATAGGTGTTTAATTTGTTGTACGCTTAAATATACAACCACTAGGGAATATATCTGGAAGGATGAAAGCTACCAGCTACCTGCCTTCTCTCTTGCACTTTAGTTTTGAAGAGGGCGCTTACTATGCTGGACAAAAGGTGCAGCTATTTGTCTGTACATCAAGAGATTAGAGACGTAAACAAAGTCACGTGCGTTTTGACCGCAGTGCGCCTTCTTGACGCTTTAGCCCTCTAAATAGTCCCTTGAAAAACTTCTGATACTGAGGTCTGAAATCTCACTTAATGTTTGCTAAAGCACGAACTAGGTGTACTAAGCATAGTTGAAGTGTAAGAATACGCAGTTTAGTGAATCTGTAACCAGCCTAACTCATGCGGCGCGCGCATTATTCAGTATGAAAGTAACATGGATGAAGAAGTGAGTGTTGGGAAACATAAACGCGGGAAACCGTTGCGAATTGGTGAAAAGACAATAATATGGAACGTGTTTAACAAGTTCTGCGAGAAATATCCCGAACTTGCTATCGATAACGTGATGAAATTAACATCCGAGTTTACCGGTGTGTCAGTTTCAAGTATTTGCAGTGTACGCAAAGAAAAATTCTCAGTAGGTGAAGTCAGAACTCCCGGCAAGAAGAGACCGCACGCCAGGCAAGTGCTGGATGTAGTTTGTGACGAATTTGTGAGATCTGCAATCCGCCGAAAAGTACACCAGTTCTTTGTTAACAATGAACCCCCCACCTTAAACAAAGTGCTGTTGGCAGTTAACTCTGATCCCAATCTTCCAGATTTAAAACGAACTTGCCTCCATAAGCTGCTTCTGGAGATGGTTTCGAGTTTATGAGCAGGAAACGAAAAAGTGTTATTCTGGACAGAAATGACATAAGCAGCAGTTAATTTCCATCTGCTGCATGTTATTTACATCGAGTAAATATAATTATCCTTTTAGTGGTGTAAAAGGCAAATTACCTATATTTAGGCGTAGCGGTAACCGTGTTCCGTCATTGCGTATGCACGTGGCCGCGGAGTGATACAAACCGGTGTTTTGTTTACGTCTCCTTTAATCTCTTGATGTATAGAGTATAGCTGCTTGTTTATACTCGGTTGCCATGACAATGAAACAGAATATGAGGTTCCGTGTTTTGCCAAATAGACCTGCTGCGAGGGTAACGTGTAGCTACAGTATACCTCCGGTGATTTAACGTGTCTCTAGGACCATAAAGCTGCAAGGTCTCTTCCACCACGCCGGTTAGGGGCAGGGGGTATAAAAATGCTTTGCGTACAGAAACGTCACAAGCCTATTCATACTTGCCTCTTCAGTCTAGCACTGATTGGACAGAAGCAACTGAATTTTCTCATACCTTCCCCAGAACAAACACAGAGGAATGAGTATCTGCGTCTCTTTTCAACATCTCTTTCTTTAGACCAGAGACAACATAAACCGCACATGGTATAGACAGGCATTTAGCGAACCACAGCCCCTTGTAGAGGCCAGTCTATGGATGTACGACCAATGGACCTCCGGCCCTAACGTTTCACAGCTGTGGTGAGTTGGGGGGGGGGGGGGGGTTAATGTTGCCAACATATAGTAATGAGTTTCGGAAAATGGATTCTCAAAATTCTTTTAAGAATGAAAGTATGTGGTGTTTATTAAGTTTAAACCATTGAAATACTGGTTTCGGTTTTATTTCCATGCAATAGTGGGTGTATCCATCACTGCATTTGTTATGGGCAATAGCTGTTATAGGTCGCGCGTTAGTTCTTGACGATTGAAATGTTTAAATGAGAGGTTAGATGCGAGTTACTTACTCACCTTTACGGGAATACTGGCATACAGAAGCAGAAACGACAACCAGATGCTCTATGTCTTGTTCTCATGTTTCTGTGCTCGAGAAGTACAGCAACTACAAAGCAAATTATAACACCCCCAGTGATGTCAGCCATATGTACTACTCTATCAATCTCTGTCACTGTTTACACTTAATTTTTCGTATTTCTTCTATTCCCGACATTTCTCCCCTCGTGTGCTTCGTGTGAATTGTCATTTTCATTACCTCTTGTTGAAACACTGACAATGACTTGAACCCGTACTACACAAAACTTTGCAGTTAACTGTACTTTGTGTTTTCTTGGAAACATAACATAGGGAAGCAGAACCATGGGCGTCGCGAAGGGGGCGGCAAGGGGGGCAGCGGCCCCCCCCCCCCTGTAAGTTGGTGAAGTTGACGTAAAGAACAATTTTTTAGCACAAATTAATACGGTTATCTGCAACAAATATAAATGTTGACAATAAAATAATGAATTAATACTATATGATTGCAAACTTCCAACATGTGGCCCCTCCCTGGAAAAAAGTCTGCCGACGCTCATGAGCAGAACTGTTTGTTATGTAATACAAACTATTTGCTGACCTGTTTATTAAGCGTAGGCTAGCTCACTGGATTTTCGCTGAAGGTCATTCGTCAAGAACTAACGCGCAACCTATACTACAGTTCGTTTGGTTTATGTTGAAACATGGGAATTAGAGAGAGAACGCGCTACTGCCTGCGCTGTTGTGGGTACTCCATGACTGCCTAATCCCATTTCGCATCCGTTCCATGCAACATGCAATGGTGCGATTGACAGCGCTTTAAGAACTGCTGTTAGCGACTGTGGCCATGAAGGGTTCCTTGGAGGGTCTCTGTAAACCGGTAAGATCTTCGGCTTCATGGATATCGAATGTTGGAATATATCCGCACTCTTCACACGCATCTTCCGATTCAGAGTCACTTTCTTCTAAATTTATGATGAAACTGTCCAACATATCGTCCATTAATCTGTCCTTTTCCTGCTAGATTTCTTCTACGCGCTTCACATGCTCACAGGCAGCTTTCCAATTTTCGGGACTAACGTTTAGTACTGCATTGCGGAAGATCTCAATTACGTCTCGTTCTTTGAATGTCACATTACGTTTCGTCACATCTGCTTTGATCTGTGCCCATATTAGCTCAATAGCATTCATATCACAATGATAAGGAGACAGGAAACTATGGTATGTCCATTTAATTCTGCCATGGAGTCTATTGTATACCGTTTGAAATTCTCTTTTTTTCTCTTAATTATGTCGTGTAACACTGGTTTTGTTGCTCGTTCGTCGTAGTCGATTCCGCGATTCTTCAACAATTCTTGCATTACACGCTTTAGGGAATTCGACACTGGTGCTTTGTTTATTTCCACGGAATGATAGGGTGCACTATCCATTATAATAACACTCTGTTCTGGGATGTTCGGCAGGAGCTAGTTAGTAAACCAATATCCATTTCCTCGTGGTAATCCTTAGTGAATTTCGATTTAAACACTAGTAGTGCATTAGGGATATATCCACTAGATGTTCCAGCATGCACACCAATGACTAGAACTCTTTCCCAATGGCACACGCAAAGGTGTTCCTGTTCGTTAATTGCGGAAATCCATATTTTCCCGTTTGACTGATTGACGTTCACCCAAGTTTCGTCCAAGTAGATAAGGGGCCGCCCAGTATTCCGCAGATGCTGCATTTGCCGTAAAAACTGAAATCGTTTCACCATGACATCGGCTTTCTCCATCATGAATTTGCATCCTAGATTGTTCCTTGCATAACGAAATCCCATGCTCTTCGTTATCTCACGTAAAGCCCACCTGCTTCAACTGAAAATATCTGCCTCTTTTAATGCTTGCAGAATGTCATTTAAACTGGGCATTTAAACTGTGCTTGTTGGATGTCTGGTCGTTTCGTTCCTGGTGTTCTAACAACGGTCCCGTTTTCGTCTACTTTATTCTTTTCTTGCAAACTTCTGTATATTGAAGTGCGAGATACACCAGTAGCTGCGGCGGTTCTTTCCATGACCTGTGTCATGGATATTGTTGGTTTACCCGATGTTAACGCCTCCAGTTCATCAGCAAAAATCTTATGTACCAAACATACAATTTCCCGTACATCAGATTGAAGAGGTTTCCCCTTTTTTCCAACACCAGCTTGGAACAATACGATTACCAACAGAATGAGCAGGACTAAACACATCACCAGCATTTCCATATTTCACTGTCAATATTAAGGGCTATATGTACACAAGCAGCCCGTACACTCGTCGAAACACCTATTACCGACGGACGCAGATTAGGCTGTCGCGGATAGCCGCGGCGATGTGTTGTCATCCCTCCCCTATCACAAACACGGGTAGTGCTAAGTAGGCCATGTTCCAACTTAGACCAGACGGACTGTAGTGGCAATAATGGAAGCGAGTAATGCACCGGATGTTAAAACTTTCACTGCTACAGTTCATGGTCCCTGGCAGGAAAGCAGCGAGTCAGTACGTCAGTAAACAATTCCAGATAAACAGTGATATCTCGTCCATCTGGTCGCTCTTGCGATAGTAGTACCAACCTAAGAATGAGTTTTTTTGGGTAGTGTAACGCCCGCTTTTACTACATACGGTACCGCAGGCGGTGACACTGATAATACATGGAATGAAAATGGAGTAGCGGTGGAATGAGATGGCGGCGTAACCCAGAGAACCCTTAGGAAACCCGCCCCAGCGCCGCAAATCCCACATGCGGTTGTCTGGGATCGAACCCGGTCCGCTTTGGTGAGAAGTGAATGGTCTAAACACTCGGCCACGGCGCGGCCTTAGAATGAGTATTCACGCTAGATCAAAGCAAAGAAGTCACTCAAAGTAGCGGAACTTAAATGTTATTTTCAATTCATGCAGTACATTTAGCTTTTACAACGTAAACGATGTTTTCAACTACTCCGACTTTCTCCCACTGATCATTTTCTACCTTTTCTATATTTTTCAAAAACCGTGGCAGTCTGTTTCGGTCACAAGTGATATACCCTCGAATGTTATATCGTGCAATTCATGTAAGAATAAGTCACCCGTTACATTTCTCTAACTATTCGCCCAAGCTAGTTCTATGGTATTGAGATCACACGTGTATGGGAGCAAGTAAACGATATAATAATAAAAGATACATATGTCTGCTGCTTTAAGAGCCTCCTAAAGGGTTGCTTGTTTCAGTCATCCTATAAAGATTTTTTCGCATAGAACTGTCACTCTGAATACAACCACAATATCATTGCAGATTTCACAGCACTCCTAGGCGGGGGTTTATCTACTTATACACTCATTTTTTCTTTGCTTCCGAAATAACGCTAAACCGAAATTAAGAGATATTAGCATATTGGCTAGCAAACATAGCGGGAGTAATATTGGACGGAAGTTGGCAACGAAATCAGCAGTAATGTTATCTAGGATGTTTACAATCAGTTGCTTTGCTGTTTGTGCAGGTGAGGTTTGTTATCTATTTTGTGCGTGCGTGAATTTCGATTTTAGTGTTTCTCGTGTTATTATCGTTATTGCAATAATATGGCTACCGGTTCGTCGGAATCGAAGGAAAAAAACGGCTCATAGAAGAGCCTCTAACGAGCTGCCTCAAAGGTTTTTGTGTGAACTTGCAACCAAACATTAGGATGTGGCATTTGAGAGGGAAATCGGAAGAATTACACAAGTTTGACAATTATTTCTTCTAGCGTCCAGATAGTATAATATAATTTGACATATTTGCGTAACAAGAACAAATAACCTCACAAAGTGACTTCTCCATACATTATATGCAACACTGTATTGTTCCATATGCGAACACCTGTTTTGTCATTTCACTAGATCAGGCATCGGCCACCATGTACTCAGTGAGGTATCAGTATGACGTCTCAACATGCAACCCGCAATGCACATGACGTAATGTAGAACAGGGGATGGCATTGACCTTCGTTCAGTGTCAGTGCTGGACTCGCTCGCTACAGAGTACAATAAGGAATAGTACACATACTTGAATCCAGCTATTTTGGTCTACGACACTTTATATAGGCCTAGATATTTGAGCAATATATTTCAGTTCACTTCTATTTGCAATGTACCATGAAAATCTAGTGATATATCACAAGTAGCCACTCTCAGTATAGCACGCAAATTAACATCTGTTAATCACGATACAAGATTTTTTAGATTCAGTTTCTTTTCTTCTACATATTTCTTAAATGCTTGAAATAATTCTGTCCCTGTTGTATGTTCCGTAAGTGGAATGACTTCAAGCGTATATTCTTGTATCGAGGGGTTGTTAGTAACTCCACGATTGAAAATTACCAATTGTGCTGTATCAACGTTGTCAGTGCTTTCATTCAACTCGAGAGAAACGGCTATAAATTCATGGACCTTGGTTTGTAGCCTTTTTTTCGGCTATTTCTGCTATTTTATGTATCCTTCTCAGTATGGTTCGTGGTGATAATGCAATATTACTAAAAATATCATATTGTTCAGGAAAAATTATGTTGGCAACTTTACTCTAACATTTTTTATGAAAATATCTCCACCACTAAAACACCTCAGTGACTGAGCAATCTCCAAAGCAATAGCATAGCTGGCGTAAAGTTGTCTATCAGTTATAATATTTGAATTAATATTAGGTGTATTATCTGAATATTGCTCTTCGAGCTGTTGCAGTTGGTTAGTCCAATCTAGACCTGAAAAAAAAAAGAATAAAATGAATAAAGGACACTACGTCAGTGTTATGCTACTTTAAATCGTGGTGTAAATTTATGAACACATGCTTGTCTATAATTGTATGGTGATCTTATGACATGTATCATAATGTCGCTTGATGTTCCATTGATAAGTGCCTTTTTGAACTTTAGAGCACAACAAGCACCTTACGTTCCTTACAGGATGAGAGAAGAAATCGTCGAAGTGCTATTCTAGGTATCAAATGTAATAGACCAGGAATAATTAGATGCACTCTAATTCTATGAATATACTAAGACTAAGTTAAATAAACTAATATCCTTCAAAGTTATAAATAAAGAAATTTATCTTTAAGTCTTAGTATTAATTTACACTTTCACAGACATATTTAGAAGTACAGGTAAATACGACAGGACAGTCCGCCCGTGATCGGTGTGTATGTAGTGCCAGTTAAGGCTGCGAGGGAGGGGGAGACAGAGTAAGCGCTGCCCCTGACACGTCATAGTTGCGAGGCCTCGTTGAGTACATGTTTGCCGATGCCTGCACTAGATCATCATCAGCAAGGTAATAAATGTCCTCAGCAGTTTAACATCATTTAACACTTCCATACCATTTCACCTGTATTCAGACTTTAAGCATCAGCAGTGGACACTAAACAGACACAGCTTGTGAATTTATACACCCACCATTATTTTCACAATCACAGGAATACCTTTAACTCCAACTTTCCATTGTGCATATCCTAGAAATAAAGAAAAACATAATGAAATGAATAACAACATTTATGTAGAACTAGTATAATTCCAGAACAGAAACATTTACATTACCACTGTATGAGCATGCAGCACGCTATCCGTTAAATCTACGAGCCGCAACTGCCTTTAGTAAAGCATAATTTATAATGTGAATTCACAGTAAACTCTAATGCTTAAATGAAATTCATGTGCAATTGTCTACAGACTTGGCCAACTGGAAAGTATACGATTCTATTTGAGTTTTAACATACCCGTTTTAAAATAGTGCTTCTTGCCAGCACATACATTTAATTACTGATCCAAAAAAGGAACTTGTATAACATAAATGTATTTGTAGAATATGATGCAGAAGTTTACGAAGCACTTTCACCGACGGTTACTCCAACATGATTTAACAAGAAGCCTATAAGTACAAAAAAAAAAAAAAAAAAAAATCAAGTTAGTGTAATTTGCAACACTAATGTTTCTGATAAGATTTGTGTGCGTCGGTATGTGTGAAAGATCAAAATATTTCAGGAAACGCAGGTACACAAATTTGAAACTGGGGTGTTTGGGTAGTCGTTGAGGTGAAGCTTCAGAAATAGCAGCCTGTGTAGAACCGAGACCTCCTACAAAAACCAGAGCAGCGATGTCCAACATTTGCGAAAGATGGGAGTTTGGGTTTACCTCCTTACACTTTATGCTGATTTTGCCTCTCTTTAGCTCCCAGCGGTGCATTGTGTTGCAGTGGCGCGTGGGTTACATGTACGTTGCACATGAAAGCACTTTCAAATCTTATACGAAAGGCATCTGTTCATTAGTGACTTCTTTGGTACTGTTTACGTGTAAGAAGTCTATCAATATTTGGCGACAAAGTGGAAGTGCATAGTCTTAGAAGATACACCAAGTGATCGTCGTGTAATCCATTGTGATACTGACTTTTAATGTAGTTCAATTTGGAGAAAGTCTGTTCACAAATATATGTAAAGCTATACACACTCTTATACACAGTATTCCTGCAAATGCTTATTTCTCTATCTACTTTTTTTTAATCGACATAAGCATTTTCAGAAAGTAACGTACTGATAATTTTCTTGTAGGCGCAAGGGGAATATGGGAATACAGTAGGCTTTAAATGATAGCGAAATGTTTTAAGAGCTGGTTGCTATGCGATGATTTTGAAATCCCGTTCTCTTTGCAATACCAAGAGATAAAAGGATGAATAATATATTCCTACTTGAAAAAAAGCATAAGTATTGGCAAATTCAAACAAATGAGAAAAAATGTCTCAGAAATGGTCAACTCAAAAGAAAAACGAAGTATTTTACATAAATTGTGTGTTTTAATTACATTTTAATTTATCGCTGAATACTGAATGTCTGTCACTCTGAAGGTGTGGAGTGGGAAATAGCCGCTCGTTGCGTAAGGTTGCACATCCCTGAGCTAGAGTACTGGTTAGATCTGAGAAAATGAAAATAGAACTAAATGGAACGTTTAGCTGTTGCTAATCATCAAAAAATATTTTCTGGTCTGTAGATCAGTGGTGTCAAGGACATTGAGCATACAGCTGTGTTACGCGCCTTTGCGTGCCGGCGTGCTAAAGTGAACAGAGGTGGACAACATTGACGTTACGGTCTATGCACGGTAGTGTCACCATAAGGCATCATACCGCTTGTCTATGTGTCTTCGCAGGCTACTGGGACTGGAGTATACTGATGCATGCATAGGAGTGAACAACGACCAGTGGCGGACAAGACTTAATATTATGTATGGACAGCTTTAATAAATGAAAGTAGATTATGCTATCACAGCTTTCGCCGTAACACAACAAAATATAACTTGGATACTGTTATCTTCACTAGTAAGTTATCAAGTCAAAATATATACTTATTATTAAAACACTAAATTACAGATCAATCTGGTTGTAGTAGAAATAATATTGCAGTGCAGATAATCTCAAGTTGCAATGTCGTCACATTCACTTGTAGATTTTTTTTTTTTTTTTTCATGCCAAATTAGCTACATCCGGTGATTCATTACTAGAACACGCAAGTCAAATGGTAGTCACCATATTCTTATCGGACGTTTAGCCCTTAATCTTGGCTTTGTTAACTTTATATATAAAACACTTCACATATGTAAGTGCTGGCAAACATTGCCATAATTCGTACTGCAAATTTGCGAATATTTGTAAGAAGCAATTACATACAGGCCAGTGTGCGTATGCTTTAATAGCGTTCTAATCCTTTGCTACGTTCATGGTTACTGTCAGTTGTCTTTTGTATACTTTGTTCAGAGTCTTTTGAGACAGTGGGAGGGGCAGGTTGCTCGTGCCGTAAGTCACTTACGCGTGCTGGTACACGCAAAATGCGCTGTTGCAACATTTCCATCCCTTTTTACTTTTGTTGCATTGTTTACATGGTTTTACTTTATTTATTTGGCATTGCTTTAACAGCCTATTCTCACGCTGGGACGAATTTAATATAAAAAAAAACTAGAGTACATAATGATCGTATTTACTTGCACTAAATTATTTTTATTCCTTTATTTTATATACCAGGTGAGTCAGCTGTCCCTTATTCTCGAGTTTTATGCAATCCGCATTTTATACTCCAACATGAAAACATCAACCCCATTACTAGGTTCTACCCGCGTATTTAATATGGATGTTTAACACTCGATGAAATTAGTGCTAATATAGATGTTATCACATCGCTTTTTAACATATTCGTAATTAGACAGCTGATGTTTGCACTTCTGCAAATGTTCACTTGAACCAGCGAATATTACATCTTAAAAGGGTTGTTCACCTCACACCTTACTGGAAAGCTCAGTTGGAACGAGCGCAAGACACCCAAGTAATCTGTCTCCTGTGAAGGTGGTTCGAATCACCTGCATGTACTGGTTTTTTTTTTTTTTTTTTTTTTTTTTTTTTTTTTTTTTTTTTTTTTTTTTTTTACCGTGCAATCCTCACAATTTACAAATTATTATTCTGAAAACGGTTATTATATTCATTTTTGTTGCTTTATTTATGTTTTATGGCATTGTTTGATGTTTCTTTATTGGTGAACTACAATTAGGTAGTTGTTTAAACATACCTATAGGTAGGTGCAATTGAAATAAGGATCATTTATACACAGGGTTGAACAGATTTACAAGCCACTGCAATATGCTGATGAAGGGTTTCTGGATTGTCCAGCTCCTCTGCATAAATGCGTTCTTTCAAATAACTCTAGAAGAAGAAGTCAAGGGGTGTCAGATCAGGTGATCTGGCAGGCCAAGAGACTGGTCCTTGTCTTCCTATCCAATGACCAGGATGTGCAGCATTCAAATGATTGCAGACGATCCTCGACCGATACGGAGAAGCGCCATCGTGTTGAAACCACATCGTCATTCGCTCCTACAGTGGCATATTTCCTAATAATAAGAGGTGAGGTACGGAGGAATTCCAGGTAGCGTGCTCCTGTTAGATTCACCTCGAAGAATAATGGTTCAACAAGGTAGTCTCCCAAGATTCCACAACAGACATTTACACCCCACTGCTCTTGGAATGCTGCCTCCCTTACCCAATGAGGATTATAAACACTCCAATAGCGCATATTGTGACGATTTCCAGTTCCATTGTTGTGGAATCTTGATTCGTGAGAAACCAATATCCTGGATGCGAATCCCACATTACTTGCTACTCGCTCCAGCAACCATTCACAAAAGATCACTCGAGCTTCGAAATCTCTCCCGTGAAGTGATTGGTGTAGTTGCAAACCATAAGAATGGAACTTATTAGTGTTCAATATTCGCACTACAGAAGATTGGCTGATGTTCACCTCCTGAGCAACTGACCGTGTACTAGCATGCGGATTGTTCTGGGTGGCATTCAAAACTGCTTCTGCATTAACACCCGATGTTGCTTGTGCGTGTCTATGAGGAGGCATTCTTGCAAGTGATGCTGTTACACGCAGGCGCCTTTCAACATTCCGGGAGCTATTTGCTGTTGGTTGTCGTATATTCGGATATCTCTCCCGAGATATTTTCTCCAGTGTATTTGTTCTTAGTTCTCCGTATATCAAAAGCATATCTACGTACTCGTCTGTCGAATACATAATGAAAGACTGGCACAAAATATCGTGCGACAGCATACGTGTGGAGAACGCAGGGGTCGGCATTCACAACACAATACAGTCCAATGGCGCAGAAGTCATTATAACTGTTCAATTACAAAATGCAGGCAACCAAAAGCGATTTAAATTATAATGTCCTAAACGCTCAGGGACTTTATAATTAGATTATTGTGAATTCGGTTTCCAAGTTTTGATGAACATAAAAAAAAAAAAATTACAATACTGAGACTCGAACCTATGACATTGGGACTTAGCGCAGAGGACCCGTCACGATCCTATTCAGCTATTTCGAGACTTAACTAAAAGCACGTATCGCGTTCGACAGTACGACTTGCATGCCTGGCGCTATGCCATTGCCACCTCGCGAGTTTTCGGGCTTGATTTAGCCTTTTAAGACAGTTTTAATCATTTGCTGGGCGTTTTAATATTATTACTTAAATGGCAAAAGCTGTTATGCATATTAATTGAGATGCACGAGGCTAGTTCACGCAAAAATGTAAATAAACTGTTGTTTAATAATATGTCCGTTTTGACTGTACGGGTCCATGATGGATGAGGGGTGTCTCTAAATTTTTCCTAATTTTTGGCAGCCAACCCCTGCTCTAAGTACAAGAATCCACCATTTTCTTTTTAGCTGACGTTGTTAGTGTACCCATATGATAGGTCCAATTTTTCCGAGGCGTTTACTGAATTACGTTGCTATGTATACTCTAATAAAAAGTTTGTAAAATCGGCTGGAAACCGGAATTCGCTCTTAGTAAACGAGTCGTATGTTTTTGAGGTGTACTTTAGCGAGGAGTACGTTCTGTCCCTTAAACCGCTGTTTCTCTCAATTTTGCGCATCCCTCTCTTTAAGAACGTCAAGCAATACATTTTAGTAAGCGCAAAACTGGACTAAGGCACACATGTCGTTTGATGAGTGGCCTAACTTCCAAAAAAATAAGGCGCGGCTGACTCACCTGGTATGTAAATATATAGTTGGTACTCATATGTTCCCCACAAAAAGAACGAAAGAAGGAAATAGAAGCAGAAAAACGAAACATTACATTGACATAGATGTGCACTTGGCATTTACTCAATCTTAGTATATTATAATTTCGTTTTCTTCTTCTCTTTGTTCTTCATTCTCCGAAGACAACGAAGTAGTCATCAAGTCACGAACGGTTTTGTTTTCATCGCATTTCGTATTTTTTGGAGTTGCTTAGTTCTAAATATCTGGTTTGATGGTTCTTCTTACTGCACATCTGGGAACGCCAATGTCAGTCACAGTATCCGCAATCGGCGGACCACACTTGCCGTTCCCTCCTTCAAAGTAATCGCCCACATTTTGAATAATGTGTGCCGTCTGCTTATGTAGTGGTTTTCCACATCCTATAGGTGAGGCTTTATAAGTGGCAGATGCCTTACCTGTTTCCCACGGCCGTCACATTTATACAGGCTTAAGAGTTTCGTGCAATCTCTGTTGCGCGCCAGTACTTGCGTCTGAAAGATTGCATAAACCTTGCAACTCTGCCTGGGTTATTTTGGTTTTTATACACGCGCCGACTAAGCGATCTCCTTATCTCCCCCTTCCACTGTCTCAAAAGACTGAACAAAATATAGTGGACCAGTCACCTGCTGATCAGGTATGTAACTCGCTATCACAAAATTCACATGTTCACATGTCTAGATCTGCTGTTTGTTGTAGTAGTGTTTAACGCCCGCTTTTACTACTACGGCACCGCAGGCGGTGACACTGATGATACATGAAGATGGAGCACCGGTGGAATGAGATGGCGGGGGAAACCGGAGTACCCGGAGAAAACCCGCCCTGACGCCGCTTCGTCCACCACGAATACCACAGGCGGGTCCCTGGGATCGAACCCGGGCCGCCTAGGTGGTAGGCGAGCGCGCTAACCGCTCGGCCACGGCGCCGCCGCTGTCTAGATCTGCTGCGCCAAGTATAATAAACTAACATTAATATTGAGTGAGAATTTCATACAAAGGAAAGAAAGTCAGGAAAATTTGCTTGAATTGAGGTTTGTGTTAGAAAGCCGAACCTTTCAATACTTGATATGATGATGGCCCATAAGCCATCCTCAGAGATAAAAGAAATGCATTAATCAAGGTAGACACGCTTGAAGAGCTACCCATGGGTCAACTGAGATGGAGATACATTTTTGTGATGCTTTGATGAGTTCAATAAATTTGCGAAAATCGATTATGTTGGTAGTATTAACAATAAAACATGAGTGTGGAGGATTGTTAATGATTGTGTGCCTGAATATGCTAAAATAGAATGTACTGTCAGACAGTGGCACTGTTCACCGTTGTAAACGTTTTAATGAAACCCTGAAAAACAAAGGAATAAAACGATCATTGCTCATCCCATTTTGCGTCTTGAAAGACGGAGGTGTCTACTTTCGTGTACTTAAAAATATTGGTTTAGATATTGTTCCCTATTAGAGAAAATTATAAACAACGCCATAAGTGCCATAAGTGGGTTTGTGCCTATAAAACTTAGGTTACGAAAGGAAACAAAACCATAATATAAGGAAGTGCCTAAGAATGTAAATGTAAATAAAACTCAGTTAAATGAAGAAGATATATCTAGTATTGCTTTTGAAAAATTAAGACAAAGCCAGAAAAACGAATGTCCAAAAGGTAAGAATGAAAGCATAAGTGGGAAACTGAAATACGTAATTTAATTCTAGTCAAATATAAAATATCACCTTTTATGTTAAAAGGAACAAATAGATGAATGGAAGCGTTATATGCAGGTTTTGCAATAATTGTTTCTAAATTTGCAAAGCATACTTTTGAATTAAAATGCTAATAACAGAAAACAAATGGGTAAATGGTATAGCAGCTCCTCCGTTGTTACAGGACACTGTTAGGTGTCTCTGACTTTTGATAATTTAAGTTGTGGATGCGATTTTGTTGAGGAACGGTTATGGTAAGTACGCATTATGTGCAGCACAAAGCTCTGAAAATTGTAAATACCGTAGAGCTCAAAATTGCCAAAAAAACACACAACACCATACACACCAGACCATACACACACCGCCACACACAGACAAACCACCACGCACACACCGCCACACACATACCACACACACACCCACCCACCCACCCACCCACACACACACACACACACACACCACCACCACCACCATACACAAACAGACACACACACACACCACCACCATACACACACAGACACACACACCAGATCATACACACCCCGTCACATACAGACACACCACCACGCACACACCGCCACACACATACCACACACACCCACCCACCCACCCACACACACACCACCACCACCTCCACCACCACCATACACACCCAGCCACACAGACACACCACCACGCACACACCGCCACACACACACCCACCCACAAACACACACACCACCATACACACAGACACACACACACACCAGACCATACAAAGACACACCACCACGCACACACCACCACACACACACCACGCCATACACACATCGGCACACACACACACATCACCATGAAAACACCGCCACACACATACCACACACACAGACCACACCATACACACACCGCCACACAGACACACCACCACGCACACACCGCCACACACATACCACACAAACACACCACACCATACACACAGCGCACACACACAGACACATCACCATGAAAACACCGCCACACACATACCACACACACAGACCACACCATACACACACCGCCACACAGACACACCACCACGGAAACACCGTCACACACATACCACACAAACACACTACACCATACACACAGCGCACACACACAGACACACAGCACGTACACACCGCCACACACATATAACACACACCACATACAGACACACCACCACACAAATACCACACACATACACACACACACATACACACACACACACACACCAATCCATACACACACCGCCACACACACAGACACATCATCACGCACACACCGCCACACACAAACCACACACACACAGACACACCATTACGCACACACCACAACACACATACCACACATGCCACACACACACCATACACACACCGCCACACACACAGACACAACACCACACACATACCACACACACAACACCATACCATACACACACCGCCACATACAGACACACCGCCACACACATACCACACACACCACACCATACCATACACACACCGCCACACACAAGCACACACCGCCACACACACCATACACACACCGCCACACACACAGACACAACACCACACACATACCACACACACCACACCATACCATACACACACCGCCACACACATACCACACATGCCACACACACACCATACACACACCGCCACACACACAGACACAACACCACACACATACCACACACACAACACCATACCATACACACACCGCCACATACAGACACACCGCAACACACATACCACACACACAACACACATACCATACACACACCGCCACATACAGACACACCGCCACACACATACCATACACACACCGCCACATACAGACACAACACCACACACATACCACACACACAACACACATACCATACACACACCGCCACATACAGACACACCGCCACACACATACCATACACACACCGCCACATACAGACACACCGCCACACACATACCACACACACCACATCATACCACACACACACCGCCACATACAGACACATCACCACACCACACCATACACACACCGCCACACAGAGACACACCACCACGCACACACCGCCACACACACCCACCCACAAACACACATACACCACCACCATACACACAGACACACACACCAGACCATACACAGACACACCACCACGAACACACCACCACACACACACCACGCCATACACACATCGGCACACACAGACACATCACCATGAAAACACCGACACACACATACCACACACACAGACCACACCATACACACACGGCCACACAGACACACCACCACGGGCACACCGCCATACACATACCACACAAACACACCACGCCATACACACATCGGCACACACAGACACATCACCATGAAAACACCACCACACACATACCACACACACAGACCACACCATACACACACCGCCACACAGACACACCACCACGCACACACCGCCACACACAAGCACACACCGCCACACACATACCACACACACCACACCATACCATACACACACCGCCACATACAGACATATCACCACACCACACCATACACACACCGCCACACACACACACACCACCACACCACAACCTACACACACCGCCACATACAGACACATCACACCACCACACCATACACACACCGCCACACACAGACACATCACCACACCACATCATACACACACCGCCAAACACAGACACACCACCACACCACACCATACACACATACCACACACACCACACCATACACACCCCGCCACACACAGACACACCACCACGCACACACCGCCACACACATACCACACACACCACACCATACCATACACACACCGCCACACGCAGACCCACACCGCCACACACATACCATACACACCACACCCTACTATACACACATCGCCACACACATGCACACACCTGCACACATACCACACACACCACACCATACACTCACCGCTACCCACAGACACACCGCCACACACATACCTTACACACACCGCCACACACATACCACACACACCACACCATACACACACACCATGCACACAACGCCACACACACGCACACACCTCCACACACATACCATACCATACACACACCGCGACATACAAACACACCACCACACCATACACACACCGCCACACACAGACACACCACCACACCACCCCATACACACATACCATGCACACACAGACACACCACCACACCACACCATACACACATACCATACACACACCGCCACACACACGCACACACCTCCACACACATACCATACCATACACACACCGCAACACACAAACACACCACCACACCTTACACACATACCATACACACACCGCCACACACAGACACATCACCACACCACCCCATACACACATACGATGCACACACAGACACACCACCACACCACACCATACACACATACCATGCACACACAGACACACCACCACACCACCCCATACACACATACCATGCACACACAGACACATCACCACACCACACCATACACACATACCATGCACACACAGACACACCACCACACCACACCATACACACATAA
This sequence comes from Tenodera sinensis, assembly GCA_030765045.1. Lineage (NCBI taxonomy): Eukaryota > Metazoa > Arthropoda > Insecta > Mantodea > Mantidae > Tenodera > Tenodera sinensis. The sequence goes on from CM060964.1 coordinate 171,275,090, forward strand.
CATGCACACACAGACACACCACCACACCACCCCATACACACATACCATGCACACACAGACACACCACCACACCACACCATACACACATACCATAAACACATCGCCACACACAGACACACCACCACACCACACCATACACACATACCATACACACACCGCCACAGACACACACGCCAACACACCACACCATACACACATACCATACACACCACACACCGCCACACACATACAACACACCACACCATACACACACAGACACATACCGCCATACACCACCACACCACACCATACACACACAGACACACACCTCCACGCCACACTTCACACACAGACACACCTCCACACACCACCACGCCACACCACACACACACACACAGACACACACCGCCACACACCACCACGCCACACCATACACTCACACAGACACACAGCCACACACCACCACGCCCCACCATACACTCACACAGACACACACCGCCACACACCACCACGCCCCACCATACGCACACACACAGACACACACAGCCACACACCACCACACCACACCATACACACACAGACACACACCGCCACACACCACCACGCCGCACCATACAAACACAGACACACACCGCCACACACCACCACGGCACACCATACACACACAGACACACACCGCCACACACCACCACGCCACACCATACACACACAGAGACACACAGCCACACACCACCACACCACACCATACACAAACAGACACACACCGCCTCACACCACCACACCACACCATACACACACAGACACACACCGCCACACACCACCACGCCACACCATACACACACAGACACACACCACCACACTCCACCATACACGCAGACACACACCGCCACGCCACACCATACACACAGACACACACCCCCACACACTACCACACCAAACCATACACACAGACCAACACCGCCACACACCACCACACCACACCATACACACACAGATACACACCGCCACACACGATCACGCAACACCATACACACACAGCCACACACCGCCACACACCACCACGCCACACCATACACACACCGCCCCACATCACCACACCACACCATACACACAGACACATATCGCCACACACCATCACACCACACCATACACATACACCGCCACACACCACCACACCACACCGTACACACACATAGACACATACCGCCATACACCACCACAACACACCATACACACAGAGACACACACCGCCACACACCACCATGCCACACCATACACACACAGGTACACACAACCACACCACACCATACACACACCGCCACACACAGACACACCACCACGCCACACCATACACACAGACACACACCGACACACTCCACCACGCCACACCATACGCACACACACAGACACACACCGCCACAGACCACCACACCACACACACACACAGACACACACCGCCACACACCACCACGCCACACCATACACTCACACAGACACACAGCCACACACCACCACGCCCCACCATACACTCACACAGACACACACCGCCACACACCACCACGCCCCACCATACGCACACACACAGACACACACAGCCACACACCACCACACCACACCATACACACACAGACACACACCGCCACACACCACCACGCCGCACCATACAAACACAGACACACACCGCCACACACCACCACGGCACACCATACACACACAGACACACACCGCCACACACCACCACGCCACACCATACACACACAGAGACACACAGCCACACACCACCACACCACACCATACACAAACAGACACTCACCGCCTCACACCACCACACCACACCATACACACAGACACACACCGCCACACACCACCACGCCACACCATACACACACAGACACACACCACCACACTCCACCATACACGCAGACACACACCGCCACGCCACACCATACACACAGACACACACCCCCACACACTACCACACCAAACCATACACACAGACCAACACCGCCACACACCACCACACCACACCATACACACACAGATACACACCGCCACACACGATCACGCAACACCATACACACACAGCCACACACCGCCACACACCACCACGCCACACCATACACACACCGCCCCACATCACCACACCACACCATACACACAGACACATATCGCCACACACCATCACACCACACCATACACATACACCGCCACACACCACCACACCACACCGTACACACACATAGACACATTGCGCCACACACCACCACACCACACCATACACTCACAGACACACACCGCCACACACCACCACGCCACACCATGCACACACACCGCCACACACCACCACACCACACCATACACACAGACACATACCGCCACACTCCACCACCACACCATACACACACAGACACACACCGCCACACACCACCACGCCACACCATACACACAGACACAGACCGCCACACACCACCACGCCACAGCATACACACACAGACACACACCGCCACACACCACCACGCCACACCATACACACACACAGACACACGCCGCACCATACACACACAGACACACACCGCCACGCCACACCATACACACACAGACACACACCGCCACACAGCACCTCGCCACACCATACATCCACAGACACACACCGCCATACTCCACCATACACACAGACACACACCGCCAGACACACAGACACACGACCGCACCACACCATACACACATACCATACACACAGCGCCACACAGAGACACCACCACACCACACCAGACACACACATACCATACAGACACCGCCACACACAGACACCACCACACCACACCATACACACATATACCATACACACACCGCCAGACACACAGACACGCCACCACATCACACCATACACATACCGCCACACACCACCATACCACACCATACACACACAGACACACTCCGCTACACAACACCACGTGACACCATACACACACAGACACACACCGCCACACACCACTACGTCACACCATACACTCACACAGACACAAACCGCCACACACCATCACACCACACTATACACACACAGACACACACCGCCACACACCACCACGCCACACCATACACACACAGACACACACCGCCACACAGCACCACGCCACACCATACACACACAGACACACACCTCCACACACCATCACGCCACACCATACACACACACAGACACACACCACCACACCACACCATACACACACCCCCACACACAGACACACCACCACGCCACACCATACACACAGACACACACCGACACAAACCACCACGCCACACCATACGCACACACACAGACACACACCGCCACACACCACCACACTACACCATACACACAGACACACACCGCCACACACCACCACGCCACACCATACACACACAGACACACACCGCCACACACCACCATACATACACAGACACACACCGCCACACCACACCATACACACACAGACACACACCCCCACACACTACCACACCACACTATACACACAGACACACCGCCACACACCACCACGCCACACCATACACACACACCAACACACACCACCACGCCACTAAATATGCACACACACAGACACACACCGCCACAGACCACCACACCACACCATACACACACAGACACACACCGCCACACACCAACACGCCACACCATACACACAGACACACACCGCCACACACCACCATACACACAGACACACACCGCCACATACCGTCACGCCACCCCATACACACACAGACACACCCCCACACACTACCACACCACACCATACACACAGACACACACCGCCGCACACCACCACACCACACCATGCACACAAAGATACACACCGCCACACACGACCACGCAACACCATACACACACAGGCACACACCGCCACACACCACCACGCCACACCATACACACACAGACACACACCGCCACACACCACCACACCACACCATACACACACCGCCACACACCATCACACCACACCATACACATACACCGCCACACACCACCACACCACACCGTACACACACATAGACACATACCGCCATACACCACCACAACACACCATACACACAGAGACACACACCGCCACACACCACCATGCCACACCATACACACACAGGTACACATACCCACACCACACCATACACACACCGCCACACACAGACACACCACCACGCCACACCATACACACAGACACACACCGACACACACCACCACGCCACACCATACGCACACACACAGACACACACCGCCACAGACCACCACACCACACCATACACACAGACACACACCGCCACGCCACACCATACACACGCAGACACACACCGCCACACACCACCATACACACACAGACACACACCGCCACGCCACACCATACACACACAGACACACACCGCCGCACACCACCACACCACACCATCCTCACACAGATACACACCGCCACACACGACCACGCAACACCATATACACAACGGGCACACACCGCCACACACCACCACGCCACACCATACACATAGACACACACCGCCACACACCACCACACCACACCATACACACACACCGCCATACACCATCACACCACACCATACACATACACCGCCACACACCACCACACCACACACACACATAGACACATACCGCCAGACACCACCACAACACACCATACACACAGAGAGACACACACCGCCACACACCACCTCGCCACACCATGCACACACACCGCCACACACCACCACACCACACCATACACACAGACACATTCCGCCACACACCACCACACAACACCATACACACACAGACACACACCGCCACACACAAGCTGGCCACACCATACACACACAGACACACACCGCCACACACCACCACGCCACACCATACACACACAGACACACACCGCCACACAGCACCACGCCACACGATACACACACACAGACACACACCGCCACACCCCACCACAGAACACCATACACACAGACACACCACCACGCCACACCATACACACACACAGACACACACCGCCACACACCGCCACACACCACCACGCCACACCATACACACACACCGCCACACATCACCACACCACACCATACACACACAGACACATACCGCCACACACCATCACACCACACCATACACGCACACCGCCACACACAACCACACCACACCGTACACACACATAGACAGTTACCGCCACACACCACCACGCCACACCATGCACACACACCGCCACACACCACCACACCACACATACACACAGACACACACCGCCACACACCACCACACCACACCACACCATACACACACAGACACATACCGCCACACACCAACAACACCACATCATACACACACAGACACACACCGCCACACACCACCATGCCACACCATACACACACAGGTACACACAACCACACCACACCATACACACACCGCCACACACAGACACACCACCACGCCACACCATACACACAGACACACACCGACACACACCACCACGCCACACCATACGCACACACACAGACACACACCGCCACAGACCACCACACCACACCATACACACAGACACACACCGCCACACACCACCACGCCACACCATACACACCCAGACACACACCGCCACACACCACCATACACACACAGACACACACCGCCACGCCACACCATACACACACAGACACACACCGCCGCACACCACCACACCACACCATCCTCACACAGATACACACCGCCACACACGACCACGCAACACCATATACACAACGGGCACACACCGCCACACACCACCACGCCACACCATACACACAGACACACACCGCCACACACCACCACACCACACCATACACATACACCGCCATACACCATCACACCACACCATACACATACACCGCCACACACCACCACACCACACACACACATAGACACATACCGCCAGACACCACCACAACACACCATACACACAGAGAGACACACACCGCCACACACCACCACGCCACACCATGCACACACACCGCCACACACCACCACACCACACCATACACACAGACACATTCCGCCACACACCACCACACAACACCATACACACACAGACACACACCGCCACACACAAGCTGGCCACACCATGCACACACAGACACACACCGCCACACACCACCACGCCACACCATACACACACAGACACACACCGCCACACAGCACCACGCCACACGATACACACACACAGACACAAACCGCCACACCCCACCACAGAACACCATACACACAGACACACCACCACGCCACACCATACACACACACAGACACACACCGCCACACACCATCACACCACACCATACACGCACACCGCCACACACAACCACACCACACCGTACACACACATAGACAGTTACCGCCACACACCACCACGCCACACCATGCACACACACCGCCACACACCACCACACCGCACCATACACACAGACACACACCGCCACACACCACCACACCACACCACACCATACACACACAGACACATACCGCCACACACCAACAACACCACATCATACACACACAGACACACACCGCCACACACCACCAAGCCACACCATACACACACAGACACACATCGCCACACACCACCACGCCACACCATACACACAGACACACACCGCCACACACCACCAAGCCACACCATACACACACAGACACACACCGCCACACACCACCACACTACACCATACACACAGACACACTCCGCCACACACCACCACGCCACACCATACACACACAGACACACACCGCCACACACCACCACGCCACACCACACCATACACACACAGACACATACCGCCACACACCATCACACCACACCATACACACACCGCCACACACCACCACACTTCACCGTACACACACATAGACACTTACCGCCACAAACCACCACGACACACCACACCATACACACACAGACACACACCATCACGCCACACCATACACACAGACACACACCACCACACACCACCACGCCACACCATACACACAGACACACACCGCCACACACCACCACGGCACACCATACGCACACACACCGCCAGACACCACCACGCCACACCACACACAGAGACACACACCGCCACACAACACCACGCCACACCATACACACACAGACACACACCGCCACACATCACCACACCACACCACACCACCACACCACACCACCACACCACACCATACACACACCGCCACACACCACCGTACACACACAGACAGACACCGCCACACACACAGACACACACCGCCACACACAACGACACACCACCACGCCACACCATACACACACAGACACATACCGCCACACACCATCACACCACACCATACACACACCGCCACACACCACCACACCACACCGTACACACACATAGACACATACCGCCACACACCACCACACCACACCATACACACACAGACACACACCGCCACACACCACCACGCCACACCATGCACACACCGCCACACACCACCACACCGCACCATACACACACAGACACACACCGCCACACACCACCACGCCACACCATACGCACACACACAGACACACACCGCCACAGACCACCACACCACACCATACACACAGACACACACCGCCACGCCACACCATACACACGCAGACACACACCGCCACACACCACCATACACACACAGACACACACCGCCACGCCACACCATACACACACAGACACACACCGCCGCACACCACCACACCACACCATCCTCACACAGATACACACCGCCACACACGACCACGCAACACCATATACACAACGGGCACACACCGCCACACACCACCACGCCACACCATACACACAGACACACACCGCCACACACCACCACACCACACCATACACACACACCGCCATACACCATCACACCACACCATACACATACACCGCCACACACCACCACACCACACACACACATAGACACATACCGCCAGACACCACCACAACACACCATACACACAGAGAGACACACACCGCCACACACCACCACGCCACACCATGCACACACACCGCCACACACCACCACACCACACCATACACACAGACACATTCCGCCACACACCACCACTCAACACCATACACACACAGACACACACCGCCACACACAAGCTGGCCACACACAGACACACACCGCCACACACCACCACGCCACACCATACACACACAGACACACACCGCCACACAGCACCACGCCACACGATACACACACACAGACACACACCGCCACACCCCACCACAGAACACCATACACACAGACACACCACCACGCCACACCATACACACACACAGACACACACCGCCACACACCGCCACACACCACCACGCCACACCATACACACACCGCCACACATCACCACACCACACCATACACACACAGACACATACCGCCACACACCATCACACCACACCATACACGCACACCGCCACACACAACCACACCACACCGTACACACACATAGACAGTTACCGCCACACACCACCACGCCACACCATGCACACACACCGCCACACACCACCACACCACACATACACACAGACACACACCGCCACACACCACCACACCACACCACACCATACACACACAGACACATACCGCCACACACCAACAACACCACATCATACACACACAGACACACACCGCCACACACCACCATGCCACACCATACACACACAGGTACACACAACCACACCACACCATACACACACCGCCACACACAGACACACCACCACGCCACACCATACACACAGACACACACCGACACACACCACCACGCCACACCATACGCACACACACAGACACACACCGCCACAGACCACCACACCATACACACAGACACACACCGCCACACACCACCACGCCACACCATACACACCCAGACACACACCGCCACACACCACCATACACACACAGACACACACCGCCACGCCACACCATACACACACAGACACACACCGCCGCACACCACCACACCACACCATCCTCACACAGATACACACCGCCACACACGACCACGCAACACCATATACACAACGGGCACACACCGCCACACACCACCACGCCACACCATACACACAGACACACACCGCCACACACCACCACACCACACCATACACATACACCGCCATACACCATCACACCACACCATACACATACACCGCCACACACCACCACACCACACACACACATAGACACATACCGCCAGACACCACCACAACACACCATACACACAGAGAGACACACACCGCCACACACCACCACGCCACACCATGCACACACACCGCCACACACCACCACACCACACCATACACACAGACACATTCCGCCACACACCACCACAAAACACCATACACACACAGACACACACCGCCACACACAAGCTGGCCACACCATACACACACAGACACACACCGCCACACACCACCACGCCACACCATACACACACAGACACACACCGCCACACAGCACCACGCCACACGATACACACACACAGACACACACCGCCACACCCCACCACAGAACACCATACACACAGACACACCACCACGCCACACCATACACACACACAGACACACACCGCCACACACCATCACACCACACCATACACGCACACCGCCACACACAACCACACCACACCGTACACACACATAGACAGTTACCGCCACACACCACCACGCCACACCATGCACACACACCGCCACACACCACCACACCGCACCATACACACAGACACACACCGCCACACACCACCACACCACACCACACCATACACACACAGACACATACCGCCACACACCAACAACACCACATCATACACACACAGACACACACCGCCACACACCACCAAGCCACACCATACACACACAGACACACATCGCCACACACCACCACGCCACACCATACACACAGACACACACCGCCACACACCACCAAGCCACACCATACACACACAGACACACACCGCCACACACCACCACACTACACCATACACACAGACACACTCCGCCACACACCACCACGCCACACCATACACACACAGACACACACCGCCACACACCACCACGCCACACCACACCATACACACACAGACACATACCGCCACACACCATCACACCACACCATACACACACCGCCACACACCACCACACTTCACCGTACACACACATAGACACTTACCGCCACAAACCACCACGACACACCACACCATACACACACAGACACACACCATCACGCCACACCATACACACAGACACACACCACCACACACCACCACGCCACACCATACACACAGACACACACCGCCACACACCACCACGGCACACCATACGCACACACACCGCCAGACACCACCACGCCACACCACACACAGAGACACACACCGCCACACAACACCACGCCACACCATACACACACAGACACACACCGCCACACATCACCACACCACACCACCACACCACACCACCACACCACACCACCACACCACACCATACACACACCGCCACACACCACCGTACACACACAGACAGACACCGCCACACACACAGACACACACCGCCACACACAACGACACACCACCACGCCACACCATACACACACAGACACATACCGCCACACACCATCACACCACACCATACACACACCGCCACACACCACCACACCACACCGTACACACACATAGACACATACCGCCACACACCACCACACCACACCATACACACACAGACACCCACCGCCACACACCACCACGCCACACCATGCACACACCGCCACACACCACCACACCGCACCATACACACACAGACACACACCGCCACACACCACCACGCCACACCATACACACAGACACACACCGCCACACACCACCACGCCACACCATACACACAGACACACACCGCCACACACCACCACGTCACACCATACACACAGACAAACACCGCCACACACCACCACACCATACACACACAGTCACACACCGCCACACACCACCACGCCACAGCATACACACACACACACAGACACACAGCCACACACCACCACGCCATACCATACACTCACACTGACACACACAGCCACACACCACCACGCCACACCATACACACACACCACCACACACCACCACGCCACACCATACACACAGACACACACCGCCACAGTAGGGTATATATAGCGACTTTGCCCCACTTAGCATAAATATCCCATTAATCAAATCCTGTCACGCCCCCCCCCCTCCCCCCTCCCCCTCCCCCTCCCCCTGCCCCTCCACCCCCACATGTGGGAATTTCCAAAAGGTAATAGCGACTCTGCCCCACTTAGCATAATTTCCCCATTAATAATCCGCCCCCTCACACTCCTCTCCCTCCCCCCCCCTTAAGTGACTGGTCTGTCACGATCAGGATGACAAAGGAAGGGTAATTTATGACCCCCGTTCCCCTGACCCTCCTATTCTAGTGTCTGCAGGTGTTTTCGAAAGAAGAACGCGAGGGTAAGAAACCCTACAATGAATGGCCCCCTTTCAGATCTTGATATATTTATGTGACAGTTGGAAATGTTTCCCTCTGACAGTTTTGAAAAGAACAATGCTTCATCTTGCAAGGGGGCGAGCATAGAGGATGACAAAGGAAGGGAAACAGAGAGGGCGGATGGTCTGTCGCGATCAGGATGACAAAGGAAGGGTAATTTATGACCACCGTTCCCCTGACCCTCCTATTCTAGTGTCTGCAGGTGTTTTCGAAAGAAGAACGCAAGGGTAAGAAACCCTACAATGAATGGCCCCTTTCAGATCTTGATATATTTATGTGACAGTTGGAAATGTTTCCCTCTGACAGTTTTGAAAAGAACAATGCTTCATCTTGCAAGGGGGGCGAGCATAGACATCCCCATTTTCCTGTCTGAACAGGCCTAGTGTTTTTCTCTTAACAAAGCAGTCAAAGATCACCACCTGCAGGAAGAAACCTTTTCAATAGCGAAAGGATACTTCTGTATTGACGCGTGGACCACCCATGTGGTCCCCCACTGCGTGGGTTTCCCTGCCTTCCCATTGTGTTGAATGACCGTCCAACCCCTCCAACACTTCAATGCGTTCTTGCTACAAGTGGATGTATTTAATCATCATTTATCTTGACAAGACAAGCGACTGGCTTTAACCCTCACCCCCTACCTACAAAGGGGACCTTCGGTGGCATGTAGGCGTTCTTGCTAGCGTATATAAAGGCATCGCTAAGACACCGTTCCCTCAGTTTGACTTGAGACGTCTAGGAGTGTATTTTTTTGAAGCTTATACACAGCCAGTGAGGAAATTACACTTGTGCTACAGTCACCATTATCTTCATTGAAGGTAAGTCTAGTGTTTTTTCAATTTTCTATACATTATTTAAATGTATTTATTTTAAGATGTGAGATTAGATGGTTTTAAAGGGAAAAGAGAAAACATTATATACACATTGTCTATATGATTTACAAATTATTTTATCACGGTTTTTTCCTTTATATGTTGTTTCGTGTCTATCGCCGCAGTGTTTATATTTAAGGTGATAAATATACCCGTATAAGGCTTAAAACATATTAATTAAACAAGTTTAAAACTAATTTTAATGCTGAGAAAGAAAGTATGAGAGAAAGTATGTTCTGGAAATATTCTATCTAAATGATGGATCTAATACGCAACAATAATAAAAAAATCAATGAAAAAGAACATTGCTAATGATTAAAAACCTAAATATGGTCCTAATATATGTCTAAATTAAACACTTTTATGTCATTTCAGTGAGTCACATCGTTTTTATAGATAGCATTACAATGTGTTCCTACCGTGGAAATTATAGTTATTATCAGGTTTATGTATTTAACATACATACCAACATTGAAATTTATCATATCATTAAACAAAAACAAAGGAAAGGCTAAATATTTTATATATTCAGTCAATTTATGTCCTTGAAATTATCATTTCAGTCAGAATGAGAACTTATAATCAGGGCAACAAGCTGACCCTGGCTGGACGAGCTCGAAGGGCAGCTGTTTCTGAAGGGTCTGCCAGAGGTGTTGCAGAGCCTGAAGCAGACACCTCCCCCATTCAGGAAGATATTATTCCACCACCCCCTGGTTTTGAAGACTCGCCATCGCAGCAGCAAATTGGTGATTGGAGAGACATCCCTGTGGAGGGGTTATGTATTTGCACCAATTGTGGTTACAAGACGGCCCTAATTCAACTACTACAGTCCTTGCAGGGTAAGTTTTCCTTACTAAAAATATATTCTAGCAATATTCTATAACTTTTTCATCATGACTTTTCACATCTTAGCTAACAACACGCTTTGTATACTACTACTACTACTACTACTACTACTACTACTACTACTACTACTACTACTACTATTACTACTACAACTACAACTAGTACTACAACTACTACTACTACTACTACTACTACTACTACTACTACTACTACTACTACTACTACTGCTACTACTACTACTACTACTACTGCTACTACTACTGCTACTACTACTGCTACTACTACTACTACTACTACTACTACTACTACTGCTACTACTACTACTACTACTACTGCTACTACTACTGCTACTACTACTGCTACTACTACTACTACTACTACTACTCCTACTCCTACTCCTGCTATTATTATTATCATCATCATCATTATTAGTATTACGATTACTATTATTGTTATTGTTGCAGTTCTGTTTGAGCTGTTATTTTCTTATAAATAAAACATGGCTTATATAATATATCCTGTATTTAACATTATCTTTCACTTTATTTAATGAGAAATTTTTTCTAACTTTGAAGATACTGAACCTGTGCCTCTTCAGCCTGAAGCAGACACACACGCATCTACTGCTTTGGGTCGAGGCTGTAAGAGACCGCACAGCGATGACAGTGAAGCCCAGGGACTCAGTAGTGAACATCTCTCCAACAACGCTCAGATGGCGCAAACGAGTTCTCTGAACCAGGGGGCTGTTTCAACAAACAGCGCTGCAGACAGCAGAAATATGCCGGGCCCATCATCCGCATCCTCACCATCACCGGCAAAAAGGGTATGTCGGAATGATTATAATGACCTAGAATGTAGGGTTATAGAGTCTGCATTCAAAGGCCGTATATTCAATAGCAAAGTTGAAAATACAGCTGGAATAATGGACCCAAGCGAGTTCCTTAATGCATGCAAGGATCTTGTGATTAAAGAAATGGAATCCACGCTTAAGAAGAGCATGTCTGGGTTAAAGATGAGTTGTTCAATGAACGTCTCATATTTAATCCAGACACCTGATAATGAGAAAGTGGAATCGATATACTTTAATTCCAAGACAAAGGAGATTCAGCGATCATCTAACCTTGATGCAATCTTTCATGCAATGAAAAACGAAATCTTAGAAAACCTGGCCTGTTTTGAAGGCCAAGCAAGTTCAAAGACGCTGTTCGCAATCCACTCTCTGGTCAATAGTGCCGCAGAATACAATCCCCTTCGGGCTTCAGGGTATATTGAGCTGCCGGAATGCATCAAGCGGAAAAAAGCTGTTCTTAATATTAAGAACAGAGATGATTACTGTTTCGCTTGGTGCATGCTGGCTTCAAGATACCCTACAGATAAACACCAGGACCGCATTTCATCATATCCTAGAGATTTGCTATTCAAAGCTTTCAATTACGAGGGAATCACATTTCCCTTTTCATTAGACCAAATTGATCGTTTTGAGAAGCAAAATTCTGAAGTATCTATAGCTGTATTTGCTCTCAATGACAACAACTCGGTGGAGTCTATTCGCAAACCATCTGAGAGGAAGGCTAGCCAGGTCAACATATTAATAATTGAAGAGGGTGACAAGTCTCATTACTGCCTCATAAGGGATATATCGAGGCTCATTAGAAGTCAGATAACTAAGTATCAGGGGAAAATGTGGCTATGCGAGGCATGCATGACAAGGTGTCCCAACGAAGATGCCTTGAGATTGCATAAACTGAAGTGCAATAAATGTCAGATCCTCAAAATGCCTAAGCAGGGAGAGGTTCTCGCATTTAATGCATTTTCAAAGTCTGCTCCTGTGCCTTTTGTTATATATGCGGATATCGAGTCTGTTTTGAGGAAGGTTCACTCATGCGAGCCCTCAGACGCAGCGAGCTGGACCCGAACCATTCAGGAACATGAAGCGATATCGATAGCGCTGAAGGTTATATGCAGGCATGATCAGACCTTGTCGAGGTTCAAGCTCTTCAGAGGTAGCAATGCTCTCAATGACTTCTTCAGCGAACTTAGACGGATCGCTGATGAAGTTATTGAGATATACGGGCATATAGTTCCGATGCATATGTCACCCGAGGACGAGATGGATTTCCTCAATGCTGATCACTGTCACATATGCCTGAAAGGTTTTGCTATAGATGACATTAGAGTGAGGGACCATTCACATATTTCTGGTCATTATTTGGGATGTGCTCATAATGCTTGCAATTTGAATAGAAAGTTGCCGAATTTTATTCCAATTTTTTTTCATTGCTTAAGCAATTATGATAGTCACTTCTTGATTAGACACATGGCTTATGACAATGGGAATATCTCATGTATAGCACAATCTTCTGAGCGCTATCTGGCATTCAGCAAACGGTACAAGGGCATTCAATTCAGGTTCCTCGACAGCTACAAGTTTCTCGATGACAAGTTATCCAGCTTGGCAGATATGTTAAGCGATGATGACTTCAAGGTCACTAATGCCGAGTATTCGAGGCCAGAACACCTAGCCCTCATGAAGTGCAAGGGTATATTCCCCTATACTTATCTTGATGCTGTCGAAAAGCTCCAAGAGGAGGAGCTGCCCCCGATCGAGCTTTTCGATGGCATTTCGGAAGAGGAGTATGCCCATGCACTTAAGGTATGGAAGACCTTCGACATAAAGAATCTCGGGGAATATAGTGACCTTTATCTAAAGACTGATACGCTGCTTTTAGCAGATGTATTCGAGAAATTTAGAGACTTGTCGCTTGAAATGTATCATCTAGACCCTGCCTGGTACTACACCCTACCGTCGCTAGCCTTCGATGCCATGCTTAAGACCACCCAAGTCAAGCTTGACTTGATAAACGATGTCAGTATGATAGAATTTTTCGAGAAAGGTATTCGTGGTGGGCTTTGCACAGTATCAAAGCGGTACTCCAAAGCCAACCACCAATACATGGCAGACTACAATCCTGACCAGAAGACAAACTTTCTATCATATGTTGACATCAATAACTTATACGGGAAGGCCATGATGGAAATGATCCCATATGGCAATCTCAGATGGCTTGAAAGGGATGAAATTGATACCATCGACTTTGCGACGATCCCAGAGGACTCCAAGACAGGATACGTTCTAGAAGTAGACCTAGAGTATCCTGTCCATCTCCACGACATTCATAATGATCTTCCCCTCTGTCCCCAGAGCGAGATACCACCCGGCAGCCAATACAAGAAACTGATTGCAAGTCTAGAGAATAAAAGCAAATATGTCTTGCATTATAAAACCTTGCAGCAGTGCTTAGATCTGGGGCTGTTATTGAGACATATTCATCGGGTGGTATCGTATGACCAATCAGAATGGCTTAAGGTTTACATTAACCTTAATGCCGAGAAGCGAGCCAGGGAAACTTCAAAGTTTGGTCAAGCGCTTTGGAAGAAAATGAACAACGCTGTGTACGGTAAGTTCATTGAAAATGTGCGCAAATACCGTGATTTCCGTATTGTACCTACCTGGAAGCAAGCACGGAAATTAACGGCTCGTCCAACATACGTACGCAGCATAATTTTCAGTGAAAACTTAGTTGGCATAGAGTTGGCTCGAGAGGAGATCCTCATGAACAAACCAATCTACATTGGTCAGGCGATTCTAGACCTTTCAAAATTTATTATGTATGATTTTTTTTATAAAGTAATGAAACCCCAACTGAATGATCTTGTCTTGAATTACATGGACACAGATTCATTCATTTTCGAAACTAGTTCAGATATATATCACTTCATGAAAACACATCCCCAATATTTCGATACTTCAAATTACAGCCATGATAATGTATATGGTATAATGCCAGCCAATAAGAAAAAGATTGGGTTGTTCAAGGATGAGTTGGGTGGAAGGGTGATGACTGAGTATGTTGGTCTTAGAGCAAAACTATACAGCTATAGATATGATCAACATACAGTCACGAAGGCGAAGGGGATTACCAAAGGTGGAATGCGAACAATCACCTTTGAAAATTATTTCGAGTGTCTGAAAGACTTAAACAAAAAGATTTTGGCAAAACAAATTTGCTTCAGAAGCACCAAACATAAAGTTTCGACTGTTGAAATTAACAAAATTGCATTGCATGGAGGAGATACCAAGCGTAAGATGATTGATGGCTCTCATGCAACTCTCGCATGGGGTCATTATTCTCTTAGGTCTGAATAATCAAATCCGACTTCCCTGGCTGCCTCATCACCATCAAATTGTAAATTTTTATATATTTTATTTATTATATTAAATTATTATTGTAAATTTTGTAAATATTTATTATATTCAATTAATATTGTAAATTTTCTATGCATTTTATTTAATATATTTTTGAAAAATTGTATATACTTTATTTTTTAGTTGTTGAATTATTGTATATATATTTTGTATATTGAATAAAAACACATATATTGGAAATGAAAAGACTCTTTATTTCAGAATTATTATCATTGCTACAACAAATCCTTCCTCTCAATCCACTGACTCTCAGGAAATCCATACCATTTAACAAGAATTCTGTTTCCTTGACGCCTCAGAATCTTCTCCACCAAATAGGTGTTAGGATACAGTGTAGAATGAAGTTCATGTCCATAGAATGTTCCCTTTATCACCTCACCATCCTTATCCTTTAGTATGTATGTAGTAGGATTGCTGCGTTTCACTTGAGCCACTTTGAAGATTTCAACACTCCAATTAGCTTGAAAGCCTTTCTCGAAATGTCCCTTATTCTTAGATATCCTCACATAATCACCAACACTAAACTTCCTTGGGCTCATCTTCTCTTTTTGAGGATGATTGTAGTTGTAAACAGTCCGAAGAAGATCATTGTTCCTGACTTCGCTAGGCTTCATCCTGATGGTTGAGTGGTAAGTGTTATTGTACTTTGTGATGATTTTGGGTAAAAGATCCAGCCACTTGTATGATCCTTGCGTTAGAAACTCACGATACATCATGTTCTTTAAGGTTCTTATTAAACGTTCTACAGCTGCAGCCTTGACATTACTATAAGTGCTGTAGTGATTGATATTATACTTGTCCATTAAATTCTTAAAGTACTTGTTATAAAATTCCTTTCCATTATCACTCTGAATATTCTTGGGAATCGTTTCCAATTCTTGTAGTATATCTTCCATAGCCTTCGTAACTTGCGGACCTGACTTGTCCTTTAATGGTCGTGCATATGCCACTTTTGAATAGAAGTTAATTGCAATAAGGATGTATTTGAAATTCTTGTTGATTCTTGCATGAGGTATCATCTCAACCAAGTCGATCTGTAGTAAATCATTGAGTCCTTTGCTGACAATTTTTCGACGTAAGAATCTTCTTCGAGCAGGGGCATGGAGCTCTCTCGCTATATTTTGCTTCACTGTTGTCATGCTATGATTTGGGCTGATTTCAACTCTTGAATAATTTCTTCAATTTCTTGGGTGTGGTTGTTATTGCCAGCGTCTCTGGATGCAATGAGAAGTCGCAAGCGATTCACTAGATCATTGGGGTCGTTCCAGTAGATGTAGTCATGCTTCAACTCAGGACGATGTTCTTTCCACTGCAAGCCTAATCCCTTATGGTTCTTCACTAAAGGACGTATAATGTTTTTATACTTATAGGAATTACCGTGTCTCAGTTGTCCCTGCCTGCTGTAGTTTCTGCGATGAACCTTGGATGCTTTCAGTATTTTGCTATATGTATGAAGATCGTCTTCTGAATAGGAGTGCATTTCAGGTATCTTCTTGAAAATGAGATCAATCAATCCAGGTGTAACATCATACATTTCATCTCCTATTCTAACTTTATCGTTAATAAAGTCAATGCTCTTGTTTCCTAGCATATAGATTCCATCTTCGTATCTTACTCCATATGTCGTATCTATTTCTCCCTTGTCATTCTTTTGAACTTTCTGTAGGTAGCTCAATATTTTTTCATCTTTCTGATTGTTAGGGGCAGAATTCTTCTTTTTCTGACTTTCCTCCTTATCTGAAGTAGTCATAGTATCCTTTTTCTTCTGTATTTCCAGTATATCATGTAGCGGTTCTGTTACTGGTTGAAGAGCTTCACTCATTACCCTCTGAGTTTCAAACTGTTGACCTTTTAGGGCGCGTAGCTTTTCTCTTATAGCCCTAGCATGCTTGGCTACAGATTCTTTAAGCCTTATACTCTCGCTGTCCATCTTAAAATGACACTAAAACACGTTTTCATGTCAATATATATGTTGTTTTTTTTTTTTTATTCTGAATGGGTCAAATTATATGAAAATTTCAACTCAATATTTAAAATATGGCCGTCTTTTGCTCGATTGGCTGGAGCAGTGAAGGATAGTATATCACCTATGTGAACGGTCGCAGGGTAACTTTCAACTAATCGACTGTTTATTGCAAACATTGTACCTGATCTTGTATTCGGTTGCGGCGATGATATCATAGAGCAAGAAATCACATCCCCGTTTATAGTCGATTTGTAGTATTCGAGTCCTGATGTTAACATATACCTTAGCGAAGGACCTCTGTAAGGTTTCGTCTGTAATGTAATAATGAGCTGGCCTTTCATTTGCTCTAGAATAGCATTTATGACGGTAACCTGTGCTTTAAGAGTATTAACATTATTCATGGTTGCTGTCAGGTGTTTATCCATGGAACTCTGTCGATTTGCTATATTTTCTGTGTGTTTTCCCATTACTTCAGAAATGTCATTTCCAATAGTTTGTATTCTCCTGTTGAACTCTTGCTGTGCTTCATTTTGTTTCCTTCCAATGGCATGTTTAACAAACCTTTTGGTTGCTGCATCACTATCATCTATAGGATCTGCTATTTCTCTTAATCTTCTTTGTTGAAAGGAAATGTTCCCATTTGAATCGATCGGAGGCGTTCTCGAGTTTACAAAGTCTATTACATACTTCTTGTTCGGTACATCGTGATCATCCTGCGGCGGTATTAATGACTTCATTCTTATTGTATCGAGTATGATATTGTTTCCATTATCTCGTTTAAGTGTATTTTTGTCTAAGTAGCTCATAAGATTATCATGCTGTTTGTCTAGTGATTTCTGGATGTGGCTCCTAAGCGTAGATTGAAGTTGCTCCATGCGTTGATATGCCACCTTTTCGGTGAATTCTTGCAGACGATTTTCGCTAGAAGCCGTAAGCGAATCAACGTAGCGTTTAGTGGCCCCATCATTATCTTCCTCAGGGTCCTGAACAATGCACAATCTTTTGTTCCTGAATTGGTAGTTTCCTTTTCCATCTCTGGCTATCATGAATTGTTGAAGTGATCTTTTAAGTGGCGCTGTCCTGCGGGACCCGAACCGGTCAATACTCATCTTGAACTACAAATGATCATTTTCTTTCTTTTGCACTTTAATATATACATCAAATCCATTCCTATATCGACCCTCATTCATGGGGAATTCGGGGACTATCACTACAAATGGTCTTCCTTCTGAGGTACTCTCCCAGACATTTTTGCACAATTCTTTGAATTCAATGTAAGACATGTCAGTGTTCACATAATCTTCATATATATGCTTCAGGTTTAAATTATCTTGCCTGAAAAGGATAATCATGTTTGTATTATCTCGAATGAGATGTTTCGGTACTTTTGCATAAGACTGCGCTAAATATATAGAGTCGACATTGCGATGTCTCCCCATACTGTAAAAGGAGGCTATCTTGTCCTGCTTTTCAGTTATGACATCATCGAATACAAAGATTGAGTTTTCTTTAACTTCTGAAGGATGCAATACATTTTCGCCATCTTCATAGGTATTCACTTCTATTCCCTCAATGCTTTTAAGTAGGCTTATTAGATATTGATACTTTGGCTGATATAATGACTTTGAATAAATGTACAAGTTCTCAAAACGTAATCCGTTCTCATGAAGCAGCATATTCAGTAATACATTTGTTTTCCCTGCACTGGAGCTCCCTAGGATTAGAGCTCTGACATTGCTAGGAAATAGCCTTCCGTGTCGATCACTTCTAAAATCGCTTTCAAAGTCTAGCACCTGAATAGGCAGAGAACATTCCTGCTTAACAAGCTCCATCCTATCGACTAAGTTTTTAAATCCATGTCTAATATTTATATATACTAAATATCCGGGGACTCTCACTATCTTTTACGCACTTTAATGGAAAGTATGATGCATTGATTGGTTAATTGGCTTGGAAAACAAGGTATAAAAGCACCCCTGCAAAAATGAAAATCAATTAGTGTACCATGAGAGCTAAGAGGATAAGGGTCTCGAGTGGCTCGGGTTTACTTAATTCCCTCATCAATAGGTTACCGTTTGAAGCACATCTACCTGGTTACAGATATTGCGGACCAGGGACGAAGCTAGAAAAGCGTCTAAAGAGAGGAGACCCAGGAATCAATCCGTTAGATGAAGCTTGCAAATTTCACGACGTTGCCTACGCCGAGCACAAGGACACTGCATCGAGAAATATTGCTGATAAGATCTTAGCAGAGAAGGCGTGGAAAAGAGTTCAGTCATCGGATGCTACCTTAGGTGAAAGGTTGGCTGCAAGACTGGTAACAACAATTATGAAGGGCAAGGTTGCTGTTGGTGCTGGCTCAAGGAAGAAGAAACGTGGCGGATTTCTGCCGATCATACCCATTATCGCAGCCTTAGGTGCTGCAGCTGGTGGTGCGGCACAAATTGCCACCGCGGTGAATAAGAAAAAAGCTGCAGATAAAAAGCTTGCAGAAATGATGCGACATAACAGAGAGATGGAAACAAGAGGAAAAGGTCTTCGGCAGGCAAAGAGGAAGAGGAATAAAAGGAGAAGCGGAGGTTTTCTACCAATGCTACCGCTGGCTGCATCTTTAGCACTTGCCTCCAAAATTGCTTCAAGTGTAAAGGGAAATAAGTCTGCTAAAGGAAATGGACTGAAGAAGAGAAAGAATCGTCAGATCAAAAACAAGATATCAAAAAACTCGGGCGGAGGACTATACTTATCCCGGAAAAAGCCCTAAGTAACATCGAGCTCAATCTATATGCGCGACGTTTAAACATTCCTTATTTTAGAGGTGTATATATGATTGATAAGCTGCCTTCAAAACCAAATTTCCGAGAGAGAATTATTGTCAATCTAGATTCATCACAGAATGAAGGCACACATTGGGTGGCTGTAAAGAAGGATGGAAATACTGCATTTTATTTCGATAGCTTTGGAAACTTGAAACCTCCGAAAGAGATAGAAGGGTACCTCAAAGGCGTTAAGTTGATGTATAATACTCGAAGATTTCAGAGTTTTAGCTCAGTCATCTGCGGACACTTGTGCTTGCAATTTCTATCGCAATGAGCTACACTATTGCTGTTAGCGGTAATGAATCTGTTCTTACCACGTATCTAAATCCTCCACTCAGGATTGATCCTAAATATTATTATGAGATTGCGCTACTGAATTTCGAAACCTTCTATTCAATCCCCAACGTTGATCAAACTAATAACCAGTTTCATTACATTTACAATGAAGAGCCTAAGGTTATTCATATACCTCACGGTACATATGAAATTTCAGACATTAACAATTATATAAAGGACAAGCTTGAAGTGGAGGAAAATGCCTTCTTTATTCGACCAAACAATAATACCATGAAGGCTGAAATTAAATGCCCATTCCCTGTAGATTTTTCCAAGGAGCACACTATAGGATCTCTTTTAGGATTCGATGAAAAGAGAGTTGTGCCTGCTAATCAGCTGACTGAATCTGATTTTCTAGTAAACATATTTAAGGTGAGCATCATTCGAATCGAGTGCAGTATTGCAACAGGCTCTTTCATTGACGGTAAAAGCGGACACTCTATCTACGAGTTTTTCCCTTCCGTCCCGCCTGGATATCACATTTCGCAAGAGCCTTCAAATCCCATTTACCTGCCTATCATAGACACCAACCTTATTGACCAAATCACTCTTCGAATAGTCGACCAGAACGGACATACAATAAACTTTCGAAACGAAGATATAAGCATAAGACTCCACATTCGTCGGAATGGGAATCGATTTTAGCAGAAGGAGAAGAGGCTGGACAGGATATAAGAAGTCTAGGATTCATCATGTTCCTCATACTCTGCATTTGACATTCAAGGCGTTAACATCAAGCAGTCGCAAGTTCCTCGAAGCGTTAGGATTCAGAATTCTGTAATGGATATCTTCAATGTGACCGAAACGCCTACATTTGAGGACAAGATTGCTAAAGAAGAGGAGCATGTGTTTCTACCATATAATACATCAGCTCTGGACGCTAATGATGAGATTAGAATACCCTGTCAAGCTGAAGATTTGTATACTCTACCTAGCCGGAGTTATCTCTACATTGAGGGATCTATTACGAAACCTAATGCATCAGCTACTACAGCAAAGCTCTCTAATAATGCTATGGCATTTATGTTTGATGAGATTCGCTTGGACATGAATGGAACAACTATAGATAGAACAAGAAATCCAGGGATTTCATCAACTATTCGCAACTATGCTGCCCTCAACCCCATGGAATCAAATCGGTTGCTAAATGCTGGATGGTGCTACCCTGGCAAAGATGTGGATATTGTACATTCTGAGAGTGGAGCATTCAACGCCGTAGTACCGCTGTCAATGCTTCTGGGGTTTGCAGATGACCACAAGGACCTGATTCTCAATAGCAAGTTTGAACTGGTGCTCATTCGTTCCAAGGACTCTAAGAACTGTATTGTTACATCTGCCGGAGAAGCGGATGCGTCTGTTAACCTTATTCGCATTGAGTGGAGGATGCCTGTAATGCGCCTTTCAGATGCTGAAAAGGTTGAGATCCTCAAGATTGTCAAGTCGGACAGACCGCTACATATTGCCTTTCGAACTATGGATCTTCATACTCAGCCTGCTGTACCGCAAACTAGATCCTTTACATGGAACGTTGCAACAACATCGAAACTAGAGAAACCAAGATTTGTCATTGTCGGAGCACAGACTTCAAGACTGAATAATGCAACTAAGGACTGCTCCATGTTTGATCATTGCAACATAACAAATTTGAGACTTTACCTCAATAGTGAATGTTATCCCTACCACGACATGAACTTGGACTTTGGAAACTCAAGATTTGCAACATTATACGAAATGTATTCAAAGTTCCAAAACTCTTATTATGCTAAAGACAATTACCCCTTATTGAAGAGAAAGGATTTTCTTAAATATGCACCAATATTTATCATTGACTGTTCACATCAGCCTGAGGAGATTGTAAATGGAGCTGTTAATATTAGACTTGAAATTCAAACAAGTGCAAATATTCCTGCACAGACCTCACTGTATTGTCTAATAATACATGACAAAGTATTTACATACAAGCCCCTCACTCATGTGATGCAGTCATTATTTTGAAGAAAAAAAAAGTGTTCCAATGTAAGCTGGATTTTCATGAGGAAAATAAGGAATGTAAGGTGTTTCTTAATGAATAAAAACATGTTATAAGCAGACAATCATTTATTTATTCTTTTTTCATACAATTCCAGCATCTTCCTCCTCCAACTCCTTGTCCCTACATATATATCATTACTTGCAGTGGAGAGGTTTCGCAAATGTCTATCAATATAGGGTTCAAGTCTTTTCACTTCTGCTATTTCATTACAGTCTAAAAGTATTTCACCATTACTGAAAATTGTATTCAAAAGTCTTATTCTCTCATTTTGCATAAGTGCAATTAGATTATACGAGTACACAATATTTTCACCGTAAGCACTGCAAGGGCACTTTTTCACTTTGAGGAAAGTTTCGAACATGGAAAGATTTTGTTGAAAAATCTCCCAGTCCAGCAACGACATGTACACAAATTCGTTACTGCATGTTTTTTTTATGAAGATCACTGGAATATCATGAAACAACCCTACATTTACGCTATGGTTTCTTGAGATGGATGCGTCTTGGAGCACGAGTGTTACTGGCGGTGCTTCCATCTGACTTTGAGTTGTCAAGTCGTTTCATTCGATCTTCCAAGAGCCTGAGCCTTCTATGGAGATCAGAAAATGTATTCTTCTTCTTCTTCAATGCTTTACTGGACCTGAAACATTTCACATTGACTACGTTAGAAATTTTAGGTCTCGGTAAAGGCAAAGGGTTATCTTCTGAAAGAAATACATGAGATATGGTTAAAGCTCTTGCATAGTTTTATGCAATAAATGTTCTTTCAGGATAAGGTTGAATACTTACATCAATTTTTTGTGTAGTTCTGCTTGTTTACTGGGTGAATGCTCTGGAGTCACTTGCAACAGATCGTCTATTGGAAGGGTATCACGCTCTGCAATGCATGCATCTACTTCATCCACCCCTCTGATGTACGGATCTTCACACTCTTTAGGATTTGGTGTTGTCATTCGTATTCTGAAGTCAAGAATGTTTTGGTTAATAAATATTAAATGATCTCTCACTGCTAAGTATATTTAATTATTTGCTGTGATCCTACTTACTTTAAGTTTTTCTGACGGAGTTGATATACACCGCAGTTTTCGTTACACAGAAAGTATGATGTCATTTGGTTATGAACCTCTGGCTTGTCACATAGGGTTGCATGAGTGTAGCCGTTACAAAACTCCGAATGGCACTCTGCAGCGTGGCTTGAAGCAAATGCGTCTACCTCATCCACTCCACTATGTTCTTGATCCACGTCGTCAGCTTCTCTGGAAAAAAAAAAAATCCCTTGTATTGCAATAAACATTTTCTTAAAGACCTGCTAAAGAATAGTATTTAAAAAAATGTAACAAAGAATTATCTACTTACAAGTATCTTCTTCTGTATATGCGGCAGTTTTCCGTACATACATCTCTAGAAGACATCTGATCGTGATATGAAGGTTTGTTGCATACAATTGAATGCATGAACCCATTGCATGACTCCTTGTGGTAGTATGTATAGTGATGTGCTTCCTCTCCACATTCGCTCCAAAAGTCATCCATTCCACTCATAACAATATACTTCTTTTGCAGGAAACGTTTGTAAATTTGTAATCCAACTAATATTTCCCAGTCTTAGCAGGCGTGCTTATATACTACTTGAGCTGTGACGTAGTGTGGGGGTGGGGGTAGCTTGCAGAAGGGTGGGAATACGCATGCGCCTAAACAGAGTTGGCAGGAGGGACATAGGACTGAAACAGGTTCAGACAGGAAAAATGCAGGTGTCTATACTCGCTCCTTAAAGAATCCATTAAAATTACCATCTTCTATTCTCGCTGGAAATTCTCTCACGCCAACATAAATATACTAGGCCTGTTGAGAAACTAATAATAAGGCGAGATACTACTTAGTGTCTGAAATTTGTCCATTACTTTGAAAATGCGCCCTTATGCAATTTTGCTTCTATTTTATGATGTAATAACAATAATAACATGTATTGCTGATGATTCAATGATTCAGCTACGTTCCTCGGGTGCTTACTGTTCCTGCATTGTGGTATCGTTATTCTTTGGTGCGATTTAGAAAATATTACTTGCTAGGATTAAACAAGCATAGTAATCTTGTAAGATACTATAAATAAGAAAATAAATGTATAAATAAGTGTCCTCTTAAACACCCGGATATTTCTTCTCAATACAATACTGTTGCTGTCTTTGCCTCTATGTGTAAGAGAAACCCCTTAACTTTTTGTCGTCATTGTCAATGCTTAAATAATGCTTGAAGCAGCCACCTCCAAGTACAATAGGGAGAAGACCTAATCTTTTTTGGGCGATGCTCCCTAAGAAGCAAACAACACTGTCCTTTCTCAATACAATACTGTTGCTGTCTTTGCCTCTATGTGTAAGAGAAACCCCTTAACTTTTTGTCGTCATTGTCAATGCTTAAATAATGCTTGAAGCAGCCACCTGCAAGTACAATAGGGAGAATGAGTTACCCTTCCGCTTAATGGTTAGTGCAAAGTCAAAGATGTGTGCGGTCCGAAAATTTCAGTGAGAATAGGTTTTTCTTCGGAAGAATGCGTGTGTGGGGGGGGGGTAGATTTTGATCAGTAAAAGTTTCGTTATGTCGAACTGCAAGTTTGTTTTTTCTGCTAAGAGTTATGTTACAGGTTTCCTTTTGTCCCCACTGTGTGGGAACGCATTGAAGTGTTGGAGGGGTTGGACGGTCATTCAACACAATGGGAAGGCAGGGAAACCCACGCAGTGGGGGACCACATGGGTGGTCCACGCGTCAATACAGAAGTATCCTTTCGCTATTGAAAAGGTTTCTTCCTGCAGGTGGTGATCTTTGACTGCTTTGTTAAGAGAAAAACACTAGGCCTGTTCAGACAGGAAAATGGGGATGTCTATGCTCGCCCCCCTTGCAAGATGAAGCATTGTTCTTTTCAAAACTGTCAGAGGGAAACATTTCCAACTGTCACATAAATATATCAAGATCTGAAAGGGGGCCATTCATTGTAGGGTTTCTAACCCTCGCGTTCTTCTTTCGAAAACACCTGCAGACACTAGAATAGGAGGGTCAGGGGAACGGGGGTCATAAATTACCCTTCCTTTGTCATCCTGATCGTGACAGACCAGTCACTTAAGGGGGGGGGGAGGGAGAGGAGTGTGAGGGGGCGGATTATTAATGGGGAAATTATGCTAAGTGGGGCAGAGTCGCTATTACCTTTTGGAAATTCCCACATGTGGGGGTGGAGGGGCAGGGGGAGGGGGAGGGGGAGGGGGAGGGGGGAGGGGGGGGCGTGACAGGATTTGATTAATGGGATATTTATGCTAAGTGGGGCAAAGTCGCTATATATACCCTACTCGCCACACACCACCACACCACACCATACACACACACCGCCATACACCATCACACCACACCATACACATACACCGCCACACACCACCACACCACACACACACATAGACACATACCGCCAGACACCACCACAACACACCATACACACAGAGACACACACCGCCACACACCACCACGCCACACCATGCACACACACCGCCACACACCACCACACCACACCATACACACAGACACATTCCGCCACACACCACCACACAACACCATACACACATAGACACACACCGCCACACACCAGCAGGCCACACCATACACACACAGACACACACCGCCACACACCACCACGCCACACCATACACACACAGACACACACCGCCACACAGCACCACGCCACACCATACACACACAGACACACACCGCCACACCCCACCACATAACACCATACACACAGACACACCACCACGCCACACCATACACACACAGACACACACCGCCACACACCGCCACACACCACCACGCCACACCATACACACACACCGCCACACATCACCACACCACACCATACACACACAGACACATACCGCCACACACCATCACACCACACCATACACGCACACCGCCACACACAACCACACCACACTGTACACACACATAGACAGTCCCCGCCACACACCACCACGCCACCCCATGCACACACACCGCCACACACCACCACACCACACCATACACACAGACACACACCGCCACACACCACCACACCACACCACACCATACACACACAGACACATATCGCCACACACCAACAACACCACATCATACACACACAGACACACACCGCCACACACCACCACGCCACACCATACACACACAGACACACATCGCCACACACCACCACGCCAAACCATACACACAGACACACACCGCCACACACCACCAAGCCACACCATACACACACAGACACACACCGCCACACACCACCACACCACACCATACACACAGACACACTCCGCCACACACCACCACGCCACACCATACACACACAGACACACACCGCCACACACCACCACGCCACACCACACCATACACACACAGACACATACCGCCACACACCATCACACCACACCATACACACACACCGCCACACACCACCACACTTCACCGCACACACACATAGACACTTACCGCCACACACCACCACGCCACACCATGCACATACACCGACACACACCACCACACCACACCATACACACACAGACACACACCATCACGCCACACCATACACACAGACACACACCACCACACACCACCACGCCACACCATACACACAGACACACACCGCCACACACCACCACGGCACACCATACGCACACACACCGCCACACACCACCACGCCACACCATACACACACAGACACACACCGCCACACAGCACCACGCCACACCATACACACACAGACACACACCGCCACACCCCACCACAGAACACCATACACACAGACACACCACCACGCCACACCATACACACACACAGACACACACCGCCACACACCGCCACACACCACCACGCCACACCATACACACACACCGCCACACGCAGACCCACACCGCCACACACATACCATACACACCACACCCTACTATACACACATGGCCACACACATGCACACACCTGCACACACATACCACACACACCACACCATACACACCACACCATACACACCACACCATACACTCACCGCTACCCACAGACACACCGCCACACACATACCTTACACACACCGCCACACACATACCACACACACCACACCATACACACACACCATGCACACAACGCCACACACACGCACACACCTCCACACACATACCATACCATACACACACCGCGACATACAAACACACCACCACACCATACACACACCGCCACACACAGACACACCACCACACCACCCCATACACACATAATATGCACACACAGACACACCACCACACCACACCATACACACATACCATACACACACCGCCACACACACGCACACACCTCCACACACATACCATACCATACACACACCGCCACACACAAACACACCACCACACCTTACACACATACCATACACACACCGCCACACACAGACACATCACCACACCACCCCATACACACATACGATGCACACACAGACACACCACCACACCACACCATACACACATACCATGCACACACAGACACACCACCACACCACCCCATACACACATACCATGCACACACAGACACATCACCACACCACACCATACACACATACCATGCACACACAGACACACCACCACACCACACCATACACACATAACATGCACACACAGACACACCACCACACCACCCCATACACACATACCATGCACACACAGACACACCACCACACCACACCATACACACATACCATAAACACATCGCCACACACAGACACACCACCACACCACACCATACACACATACCATACACACACCGCCATAGACACACACGCCAACACACCACACCATACACACATACCATACACACCACACACCGCCACACACATACAACACACCACACCATACACACACAGACACACACCGCCATACACCACCACACCACACCATACACACACAGACACACACCTCCACGCCACACTTCACACACAGACACACCGCCACACACCACCACCCCACACCACACACACACACACAGACACACACCGCCACACACCACCACGCCACACCATACACTCACACAGACACACAGCCACACACCACCACGCCCCACCATACACTCACACAGACACACACCGCCACACACCACCACGCCCCACCATACGCACACACACAGACACACACAGCCACACACCACCACACCACACCATACACACACAGACACACACCGCCACACACCACCACGCCGCACCATACAAACACAGACACACACCGCCACACACCACCACGGCACACCATACACACACAGACACACACCGCCACACACCACCACGCCACACCATACACACACAGACACACACAGCCACACACCACCACACCACACCATACACACACAGACACACCGCCTCACACCACCACACCACACCATACACACACAGACACACACCGCCACACACCACCACGCCACACCATACACACACAGACACACACCGCCACACTCCACCATACACACAGACACACACCGCCACGCCACACCATACACACAGACACACACCCCCACACACTACCACACCAAACCATACACACAGACCAACACCGCCACACACCACCACACCACACCATACACACACAGATACACACCGCCACACACGATCATCAGCACCATACACACACAGCCACACACCGCCACACACCACCACGCCACACCATACACACACCGCCCCACATCACCACACCACACCATACACACAGACACATACCGCCACACACCATCACACCACACCATACACATACACCACCACACACCACCACACCACACCGTACACACACATAGACACATTGCGCCACACACCACCACACCACACCATACACACACAGACACACACCGCCACACACCACCACGCCACACCATGCACACACACCGCCACACACCACCACACCACACCATACACACAGACACATACCGCCACACTCCACCACCACACCATACACACACAGACACACACCGCCACACACCACCACACCACACCATACACACACAGACACACTCCGCTACACAACACCACGCGACACCATACACACACAGACACACACCGCCACACACCACCACGTCACACCATACACTCACACAGACACAAACCGCCACACACCATCACACCACACTATACACACACACAGACACACACCGCCACACACCACCACGCCACACCATACACACACAAACACACACCGCCACACAGCACCACGCCACACCATACACACACAGACACACACCTCCACACACCATCACGCCACACCATACACACACACAGACACACACCACCACACCACACCATACACACACCCCCACACACAGACACACCACCACGCCACACCATACACACAGACACACACCGACACACACCACCACGCCACTCCATACGCACACACACAGACACACACCGCCACACACCACCACACTACACCATACACGCAGACACACACCGCCACACACCACCACGCCACACCATACACACACAGACACACACCGCCACACACCACCATACATACACAGACACACACCGCCACACCACACCATACACACACAGACACACACCCCCACACATTACCACACCACACTATACACACAGACACACCGCCACACACCACCACGCCACACCATACACACACACCAACACACACCACCACGCCACTAAATATGCACACACACAGACACACACCGCCACAGACCACCACACCACACCATACACACACAGACACACACCGCCACACACCAACACGCCACACCATACACACAGACACACACCGCCACACACCACCATACACACAGACACACACCGCCACATACCGTCACGCCACACCATACACACACAGACACACACCCCCACACACTACCACACCACACCATACACACAGACACACACCGCCTAACACCACCACACCACACCATACACACAAAGATACACACCGCCACACACGACCACGCAACACCATACACACACAGGCACACACCGCCACACACCACCACGCCACACCATACACACACAGACACACACCGCCACACACCACCATACCACACCATACACACACCGCCACACACCATCACACCACACCATACACATACACCGCCACACACCACCACACCACACCGTACACACACATAGACACATACCGCCATACACCACCACAACACACCATACACACAGAGACACACACCGCCACACACCACCATGCCACACCATACACACACAGGTACACACAACCACACCACACCATACACACACCGCCACACACAGACACACCACCACGCCACACCATACACACAGACACACACCGACACACACCACCACGCCACACCATACGCATACACACAGACACACACCGCCACAGACCACCACACCACACCATACACACAGACACACACCGCCACACACCACCACGCCACACCATACACACCCAGACACACACCGCAACACACCACCATACACACACAGACACACACCGCCACGCCACACCATACACACACAGACACACACCCCCACACACTACCACACCACACCATACACACAGACACACACCGCCGCACACCACCACACCACACCATCCTCACACAGATACACACCGCCACACACGACCACGCAACACCATATACACACAGGCACACACCGCCACACACCACCACACCACACCATACACACAGACACGCACCGCCACACACCACCACACCACACCATACACACACACCGCCATACACCATCACTCCACACCATACACATACACCGTCACACACCACCACACCACACACACACACATAGACACATACCGCCAGACACCACCACAACACACCATACACACAGAGACACACACCGCCACACACCACCACGCCACACCATGCACACACACCGCCACACACCACCACACCACACCATACACACAGACACATTCCGCCACACACCACCACACAACACCATACACACACAGACACACACCGCCACACACAAGCAGGCCACACCATACACACACAGACACACACCGCCACACACCACCACGCCACACCATACACACACAGACACACACCGCCACACAGCACCACGCCACACCATACACACACAGACACACACCGCCACACCCCACCACAGAACACCATACACACAGACACACCACCTCGCCACACCATACACACACAGACACACACCGCCACACACCGCCACACACCGCCACACACCACCACGCCACACCATACACACACACCGCCACACATCACCACACCACACTATACACACACAGACACATACCGCCACACACCATCACACCACACCATACACGCACACCGCCACACACAACCACACCACACCGTACACACACATAGACAGTTACCGCCACACACCACCACGCCACACCATGCACACACACCGCCACACACCACCACACCGCACCATACACACAGACACACACCGCCACACACCACCACACCACACCACACCATACACACACAGACACATACCGCCACACACCAACAACACCACATCATACCCACACAGACACACACCGCCACACACCACCAAGCCACACCATACACACACAGACACACATCGCCACACACCACCACGCCACACCATACACACAGACACACACCGCCACACACCACCAAGCCACACCATACACACACAAACACACACCGCCACACACCACCACACCACACCATACACACAGACACACTCCGCCACACACCACCACGCCACACCATACACACACAGACACACACCGCCACACACCACCACGCCACACCACATCATACACACACAGACACATACCGCCACACACCATCACACCACACCATACACACACCGCCACACACCACCACACTTCACCGTACACACACATAGACACTTACCGCCACACACCACCACGCCACACCATGCACACACACCGCCACACACCACCACACCACACCATACACACACAGACACACACCATCACGCCACACCATACACACAGACACACACCACCACACACCACCACGCCACACCATACACACAGACACACACCGCCACACACCACCACGGCACACCATACGCACACACACCGCCAGACACCACCACGCCACACCATACACACAGACACACACCGCCACACAACACCACGCCACACCATACACTCACAGACACACACCGCCACACACCACCACACCACACCACCACACCACACCACCACACCACACCATACACACACCGCCACACACCACCGTACACACACAGACAGACACCGCCACACACACAGACACACACCGCCACACACACAGACACACACCGCCACACACACCGACACACCACCACGCCACACCATACACACAGACACATACCGCCACACACCATCACACCACACCATACACACACACCGCCACACACCACCACACCACACCGTACACACACATAGACACATACCGCCACACACCACCACACCACACCATACACACACAGACACACACCGCCACACACCACCACGCCACACCATGCACACACCGCCACACACCACCACACCGCACCATACACACACAGACACACACCGCCACACACCACCACGCCACACCATACACACAGACACACACCGCCACACACCACCACGCCACACCATACACACAGACACACACCGCCACACACCACCACGTCACACCATACACACAGACAAACACCGCCACACACCACCACACCATACACACACAGTAACACACCACCACACACCACCACGCCACAGCATACACACACACACAGACACACAGCCACACACCAACACGCCATACCATACACTCACACTGACACACACAGCCACACACCACCACGCCACACCATACACACACACACCACCACACACCACCACGCCACACCATACACACAGACACACACCGCCACACACCACCACACCACACCATACACACACAGCGCCATACACTACACACCACACCATACACATACACCGCCACACACCACCACACCACACACACACATAGACACATACCGCCAGACACCACCACAACACACCATACACACAGAGACACACACCGCCACACACCACCACGCCACACCATGCACACACACCGCCACACACCACCACACCACACCATACACACAGACACATTCCGCCACTCACCACCACACAACACCATACACACACAGACACACACCGCCACACACCAGCAGGCCACACCATACACACACAGACACACACCGCCACACACCACCACGCCACACCATACACACACAGACACACACCGCCACACAGCACCACGCCACACCTTACACACACAGACACACACCACCACACCACACCACACCATACACACACAGACACATACCGCCACACACCAACAACACCACATTATACACACACAGACACACACCGCCACACACCACCACGCCACACCATACACACACAGACACACATCGCCACACACCACCACGCCACACCATACACACAGACACACAACGCCACACACCACCAAGCCACACCATACACACACAGACACACACCGCCACACACCACCACACCATACACACAGACACACTCCGCCACACACCACCACGCCACACCATACACACACAGACACACACCGCCACACACCACCACGCCACACCACACCATACACACACAGACACATACCGCCACACACCATCACACCACACCATACACACACCGCCACACACCACCACACTTCACCGTACACACACATAGACACTTACCGCCACACACCACCACGCCACACCATGCACACACACCGCCACACACCACCACACCACACCATACACACAGACACACACAGCCACACACCACCACGGTACACCATACACACACAGACACACACCGCCACACAGCACCACGCCACACCATACACACACAGACACACACCGCCACACCCCACCACAGAACACCATACACACAGACACACCACCACGCCACACCATACACACAGACACACAGCGCCACACACCGCCACACACCACCACGCCACACCATACACACACACCGCCACACATCACCACACCACACCATACACACACAGACACATACCGCCACACACCATCACACCACACCATACACGCACACCGCCACACACAACCACACCACACCGTACACACACATAGACAGTCACCGCCACACACCACCACGCCACACCATGCACACACACCGCCACACACCACCACACCACACCATACACACAGACACACACCGCCACACACCACCACACCACACCACACCATACACACACAGACACATACCGCCACACACCAACAACACCACATCATACACACACAGACACACACCGCCACACACCACCACGCCACACCATACACACACAGGCACACATCGCCACACACCACCACGCCACACCATACACACAGACACACACCGCCACACACCACCAAGCCACACCATACACACACAGACACACACCGCCACACACCACCACACCACACCATACACACAGACACACTCCGCCACACACCACCACGCCACACTATACACACACAGACACACACCGCCACACACCACCACGCCACACCACACCATACACACACAGACACATACCGCCACACACCATCACACCACACCATACACACACACCGCCACACACCACCACACTTCACCGTACACACACATAGACACTTACCGCCACACACCACCACGCCACACCATGCACACACACCGCCACACAGCACCACACCACACCATACACACACAGACACACACCATCACGCCACACCATACACACAGACACACACCGCCACACACCACCACGCCACACCATACACACACCGCCACACACCACCACGGCACACCATACGCACACACACCGCCACACACCACCACGCCACACCATACACACCGCCACACAACACCACGCCACACCATACACACACAGACACACACCGCCGTACACCACCACACCCCACCACCACACCACACCATACACACACCGCCACACACCACCGTACACACACAGACAGACACCGCCACACACACAGACACACACCGCCACACACACAGACACACACCGCCACACACACCGACACACCACCACGCCACACCATACACACACAGACACATACCGCGACACACCATCACACCACACCATACACATACACCGCCACACACCACCACACCACACCGTACACACACATAGACACATACCGCCACACACCACCACACCACACCATACACACACAGACACACACCGCCACACACCACCACGCCACACCATGCACACACCGCCACACACCACCACACCGCACCATACACACAGACACACACCGCCACACACCACCACGCCACACCATACACACAGACACACACCGCCACACACCACCACGCCACACCATACACACACAGACACATACCGCGACACACCATCACACCACACCATACACATACACCGCCACACACCACCACACCACACCGAACACACACATAGACACATACCGCCACACACCACCACACCGCACCATACACACAGACACACACCGCTACACACCACCACGCCACACCATACACACAGACACACACCGCCACACACCACCACGTCACACCATACACACAGACAAACACCGCCACACACCACCACACCATACACACACCGCCACACACCACCACGCCACAGCATACACACACACAGACACACAGCCACACACCACCACGCCATACCATACACACACACTGACACACACCACCACGCCACACCATACACACACACCACCACACACCACCACGCCGCACCATACACACACAGACACACAGCGCCACACAGCACCATACACACATATACCATACACTCACCACCACACACACAGACACACCACCAGATCACACCATACACACACCGCCACACACAGACACCGCCACGTCACACCATACACTTATACCATACACACACCGCCACACACACAGACACACCACCACGCCACACCATACACACACAGACACACACCGCCACACACCACCACGCCGCACCATACACACCCAGACACACACCGCCACACAGCACCATACACACATATACCATACACACACCGCCATACACACAGACACACCACCACATCACACCATACACACACCGCCACACATAGACACCGCCACATCACACCATACACACACCGCCACATACACAGACACACCACCACACCACACGATACACACTACGCCACACACAGAAACATCACCACACCACACTACCAAACACATACCATACGCACACCGCCCTACACACAGACACACCACCACACCACACCATACACTCATAGCTTACACACACCGCCACACACAGACACACCACCACACCACACCATACACACATACCATACACACACCGCTACCCACACAGACACACCACCAGACCAAACCATACAGACACACCATACACACACCGCCACACACAGACACACCACCACACCACACCATCACCACACACATACCATCCACACATCGCCATACACAGACACACCTTCACATCACACCACCACCACCCACATACCATACACACACCGCCACACACAGACGTACCACCACGCACACACCGCCACACACATACTACACACAAACCACACCATACACACACCGCCACACACGGACACATCACCATGAAAACACCGCCACACACATACCACACACAGACACATCACCACACTAATACCACACACACACACCAATCCATACACACACAGACACACCACCACGCCCACACCGCCACACACATACCACACACACACACACCACACCATACGCACACCGCCACACTCACAGACACACCACCACGCACGTACCATACACACCACACCATACCATACAGACATCGCCACACACAGACACACACCGCCACACACATACCACACACACCACACACACACCGCCACCCACAGACACACCACCACGCCACACCATACACACACAGACGCACACCGCCACACACAGACACACCACCACGCCACACCTTACACTCACCGCTACACACAGACACACCACCACGCCACACCATACACACACCGCCACACACAGACACACCACCACGCCACACCATACACACACCGCCACACACAGACACACAAGCAGGCCCCACTCACACACACGGCCAAACACACCACCGCACAAACACATACACCGCCATACACATACCACACACACCACACCATACACACCGCCACACACGCACACACCGCCACACACGCCACACCGTACAATACACACACCGCCACACACAGACACACACCGCCACACACACCACACACACCACACACACACCGCCACACACACGCACACACCACACCATACCATACACACACTGCCACACACAGACACACTGCCACACACCGCCACACACACGCACACACCACACACACCACACACACCGCCACACACACCACACACACCGCCACACACACCACACACACCACGCACACACTGCCACACACATATTACACACAGCACACCATACTATACACACCACACACACCACACGCACCACACACACCGCCACACACACGCCGCCGCACAAGCACATACAGCGCCACAGACAACACCACACACACCACACACACCGCCACACACAACCACGCCGCACCATACACACACAGACACACAGAGACACACACCGCCACACACCACCACGCCACACCATACACACACAGACACACACCGCCACACAGCACCACGCCACGCCATACACACAGAGACACACACCGCCACACACCATCACGCCACACCATACACACAAAGACACACACTGCCACACACCACCACACCACACCATACACACACAGACACACACCACCACGCCACACCATACGCACACAGACACACACCGCCACAAACCGCCACACACCACCACGCCACACCATACACACACACACCACCACACATCACCACACCACACCATACATACACACACAGACACACACCGCCACAGCCCACCACACCACACCATACACACACCGCCAAACACCACCACACTACACCATACACACAGACACATACCGCCACACACCATCACACCAAACCATAGACACACCGCCACACACCACCACACCACACCGTACACACACATAGACACTTACCGCCACACACCACCGCGCCACACCATGCACACACACCGCCACACACCACCACACCACACCATACACACACAGACACACACCGCCACACACCACCACACCACACCATACACACAGACAGATACCGCCACTCACCAACAGCACCACACCATACACACACAGACACACACCGCCACACACCACCACGCCACACCATACACACAGACACACACCACCACACACCACCACGCCACACCATACACACACAGACACACACAGACATACACCACCACACCACACCGTACACACACATAGACACTTACCGCCACACACCACCGCGCCACACCATGCACACACACCGCCACACACCACCACACCACACCATACACACACAGACACACCGCCACACACCACCACACCACACCATACACACACAGACAGATACCGCCACACACCAACAACACCACACCATACACACACAGACACACACCGCCACACACCACCACGCCACACAATACACACACAGACACACACCGCCACACAACACGACGCCACACCATACACACACAGACACACACCGCCACACACCACCACGCCTCACCATGCACTCACACAGACACACACCGCCACAGACCACACCACACCATACACACAGAGACACACACCGCCACGCACCACCACGCCACACCATACACACAGATACACACCACCACGCCACACTATACACACAGACACACCGCCACACACCACCACGCCACACCATACACACAGACACACCACCAGGCCACACCATACACACACAGACACACACCGCCACACACCACCACGCCACACCATACACTCACACAGACACACACCGCCACACACCACCACACCACTCCATACACACACCGCCACACACCGCCACACGCCACCACACCACACCATACGCACACCGCCACACACACACCACCACGCCACACCATACACACAGACACACACCGCCACACACCACCACGCCACACCATACGCACTCACACAGACACACACCGCCACACACCACCACACCACACCATACACACACACAGATACACACCGCCACACACGACCACGCAACACCATACACACACAGGCACAATAAATAAATAAATAAATAAATAAATAAATAAATAAATAAATAAATATATAAATAAATAAATAAATAAATAAATAAATAAATAAATAAATAAATAAATAAATAAATAAATAAATAAATAAATAAATAAATAAATAAATAAATAAATAAATAAATAAATAAATAAATAAATAAATAAATAAATAAATAAATAAATAAATAAATAAATAAATAAATAAATAAATAAATAAATAAATAAATAAATAAATAAATAAATAAATAAATAAATAAATAAATAAATAAATAAATAAATAAATAAATAAATAAATAAATAAATAAATAAATAAATAAATAAATAAATAAACAAACAAACAAACAAACAAACAAACAAACAAACAAACAAACAAACAAACAAACAAACAAACAAACAAACAAACAAACAAACAAACAAACAAACAAACAAACAAACAAACAAACAAATAAATAAATAAATAAATAAATAAATAAATAAATAAATAAATAAATAAATA
The DNA here is from genome assembly GCA_030765045.1 of Tenodera sinensis. NCBI lineage: Eukaryota > Metazoa > Arthropoda > Insecta > Mantodea > Mantidae > Tenodera > Tenodera sinensis. Next base: position 171,317,471 of record CM060964.1, read on the forward strand.
AATAAATAAATAAATTAAAAAAAACTGCAATAATAAACCCTGGCACCTAATTACTTAAACCAAGGCTTACATTCCAGATCCCTATTCGTTTATTTAACTTTCAAAAATATTTACAACAACAATATTCTACAAGTTATATGAATCTAAATACTACAAAACATAAATATAAAATACAATAAAGTTAAAAGAAAAAGAAAAAAGATTTCAACATACACAAAATAAACATACTCAAAATTATAATTCATCACATCAAATATCTATACCAACATTTCCTCTAAAACCTAAAACAATCACAATACTCCTAATTAATTTAATATATAATTTTTTTTAATTTAATAAAATATTCATTATTCAACAATCAAAATAAAAAGCTCAAATTAAAATTCCAAAATCGTATAATTAATTTCTTAACCTATTTACATAAACAATTATTTCAATTAGTAATAATAATTAATTCATTAACTTTATTTCTAAATCATCAAACCAAAACAACCAACAAAACTTCTAATTCATATAAGAAAAATCAATCAATATACTAAAATAAATCTAATAAAAATATAATTAAACATTAAATCAACTACATTTACACATTATTTTAATTAAAAATTTCCTAAAATCAATAAAACAACAAATCTTCAATTCAACTTACCAAAATAATTCCCATTTAAAAATATATCTCATTCTTCTAATAATATAATTTAATATTTAACAATTTTTTATTCAAATTTAATATATATATATATACACACACAAAATATTTCCCATTTTATCCCCCCTTTTATAATATACTTACATAACTACATCAAATAAATTTCTACAAATCACTATTTAAACAAATTTACTGGTATCTAGTAAATAACCGGTATCCGGTTAAAAATAATAAATACTACATCTAACTTAACACTAAGGCCGCCGGTGCCCGGCGGCCAACTGTACTGGTATCCAGCACAAAAAACATCACTTGATATATTTCTAATATCACCTTTATATCCTTAACTCAAATTCATATTTCTTCACTTCCCCATTCGAACTCACAACATGCCACTTTTCTTTCCTCCTTAAATCACTGATAACATTAAAACAAATGATTCCCAAATTATTATTACCATTAGGGATTTTAAAACTCTCACTCAATCACTTCCCAAATTCACTTCACCTTCACCGCCACATAAATTATCACTTAATACTTCCTCCTCCTGCTATCTCTCCTCCTCAACCCAACTGCTGTCCTCTCCCTGCTGGTTTCTCCTCCATCTCAATCGATCTCCTGCCCTTAAACCTTACACACTCACTCACTCACTCACTCCTTTCATCTTCCTGCTGATTACTCCTCCATCTCGATCCATCTACTCTCCATACTGATTTCTCTTCCATCTCGGTCGAATTCCTTTCCTCTCTCTGCTAATTACTCCTCCATCTCGGTCGATCTCCTCTCCTCTCTCTGCTAATTACTCCTCCATTGCGGTCAATCTCCTCTCCTCTCCCTACTGATTACTCCTCCATCTCAATCCATCTCCTCGGCTCTCCCTGTGGGTTTCTCCTCCATCTCGATGCATCACCTCTCCCTGCTGATCTCTCCTCCATCTCGATCCATCTCCTCTCCTCTCCCTGCTGATCTCTCCTCCATCTCGATCCATCTCCTCTCTCTGCTGGTCTCTCCTCTATCTCGATCCATCTCCTCTCCTCTCCCTGCTAAATTCTCCTGCACCTCGATCCATCTCCTCTCCCTGCTGATCTCTCCTCTATCTCGATCCATCTCCTCTCCTCTCCCTGCTGATCTCTCCTCCATCTCGATCCATCTCCTCTCTCTGCTGGTCTCTCCTCTATCTCGATCCATCTCCTCTCCTCTCCCTGCTAAATTCTCCTGCACCTCGATCCATCTCCTCTCCTCTCCCTGCTGATCTCTCCTCCATCTCGATCCATCTCCTCTCCTCTCCCTGCTGATCTCTCCTCCATCTCGATCCATCTCCTCTCTCTGCTGGTCTCTCCTCTATCTCGATCCATCTCCTCTCCTCTCCCTGCTAAATTCTCCTGCACCTCGTTCCATCTCCTCTCCCTGCTGATCTCTCCTCTATCTCGATCCATCTCCTCTCCTCTCCCTGCTGAATTCTCCTTCACCTCGATCCATCTCCTCTCCCTACTAATATCTCCTCCATCTCGATCCATCTCCTCACCTCTCCCTGCTGATTTCTCCTCCATCTCTACACATCACCCCTTCTATCCCTGCTGATCTCTCCTCTATCTCGATCCGTCTCCTCTCTCTCTCCCTACGATCTCTCCTCCATATCTATTATCATTAACCTCCTCATCTTGTGCTACTACTCTTTCCTCTTGTATCTGGTGAGATCTCAATCTCCTTGGTTCTATAACTACATTAACATTATGTGGTTGTCGCCTAGCTGGTAATCGCTCCTCCTCCCACGCAATCTTACTTATTTTGTCCGCCAGCTTGTGAAGATGCTCGTATAAATCCTTATTCCTAATAATGTTATAAATATAATTGCCGCTCAGTGCCTGTCTCTCTTCTCTTGTTTGCTCGCTGTACTTAACACATTCAAATAGCGCATGCTCAGGTGTGTCCTGCACATTGCATCTGCCACATATATCGTTATCAGTCCTTTGTATTTTTAGCCAGTATGTCTTATATGGTCCATGCCCAGTTAAATAATGTAATAAACCTCTAGTGGGCTGCACATGCTTCAATTTTAATCTTTCTTTAATATTATTAAAAAGATGATAAGTTCTCCTTCCGGCGATCGTACTATCCCATTCCTCTTGAAAACTTAGAAGTAAATTACATTTTATTTCTCTTATATTTGCACAATTTCTTCCCACTATGTCTTGGACCTTCCTTAATTCTCCTTTATTATGCCAGAAAATTGCCCCTCTTAACTTGATGGTGTAATCGATCGGCCAAACGCCAATGGAGACTAATAGTGCTAGTGTCGGTGTCGTGTTGACAGCTCCTGTATACCTTGGTAAAATTTTTCGCTGAGTTCTTCTTAGCAAGGTTTTAATTTGGACATTCCACATCCTAAACGCCAATACACTTGCGCCATACGTTATTATGGATGCAAAAATGCTGGTGTGATACGAGGTTATTGCATTAAACGGTATCCTATATTCAAACTGCACTATTCTGGCTAATTTCATCATAACTTTCTCTGCCTTTGTCCTAACATACTCAGTATGCTTTCTAAAAAGTAATTTATCATCTAAAAGTATGCCTAAATATTTTGCTTCATTTTGTCTTCTAATATTTTGATTATTATATTTAATTGTAGGATTCCTTTTAAAGTTTCCTTTTAAAACCATATAAGCTGACTTGGCTGGGGCCACTTGAAGTTTGGTTGCACTGCACCAACCGCTTAATGTTGTGGTTAAATTCCTGGCCCTTTCCTCAATTTCATTTCTATTGTTGCCTTCGATTAAAAATAATATATCATCGGCATATGCAATAACCTCCATTACATTATTATTACCTGTCAATTCATCTAATAAGGTCTCCAATAAGATGTCCCAAAAGGTTGGTCCGAGGATCGAACCCTGGGGGCATCCCTTGGTGATGTGTCGAATTAAATTGCTACTGGCACCTTTAATAATCACTCTTCGGTCTTTACAATAATCCAATAAAATCAAATACAAGGATTTGGGAATTCCTTTAAGTCGCAATCTTTCAAAGAGTGCCGGCCACCAAAGGTTATCGAACGCCCCAGAAATATCAACTAGGATTCCAATGACATACTTAGAGGTTGAAGCTTTAGTCGATATTATTAATTTATTGATAGCATCTTCAGTAGAGCAACCTTTCCTAAAGCCATATTGCTTATTATTAAGTCCAATCATTAAGCGGAATTCTTTTAATCTTTTACATATTAATTCTTCCAAAACCTTCCCAAGAGTATTCAGTAGACAGATCGGCCTATATGACTTTGGATCCTTGGGGTCCTTATCTGCACCTTTTTTAAGTGTAATTAATCTTGCTTCTTTCCAACAGTAAGGATAGCGTCCTTGCCAGAGACAGTCATTAAATAATTTATGTAATATTGGTGTAAGATCATGTTCTATACAGGTCAATACTTCATTAATCATTCCATCTGATAAGGCAGGCACACACCGCCACACACCGCCACACATCGCCACACACCACCACGTCACACCATACACACAAACACACACCGCCACACACCACCACGCCACACCATACACACACACCGCCACACACCGCCACACATCGCCACACACCACCACGCCACACCATACACACACACCGCCACACACCACCACGCCACACTATACACACACATCGCCACACACCACCACGCCACACCATACACACACACCATCACACATCGCCACACACCACCACGCCACACCATACACACACACCGCCACACACCACCACGCCACACCATACACACACATCGCCACACACCACCACGCCACACCATACACACACACCGCCACACATCGCCACACACCACCACGCCACACCATACACACACACCGCCACACACCACCACGCCACACCATACACACATCGCCACACACCACCACGCCACACCATACACACACACCGCCACACACCACCACGCCACACCATACACACACATCGCCACACACCACCACGCCACACCATACACACACACCGCCACACATCGCCACACACCACCACGCCACACCATACACACAGACACACACCGCCACACACCACCACGCCACACCATACACACACACCGCCACACACCGCCACACATCGCCACACACCACCACGCCACACCATACACACAAACACACACCGCCACACACCACCACGCCACACCATACACACACAGACACACACCGCCACACACCACCACGCCACACCATACACACACACCGCCACACACCGCCACACATCGCCACACACCACCACGTCACACCATAAACACAGACACACACCGCCACACACCACCACGCCACACCATACACACACAGACACACCGCCACACACCACCACACCACAGCATACACACACAGGCACACAACACCACACCACACCATACACACAGACACAGACACACTCCGCCACACACCACCACACCACACCATACACACAGACACACACCGCCACACACCACCACGCCACACCATACACACACAGACACACACCGCCACACACCACCATACACACACAGACACACACCGCCACGCCACACCATACACACAGACACACACCCCCACACACTACCACACCCCACCATACACAGAGACACACACCGCCACACACCACCACACCACACCATACACACACAGATACACACCGCCACACACGACCACGCAACACCATACACACACAGGCACACACCGCCACACACCATCACACCACACCATACACATCCACCGCCACACACCACCACACCACACCGTACACACACATAGACACATACCGCCACACACCACCACACCACACCATACACACACAGACACACACCGCCACACACCACCACGCCACACCATGCACACACACCGCCACACACCACCACACCACACCATACACACACAGACACACACCGCCACACACCACCATACACACACAGACACACACCGCCACGCCACACCATACACACAGACACACACCCCCACACACTACCACACCCCACCATACACAGAGACACACACCGCCACACACCACCACACCACACCATACACACACAGATACACACCGCCACACACGACCACGCAACACCATACACACACGGGCACACACCGCCACACACCACCACGCCACACCATACACACACAGACACATACCGCCACACACCATCACACCACACCATACACATACACCGCCACACACCACCACACCACACCGTACACACACATAGACACATACCGCCACACACCACCACACCACACCATACACACACAGACACACACCGCCACACACCACCACGCCACACCATGCACACACACCGCCACACACCACCACACCACACCATACACACACAGACACACACCGCCACACACCACCACGCCACACCATACACACACAGACACACACCGCCACACACCACCACGCCACACCATACACACAGACACACACCGCCACACACCACCACGTCACACCATACACACAGACAAACACCGCCACACACCACCACACCATACACACAGTCGCACACCGCCACACACCACCACGCCACAGCATACACACACAGACACACAGCCACACACCACCACGCCATACCATACACTCACACTGACACACACCGCCACACACCACCACGCCACACCATACACACACACAGACACACACCGCCACACACCACCACGCCGCACCATACACACACAGACACACACCGCCACACAGCACCATACACACATATACCATACACACACCGCCACACACACAGACACACCACCACATCACACCATACACACACCGCCACACACAGACACCGCCACGTCACACCATACACTTATACCATACACACACCGCCACACACACAGACACACCACCACGCCACACCACCACGCCACACCATACACACACAGACACACACCGCCACACACCACCACGCCGCACCATACACACCCAGACACACACCCTCACACAGCACCATACACACATATACCATACACACACCGCCACACACACAGACACACCACCACATCACACCATACACACACCGCCACACACAGACACCGCCACATCACACCATACACACATACCATACACACACCGCCACACACCCAGACACACCACCACACCACACCATACACACTACGCCACACACAGTAACATCACCACACCACACCACCAAACACATACCATACACACACCGCCACACACACAGACACACCACCACACCACACCATACACTCATAGCTTACACACACCGCCACACACAGACACACCACCAGACCAAACCATACAGACACACCATACACACACCGCCACACACAGACACACCACCACACACCACCACGTCACACCATAAACACAGACACACACCGCCACACACCACCACGCCACACCATACACACACAGACACACCGCCACACACCACCACACCACACACATACCATACACACACCGCCATACACAGACACACCTTCACATCACACCACCACCACACATACCATACACACACCGCCACACACAGACGTACCACCACGCACACACCGCCACACACATACTACACACAAACCACACCATACACACACCACCACACACAGACAGATCACCACACTAATACCACACACACACCAATCCATACACACACAGACACACCACCACGCCCACACCGCCACACACATACCACATACACACACCACACCATACGCACACCGCCACACACATACCACACACACACACCACACCATACACACACCGCCACACTCACAGACACACCACCACGCACGTACCATACACACCACACCATACCATACACACATCGCCACACACAGACACACACCGCCACACACATACCACACACACCACACCATACACACACCGCCACCCACAGACACACCACCACGCCACACCATACACACACAGACGCACACCGCCACACACAGACACACCACCACGCCACACCATACACACACCGCCACACACAGACACACCACCACGCCACAACATACACACACCGCCACACACAGACACACCACCACGCCACACCATACACACACCGCCACACACAGACACACAAGCAGGCCCCACTCACACACACGGCCAAACACACCGCCGCACAAACACATACACCGCCACACACATACCACACACACCACACTATGCACACCGCCACACACGCACACACCGCCACACACACCACACCATACAATACACACACCGCCACACACACCACACACACCACACACACACTGCCACACACACGCACACACCACACACACCACACCATACCATACACACACTGCCACACACAGACACACTGCCACACACACCGCCACACACACGCACACACCTCACACACCACACACACCGCCACACACACCACACACACCGCCACACACACCACACACACCACGCACACACTGCCACACACATTCCACACACACCACACCATACCATACACACCACACACACACACACCACACACACTCCGCCACACACACCACACGCACCACACACACTGCCACACACACACCGCCGCACAAGCACATACACCGCCACAGACAACACCACACACACCACACACACCGCCACACACACCACACTCACGCACCACACACACTCGCCACACTCACACACCGCCACACCACTACACCCACCGCCACACACACACAGCACACACACACCGCCACACACACACTGCTGCACAGCCACACAAACCGCCACACACACACACACACACACTGCCGCACAGACACATACACCGCCACACACACACCACCACACAGTGCCACACACCGCTCACACGCACACCGCCACACACACACACACACTGCCGCACAGACACACACACCGCCACACACACACCACAACACACTGCCACACACCGCTCACACGCACACCGACACACACACACACACACACACACTGCCGCACAGACACACACACCGCCACACACACACACACACCACCAGGCACCGCCACACACCGCTCACACACACACCGCCACACACACACACTGCCGCACAGACACACACACCGCCACACACACACCGCCACACACACACACACCTCCAGACACCGCCACACATCGCTCACACACACCGCCACACCCACGCCAAACACACACCGCCAGAGGCACACCACACACACCACACACACACCGCCACACACAATGCCGCACAGACACACCGCCACACACACACTGCCGCTCAGACACGCACACCGCCACCAACACACACACCGCCACCACACACTGCCACACACACCACCAAAGACACCGCCACACACCGCTCACACGCACACCGCCACACGCACACCAAACACACAGCGCTCACACGCACTTCGCCACACGCACACCAAACACACACTACCACAGGCACACCACACACACCACCAAACACACCGCCACACCCACTCCACACCACACACACACCACACACACCATCACACACACCACCACACACACCACCAGACATACCACCGCACAGACCGCCACACAAACACCGCCACACGCACACCAGTCCACACAGACACCACCACACACACCACACACCCCCACAGGCACACCACACACCGCCACACACACACCGCCACACAGACACCGCCACACACACCGTGAAACACAGACCACACCGCCAAACGCACTGCGTGGTGTGGTGAGTGCGTGGCGGTGTGTGTGTGTATGTGTGTGTGAGTGTGTGGTGTGGTGTGGTGTGGTGTGCCTGTGTGTTATGTAGCGGTGTGTGTGTGGTGGTGTGTGTCTGTGGTGGTGTGTGTATGGTGTGTGTGGTGTGTGGTGTGTGTGTGTATGTGGACTGTTGTTTTTTTTTTTTTTTTTTTTTTTTTTTTTTTAATGCTTGCCCCATTCCATATGAATACTACATGCTTGAATTTATTTATTTACATAAAAATTACATTTTATATGTACATGTACATATTGTTGGTGATGTTCTATTTGAACATTTATATCTTTATTTACCTCTAATTTTTTATCTACCTTAGTCTAATTGAGTACTTCATAAATCTAGTACTTATCATATAGTGAAACGCAAATGTGTGGACTGTGTGTGGTGTGGTGTGTGTGTGTGTGTGTGTGTGTGTGTGTGTGTGTGTGTGTGTGTGTGTGTGTGGACTGTGTGGACTGTGTGGGTATTTGTGGTGATGTGCGTCTGGCGGTGTGTGTGTGTGTGGTGTGAGGCGCTGTGTGTGATGTGTGTGTGTGGACTGTGTGTGTTTTATGAGGCGGTGTGTGTGTGTGATGTGTGTGGCGGTGTGTGTGGTGTTAGGCGGTGTGTGTGATGTGTGTGGTGTGTGGTGATGTGGTGGTGTGTGTGGTGTGAGGCGGTGTCTGTGATGTGTGTGTGGACTGTGTGTGGTGTGGTGTGTGTGTGGTGTGTGTGTGTGGTGTGTGTGTGTGTGTGTGTGTGGTGTGTGTGGTGTGGTGTGGTGTGTCTGTGTGTGATGTAGCGGTGTGTCTGTGGTGGTGTGTGTGTGATGTGTGTGGTGTGTGTGTGGTGTGTGGTGATGTGGTGGTGTGTGTGGTGTGAGGCGGTGTGTGTGATGTGTGTGTGTGTGGTGTGGTGTGTGTGTGGTGTGTGGTGATGTGGTGGTGTGTGTGGTGTGAGGCGGTGTGTGTGATGTGTGTGTGTGTGTGTGTGGTGTGGTGTGTGTGTGGTGTGAGCCGGTGTGTCTGTGGCTGTGTATGTGGCGGTCTGTGAGGTGGTGTGTGTGTGGTGTGTGTGTGATGTGGTGTACTGTGCGGTCAAATAGGTCGATGATTTCGCTGTGATTTTTCGTCTCCTTTCCAGATATTCGTAAACGTTATTACCTTAGTGCGTGTTCTATAATCTCATGGCTCTCGCGCCTGATACTGTGCATTTGGTTTGCTTTTCTTTGGTACTTGTTCACCATCCTGAAGCTATGTCAGGGTTCACCGCGCCAAGATTATCTTCGTCCTCAGGTCGACTCCCGTAAGTGTGTAATGATAGCTCCATTACCAACATGCGTCATCCTGCTACACCTTCGGTCCACTCTTGTGCAACTACTTCCAAGTGTAATCTCGACGATTCTTTTGACTTAACCTCCGTCAGTGGAGAGTTTTCAAACACCGAGCAAGAGGTTAACGGTAACCACTGCACGGGTTCGTCAGAATATGTTGTTGATCTGCCATCCGTCAACAACAGGTATGCAGCCTTAGAAACAATGGACGAAGATCCTCATACTCCTACTGTTTCTGGAGAAACCTCCAAGGTATCCCCCCTACCTTTCTTCACGATGTCAATCATTATCGTGGCTGACCTCACTCACACAATGAATTTACTACACAGCAGCGCGAAGCGGTGCTCAAAATCAACACCATTACAACTGCCGGTTTTTGTTCTGTCACCAAATTCCTTGACGAAGCCCGATTGCCTTACCTCACATTTCAGGATCCGTGAAGCAAACGTTTTGAGATTGTGTTCCGAGATGTTTCCCTTTCTTTTACCGACGAAGAAGTGCGCCAGGAGTTAATAGGCCAACACTTACCGATTAGAAAAGTGCACTTGTTTCATAAAAACAAACAACCCATGCCACTTTTAAGTCAAGTGTCTGCAACATGTGGTTACCTCTGTGGAACATCGTCGGAAATCTTCCCTCAGTCTTCAGTGAACCAACTGTTAACGGTATGGCCACATTAAGAATTTCTGTAATCTACCTTCACGATGCATGAAATGTCCTAAAAGTCACCACTTCTCAGCGTGTCCGAAGTCTAAGGCTGTGTGCCACCTTGATGTGTGAACTGCGATAGTGCGCAATGGATCGCAGATGAAAAGGCGAAATTATTAAAAGTGGCGAGCGAAAAACAATTCTTAGGGTGTATGATTATTTAAAGAAAAAGAACCCCGGACACAGTGACTCGATTATTGTTAGTGAACTTCATAAGGCGACTGGTGTAAGTAGACCTACATTTTTTTTATTAAGAAAAGAATGTAAAAAGGGTAAGGGTTTATTCTAAGGGTTTATTATAGGGTTTATTATAAGGTATTATTAATATTATAATAATAATAATAATAATAATAATAATAATAATAATAATAATAATAATAATAATAATAATAATAATAATAATAATAATAATCATAATCATAATAATAATAATAATAATCATAATAATAATCATAATAATAATCGTAATAATAATCGTAATAATAATAGTAATAATAATAGTAATAATAATAGTAATAATAATAGTAATAATAATAATAATAATAATAATAATAATAATAATAATAATAATAAATATAATAATAAATATAATAATAAATATAATAATAAATATAATAAATATAATAATAATAATAATAATAATAATAATAATAATAATAATAATAATAATAATAATAATAATAATAATAATAATAATAATAATAATAATAATAATAACAATAATAATAACAATAATAGTAATAGTAATAATAATAATAATAATAATAATAATAATAATAATAATAATAATAATAATAGTAATAATAATAATAGTAATAATAATAACTAATAATAATAATAATAATAATAATAAATATAATAATAAATATAATAATAAATATAATAATAAATATAATAATAATAATAATAATAATAATAATAATAATAATAATAATAATAATAATAATAATAATAATAATAATAGTAATAGTAATAGTAATAGTAATAGTAATAGTAATAGTAATAGTAATAGTAATAGTAATAGTAATAGTAATAGTAATAGTAATAGTAATAGTAATAGTAATAGTAATAGTAATAGTAATAGTAATAGTAATAGTAATAGTAATAGTAATAGTAATAGTAATAGTAATAGTAATAGTAATAGTAATAGTAATAATAATAATAATAATAATAATAATAATAATAATAATAATAATAATAATAATAATAATAATAATAATAATAATAATAATAGTAATAATAACTAATAATAATAAACCTGGTTGTGAGCAAACGCGGTAATCACATTGGCGCAACATACGTGGCAACGCCGCGCTGATTCTCCATAAGAGCCATTGTGCCTTCATAACGTGAAAACTCCTATAGAACGCCAACGGCATTAAGTTGAAACGTCAAAGTTTTCTTGAGCTTCTATCCCGACACAATATTGATGTTGCTTGTATCTCTGAAACACATATCGCTGCTACTGACAAGTTTAGTTTACCAGGATAGAAGATCTACAGAGAAGATCGAGTAGCAGTTGTTGCTTCTGGTGGCGTCACTATTCTCATTAAGCGTAATCTCCCGCATCACCTACTTTTCCTACCTACACCGCTTAAAGGGCGCTGATGACCTAGAAGTTGAGCGCCCTTAAACCAAATCCAATCCAATCCAATACACCGCTTAATCTCGAGGCCTGCGCGGTTAAGCTTTCTCTTAACGCCAGTGAACGCCTCACTGTTATAACTGCTTACAAACCTCCGTCGAACGTTGTTGTTGTTGTTGTAGTGTTTAACGCCCGCTTTTACTACTACGGCACCGCAGGCGGTGACACTGATGATACATGAAGATGGAGCACCGGTGGAATGAGATGGCGGGGGAAACCGGAGTACCCGGAGAAAACCCGCCCTGACGCCGCTTCGTCCACCACGAATACCACATGCGGGTCCCTGGGATCGAACCCGGGCCGCCTAGGTGGTAGGCGAGCGCGCTAACCGCTCGGCCACGGCGCCGCCTCCGTCGAACGTGTTGACCACTCAGGACTTCCAGGTTCTATATAATTTACGTCTTATCCTGTCCTGCTGCTCGGCGATCTTAACAGCAAGAATGAATCATGGGGTTCCCGAGTTACTTCTAATGGTCGCCGCCTACAACAGGCTACGGATAACTATTGTTCTCATGTTTTGGCTGCAAATGTTCACACCTACTAGTCCTACAACCCCAGAATCTTGCCAGCTATTCTCGATATAGCGTTGTTGAAGACTTTCACTCAACCACATACCTTGACTGCCTTACCCGAATTGGATTCGGATCGCCATCCTGTAGTGGCAACCTTTCAGATCACTAGACCAATTTCTCCGTTTTTCCCTTAATACAAGAACGCGTTAACTGGGAAAACTTCCGTCGTCGTTCAGATGCCCTTCTACACCCTAAACTTTCACTTCAAACTGTGACCGATGCTGACCATGTGATTCAAGATTTCGCCTGCAGTATTGTTCTAGCTGTACGGTTAACACACTCCGCTCCACGTCACAACCTTCGGCACACACATTTCATGATGCTCTTCCTGTGGAAGCTCTACGCTTGATACGGCTAAGAACCACTTGCGCCGTCTATGGCAACATCAGCGGCAACCCCGGTAACGCTCTCCTTTCAACCAGTTAATACGACAAGCTAAAGCTGCTCTTGATCATCATCGCTTCATGAGCTACCAGCGCCATGTTTCTTCCATTTCGCCATTGGGTCATTCCCATTGGAAGGAAACCAAGCATATTCTCCGAGAGCTCACAGTAACTCCGCCATCGAAGAACGCCGGTAGACACTATGTAAGTCACAATATTTATCCCATTTATCCAATACTGAAATCCTGCTTCAAGTGCTCCGTCATGAAAAGCTTAAACCTGTCCGAGAAATTACAGCGTTTGTCTTGACTAAGTCCATCGGAGTACATTTCTGTATTCAGCATTGCATAATTATTATCCTACACATCATAAACAGGTACAATTATTTAAGAGCCCTTAAAGATTGTGATAAATGGCACATTACATAAGTATTGGATAAATGTGAGATTTAAATAAACCTTCAGCCAATTGTTAAATTGTCCATAAATATCCTGGCTGGTGACTGTCATAATTTGTGTTCAGCTACTTAGAATGCTACCACTTACTTGTCAGTTTGTCAGTTAACATATCACTTTTACATGACGCTATTTTTTTCTCTGAGGGAACGATATCCCGCAATGGTGTTTAACCGCACTATTTTCTTTTCACTCGAAATCCACAAACCACTGGCACTTTGGTCGCTGTTTGCAGTTATACATGTTCGTTTTCCTTCTTAATTGCTATGCACATACGTGAACATTTATTAGCTTATCTACTAGCAAGCAAGTATGACACTTCAGTTGGTTGATATTTTACTATAATTATTTACCTGTTTACAGCATTTGCAGCCGCTATTAATTTAAGTGGGATCATCATTGTTGGGGTTCGCATTACTATCAATGTTATTCCTCTTATGTGACATTCCATGCATATACAGCATGTCCCAAAAAGACACCGACAACGCTTAGTATGTTGTGTAGGACAGCAAACTGATCGGTTTTAAGATAGGAAGCCCTGTCCGGAAATACACGGTTTGGACGCTGTAGCGCATCGAAGTATGAGATGGGTGTACGTTCACATTTCGTCAATAAATTCAACACCGAGCTGTCTACATTACAAATGGGCTTCGAACTGTGTACCTCCTGTGTCATTGCAGAGCCTATATCCGCGGTGGCGAGCCTCATGCACATGATCCAATACGTGCGATTGCCTTTGAAGATTTTCGATTCTTCCATGGACTCGAGCCATAAGGTCCTCCACTGACGTTGCAAAAGTGCCATACACCATACTCTCCATAGAACTCCACAGAAAATAGTCAATAGGTGTCAGATCTAGTGGCCGTGTTGGCCATGGAATTGGCCCCCCTCTGCCAATCTATAGATTTGGATATGCGACGTTGAGATGATTCCGTACATTTACATCAAAGTGTGCTGGAGTTCATATCGACCATTTCAGCAGCTGGCGCGTGTCGCACTGGTGTTAAAAACGTTTCTGTACTGAAACTACACAAGTAATGCAGTAGGATGCGCACCAAGGAGGAATGTAGTGTATCGCATCAATGTTATTATGCTCAGGTCGTTAATGCCAGTACACAGATGGTTAAAGGGTTGCATTCCTTCCGTATTAAGATACCAAAACGAATGTTAAAAAAACTGTCAAAACCGTTCGTCCTCAAACTTCGACGCCTTCAAGCACCCAAAACATGCATTTCCGGACAGGGGCTCCTTTTTGAAAACCGATCAGTTTGCCATCCCGCTTAACATACTAAGCGTTGTCGGTGTTTTTTTTTTTTTTTTGGGGGGGGGGGCACCCAGTATATATAGGTTGTTTCGAAACGATACCGAACAAATATAGCCGTTTCGTAGTTTATAACTTAACTAGTCCGAATTTTGATGTCGCAGCTTCGAAATTCTTTTAAGTATAATGTTATGCAGTATTAAATATTACTTTATTTTGTGACTAGGCAGCGCAGGAACCACTGGTGTGCGAACCTCAAATGTCACTGGAACGCACCGGCCACGAAAACAAAAGCATTACTCCTTGCTCGTTATCAGTGACCCTGCTTAGCTTTCAGGTAATGGGCCAAAGGGCAGTTATTTGTGCAAAAGTCGACTAATAACTCGGACAGTTCCAAGGTTGCTCTTCAGTGTAAAATTACGCATACAGTCCTAACAGAGCGCTATGCGAACGCCGAAATGACGGATATGGTCTTGATGTATGGAAGAGCTGAAGGGATTTAAGCGAACGCACATCGGATGCATCAAGAACCATTTTTTAATCGACCTGTCCCTCATCATGACACATTTATGGCAATAGAGCAGTGCTTAAGGGAATCTGGTAACTTCAGACCACGGCTGTATGACACGGGACGCAATAGGTCTGTGAGGACGGTGCTGTTTGAAGAGCAAGTGCTTAAAATAGGGAGCACCGGAAGGAAGGAATAGGAAGGAAGCACCGATGTTTGCTGCAGAAATGCGATACCGATCCGAATTTTACAAAGTAAACTTTATTCACGGACAAAGAGCAACTGACCAGAGATGGGCTAACTACAGTGTACAATCAGAATTATGGGCCGAAGAAAATCCGCAGCGTTTCATTGGAAGAGGACACCAGCATCGATAAAGTACTGAGGAGGTATAGTCTCAGATTCTCCTATTGGACCATACCTGTTACCTGGAAACCTAGTTGGCCCGAAGTATCTCACTTTTCTGAGAACTGTTTGCCAGGAATGTTGGAATCCGTTCCTTTAGAAAGAAGGCAAAGCATGATGTATCAACATGACAGCGCGGCCCCACATTTTTTCCTGGAGGTTCGGAAATATTTGAATTCTGTATTCCCAAACAAATGGATCGGTCGTGGGGGTCCCATCCCTTGGCCACCTCGATACCCGGATCTTTCACCAGTCGACTTCTACTTGTGGGGAGACTTGAAATCTTTAGTGTATGCAACAGCCATACCATTAGAAGTGGAGCTGGTAGCCAGAATTCATGCTGCATGGGAAGAACTGAGTTCAAACCCAGCAGTTTGTACGTCGAGTGGATATGTCACTTTTACGAAGATGTCAGCCAGTTTGAGCATTTGCTTTAATGTTATAAATGGAAATATTCAAGAGAACTTGTTCGAGTATCTCCAAGAATGCACTAATTTAGTTTCATTAACAATGTGTATTGTAAAAATAGTTACATCAATGATAACATTTAGCTCCAACTCTCATTAACATGTATGTTCTTTACGAAAACAACACATCTCTTCGCATAAGGCAATTTTTCCTGGCGTCTTTTCAACTACTTAGCCCTGTTCATTCCTTATAAATGGAATGTTTACTCCACGTTCGCTTCTAACTATTCTTAGGTTTCTGTTTACGAAACCAAGTCTGGCTTTCAGCGTGTCACATGTCACAGCCTAATAGGAAAACAACTTAAATTGAGTACCATGAGGGATGTTATTTCAATGTTACAAGCTCCTGTATGTATTGTGATATAAGTGTTAGCTAAGTATTAGCATTTATAAAGTCCATTGCGACAAATAACTAATGAATATACCTTTGCATAGTTTCTATTCTTGGGGATTTGGCAATTTCTGCTTCCGACGCGTTGGAATGCTGCTAAAGTATCTCCCGTTCTTAATGTTTCTATAATGGATTCCTTTGTCCGCGTATTGTTAAATACCTGGAGATTGCTCCATACAGCCTCGTTATTACACGATACGAGACCATTTAGTAGTTTCCCTGTTGCTTGCGACTGGAATTCTCTTGCCCCACGTTAACCGTTAGGTGACTCTCAGTTCTCCTTCCATTTCCAGCGGTCTGGGGTTCGTAACTTCCACTCTCGGAATGACTCGGTGAACTGTTCCTGCTGTCTGTTCCCCGTCCATTTCTATGGTAGTCGTATTGGGTTCTGTTTCGGCAGCGATAATCTCGTGCTCGCTCGCGATGTTGCCAGTTTTTAAATCGCGGGCTGGAGTAATTAAAGTTGACGCGAAGTTCCCGGGTTCGCGTGTGTTATCGGCTATTTATATTGTTCCAGTTGTGGTTTTCACACCCTCTTCGGCAGCCACCAGAGTTAGGTACTTCGGGTTTGTATCTCTCTCAAGTATTTTGAAATCTGCGGCCCCGGTCCAAGTTTAGTGGTCTGGTGCCCCGGTCCTCTGAAAATTCTGCCACATATTAAATGTCGGTTCATCCCTGCTGAACTCGTTGACGTGGCCTACATTCCCGGGACTATACTGAAATTCCTGGTTGTTATTTTCGAATGCCGATATTAATTCGATTATTTCAATTAGTTTTCGGCTTAGCTACTATTAAGTAGTACCTTATTCGTTCAGGAAAGTGTTGGCTAGTTAAATTCATGAAATCTATCTCCCTGACAGGCGGTTCCATTAGTTCGCTCCGCTGCACCCACCACAATATATAATCGACCATTGTTTGGCCATTACAAATATCATACACTCCGTTACTTAAGCATGTCCGAATATGATTCTGATCTGTCGGGCTCCAATACCGCTTTAGAAAGGCATTTTTAAAATATTCATAACCCTGGACCTCGCCTAGCATTAACCTCAACCAATTCAGAGACCGATTGCGTAAGCCTTTTTTAACGAGACATTCCACGTTCGCTCCACTCGTGCCTTCATTACTATTAATAATTACTACTACTTTCCGGATTGATCCTCTCAATTCGTCAATACTACACTCTGTCAATTCCACTCTTTTTGCAACTGTTAGAGGACTTGAATTTTGCTGCTTCATATTTTCCCTTAAACATTCGAGAATTTCAACTGACACCCTTCGGTCTTGCTCCATTATGAACTGTATTGCCCCTATTTCTTTTTGTACACCGCTTTCAATTTCATTTTGTTTCTGTGTAAGCTTATCACCGAGCCAACTAATGTCACCCTCAAGTTTTTCATGCAACAATTGATAGCTATTTTCCAGTTCCTTAGCATTAGAAAAGATACCTTCCCTCACCTCACCTATATGTACTGCTACCTGCTTTCTAATCATATCGACTTCAGATTGTATTTTTTTAATGCCTCCGTGTGTTGAGCTAGTCCTTCGTTTAGGCGTGTTTCTAACCTAACACTATGGGCATCAATTTATTCCATCAATTTATTTCCTAATTGCCCTACCCTGCTGTTGTAATAAGGTGTTCTATGTTAGCAATTTGGCTTCTAGTTGTATAAGTTGGTTACTATGTTCTAGTAATTTAGCTTCTAATTTACTATTCTGTTCTTGTAGTTTACAGCTTAGCCTATCATCCTCTAACCCATTCTATGCTGCTAATAATTTTTCGAACATTGCTGTTGTCTGTGCTAAGGGAGTTGCTCCTAGTGATAATTACATTATCTTCGTGGGCAATATCTACCTGGCTTATCCCCTCGACTCCCGTAGTTTCCATTTTGTCGCTGTTTGTATGGTAGTCAATTTCTGTGCCTAAACTGGTCCTGCTACAATGAATACCAACGACTTTATTGTTTCTCAAGAACATTTATCACTTCGTCGTTAGCGGTCGACAGGGACGGTTGTGTGCTCTGTCCTCTCTGTGAGTTAGCGCGTGCTATCAAGTGTTTGTGTTGTGCTGTGCTGTGCGGTCAAATAGGCCGTTATTTTCCCTGTGATTTTTCGTCTCATTCATAAAAGTTATTACCTTAGTGAGTGCTCTACAATCTCATGGCTCTCGCGCCTGATACTGGGCAGTTGGTTCGCTCTTCTTTGGAGCTTGTTCACCATCCTGAAGCTATGTCAGAGTTCCCGGCGCCAAGATTATCTTCGTCCTCAGATCGACTCCCGTCACTGAATGATAGTTGCACTACCAACATGCGTCCCCCTACTACACCTCCTGTGCATTCTTGTGCAACGACTACTTCAAAGCGTAATGTCGACGCTTCTTTTGACTCTGAATCTCTGTCAGTGGAAAGCTTTCAAACGCCGAGCAAGAAGTTAACAGGTGTCCGCTGCGCGGATTGGTCACAAATACGTTGTTGATCTGTCATCAGTCCACAACAGGTATCCAGCCTTAGAAACTATGGACGAAGATCCTCAAAGTCGTACTATTTCTGGGGAACCTTCCAAGGTAACTATCCCCCCTATCCTTCTTCACAATGTCAATCATTACCAACAAATAGTGGCTGACTTAACCTCGCTCACACATCATGCGTTTACTACACAGCAACGTGGAACGGTGCTCAAAATCAACACCACTTCTACTGACGATTTTCGTTCTGTCACCAAATTCCTTGACGAAGCCCGATTGCCTTCCCACACTTTTCAGGACCCGCGAAGTAAACGTTTCGAGGTTGTGCTCCGAGATGTTCCCCTTTCCTTAACCGACGAAGAAGTGCACCAGGAGCTAATAGGCCAACAGTTACCAATTAGAAACGTAGTACGCTTGTTTCACAAAAATAAACAACGCATGCCACTTTGTGTAGTGGAATTGGATAACACCGAGGACGCAAAGCGAGTTTTTCAAGTCAAGCGTCTGCAACATGCAATTATCTCTGTGGAACATCGTCGTAAATCTTCCCTCATTCCTCAGTGCACCAACTGTCTACAGTATGGCCGCACCAAGAATTTCTGTCATTTACCTTCACGATGCGCCAAATGACCTGAAAGTCACCACTTCTCAGCGTGTCCGAAGTCTAAAGCCGTGCCACTTCGATGTGTGAACTGCGATGGAGAACATTCCGCGAATTATAGGGGCTGTCCATCATTTCTTGCCCTCCAAGAGAGACAACAACGCCGTAGTCCTACTAACGCGGCATCAACCAAGGTGCGCCGTCCTCGCCTTCTGTACCCCTTAACAGTGAAACTGTGTTTCCTTCACTTGCTGGTCAGACTCATACGTCCTCTCCATCACCCAAGTGGCCTCACAGAACTTCTCAGTCAACCTCTTCTCCTTCTCCTACCCCAGACGTATCATCTACTTCTCCGTCTTCTGACACTGACGTCTTTCTCTACGTAGTTCTCAACCCCCTTGTTTCCTTTCTTCAGCCTTATTTTCCTCTACTGACATCCTTTGTTTCCAGACTTCTGACGCAACTTTTCTCCAATGGAAACTGATCTGCCTCCTCGAATCTCTTCACTCACATTCCTAAACTGGAATGCCAATGGCATTAAGTTGAAACGTCAAAGTTTTCTTGAGTTTCTATCCCGACACAATATTGATGTTGCTTGTATCTCTGAAACACATATCGCTGCTACTGAAAAATTTACTTTACCAGGATACAAGATCTACAGAGAAGATCGAGCAGCAGTAGTTGCTTCTGGTGGTGTCGCTATTATCATTAAACGTAATCTCCCGCATCACCTACTTTTCCTACTTTCCTTAGTCTCGAGGCCTGCACAGTTAAGCTTTCCCTTAACGCCAGTGAACATCTCACTGTTATAGCTGCTTACAAACCTCCATCGAAAGTGTTGACTAATCAAGATTTCCAGGTCCTATTCTCTACGTCTGATGCTGTCCTCTTGCTCGGCGATCATAAGAGCAAGAATGAATCATGGGGTTCCCGAGTTACTACTCCTAATGGTCGCCGCCTACAGCAGGCTGCGGATAACTATTGTTTTCATGTTTTGGCTCCAAATGTCCTCACTTACTACTCTTACAACCCCAAACTATTGCCAGATATTCTCGACATAGCGTTGTTGAAGAACTTCACTCACCCACTTACCTTGACTGCCTCAGCCGAATTGGATTCGGATCACAATCCTGTAGTAGCCACGTTTCAGGTCACTAGACCAATTTCTCCGTCTTTCCCTTCCTTAATACAAGGACACGTTAACTGGGAAACGTTCCGTCGTCGTTTAGATGCCCTTCTACACCCTAACCTTCCACTTCAAACTGTGACCGATGTTGACCATGTGATTCAACATTTCACCCGCAGTATTGTTCTAGCTTTACAGTCAGCACACTCCACTCCACGTCGCAATCGTCGGTACACACCTTTTCACGACGCTAAGAACCATATGCGCCGACTGTGGCAGCATCAGCGGCAACCCTGGCAACGCTCTCGTCTCAACCAGTTAATCCGACAAGTTAGAGCTTCTCTTGATCTTCATCGCTTCACGAGCTACCAGCGCCATCTTACTTCCATTTCGCAATTGGACCATTCCCTCTGGAAGGAAACCAAGCGTATTCTCCGAGAGCCCACGGTGATTCCGCCGTTGAAGAACCCGGTAGACACTATGTAAGTCCTCAAGAACAAATGTGAGCTCTTTGCCAATCACTTTCAGGACTCTTTCACTCCCAATCCCGCGTCTACTCCCAGCCATACTGATATTGACAACCAATCTCCTGTCTATCCTACTGTCCCGTTACCCATCAAAGTTACATCCACTGGTGAAATCCGATCTATTATGCGTACATTGGTGTCCAAGAAAGCTCCTAGTCATGACCGCCTATCCAATATCGCGCTAAAAAAATCTCTCACGAAAAGCGCATTCTTTCCTAGCTTCTGCCTTTAATGCTCTTTTACGTTTAGGCCATTTCCCTTCTCTATGGAAACATGCAATTCTTATTTTTCTCCATAAACCCGGTAAACCTCCTGATCTTTCTTCTGGATACCGCCCAATCAGCTTACTGCCTTCACTATCCAAGGTTTTTGAAAAACTACTTCATAGACGAATCAATAAATACCTAACCGACACCTCTGCATTACCTACTTTTCAATTTGGATTTAGGAGTCTCCATTCTACTACTCATCAGCTGTTACGAGTCACCGAACACATCGCCCGTACTTTTGAGAACAAGCGGCACACCCTGGCTGCCTTTTTGGACGTCAAGCGGGCCTTTGATAAAGTGTGGTATCCTGGGTTGTTCCACAAACTGCGAAATCTTGGTCTTCCTACCTATCTTTACAAACTCGTCCATAGCTTTCTCTCGGACTGTGCTTTCTCAGTTTGGCTGGGATCTGAACGATCCATCCCTCGACATGTTTTGGCCGGAGTACCTCAAGATTCGATACTTGGACCTCTTCTATTTCCTCTGTACACCGCTGACATTCCTACTTTACCTTCTGCTCATATTGCTGCATATGCAGATGATACCGCTTTGTTTGTATCAGATAAGAATCCGTTGACGGCCACCGACAATCTTCAATCAGCATTAAATACTCTCACCTCCTGGTTCCGTGATTGGCGTCTCGTGCTTAACCGGTCAAAATGCGAAGCTATGATCTTCACTCTCCGTCGACCTGGACCGTCACCAGTCCTCACCATAGACGGCATAGCGATCCCCTGGAAACGCCCAGACGACACTGTGAAATACCTGGGAGTGCATTTTGATACACGTCTCACCTGGAGAGCACATATTAATGCTAAGCTTTATCTTGCCTATGCCAGACTATCAAAACTGTATCCGTTGATCAACAGGAAGTCGTCCATCCGAAGTGATACCACCATTTTACTATACACTGCATTGATCCGACCTTTGCTGACCTATACCTGTCGCGGGTGGAGCTGCATCTGGCGTCCTCAAGCGGCTTCAGTTGCTCCAAAACAAGGTGTTGCGCATCGCCTTGAACGCTCCATGGCTCGTGCGCAATGCACAACTTCACAGAGAACTTGGTGTCCTTACCATTGAAGAGTTCATCCGTCATCAATTCCAGACTTTCTTTAGCAAGTTACCATCAGTTCCCGGTGCAGTCGTCTATTCCCTTGGCCGTCAGACTACAGTTCCTACCAGAATCCGCAGTCGACTACCGCAAGACCTGCTCTTGCCTTCTCAAAACAACCACATGGCAGTTTAACTTTACCTTGGATTCTTTCACCACGATCAGTTCGCCAGAGAGGGGCACCATTGGGGCTGACCTCACCTTGTCCTTTCTATGTACTGTTATTTTCTGTGTATTTATGTGTAATTGTATTTGTAATTGTATTTTCTTTTGTGTCATTTTATGTCTATGTTCTGCCTGGTTTGTAAAGCGGGAAACTGCTGATCGACTTTTAATAAATTAAAACAAAAGAACATTTATAAGGTATCATTTCTACTCCTCTACCTGAACTTGACACAAACTACCACAAAACATCATTTCTACATTTGTCCTATATAATACTGACAAACTGTGCATCGGCCGCGCCGTAGCCGAATGGTTAGACGATTCGCTTCTCACTAAAGTGACCCGGCTTCGATCCCGGTCAACCACATGTGGGATCACTAGTGGACGAAGCGGTGCTGGGGTGGGTTTTCTCCTGGTTCTCCGGTTTCCCCGGGAGCTCAATCTTCATTCCATGTATCATCAGTGTCACCGCCTGCGGTGCCGTATGTAGTAATAGCGGGCGTTAAACAGTACCTAAAAACAAACAGTGATTTTCTCCTACCCTTATTTTGGCAGCTGTTTCTTTTCCTCGATGCCGTTCCTTGTTTTGAGGTTTGTAGCACATCGATACTTCGTCCTGGGTTTTTCGGGCCTACGGTTGTCCAATTTCCTCTCGCGCTCCTTTGGAGTCCACCAGCTCCCGTTGTCTCTTTGTCTGCTTCTGTGATGTCGGCGTTCATGTCGTCCTACATCTTCCTGATCCTGTTGATCATCTCGCTATTGTTCCGCCCTGTCAGGCCCCACGGTGGGCGCCATTACATGAGGCAGTTCCCTCGACGTCATCACTAATCACGTTAATATTATAAGCTCCGGCTAACTCCGTGGACGTCTTCGTGAGAGTATGACCTCGAAGCACTTGTATGCGTTTATAATACGATGGCTTCTGTGTTAGCGTTACGTTGATCGTTACGTGAAGGCAGAATGGGAATCGCTGGGTTTAGCTGCATGAGAACTCGGGGGGAAGAGGAACTGATGCACACCGAAATTATTAAATTGTGGTTATTATTTAACAGCATGAAATACAGCGCTTGAGTACGAAGGTACGTCGTTCGCAATTGTTACCACTACTGTGGCACGGCAACTCAAAAATCATCTTCCCTTTTGCGCGTTCGTTCAATATTATACCCCTCGCAAAAGTTAAAGGCATGCGAACCTGGCCAATGCTCAAGCAGAGCGCTGTTGCCAAGCGTAGTGCGTGTACCGGCAGAGGTTCTATACATAAGAGCACGAACCACATTCGGCAGCGCTGGTAGGCGGGGCAAGGTTGAGATTCGCTGGAGTCTGCAGTACGGCCCGCCTCCATATGCCTTTAACTTTTGCGAAGATTATAGTTCCTATTGTCACGGCGGCTTCTTGCATACTGACCCACCGCCCGTTATTTACTCATCGCAAGTCGGATTTCTGTTAGCAACTGCCTCCTCTGCTTTAAACTTTAACTCGTTTGCCATTTTTATCGCGGTCATCAATACAATACTTTTTTAATAAGCGTAATGAATACAATAGTGAACTCGCAATATTTATCCTATTTATACAATCCTAAAATCCTGCTTCAACTTATTACATTACACCATTCCAAGTGATAACATAAATGCATACGTCAGTTTGACTTTTAATGATATATACATTTACAATTATATATTATTTTCTGGGGGGGGGGGCTTTTCTAATCCCGGAGATGCCCCCCACCCTCGAGCCACCCGCTGAATTCATCACTGATGGCGCATACTCGACAACAAAAAAGCGGATAAGGCAAATGCGCAATGTAAGGTATTGACATATTCAACAGAAAAGACGTTGGCGAAACAGGAAAACATTTATGATCAGCTGATTTTAAATGAGGTTATTGGATGATAATGTACGCAATTCATGACTAAATGTAACTGTAGCTTTGTATAGTTCATTATGGTGATTTTAAAGCGTTTTCATTCTTTCCCACTAATAGTTAATTTGGGTATAACGGCAATTTAGCAACACAAAAACCTAATTCTCATGGTAATGATGCACAAGTTGTGCTGATCACGGAAGGGAATAATGTTCCAGTTTTTAAGGCTAGAACATGCGGTTAGCTTTAGGGAGTTGAGGCGCAATATATGCCGTACAGACATACTGCAACAACCCCTTATTAATATAACTGCAGCGTGTCAAGTACAATTAGATGGAAATGTAAGTAAAAATGGGGCATTTCTCACAGAAGCACAATCGCCTTAAAGGATTATTTCAGATAAAACCAAGCTCCTGCGCACGTTTTGAATCCTGTGCGTAAGGTTCAACCAAAACGACCATTATATATGTATTACCTAGTATGACATTTAACCTGCTTTTCCATAGATGGCACAAACTCTTATTCATCAGTATTTCAGCCAGAATTATGGACATAAGTTATTTAAATTCCTTTCCCAAATTACGTGCAGCGCGGTCCATTGGTATAATTTAATTTGCCATAAAGCACCTTATTAATTTTAATAGGTTCCCGTAAATCTTCCTTATATAGTATATTTATATAATAATAATAATAATAATAATAATAATAATAATAATAATAATAATAATAATAATAATAATAATAATAATAATAATAATAATAATAATAATAATATAATATATATTATTATTATTATTATTATTATTATTATTATTATTATTATTATTATTATTATTATTATTATTATTATTATTATTATTATTATTATTATTATTATTATTATTATTATTATTATTATTATTATTATTATTATTATTATTATTATTATTATTATTATTATTATTATTATTATTATTATTATTATTATTATTATTATTATTATTATTATTATTATTATTATTATTATTATTATTATTATTATTATTATTATTATTATTATTATTATTATTATTATTTCCTATTGCTCCCTTAATCAATCCGCAAACGAAGTACAGAATATATTACGTGTAGCGATGGCGCTGAAGTTGTTTTAGTGAAATGATCATGATGCAATCGGAGGCATGCAAGTAGAAGTAAATGACTTGGAACCACTCCGTCGGAGTTGGTACTAAAACTGCTGCATAAGTTCCTCCGATGCAGTTGGTAATAAAACTGCTAGAGTAGTACCACTCATGCAGTCGGAACTAAAACTGCTGGGGAGGTATCCGCGATGGAGAAGCTACTAAAACTGCTGGGGAAACACCTCCGAAGGACCCGGTACTACAACTGATGCGAAAATACCCCAATGAAGTTGATGCCTAAACTCCTATGCAATTACCTCCGATGGAGTTGGTATTAAACCTCCTGGAGAAATACCTCCGACGGAGTTCCTACTAAAACTCTTGCGGAAATACCTCCGATGCAGCTGGTACTAAACCTCCTGGGCAAATACCTCCAATGGAGTTTGTGCTAAACCTCCTGGGCAATTAATTCTAATGGAGTTGCTACTAAAACTGCTGGAGAAGTACCTCCGATGCAGTTGGTACAAAACCTCCTGGACAAATATATCTGATGGACATAGTACTAAAACTCCTGAGAAATAACTCCGGTGGAGCTGGTGCTAAAACTGCTGGGGAAATACCACCGAAGGACTTGGTACCACACCTCCTGGGTAAATGCCTCCAATGGAGTTGCTACTAAAACTCCTGGGAATATCCCGGATGGACTTAGTACTAAAACGCCTGGGGAAATATATCCGGTGGAGTTGGTACTATCCACTCACGGTGGAGTTGGTGCTAACCTGCCGGGCGAACACCTCCGATGATGGTGGTACAAAAACTGTGGCGGAAATACCTCCGATAGAGTTGATACTAAAACTTCTCGGAAAATACCTTCCACAGAATTGGTACCTAAACCGCTGGGGTAAAACCTCCGATGGGGTTGGTACTAAAACTTCTGGGGATACACCTCCGGTGGGTTTGGTATTAAGACTGCTGGATAAACATCTCCGGTGGAGTTGGTATTAAAACTGTTGCGGAAGTACCTTCGATGGAGCTGGTACTAAAACTTCTGGGGATACACCTCCGGTGGGTTTGGTATTAAGACTGCTGGATAAACATCTCCGGTGGAGTTGGTATTAAAACTGTTGCGGAAGTACCTTCGATGGAGCTGGTACTAAAACTTCTGGGACAATACTTCCGATAAGGACGATACTAAAACTCCTAGCGAAGTAATCCGGATGCACATGGTACTAAAGCGCCTGGGAAAATACCTCCGAAGGAGTTGGTGCTAAAACTGCTGGAGAAATACCTCCCATGGAGGAGGTAAAACATCCATCGGACACTACCTCTGATAGAATTGGTACTAAAACTACTGGGAAGATGCCGCCGATGGTGTTGGTACTAAAACTGCTCCGAAAGTACCTCCGACGGAGCTTCTACACAAACTCCTGTGGAAATCCCTCCAACGGAGTTGGTAATAAAACTGGTAGGGAATACCTCCGATGGACTAGCTGTTAAAACTGCTGGAAAACGACCCCCGATTGAGTTCGTATTAAAACTGCTGGTAAATGGCCCTGATGAAGTTGTACTAAACCTCCAGGGGATTTACCGCCGATTAAGTTGGTACTAAAACTGCTCTCGAAACACCTGTGATCGAGTTGCCACTATAACTGCTGCGGAATACCTCCGATGTAGTTGCTACTAAAGCTGCTGCACAGATACCTTCGATGAAGTCGATACTCTACTGCTGGGGAAATACCTCCGATAGAGTTACTACTAAACTGCTGCACAAATACCTTCTATGGAGTTGGTACTAAACTGCTGGGGAAATACCTCCGAAGTAGTCGATATTTATCGTCCTAGGGAAGGGGAAGACAACTTCGGGCCGCGTGACGTATTTAAACGAAGAGCCAGTTTGTGCGTTCGTGTGACGTCAGGCGAGAGCGGTGTATTCCTATGCTGCCTAGATTAGCGGCGCTACTTGCACGAAACAGAGTGAATATGGAAAATGTTATTTGGGCATGTTTACAACATGCTCGCGCTGTTTAGGGAGAACCTTCTTCAGCCTAGTCTGAGGGCTTTTATTTGTTGTGTGATGGATCTTAACGGCGTTAGTGCGAATTTTGCTTTTATTTTGTGTTTTTGTTGACGTTGTGTAGCGTTGTGTGTAGTGGTTTTGTGTTCGTGTTCTGTTCCCCGTGTTTCACACCAGTTTAAGACCAGGCTTCAAGATGTAGAAACATTCATTGTCAACTACGTTTCAGATTTTTGCGACCCGTATTCATTGGATGTTAAAAATGTTTCTAGCAGGTAGCAAATTGAATTGATAAATTTACAGTGCGGCGATTTGCTGAAGGACAAATATAAACACAAGGAAGACTTGGGTGATTTTTTATAAGAATGTTCCTCAAACAAGATTTCTGAGGTTGTATACCCTTGTTGCACGGATATTATGTATGTTTGGTTCTACGTATGTGTGCGAACAATTCCTTTCTGTTATGAACCTTTCTAAGTCAAAATCCCGAAGCATATTGTCAGATCAGAATCTAACATGCAATCTTCGGTTACAACTGTGCCGTACATTACCCCCTAACATTAACAGACTAGTTAAAGAAAAGCGAAACGGAAAATGTCGGAAAATGTCCACCTAATTGTTCTGTATAGCTCTCCTCTAGCTCAGGCAAAATAGTTATAATTTCTGTTCTATTTGCGTTATAATATGACTGTTCACATAAACTAGAATTTATATATAAATTTATATATAAGCCGAAATATAATTATAAATATAATTATTTATAATCTGTGACTATTCCGTAATTGAAAGTCAGCATTAAAATTACGATGTCGCGCACGCCGTTTCCTCTTCCCTGCTGTGAGTCACGCGTTCAACTGGCCTTCGATGGGAGCATGGGAGCTGAGTGAGCTGACATCACTGCAGCGATACCTGTCTTCCCCTGTCCTAGGGAAATGCCTGCGATGGAGTTAGGAATAAAACTCCTGGGCAAATACCTCCAACGGAGAACTGAACAAGTACCTACTATGGAGTCGGTACCAAAACTACTGGGGAAACAGCTGTGATGGAGTTGCTACTACAACTGCTGCTGAAATACCTCCGATTGAGTTGCGACTAAAACTCCTGGGGAAATACCTCCGATGCTAAAACGGCTGCGAAAATACCAGCGATGGAGTTGGTACTAAAACATCTTGGGAAGTACTAAAACTCCTAGGGAAATACCCCGGATGGACCTGCTACTAAACCTGTGAGTGAAAAGCACCTCCGGTGGACTTGCTACTTAAAATTCTGGGGAAATACGACGCAATTGGTACTAAAATTGCTTAGGAAACACCGCCGATGGAGCTAGTATTAGAACTGCCGGGGATAACCCGCCGATGAAGCTGCTACTAAAACTACTGGAGAAATACGTCCTATGGAGCTGGTAAAAGAACTGGTGGGAAAATAACTCCGATAGAGCTGGTGCTAAAATCCCTGGGCAAACACCTCCGATGGATTTGGTACTAAAGTTGTTGTGGAAATAGCTCGTATAGAGCTGGTACTAAAACTTTTGGGGAAATACCTCCCAAAGAGCGGGTACCAAAACCTGTGGGGAAAACCTTCGAAGGAATGAGTGAGTAGGGTTTAAGAGCCTGTCGACAGCTAGGTCTGGTTCATTAGGGCCCCAAGTCAAAACCTAAAAAACAGGGAAATACCCACCACCTCATAGTACTCAAAATTATATATTAAAACGGGAAAGCTAAAACAGATAAAGACTAAAACAGTTAAAATGTAAAACTGTTCTAAAAAGGTAAGCTAAAAACAGTTGATACGTAAAAACTGATCTTAAAATGTACGCAGATAAAAATGTGAAAGTTAAAAATAAAACCACGAAATAAAATACAAGTTAAACCTGTTTACCGAAGCCAATAGAGCAAGTAAAATACTCCACCATGTTGTCTATGGCGGTACAAACATCGTCGGTCAGGTGAATGACGGAACGGAATTTCCCCAGTTAGCCTTGGAAATAATCCAATGAGGATATAATGCTGGCATCGACTGGTGGCCCAATAAGTGAAGGTTAATGGGGTTGTGATCACTGCCAAATAAGTCGGAAAGCACGGTCCATTCGAGTGCAGGTACTAGTGACGGGCTACTAAAAGAAACGTCTAGCGCGGAGTGTGTACCATAGGTAGAAGATAAGAAAGTAGGCACTGCAGTATTTAACAGGACTAAGCCGGAAATATCGGAAACGTCTGCTACAAGGTACCCACGAGCATCGTCAGTGTCGGAGCTCCAGTGAGTGCGCTTCGCATTCAGATCGCCGAGAAAGATAAGCGCTGGTGGAATCTGTGACAAGAGAGCCTGAAGATCGTTCTCGTGTACAACACTGACCGGCGGCAGTTATAAATTGAAAACAGAAAAAACAGAGGCTCTGCAGCTGTACACGGACCACTACAGCTTGCAGCATCGCGTTAAGCGGTACACTAATGACAGAGATGTTATGCGCCACCAGCGTAGCAACACCACCACATGCTCTCCTATCAGCGGCAGAGTCGCGGCGGAATGCTGAAAATCCACAAGGATGGAGAGAGTGATTAGGCTGCAAGTGGGTTTCCTGTAGACAGACAATTGATGGAGAATAGTGAAACACTGAGTGCTGTATGTCCGGAGCACGTGCCCGGTACCCATTAACATTCCTCTGGATTATTTACATGGCAAAGAAATTAATGTTTGGTCTTCATCTTTTTCTTTTTCATTCTTACCTTGGCTGAGTTGCGAACTGGAACGTTCAATTCGCCGTCCTCTGGTGCCTCCACCAATGTGCGGTAGTCTGAAGATCCCCGGCGGCTCGTTGAGCAGGAGCGGGACCTCTTTGAGGAGGGACGACTACTCGTCCGGTGTTTAGGTCGCGAACGATTGACGCTGACAGGCAGAACGGTATTGCCACTGCGTGTGGATGGCTGATGAGCGGGTGTCTGCACGGTGGAAGATCTAGTTGCCGGTGCAGCTGTGTCACGGGATGGTGGAGAAGTGCTCGATGGTGAGTCAGTCTGCGTTGCAGCATCAGCGACTGGAACGTGCTGAATGACCACAGTGTGGGCAGGAGTGCGGCGGACTGCTGACGCGAAACCTAGGGTGGTCGCAGGGTTCATTTGCTCAAAGCGGCGACGCACTTCCAAATAGGTGAGCCACTCTTTTACTGGCAACTCCTGTATATCCTTCTCGTCCATAAAGGTGGAATACTGACGCGATCTTGATGGATGGCTCTCTCCACAGTTTACACAAACAGGATTCCGTAGGCATGCTGTGTCCTCATGGGCTGGTAAGCCACAACGTTCACATATAGCAGGATTAATACACGAGGTTTTACTATGACCAAACCGATGGCGCCCAAAACAACGCATGGCCTTCGGCACATACGGGCGTACGGCAGAACGTTCGTAGCCACAAAAGATGTACTCGGACAATTTAGTACCTTTGAACGTTAAAAACACCGTACGCAAAGCTAACTCCTTGCTATCCTGCTTTCGAGTAGGATGGTAGGCTTGAAAAAGACGCTGGTCGGAGAGGCAGGTGACAATATGCTCGTTCGTCAGATTGTCCAGATCGGAAGTATTTCCCCACCAGTTTTAGTACTAGCGGCATTGGAGGCATTTCAGCAGCAATTTTAGTATAAACTCCATCAGAGTTATCTAGCCAGTCGTTTTACTACCAACTCCATTGGAGGCATTTTGCGAGCAGTTTTAGTTCTAACACAATCAGAGGTATATCCCCAGGAGTTTTAGTACCAACGCGATCAGAAGTGTTTACCAGCAGTTTTAATTCCATGTCCATCGGAGGTATTCTGTAAGCAGTTTTAGCAGCAGCTGCATCGGAGTTATTCCCGAGCAGTTATAGTACCAATCCCTTCGGAAGTATTTTCACAGTAGTTTTTGTACCAGCTCCATCGGAGCTATGTCCACAGCGGTTTCAGTACCAACTCCTTCGGAGGTATTTCCTCGGCAGTTTTAGTACCAACTACATCGGAGGCAGTTGCCCAGGTGTTTTAGTGCGAGCTCCAACGGAGGTATTTCCTCAGCAGCTTTAATACTAACTTTATCAGAAGTATTTCCCCAGCACTTTTACTACCAGCTCTATCGGATGTGGTTACCAAGCAGATTTAATACCAACTCCATGAGACGTACTTTCTCCGTGGATTTAGTACATAGGAGGCACTTCTCCAGCAGTTTTACTAGCAACTGTATTGCAAATATTTCCTTAAGAGTTGCAGTAGCAACTCCATCGAAAGTGTTTCCCCAACAATATTAGTTCCAACTGCATCGCAGGTATTTCCCCATGATGCAGTATTATTAGTTATGGTAGGTGTTGTGTTGGAGTGTTTTGTTTCCCATTGTTTGATTGTTTGCATCATATCGTTTGCAGTTGGCCTAGTGCGATTATCTTTTGTCTTCATTGTAAATGTTATAGATATTTACGAATAAAATTGTGATAATAAATACACTAATATTATTTCAATTATGGCCTCCAGAGCAAAGAAGACTATCTCATTAGAAAGACTAAAAGTTAATACATCGACGTAACATATAATTTTCACGGGGGTCGCGTCTCAAGGAAAATTATTAGCTGTAAATTGTGAACATACTTCATACCCGTACCACGACCGAGATAGGAAAGAAAGAGTCATCGCAGTTCATCGAAAGAGTTAGCCGGATCTTTTATACGAGAAAAGAATTCATCATACCGACCCTTCAAAGTGACGACGAGCAGAAGATTCCCTTAATACTGGTGACGGGAGATACCAGCCGGAAGAGACTCCTTCATACTGGCGCCCAGACGTGCGACGGCTCGAATACAGGCGTATAGAGTAAAAATATGTACCTGGACAAAGAGTGAAAAGAAGACATTTTGACGGAGTATCCTTTTTCTTGTGCTCCAGAATTCAAGTAAGACTAGTACTAATTTATGATACTACGCAATAAGAAAATTGTACAGAAGATGGAAAAAGTTGAGAAAGATAATGATAGTGTAGAGAGGGAAGTGAGTGATAAGTTATCAGTAGAAGGTAGAAAGAATGTAGTATGTAAGGAATCTGAAATAGGATTGAAAGAAATATTGGAAGCGATGAACAAAAATACAGCAGATATAAAAGCAGATTTTGTTAGAAATGTAACAGAACTAAAAGCAGATGTAGCAAAACTAAGAGAGGATAGTGTTAGAAATGTAACAGAACTAAAAGCAGATGTAGCAAAACTAAGAGAGGATAGTGTTAGAAATGTAACAGAACTAAAAGCAGATGTAGCAAAACTAAGAGAGGATAGTGTTAGAAATGTAGCAGATTTGAAGGAGGATAATGCCAGAAATATAAATAAATTGTCACAAGAAATTGAATTATGTAAGAAGGAATGTACAGAAAGAATTGAATTAAGTAACAATGATATAGCTAAATTAGGTGAGTTAGTAAGCGTGATAAAATTAGGACAGGAATCAAACACAGTAGAAATAGCTAGGCTAGGAGAATTGATAAATGAAGTTAAGTTAGGACAGGAGAAGACAGTGGTAGAAATGAAAGCTGAATTAAGTAAAGAATTTGATGAAAAACTAGCAGAACAGAATGCAAAAATTGCAAAGGTAGGAGATGAATTGAGAACAGAGATAGTCGTGGTAGAACAGAGTTGTAAAATGTATCAAGATGGAATTAGGTCAAAACAAAATGACATTGATGTAAAAATTGATAGTTTAGAAAATGTTGTAAAGGGTATAAGCGCTGAGATGCAGTCACAGCGAGAAGAATTTAATAAAGTAAAGGAGGAAGCCAATGTAAGTGTAAATAGAATAAATGAAACGGTTACAAAGGAAAAAGAATTTACAGGAAGGCTTTCCCAAGTTGTGATTGCTCTACAGGCTGATAGAGTTAATGACAATCATGATCAATTTGTGAGTGAATGCAAAAATATGACCAATACTGATGCACTTGACAATAACAGTAATATGGCGGACTTTCAGGAGAATGATTTAGCTATGCCAATGCACTCCCCTAGTCAAAACCATAATTGTCACGCTAGTCACTTGTTCCATGACCTAACCCCTCCGTCATTTGACGAAGAAGCCGGTGACAATCCAAAAATTTTCATAAAAGAACTGGAGGATTATTTTAGGATCAAACGAATTCCGAACGAGATACGAATGATGGTGGTTAAACGCTGTCTTAAGAAAAACGCATTGGAATGGTTAAGACTAACTTTGGCGTCTCACGAAACATATAGTATGTTTCGAAACCTTTTTATAAATAGATTTTGGGGACCGGGACGTCAAAACCAGATTAAAGTCGAACTGGCTACCGGACATTATGACAGTAAACGTGGTATTTCAATGATGGAGTATTTTTTGAAACTGGCGAACAAATCGAAACTACTCCAACCTCAGTTGAGTGAACAGGAGGTTATTGAAGCACTTATTCGCCATTATCCACCGCACATAAGAAATAATCTGATCGTGGCGAAACCGGTTGATTTTTCGGACGTAATTGAATTATTGGCAGAGTTCGAGGCACAGAATAATTACCAAGAGACTAACTCCAGTCAGCGATATGAAAATGGACAGCGCGCTGTAGGTGGCCAAGGTAGGAATCAAGGAACGCAATTAGAACGTCTTAGAAATAATTTTCCAACAACGAATGAGAACCAGGGAAATGGTGTGAGAGATGAAACACACCAAAATAATGGTGAAAACTACAGAACAAATAGACGTCCTGATATAAGATCGAATTACAGAGGTCCTATACCGCGAGACAGACAAAATCCGCGATACGAGAGACGTAATCATGATTATGGTGGCGATACCAGAGGGTGTGGAAGAACCAGTCAAATTAATCACATCCGGTTTTACAGAAATTACAATCGTAGGTGGAATAGAAGCTACGATCCGAGAAATCATAGTACAAATTATCAGGAAAATGTAACCCAAGTGCCTAGGTTCGAGGAGGAAAGCGTCGAACGCAGGAACGATCGCGACTTTCCTAGAACACAGAATCAAGAAACAAATACTGGCACGATATCAACAAGTAACAATCAAACGAATGAGAATCAGGGAAATTAATTCCGAAATCATTTTATGCCTTGGAAAATGATTTGATGGTGCAGGTACAGGGCAAAATTCACGTAAATTTAATCACCGACAACAAAATTAACCCAGTAAAGTCCAATAAAGAGTTAGTCAATCCACCTCAAATTGAGTTAAATATATGGGACCGTAGCTTCACTGTGTTAATAGATACTGGGGCAAGCTCATCGGTAATTTCAGAGGAATTATTCCAGGAATTATTATCCTCAAACAAGATAGAGTACTTGCACGTAAACAATGTGTATTGTAGTACAGCGATCGGTAAAAAGAGAGATCGGGTGAAATATCAAATGTTAGTTAAAGCACATGTAAATGGTTGGAAATTTGATTTTGTCGCATTAGTTATTCAGCGTTTGGCAAGAGAAATTATTATTGGAAACGACTTACTTTATCACTGGCAAGCAATCATCGATTTCGAAGAGCATGAACTACGCGTTAAAGATGGTGAAAACACGCGAATAGTGAGACTGTTAGAAGGTGAAAATATTGAAGCGAACGAGGATTTCGACGATGTTAATAATGGAAGATTTTTTGTAGAGAATGTTATATTGTACGACGACGAAAAAGTAAGTGCAAATGAAGAAGACGACTGCGATGATATACAAAAATACGTCGAAATTGATTTGTTTAATAATAATGTTCGCGGAGTTCGAGGAGAGAATCACCATCTGCGAGATGATTGCGGAGTATACAGATTGGATGTCGTCAGAGATGATAAAAAGAAAGAAGAAGAATCTTTTATGGCTACGCTGAACGAAAAAGTGAATAATGCGCACAATATAAATGAAGAACAAAAGAATCAACTGAGAGCGTGCTTAATCAAGAACCGAGAAGTATTCTGTTCGAAACCCGGTCTGTGCAACAAGTACACCCACATCTTTAAAGTGGAAAACGCTACCCCTTACTCCCATAAAAGCCGGCCCATTCCAAACTCAATAAAGGACAAAGCAAAAGAGGTAATAAATAAAATGTTAGAAGATGATATTATAGAAATATCTGATACACCCTACCTCCATCCACTATGTTGGGTTCATAAATCCGATGGTTCATTAAGGATGACGATCGATGCCAGAAAGATTAACTCTTTAACGCAACCGGACCATTTCAGACCGCGAGGCGTAGATGAAGTTTTAGCTAGCCTTAAACGCGGGAAGTATTTTTCAAAATTGGACTTGGTGTCGTCTTACTGGCAAATTCCATTGGATGAAACTGTGCGAAAGTACACTGGGTTCTGTTTTAATGGAAAAATTTATCAATTCAAAACCTGCGGTTTCGGTTTGTCTACCAGTGGTAGTGCCCTGCTTCGTGCTATTCATAACATATTCAATGATACTATAGAAGGCTTCGCAATTCAATACATAGACGACTTTTTGATCTATGATAATGATTATAATGAGCATATAAAACACTTGCAGTATATTTTTTCGAAATTTTATGAGAGCGGTATGACCATAAACTTTAATAAATCAAAATTTCTGACTAAAGAGATAGAGTTCCTTGGTTACGTGGTGACTGAAGCGGGAATAACTCCGAATATGGACCGCATTAGAGCTATTCAGGCAATCCCTCCACCAAAGAATACCAAACAACTGAGAAGATTATTAGGAATCTTCCAATACGAGAGCAAATTTATAATAAATTATGCTAAAGAACTCAGTCCGTTGAGGGGATTACTGAAAAAGAATAATAAATGGAAATGGACCGAAGAACATCAGCAGGCATTTATGAAGGTTGAAGACTTGTTTAACAACACAATTCTATTGGAAAGGCCAATACCTGACGCTCCTTATCACTTATATACGGACGCGAGCATACAGGCTTACGCAGGTGTCTTAACACAGGTCGATGGAGACGGCAATAGCCATGTCATCGCTACAGCTTCCCGATCGCTGAACCAAGTCGAGGCAAATGCTTGTATTACTGAGCAAGAAATCGGAGCAATATACTTTGCACTACAGAAGTTCCGTCAGTACGTGTACAATGCTAAAATCATTGTGTACACAGATCATATTAGCTTGTCATTCATAAAGAAATGCAAGCTGACTAGCTCAAAGATTTCCAGATATATACACGAAATTACATCGCATGATATTGACATCCATCATATACCTGGGAAGGAGAATGTTTTTAGTGATTTGCTCTCCAGACAGTCGTTGGAAAAACAGATTCCCGAAACATTGTCGCACCCACAGAATGAGGTTAAACTCATGGTGTTGAATTTGGGATATAGCCGAAAACTTTCCAGCAAGTTTGAGAACGTAACCGAGTGGCAACAACGAGATCCGTTGTTAAGGGATCTTTGGGAAACGGCTCCAGGTATATACGACAACAGAGGAACGGTCGCTAAACATGATGGTGTTTTATATAAACTCCATGGGCGATTTGAGAAAAGATGGAAGGTCATAGTGCCTCAGGAGTTGGAGCGTGAAGTGATAGAGACATTTCACAATAATCTCGCGCATCCAGGATGTGAGAAGACAGCCACAGCTATCAAAGAACACCTATACTTCAAACGAATCGACCGGAAGGTGAGAAAATTCGTTGTGGCCTGTGAGCTATGTCAAAAAGCAAAGCCCTTATATATTAAATATGACTGTGCTCCACAATCAGTAATAAGGAGTGAAAGGAACGCTTTGGTTGCTATTGATGCACACGGTAAAATGCCTGCTACCCAGTATAACTGTAGGTACATCTTCGTTATGTTTGATATTTTCTCGAAGTTTGTCCGATTATACCCAGTTAGAAACATCAAAAGTCAGACTTGCGTGAACAGAATCCTAAAGGATTGGATTCCAAAATATGGTCATATAAGAGCTATCTTATCCGATAATGCTACCGTTCACAAAAGCAAGGTGTTTACTACAGCCCTTCGAAGCAATAATATAAGAATATATAACTCTTCGGCATACTATCCCCAAGGTAACCCATGTGAGAGGGTTATGCGTGATTTAGGAATATATTTCAGGATACTGTGTCATGCCAATCACCGAGGATGGTACAAATACTGTCAGGTGATAGAAGATATATTGAACCATACGATTAATACCACCACTGGATTTGCTCCTTACGAACTAATGACGAGCAAACCACCCAAACCTTTAGTACTTAAAGCCATTACAACTATCAAGAGGGAAGCTAATGTACCTCGGGAAGAAGAAAAATGTATCGAAGCCTTCAACAGGATAAGGAAGAAAGCCGAGAAAAGGGCATCTCAAGTCAAGAGGTATGAAGCAAAATGGAATCCCGAAGTCGGTGATAAAGTCCTCATTAGACAGTTTAATTTGTCAAGAGCCTCCAAGAAGATATATAGGCGAATGAATCTATTATACAAAGGACCATTCAGGATATCGGAGAAATTTGGAGATCATACATATGGACTTGAGGGTAGTAACGGCAAAAAGGTAGGCAAGTACCACAAGACTATGCTTAAGCCCTACCGAGATGCCGAAATAGATATGGCAAAGTGACGTGACAATCAATTATAAGAAAAATCATAAAACAAATTTTAGTGGGGAGGGGCATAGAACCCCTGAAAGTTGCCAAAAGAAAATCGAAACATTGTCAAGAGAAAATATTTTTGTATTCAACGATGACATGTTTTTCAACACAGTTGTTTTATTGTTGTACAATTACATTGTTGTGGGGAGATCATCACAGTACATGCAACATTGTATGGCTGAAAACAATTTTCCCAAAATAGAATTAGTTGCATATACTGTGATGAGGGGCATTTGATGCAGTATTATTAGTTATGGTAGGTGTTGTGTTGGAGTGTTTTGTTTCCCATTGTTTGATTGT
Organism: Tenodera sinensis; assembly: GCA_030765045.1. Taxonomy (NCBI): domain Eukaryota; kingdom Metazoa; phylum Arthropoda; class Insecta; order Mantodea; family Mantidae; genus Tenodera; species Tenodera sinensis. The sequence continues at coordinate 171,357,000 of CM060964.1, forward strand.
TTGCATCATATCGTTTGCAGTTGGCCTAGTGCGATTATCTTTTGTCTTCATTGTAAATGTTATAGATATTTACGAATAAAATTGTGATAATAAATACACTAATATTATTTCAATTATGGCCTCCAGAGCAAAGAAGACTATCTCATTAGAAAGACTAAAAGTTAATACATCGACGTAACATAATTTTCACGGGGGTCGCGTCTCAAGGAAAATTATTAGCTGTAAATTGTGAACATACTTCATACCCGTACCACGACCGAGATAGGAAAGAAAGAGTCATCGCAGTTCATCGAAAGAGTTAGCCGGATCTTTTATACGAGAAAAGAATTCATCATACCGACCCTTCAAAGTGACGACGAGCAGAAGATTCCCTTCATACTGGTGACGGGAGATACCAGCCGGAAGAGACTCCTTCACCCAGCAGTTTTAGTACTAGCTCAATCGGTGTTATTTCCACAGCCGTTTTAGTACCATCTCCATCGGAGGTATTTCACCACCAATTTTAATATCAACTCTATCAGAAGTACTTTTTCAGCAGTTTCACTAACTGTTCCATCGGAGGTATTTCTCCAGCAAATTTAGTACCAACACAATCGGAGGTGTTTCCCCAGCAGTTTTAATACCGGCTCCATCGGAGGTGATTTCCCAACTGTTCTAGTACCAGTTCCATCGGTAGTTTTAGTAGCAACTCAGTTGGAGGTATTTCCCCAGCGGTTTTAGTTCCCAATATAACAGAGCTAATTCCCCAGTAGTTTCAGTATCAAGTACTTAGGATGTATTTTCCCAGCAGTTTTAGTACAAGCTCTTCCGGAGGTATTTCACAATTAGTTTCAGTAGCAACTCCATCGGAGGTATTCCGCACCAGTTTTAGTAGCAGCTCCATCGTAGGTAACTTCCCAGGAGTTTTAGTAGCAATCCAACGGAGTTCTTTGTTCAGGAGGTTTGATACCAACTCCATCGGAAGCATTTTCCCAGGGTTTTTAGTACCAGCTCCTTCGGAGGTACTTGCCGTGGTAGTTTAGTACCAATTCCGTCGGAGGTGTTTGTGCAGCAGCTTTTGCGGCAGCTCTATCGGAGGTAGTTCCCCAGCAGTTTTAGTAGCAGCTCCATCGGAAGTATTTCCCAACGGTTTTAGTAACAAATCCATTGGAGGTATTTTCCCAGCAGATTTATTGCCAACACCATTGTAGGTAACTTCCCAGGAGCGCTAGCAGCAACTCCAACGGTAGTATTTGCCCAGGAGGTTTAACACCATCTGCATCGGAAGTACTTCTTCAGCACTTTTGGTACACAGTCCATCGGAGTTACTTGACCAGGAGGTTTGGTACCAACTCCGCAAAAGGGATTTCTCCAGCAGTTTTAGTAGCATCTCTATCGGAGCTGTTTCCCCAAAACTTTTATTACCAACTGCATCGGCCGTATTTCCCAGCAGTTTTAGCAGCAACTCCATCGGAGATGTTTCCCCAAGAGTTTTAGTACCAACTCCATTGCAGGTAATTCCCCAGTAGTTTTTGTGGTAACTCCTTCGGAGGCCCCCAGAGGACTACTGTGGTAGGTACGGATTTAAGCGCGCCCGAGGTCCCGAGCCACGCACCCTCATTTCACCCCTTCATATTCATTAACTTTTGCCACGTGTAGCTGGTTTGACCGCTACTCTTCATCACCCTATTCCCGTTCTAGGTTTATAACAACTTGTCTAACCAAAAGGGATCGTTTCTATCTCTGTGGTCCTGTCCCACAGTTTCATTGCGGCCCTCGACTTGTGTGCTCCTCGGAGGTCTCAGGCGCGAACGTTGGTCAGATGCTTCACACTGCCCCCATGTGTAGCCTCAGGTGCGGAGCCCGTCCACACAGTCATGTACACCGATGGAGCTCTCTGAGGGCCCGGTCTGTGTTAATTCCCCGACGGCCGAGCGCCGCCGGGTTAGTATCACCGGCCGGACGTGTAAGTGCTGACGGAACCCCGGAGTAATCAACCACAAGTCCCCTGAGTCCACGCTGATTCCGTTGAGCGCAGCGTGGCCTAAAATGGGGAGCCACAGTTGGTTATTACTGTGGTAGGGGCATAAAGCCGGGGTGTGGACGGTGAAGGGTTTACCCAATTTGAAAAGCAATGGAGATCGCAGTTTTTTATAATTAACGTCCTCCAACGTAATGTCATATCGGACCGTGAGATCGGAGGGTAGTCCCTCTGAAGTACTCCTTCCACTATACGCAGTACGCGGACTTTGCCACTCTTTAAGTCCCAGCCATGCATGGTGTTGCAGTAGCGGTTTGGTGATATCTACGTTCCGTTTGATTTGCAAAAGCACTTTAAAATCTTAGGCGATAAACCTATATTCATTAGTGACTTCTTTCTCACTGCTTACGCTTAGGAAGTCAATCAATATTTAGGGACAAAGTCGACCTGCATAGCCATAGAAGATCCAGCACGTGATCGTCGCGTAGCCTATTGGGATAAAGACGTTTATTGTAGTTCAATTTCGCAAATACCAGGTGAGACAGCCGCGCCTTATTTTTTTTGGAAATGGCGTGTGCGCCTTAGTCCAGTTTTGTGCTTACTAAAATCTATTGCTTGACGTTCTTAAAGAGAGGAAGGCGTAAAATTGACAACAACAGCGGTATAAGGGACAGAACGTACTCCTCGCTAAAGTAGATACACCTCAAAAACATACGACTCGTTTACTGAGAGCGAATTCCGGCTTCCGGCCGATTTTACAAACTTTTTATTAGAGTACACATAGCAACGTAATTCAGTAAACGCCTCGGAAAAAATGGACCTATCATATGAGTACACTAACAGCGTCAGCTAAAAAGAAAATGGTGTATTCTTGTACTAAGAGCAGGGGTTGGCTGCCAAAAATTAGGAAGACTTTAGAGACATGCCTCATCCATCATGGACCCGTACAGTCAAAACGGACATATTATTAAACAACAGTTTATTTGCACCTCAGTTAATATGCATAACAGCTTTTTGTCATTTAAGTAATAATATTAAAACGCCCAGCAAATGATTAAAACTGTCTTAAAAGGCTAAATCAAGCACGAAAACTTGCGAGGTAGAAATGGCATAGCGCCAGGCATACAAGTCCTACTATTGAACGCGGTACGTGCTTTCAGTAAGTCTCGAAATAGCTGAATAGAATTGTGACGTGTCCTCTGCGCTTAACCCCAAATGACACAGGTTCGAGTCTCAGCATTGTAATTTTTTTTGTGTTCATCAAAAATTGGATACTGAATATACAATAATCTAATTATAAAGTCCCTGACGACATTATAATTTAAATCGTTTTTGGTTGTCTGCATTTTGTAATAGAACAGGTGTAATGACTTCTGCCTCATTGGACTGGCATGATGTAGTGTGTTATTATTAATGCCGACCCCTGAGTTCTCCACACGTATGCTGTTGCACGATATTTTGTCCCAGTCTTTCATTATTTATTCGACAGGCGAGTACGTAGATATACTTTTGATCTACGGAGAAGCAAGAACAAATACACCAGCGGCTCAGCATCTATATCGAGAGAGATATCCGAATAGACGACAACCAACGCAAACACCTTCCGAAATGTTGAAAGGCATCTGCGTGTGACAGCGTCACTTGCAAGAATGCCTCCTGATAGACACGCACAAGCAACATCGGGTGTTAATGCGGAAGCAATTTTGAATGCCACCCAGAACAATTCGTATGTACACGGGCAGTTTCTCAGGAGGTGAACATCAGCCGGTCTTCTGTATTGCGAATATTGAACACTAATAAGTTCCATCCTTATCCTTTGCACCTACACCAAGCACTTCACGGGAGAGATTTCGAGGCTCGAGTGACCTTTTCTGAATGGTTGCTGGAGCGAGTAGCTAGTGATGTGGGATTCGTACCCAGGATATTGGTTTCTTACGAATCAAGATTCCACAACAATGGAACTGAAAATCGTCAGTTGGAGTGGAGTGTTGATAATCCTCATTGGGTAAGGGAGGCAGCATTCCAAGAGCAGTGGGGTGTAAATGTCTGTTGTGGAATCTTGGGAGACCACCTTGTTGGACCATTATTCTGCGAGGGGAATCTAACAGGAGCATGCTACCTGGAATTCCTCCGTAGCTCACCCCTTATTAAAAGGGAATGTGCCACTGCAGGAGCGAATGATGATGTGGTTTCAACATAACGGCGCTCCTCCGTATCGTTCGAGGATCGTCTGCAATCATTTGAATGCTGCACATCCTGGTCATTGGATAGGAGGACAAGGACCAGTCTCTTGGGCTTCCAGAATACCTGATCTGATACCCCTTGACTTCTTCTTCTAGTTATTTAAATGAACGCATTTATGCAGAGGAGCTGGACAATCCAGAAACCCTTCGCCAGCGTATTACGGTGGCTTGTAGATCTGTCCAACCCGTCATGCTACACCAAGTCAGGGGTTCCATCCAACAGTGTGCCCAGGCGTGCATTACCCAAGAAGGTCATCAGTTCGAGCACTTGCTTCGTCAGAGGAGTCGTGTTCCAGGAATAGAAAAAGGGTCATTCCAGCGCCGCAAAACATATCACTATGAAACATTTTTAATAACACAATAATTCACTGTCAGCAAAATTGTGTTTAACTTCCATGTTAACCTCTAACAATGTAATTAACTTGCTTTCTATGTTCAAATGTATATGAGTGATCCTTATTTCAATTGCACTTACCTATAGGTATGTTTAAACAACTACCTAATTGTAGTTCACCAATAAAGAGACATAAAACAATGCCATAAAACGTAAATAAAACAATAAAAATGAATATAATAACAGTTTTCAGAATAATAATTTGTAAATTGTGAGGATTGCATGGTAAAAAAAATTAGTATATGCAGGTGATTCGAACCACCTTCACTGCAGACAGATTATTTCGGAGTGTTGCGCTCGTTCCAACTGAGCTACCTAGTAACATGTGAGATAAGCATTCCGTTTAAGATGTAATGCTCGCTGGTTCCAGTGAGCATTTGCAGATGTGCAAACGTCAGCTGTATAATTACGAATATATTAAAAGACGGTGTGATAACATCTATATTAGTACTAATTTCATCGAGTGTTTAACGTCTACGTTAAATACGTGAGTAGAACCTAGTAATGGGGTCCATGTTTTCATGTTGGAGTATAAAATGCGGATTGCATAAAACTCGAGAATAAGGGGCAGCTGACTCACCTGGTATATGTAGAGCTATACTCACTCTTATACATACTATTCTTGTAAATGCTCATTTCTCTATCTATTAGATTTTAATCCACATAGGCATTTTCAAAAATTACCTTATCGCTAATTTTCTTGTAGGTGCAAGGGAATATGGGAATACAGTAGGCTTTAAGCGACAGTAAAATCTTTTCAGAGCTTGTTGCTATGCGATGAAATTCCGTTATCTTTGCAAAGCCAAGAGATGAGAAAACGAATGACATATACCTATACTTTTTTCAATGTCTAATTCATACAGATAATAAGGAATTTCTCGGAAACGGTTCCCCAGAAGAAAAAGAAAGTGTTTGACATATATTGTGTGTTTTAACTAGAAACACGTTTATTATGTATTAAACTTTTATCTGTGGCTTATGGCCATGTGCACCAATCCCGGTTAAGGGAATACCGCGGCAAAGTTTATAGTTTACCAGGGTAAAGTAGTATTTCTGTTGCACCAAGCTCGGTTTGGACCTTACCGGCGTTTAACCGTGGTAAAATGTTTACCACTCGCTGGGAACCGGTTTTTAACGAAAACCTCGGTAAAGAATCCAACATGGAGTTTAACAATTATATGTTGTACCTTCAGTATCTCCATCGATTTGAACGCAACGAAGAGAGAGTATTAGAAGAGGAGGTGGATCTGTTTGTAGAACTGAATGACCTTTCGTTTCGAACAAGATTCCGTTTGAAAAAAGAAACGGTAACTTCAATTTTAGGTGAAATTGGCCAACAACTCGAGTTTCCTACAGCAAGGAACCATTCAATGTCGGCTAGAAATCGCCTTCTCTCAGCACTGCGATTTTATGCGACTGGAACATTTGAAGGGGTAATTAGTAATGTGAGTGATAACATGTCGCATAATACGCAAGGTTTCAGGTGCCGTTGCCTCGTTATCACCTCAGTACATAAAACTGCCTCTCTCACCACGGGAGCAAAGTGAGGTTATGGAGGGATGTCATAGAATAGCTGGAATCCCTGGTGTATTAGGTGCGTTGGACTGCACTCAAGTAAGAATACAGTCTCCTGGTGGAGAACATGGTGAGGCATTTAGAAATAGAGAAGATTATTTTTCTTTAAATGTACAAACATTAAGTGATTCAAGCCTCATGATAAGGGATATAGTAGCTAGATGACCAGGTTCAACTCACGACAGTACAATATTCCACGAATCCCGACTAAGAGCGTGTCTTGAGACAAGAGAAATAGCCAATGGGTATCTTTTAGGTGATGGAGGTTATCCTTGTAAATCATGTCTCCTTACACCTATTCAAAATCCCACCGCGCCAGCAGAACAACGATATGACAGAGCACATATTGCAACAAGAAATGTTGTTGAGAGACAGTACGGTGTGTGGAAAAGAAGATTTCCTGCTATATCTTTGGGTCTTCGATGCAACCTACACAACATCTCTAACATTATAGTTGCTACGGCTGTGCTGCACAACATTGCTATAGCAGGGTCTATAGCAGCTCGAGAGGATGAACCCCCTGTGGATCCTCAGATTAATTAGTTGTTCCAACAACAAGATGAGGGCAATTTTCAAATACCAGCTTTGCACCTGAATCACAGCGATTCCAGGACAAGTTACCAGATGGGTGTAATTAACAGACATTTTACTTAAATTGAAGAGAAGGAAAAAGTTGGAAAAGGTTAGAATTTATTTCCGCACTATCACATTTTACGTTTTCTGCACTTTTTGTTTTCCAGATTAAATTTTTCTCTTAACACATCCTTTGTCATTTGTATGGCCTCCAACTCTTCTTGTTTTATTTTCATAAATATTTCACGTGCTTCTCTTTTTAGGGCCATGTTCATTTCAAGTAGCTCCTTTTGTACTTCTGCTGCACTGGAGATTGGATCGGTGGCTGTTACTTTTGGTTTCTTCCATTCATGTGCAACAGCTGTCTTCGTAGGTCGGCGCTGCAACAATGAATAGCGTACTATTTCATTTCTGTGCTTCTGAAGAAGAGCTATTTCCCAAAATATAGCAAATTATTGCTATGATAGTGTTTAAGGTGCTGTGTTTCTAATTGACATTACTTCGTTTTCTATATTTTTGTTTTAATGTGTATATAAGCTAATGTCTGTATTAAGCCCACTGCCAAGCTACAGAGCTGTGTCTCTCAATATCAAGTCAATACACTTGACTGTATGTGAGTGTTGCCTGATAAAGACAACCTATTTTTGCTTGATATTTCAAAACAGGTATGCTACATATTTTGAAATTTCGATTCTCGAATATAGCCTATTTATGGATTCATTTCCGAACTCAACTTTTTGGCCACCCTATGCTTGTGAGTTTCCCTAAAATTGAATTAAAATTGAGAAAATACTACACCTTCACACACCTCGATCTTCTTGTTGCAATTACACGTTCGTCTCCCGGAGTACACTCACTTTCATCACCATTATCATTACCATTATCATTCTGGCTACAGAGACCTCCCTACAACAGAACATTTATACTGTTTCACGTGTGTTATTTAATGTATTGTATGTACGTTGTGTTATGATAACTATATTAACATACTCACATTAGCAATTTCTTCTAATGTCTCCAGTGGGCTGAAGGTATACCTAATCATACTGGCCGCGGACTCTGGAAGTTACATAAGTTAAATTGGTATGCATTCAATCAACCTTATATTACCAGCTACAGCAAGTATCTGGTAAAGCAGTAAATGATGAAAATGTACGTCATTACCACTGTTTTCTGCATAACCCACATCTGAGTCGTGAGGGCTAGCAACATATAGATTTTTTCCCGTGATCATCGCAAGCACCCTTTTATCCAAATCCTCCAGTTTTGGCAATGCTTTAGACCCGGCCCCCCTCGATGGCTGAAGCTCTCCTTGCCTTTATTTTCAAATATTCGTATACAGTTTTTAAGTTTCTGTGTGTCCTTTCTGTGGTACCTGCGCATTAAACAAATAAGAGGACGAATGCATATAGCAGAATGATAATAAAACATATAAAACTAAGCCCCGGCATGGGGCTTTCCGCCCAACCGCTGCGTCCCCCACCTCGGCCCACTACATGCGCCATTTGGTGGGGTGCAGTACTGGAGGGTGGTACGTGGTCAGCGTCCCGAACCCTCCCGGCCAGTTATGCGGTCTTCACGACCTGGGGCCGCTACTTTTCCATCAAGTAGCTCCTCAATTGGTCCTCATGCTGGTACCGGGGATTGAACCCGGGTCCTCCGCGCCAGAGGCAAGGGCGCTACCAACTGCGCTACGGAGACGGTCAATAAAACATATACAAACTATAAATGTTGTATGCATTAACTTACCAAACACAGAGCTAAACTCGTGACGGATTTTTTGCCAAGCATTCTCTTTATCTTTGGTGGTAGCACCATCTGTCTTTTTATTTGCTATTATGGACCTGTATTTATCTATTAAATCCAATAATACTGAATTCTCATGAATGCTAAAATTCGGCGCACTAGGACGTCTTAAGGGCTACTCGTCTGTTTTCTTATTTTGGTTAGTCGCGAAAATGAAATGCCGGTAAAGCTTAGGTTATGGACACCACTCACTAAGAAACACAATAAACAAGTGAGTGTCGAAATTAATCACTGCCTTCTGAATACTACCGGAATTGCTTCGGAGGAGAAAAATAGCGAGAAAACCAGGCGCTACGAAACCGCGGTATTCGAACCGAGGATTAGCAATGGTGCACAGCTTTTGTGACTTTGCCACGGTATTAGTTTAACCGCTGTATCGTAACACCTCATATTTACCGAGGTTGATGCACTCAGCCATTACTGTTTACCATTTATGCAAAAATCATCCAGAATGAAGAGGACTTGTGAGAACATTCCCAGAAAATTGAAGGTATGACCTAGAAACTTCCTGTTTGTGTCCGTCACTAGATATTGACTGTCCCTCTGACTGGAGGAGTGGAGTGTGGGATAGCCCCTCATTAAGTAAGCGTCTCCAGAGAGACAAGGTTGGACATCGCTGGTATGGAATATTTCACTCAACTTCTGTGTCGGTTCCAAAGGAATGCACGTAACATTTTTGTTCGTACACTTTAATTTCATATACCTACAAAATTTATTATTGTGCACTTAAATTGGAAAGCCTATTGATTTCGTTCCTTCACATAAATTATGAATACCTAAGTGAAGAACAGATGGACCTACGAAACAGAAATCCCCTCCTTATTTTGTAATCATTGTATTCATACACTGAAACATAGACAAAGAATTAAAGAACGTCAACTATTGCACATGGATAAGCTAAACTAATATTTAGTTCAATAGCGTTTTGGCGTTTATCAAGATTTCAAATCTCTTCATTCATGAACTCAAACTTTTTATATTGCCCAAGTTTGACCTTCCCTTCACTGTTCCAGTACAACAGGTTTCAGTTGGTGTTTCCCTGTTACTGTTTCCTTTCTGGCAGTTCTTTTCAAAATAGGTTATTATTGCTCAGTGGGATTTATCTAAGTATGAACCAACTCTAGGACATCTATTTACGAAGGGCATGTTACCATGTGTTTACTGTTGTTTTCCTATTAGAGCTGTAATGAGACTGCGCGGCTTGTTTCACAAACTTTTACAACACCTCTTGTAGATATGTTATGCATTACTTTCCAATAAAATGAATGTTGCCCGCTTGATTAGAAAGCATAGAGCCCAAGACGATATGAATATCAGCTTCATGTGTGCAGTAGGAGTAGTAGGTACTGGACAGACGCGAGGGGGGACTTCGACCCGTGTCCTCGGGAGTAAGGGCTGAAGCGAGAGGAGACAGAGGAGTGCAAGCACAGCAGAGGGCAGGGTCCCTATATTTTCCCAGGTGTAAACTCGCCGCCATGTCGTCCCCCCGCCCCCACCTGCAGGGACAACACTCGGAGCCCGACTGCCGTGACAAGGGACGGAGCTACTCAGGGCATCTTCCCCACCATGCTGCACCCGAGCTCCCGCTGATGCTTTCTGCTCTTAAATTGACCAAGCAGGTGAAAAGGTGAATGAAATTATTAGTGAAGTGAAATGTAGGGAGAGGAAATTCGGTGGATGAAAGTAACCTACCCAACATTCGCTTGGCGATCCGGGACAGACAACCTCTGAAAAAACTCAACCCACTACCTCCACGTGCTACCGCCTGCGTCACATCTCTCGGTAGCACAGTAGGAAGTGTGCCTAAAAAACTAAACTAAACCCCTAGCGCAACAGCCCATGAAGGGCCAAGGCTTGCCTAACAGCCGCTGGGTCCCCCACCTCTACCCACTACAGGCGTCACCGGTGGGGTGCAGTACTGGAGGGTGGGATGTGGTCAGCGCCCCCGAGCCCCCCGGCCAGTTATACGGCCTTGTCGATCTGGGGTCGCTACTTCTCCATCCTCAATAATTGGTCCCCCTGGGACCTAATGAGACTGAGTGCACTCCGTGCCAGAAGTCCCAGAGGGGATAAAATCCACATGCTGATACCGGGGTTCGAAGCTGTGTCCTCCGCGCCAGAAAGTGTACCTACTTATCGAATATCTGGGATTATTGTGTTGTTGTTTTCTTTACTTTTTCTTTGCAGATACAGAAAGCACATATTTGTCTTCACCTGGCCACAACACATTCCAAAATGTTTGGACATGCTTCTATGACAGATTTTCTCTGAATTAATATTTTGTCCTATTTAATTTATGAGAAAGGGTTTACAAGTAATAATTTTTTCCCTTTTGTCGGTTTGCTTGGAAGTTTCTTGAGCCCTACATATTTACACTGCGCTGCATGTTATTCCGTAGTATAGTACAATATATATCCTCTATTTAACCTTAAGCTATAGCCTTTCAGAAGGAAGCTTACGATTTCTTTAAAATCATCATTGATTTGCTTTCTTTTTGATCTTGTGAATCCAGCTGACCTACATGCTGACCAGAAGTACTTGGCAATCAACCTGATACAATGAAGTACATTTTGACCTATTCTACCACAGGCTGATAGCATCATGTTTGGATAGACTCGTTTCTATAATGCACCCTATCATAAATCCTTCACAGTAAGCCAAAAACATTCATGTTAATGTCCAAAAGTAGTCTTTGGTAAGAAAAGTGAAAGAAAGAAATGACGAGTGAGTAAGGGGAGGGGAGGGGAGGGAAGGGAAGGGGAGGGGAGGGGAGGGGAAGGGGAAGGGAAGGGGAGGGGAAGGGGAGGGGAAGGGGAAGGGGAAGGGGAGGGGGAGGGGGAGGGGGAGGGGGGAAGGGGAAGGGGAAGGGAGGGGAAGGGAAGGGAAGGGAAGGAATGAATGAGTGAAGAATATTAGCCATAACCGAATGTGTCTCCATATGAAGCAGCATGTGTGTAGTGTTTAAAGCCCGCTTTTACTACATACGGCACCGCAGGTGGTGACACTGATAATACATGGAATGAAGATGGAGCACCGGTGGAGTGGAATGAGATTGCGGAGGAAACCGGAGAACCCCGAGGAAACTTGCCCCAGCGCCGCTTCGTCCACCACCAATCCCATATGCGGTTGCCTGGGATCGAACCCGGGCCATTTTGGTGAGAAGCGAATGGTCTAACCACTCGGCTAAGGCGCGGCCGCGAAGCCGCATGTTTAGTTCGCCAAGAATCGTCTTTTGCTTTTGTTTTCGTGAATTGTAGATTTCTTTGGAGACTAACAGTTTTGTTTCCATTACGTAGAAATGTACCAGAAAAAGTGTAACATTCCTATACTCCCTAACCGTTTTGATTGGCCTTGGAGCTAGTTAGACTGCAATTCGGAGCATGTACTTTCCTGTTGCCATCAAATCTGGGCCTGCCTGACCCACTTCTGCTAGGTGCCACTTTTATTTTTCCCTCGCGACCGGAATTGGCTGACAGCAGTGTCGTCACAGCGCTCTCATCGTGCAGAGAGGGAAACGGAATCAGGTTGTAAGGAAAATAGCAGCGTATATACCTACATTATGAATCCGATAGTTCATACTTCAGGGAAAGTTCTTACTCGTCAGAACTTTTGGGGGAATGCATCACTGAAAATCCTACTTACAAAGTGAGATACAAATTTAATATTATTGTTATCCTAATAAAACATTTTAGATTTTTAAATTTCATTTTCATCTATTTGCATGTTGTAATTGATTGTACTATACTAAATGTACAATGCGAAGTTCCTTTAAGCATAATTACTTATTTTAAGTCCACGTAAGCTTTTTATCATTGTGTACAAAATTGTCAAGTGAGTTTGAATTCTAAATTTACATGAAGGGAAGGCAGCTTTAAAAAAAGAGTACTATTATAATCTTCTATATTAAATGATGGCTTTAAAAATTCTCACAGTACAGAATATTTATTTCGCAGTCTTAATGTTTGACTTTTTGTAATTTACAACATTTCCGTAGTTATTAGAATATTAGATGAAAACACCGTTGTATGGAATATGTGGAATAAGCGGTAATGGTATCAAAATAATTTTCATATTATGAAATATTAAAAGAGCATTATTTTTATTGTTACATCTTATCTTATTGCGCATAAATTTAACTCTTCACAATTTCAAAGCCGAAAATGATTTTCAATGATTTGTTTTTTATTTCTTCTGACGCACAATCCAAATGACCATTTTCCCAAGAGGTTCACCAAAGTTCAATATAGCACCGCCTTAAGGTTAAGCACAGTTTTTTACAGTTCTTCATTTAAGAGCTAATGGGCGCACGGCATTTGGCCTGTGCGCTATTGTGTGTGCCACAATCAGCTTTCCTGCTATATAAACCCCGCGCGTAAAGCGTGTATAACGCTCTTACCTTATATCCTTCACGTGTAAAAGTTATTATGAATGGGAATCACCATGCCGTGTTTGCACAGTTCCCTGGTGAAGTGCCTCCTTCCACATTTACAGTACACGAGATTTTTTTGGATTCAGTTTCTTAATTCTGTCCCGGTTGTATGTTCCGTAAGTGGAATGACTTCAAGCATATATTCTTGTATCGAGGGGCTGTTAGTAACTCCACGAGTGAAAATTACCAACTGTGCTGTGTCAACGTTGTCAGTGCTTTCATCCAACGGGAGAGAAACG